>JAQQSE010000224.1:0-688342 GCA_035772565.1 Antheraea assamensis | reverse complement strand
GTCCGGTGTTTTAACACTCCACCCGACAATGTTTACCCCCACCACTTATTATCCCAACGAAAGGTTGCCGATCAGAATTTCAAAGTCCTTCCATAAGAAGGTTCATTTAAAAAGAATGGGAAATGGTTTTTTGGTCCATCTATCGCATGTCACATTACAGTCGGTCACGGAGTAGGGATAAAGTGAAAGGCGACCTACAGAACAGCCAAGGCCAATGTGGCGACCATGGCTCGAATCAAAATGATTCAATGATTTAAATAAATATCGTGATCAGTTTTTAAAATGCTACAATCCGGAAAAAGTTTCACTTGTATCTTGATTTCATAAATACCACATAATTTTTTATACCATCAACAAGTCCTTTAAATACTCTCTTTGCCCTATTTATACTACTTACACTTACAATATATATTAACACGTCAATATTATAAGTTCTGGAAATCACAACATTGGGCTCAAAAGACATTTATCCAACAGACTAAAGCAGCGATAAGAAACAAAAACGGTACAGTTAGGCCGCAATACGCGCGAACCCCACCTCCGAGAGCCACAAAAAGCAAACATGGATCTATTTTAAAGCGCATAGTTAAAACAAACTAAATTAGTATAACGTAAACAAAAACATAATGAAAAATTGAACGTAAGAAGAACAAAGCTAAGTAATTACATGATAATATTAAACCTATAGTAAATGTTTAGTTCAAAAGAAAACACAATTAACTGAGAGTTAACAAAAGAAATTATTTTCAAAGGAAAACAAAGGAACAACAAATTTGTCTATTAATGTCTAAGTTATTACACTCATAAAATTGTATTTTAAGTATACAAAGCGCAAGCTTAGTTCAACTTTAACTAGATTAAAATCTAAATATACTTGATAAGAAGTCAATCTATTTCTCAGTTATCACCTTTCATTTAAATTTCAATAATAATTTCACGGAGTATTTATAAAGCTCTCATTAAATGACTCCGCATGAACATTCGCCAGTTACAGACGAAGTAGTATTAGGTAATCAGTGTACAATTCGATGTCGTTAGTTTCTATGTTATTCGGTATTTAAATAATTATGGCAGTATATTATATTTATTTTAGCAAAACAGTGTAAGGAAATTTTGGTGCAACTCGGAATATATGTTTCATACTATAATTTCACATTAATTTGTCCATAATTACCGAACTAAATTACGTAAAATGCTGGTGGCATTACAAAATAAATGGTTTACTGAGCTTATTTTATGAATTACCTCAAAATATTAAAATTAAATTGTTTTTAAAAAAAAATCACTGGCAAAATCTGACGCGATGTATATTTACAATCACTTATTGATAATTTACCTTACCATTTTACTAAATTGATTCGAAGCGTTCTGTTCTTTTTGATACTAGTATATTGTTCAATTTCATAGGTAAACAAGATGCAACCGCGACTTCACTCGTTGACGAATTTTAGTCGCGAACGATTGAACGATATGAAAGTCGATTCCCCTCAACGCAATCTGACGGTGAGATATAGAAAAACAAATAACCTGAAAACGAATTTCAAAGGTGTCTCAACTTTCGTAGTACCTACTCAGACAACGCGGTCTTATAACAAAACCACACAGATCACCCCCACATACGTGCGCACACACACAAATAAATAGGTACACATATGGTGGAAGGGTTTTATTTATTTTTTCCCTTATTCGAACTGATTTAATTGAGTTTACCTTAGTTATCAGACACAAAATATATGTCTAAGTTGGTGAGGCACACATGCTTATAAACTCGCTATATGTATGAATAGTCAGCTCAGATAGATCAGCGGTGATGCATCAAAGGCAACAGTCCAAGCCGAGGATCGACCACTTTGACACCTCTGAGTTTGTTGCCAAGCGACGAAGGCTCGCCTTAGTAGACCGGTGAAGCAGGGAAGACCCATCCGCGAGAGGCCAATAGCGTTACTCTGTTAGAAAAATAGAATAATAAAACGCAGTGTTACTGCATTTATCAATGACTTGATATGACAATTATGATTCTATATAGGAACGTGTAACTTCTATTACGTATATGAGGTGTACATTTAGAAATATTAGATTCGTAAACGAAATTATTGTTATGTTAGATAGAAAGATTATAGATATTTAATCTTCTGCGTGATTTGCATAATTTTGAGCACGGGACGGTGTACATTATACGGCGATTGAAACGATTGAAAGAATTATCAATAAAAGAAATAAATCTTAAAGCAATTAATCAAAATACTAAAATTGTATTATTTTCCAACGGATTATTATAAGTTTTATATAAAGATTTAAACTCAAAATAGTTAGTAATCTTAAAAATATTTTAAGAAATTAAAACTTTAATCGTTCATGACATGATGCGATGATGGTAGTTGATAGCGTGTTCGGACATAGCGTCGAAAGACGTAGGTTCGTATCTTAGCAACTGAGTCGGAGCTTTCGGTGAAGGAAAACATCGTGATGAAACCATAGCATGGTGGTATTGCTTTTTTCTAAGTCCGCCTGGCTACCACACTGAAATTGAAAATCTGCCGCCAAGCACCTGTTGGTGTGTTCCGGCAGCTGCACTTGAGAGCCAGTCTTCTTCTAAATTTAGCGTGACTACTATCTTAGACTACATAATTATTTAACATCAGATGAGATTGTGGTCAAACGCTAACCTATAAAGTATAAACAAAAGAAAAATGTTATTAAATATTTTATAGTTTCTCACCATAATCTCACCTCTCTATCCATTTGCTCTAAGATGACACACACACTGAACTTAGAGGCGGACTGACTCTAAAATCAAAATCAAAATCAAAAATACTTTATTCAGTTTAGGCCCTGAGAAGGCGCTTATAAACGTCAAAGGTACTCTCGAGTACAGTTGTCGAAATACACTAATAGGTATGTGGCGACAGATTTTCAACTAGAGATAGGTACTTAACCAGACGAAATTAGATAAACGCTATCACAATGTCGTTTTCACGACAGTTCCCTTCACGGAAAGCTGCGGTTCATACGCAAAGATTCGAACATACATCGCTCGATGGGGTATTCCAACATGCCAACCATTGACTCATCTTTGCTGCAAAGTAAATAGAATAATTTATCTTTATTGTACCAAGTACACGCGGAGAAGACAGTTATCCAAAAATTGTAGTTGCTTTGTCCGAGAAGCAAAAGCTTTCGTACACACTGGTGTAGACTACTGTGGACCTATTAACATCACTTTATGCAGACGCAGAGGTCAAACGAGTCAAAAGGCCTTACATTTACTTGTTTATTTGTCTAGTCTTTCAGGAATTGCGTCATCACTGAAAAACCTGACCGTCATTCTTTGCGCCATTAGCTCGTAGTATTCCCTACTTCTTTCCAGTATTTCATCGTTGGACCTCTGAAGGGGTTTGTATGGAACGTGAGGCGTATCCTCAGGTATCGCCAGGACCAGGAACTAGGAGTTCGAGGTCATTGTCGCCTTCAATTCTCGTTCGGAAATAATTAAAGCGTGTTTGTAACACCAGACAACAGATGTAATATAACGAATAAATTGATATTGAAAAAAAAAATGTATTTAAAACAAGCTTTTATACAAACGAGCTATAAAGATTAATTTGAGATTCGCCATTTTGTTTTTATTTACATTTTCTTGTAGTGTCATCAGGGCTGAACGTACATGCAAAATTGCAAAGTCGTAGGTATAAAGGAAATGATTTTAATTGAGCTTGAGCTAAACAAACAATGCAAGTAAAATGCAAAAGCTGGCAATAATAATAGGAATAAATAAAAATGTGCGCATTTTCAAACATAATATTATAAATATGACATAGTACTGCTACAAAGGGACACAATTCAGGATAGCAGTAAAATTTATAATAGTTGGTGAATGTATGCGACACAACAGACAAATTTGTTACGGGAAAAATAATATTTTTATTTCATAGAAAAAAAAATACAATACAGTTTATACGTTAATTGTCTGTTCGAGGGACGACTTGTTATCAGTTTTTATTGAGGCCGTAAACGAAAGTGAACTTAGAAAGTTAACTGATAGTTTACGACTCGAAATTCTTTAGTACAGAGTACCTTAGTTTATTATATTATAAGCTCGTGGCGCAGTCGGACGGAATGGACACTAGTTTGTAACGAAACACTAATTGTACGTTGTAAAACCCTTTGGAATATAAGTTACTAGTGGTCCGCCCCGGCTTTTCCTAAGTGCAGTAGGTACGTATACTGCTCCCGTGTGAAGCCAGGGCGGATCTGTTAAGCTGGTCGTTTTTTTTTTATTGTTATGAATACACATGTCACAGAAGAATGACCAATGTAATCGTCTTTTGTTTGACTACCTTTGAATATATTTTTTTTATATAAATATGGCTATTGTAGCTTATCTATTGTAGATGATTTTTTTTTCTTTTTTTTATACTTTATAGGTAGCGATTGACCACAATCTTATTTGATGTTAAATGATGATGATGATGCAATCTAAGATGTTAGTCACGCTAAACCTAGAGTGAGACTGGCTCTCAAGTGCAGCTGCCGGAACACATCAACAAGTGCTTGACGACAGATTTTCAACTTGAGGGTGGTAGCTAGCCAGACGGACTTAGAAAAAGCCCTACCACCATGCTATGGTTTCATCACGATGTTTTCCTTCACCGAAAGCTCCGACTCGGTTGCTAGGATTCGAATCTACGTCCTTCGACGCTGTGTCCGAACACACTACCAACTGAGCCATCATCGCCCTAAACGCATGCTGTCTCGGACTTTTTTGGAGATTTTGTTATGAACGACAATTCAACCGAACCGAACTAATGTTATTTGCCTGATGGGCCTTCACAGCTTTACTTGACTTACGAGGAGAGCGCTTAAGGCGCTCAGCCGCTTGGCACAATCTCAATGGTGTCAAATTGGCCGAACCTCGGCTTAGTGTATTGCCTCGGATGCAACAACACGAATCTTACTTAACTAATCGTACCTACATATAAGAATTAGTGAGGTATACATGTGTACCAGGATGAGTGCCTCACGAAATCGACTATGTATTTTGTATTCTTTTTGTAATTTTTCGTGTACGTTTAACTGACATCACACTACTACACATCATAGAAGCTCTGAAAATACATCACCTTTTCGGACTTAGATGATATATATCGTAATAACTTACATGATTTCTATATATAAATATAATAAATAGTCTATATCTATATGGAATAATATCTACCTTTCAAATAGTAAAAGTATTTATGAAGTCAGATGCGAAATACACATATGCATTCGTGAAACATGCATTTTTCACGAATTCATATGTGTATGAAATGAATAGATAGCTTAGATTAGCTTAGTCAGATCGGGAAACTTGGCGACAGTTCTAGCCGAGGCGCACCGAGTGCCCTTGCGCTGATCGCCTAAACAAATCCTTGGTGAGTGCCTTAAGCGCTCCCCTTAGTTGTCCGGTGAAACTGTAGCGGCCTTAACAAGCCAACAGTGTAGTCAGTTCGAAAAAAAAAATCCTTAAATAACCAAACCTATAATACCCGTTCTCGCTCTTTACAATATTATTTTATTAGTAAAATACCATTAATTCATAATTATTATAGTAAAAATTATTAGTTGTGCTTGACAATTTCACTTGCATTTAATTATTTCCACCCGTGGCTGCGTATTCCTTCGTTTTGCTTCGAACACTTCCTGACCTCTTTTTTATGGTAATTTCTTTGCTAACGAAGGTTATAGGGGGCTGTTAGTTAGTTTTTAACCTCTCCAATAAATATATACATAGTCAGAAACCTTCTCGGTTTAAATATTAATAGAACTAGCGGCCACCCACATCTTCGTTCTCGTTTGGAATTATCTTTATAAGGAATTAATTATATTAGCGGGTAACTCGAATATATTTTTTTATAACATTTTATAAAGTTACACATAATGTCAGCTATCTGCTAATGAAAGTTTCGTCAAAATCGGTCCAACCGTTTTTGGAAAATAACCGGAGCAAATATACAGGCAACATTTTTAAACATCAAAAATATTTTCATATCCATTTAGTCAAAAGATATTGTGACATTACAAACAGACATTTCAATTTCATTTCTTTGTATAGAAGGTATAACGTATTTTAGAATAATCGAAAATTGAAGGCGGATTCGGGTGATAGTTGTTGCTTAAATGAACACTATAATCTTTAAGATAAATTTAAATAAACCGACATTATAGCGTCGACGTACAATAGATTCTTGGTAACTAAGCCTTTGTTGCTAGTACTATGCTTATTATCAGACACATTACACCGAGTTATAATGAAAGAAAAAAGCTAACGGCACAACAGGAAAGAGACTAATGGCCTCGTCAACTCACAGACGTACAGGTGTTCAAATATATTTGAATTGCAAATCTTTAAATTCCTCGAACAGCGACTCTTTTAGCGTACTTATCTTGTAACTTTTGTTATCGGGCAGATAATCACGAAAAATGGCTACAGAGTGGCGTGATGTCTCCGTACGTAGGTGTAATAATAACGTAGCGAAGGTCACAAAATTCGCGGTCATTCTATGAAAATTGATTCGCGGACCGTTCTAAACACAACGAATCTATATCAATATAAATCAATTTCCATATGTATGTGAATTGCACTACTTCAAAAAAGCTGCGCACCTATTTGAATAATTCTTTATTTGTCGTATTTGTAATTGTCAGGACAAGGTTTGTTTGTAAGAAAATGTGTCCAAAATCGTATGGAAAAGTGAACATTGTCGGGAGACTTTGTACTCCGTTTAAAAGTCAATGAGTGAGACAGAAGATAGTAGGGGAAATCGTCAAAGATGATGGCACCGTTACACCATTTTATTTCATTACATGGCCGCACTGTAAAGAAATGATTTAGTATTATTTCCTTCGTTAGTACATCCGTGCGAAGTCGGGGCGAGCAACTAGTGTTTATATGTATGAAGAATACTTTATTACATGTTTTCAATATAATCTCTACCAGATAATTAGCATTTTGTTTACTGTATCGTCTTGTATTTTATTACAATTTACTTTAAGGGAGGACGCCAGAACGCTCGATCTTCATTTGTTCTATCACTGCATAACATTTAAATAATTTTATTATTGGCAACCGATCTTCTATTAGATTACTACTCCCTTTATCGAGTAGGTAACGATATTACACGTGTCTTGCGACCATTCCAATCAACTAACAATACGGTGCAGTGGCCGTCTTGTAAGAGTATGTACTTTCCAGGAAGTGTTTTTGGCAAGTCAGAATCAATTCTCCGTGGCATTATTTACCATCCACTTCAATAACAGAATTATATTACGTAAAACGCCACCAATATTACAAAATATAGAGCCAGATAACAAGGTATAAAATCGAGTACATGGGATTCCAAGATCCCGCCAAAACTCCAACCACAATCTTATGCAATGTTAAATAACATTATGGACGACTAAAATGGTATCACGCCAAACTTGGAGAAGTCACTCCGAAATGTAACGAGAAGTATCTATAGAGATACTTGACGATAGATATTCAATGAATGTTAGATAACTTGCATTATAAAAAGCCCTGTCGCCTTGTTTTGGTCTTATAACACTGACTTTAATTCACGAAAACCAACTCCTCAGTTGCTTTAATCGACGCCATGTTTGAAGTATTAGGTATGTAAGTAGACGTAGAAGAGTAGAGAAATACCGAAGGAAGTGTTTTTTTACTTTGTAAGTTTTAGCATTTAATGGTAATCACGGTAAAACTAGAAGGATTGACTCCCAAGTGCAGCTGCCGGAACACACCGATAGGTGCTGGTCCACAGATTTTCAACTTGAGAGTGGTAGCTAGCCAGGGGAGTTTAGAAAAAGACCTACCGCTATGCAAAATGTGCCTGAAATTAGTGATTGACTCGTAAACATTGCTAAAATATTGTAAAAAAAATCTTCCTTAATGCCCCAACACCTTCTGTATTTTTGCGCGGCTGCAAACAGCCTTATGGTCGGCCTCGTCCACTATCTAGTACCCATTCAGTTTATTACAAAGCATTATACCTGTATTCCTCCGTCTCCTTCTAACGACATAATATAAATAAAGGATAGAAATAAAACAACGACATGACATTATACAACTTAACTGACAAATTTTAATACGTTCCCTTTTCTATATTACAATAATTTTGTACAAAATCAACATACAGCTGTCGAGTATACGTTTTCATTTATATAATTAATTCACTTCAATTCGATCTTATTCAAACATAATATGTGATATATAACGATAAAAAAAATAATAATAAAAATGTAATATCAAAATAATTACGTATTACAGAGATCTCTTGAACAATTCGAAAGCTGTAGAGTATGTTGTCGAATGGAGATTTTGTTTTTTGTAACACATTTGTATCTTTTTTTTTGTTATTTCACTTTTCTAAAATCGAACATAAAAAGTAAATTTTAACCTAATAAAAAACCGACTTAAAAAACCATGTGTGTCGTAAAAACATACGACAGAAGTGAAACATTTTTGTATGATAAATTTATTATTGTATTGTAGACAATTTATATATTAAACACAAAAAAAAAAAAACAACAAAACACTAACATCACGCCGTGTTTCACAGGCGGTCACCTGCCCAAGTACGGATTGCACCCGACGTTGCTTTTTTTTGTAACAATTTTGTATCTTTTTTTGTAATTTCTATTGTCGTAAAGACACACGACAGAAATGAAACTTTTGTATTACAGGAAGGCACTTTAAATTAAAAAATAATCCACGCAAGAAAAAGCCAACATCACGTGGTGTGTGGTCCCAAGCGGCCACCCGTTCAAGTACTGACGTTTTAAACTGAAGGCCAAGAGTGAAGTTTTAGGTTTTTGTACAAGCAACTCTAGATAACATTCATTAAATTCAATCTCATTATTCAAAAACGTTTCATTACAACAGCAGATATTTTAAAAACAATTTGAATTTATGAACAATATATTTTTGTTCAGATCTTCATAAAGAAAATCTATTTATTTTAAGTAATCATAACGCAACAATAAAACAAAATTGTCAACTTAGACAAGTCTTGGACAATATTTAACAATGTCAGCAAGGGTATAATACTGTTTTGATATCGAACTTTTTTTGAAACTAATGTTCAACACATATTTTACGCTTTTTGTAATAAGACGGGGCAAGTTCAAATTTACTTCGGTATATACGACAAATATGATACGGCATTGCAAACGCAATGAATTCCTTCACAAAAAGAGCTCGTACTCATTTTAGGATTTGTAATAAAAGGTTTTGTGTTACTTTTATATTCTACTAGACGACTCGGTGAACTTCATATCACTTACATATATTTGTGAAAAATGTGGTTAAAACTTAATACAACATTTTTATTAACATTATAAATGCAACAAAGTTATGCACTTAATCAATTTTTAGCTTTCACATGTACTATTTTTATTTCTGAAACAGAACTGTTTTGTATTCCAACAAAACAGACCAAAGAGATCGAACCTCACACTACAGCTATGAAACAGACAAATTTCTGAACGCACCTATAAATATTTGACAAACGAATGTCAATTTATTATTTCTAAAATGACAGAAGACATCAAATGTTTCATAGCTAGGAATATTTTTTGTATTTGAAAATTAAATTGTCTTTTTTAGTATTATCCTTTACTTATTATTTATGTTTCACGCCATTTAAACCTGCCCCGAAATTCCACAAATATTTCAAGATCAAAATTAGCCAAATCGGTCCAGCCATTCTCGAGTTTTAGCGAGACAAACGAACAGCAATGCATTTATATAGATATTTTATGTACAACATAGTAATGTTACCGAAATGTTCGACACAACATTGTTTAGATTACTTCAATCGTTTATTTATCGTTATGCTTAGACGTTATAATAAAAACGTAAATTTACAGTATAAATGTTGTCATGAGACAATGGATATATTCCCCTAAGTATTACATCCGAATTTGGTAAGTAATATTGAAATAATGCCGCTTCAAGAAAAAACAGTAAAAACTGTTAAAAATATTCTTAATGCATTCTGCCACTAGTGTTTTATTTACAAAATAAAAAAAAAACATTCTTTTCTCAATATTTGTAATGTACGGACAAGGAAAATTAACAATTTAATTTTATAAATAGCTCGAATTTTTAGGAATGTTCCTCGCGGTTGTTTACCTAATTTGTGACGTCATAACGAGACCAACATGGCCCCCAATGTTTTTGTTGTTCAATTAATAAGAATTGTTTACTTCGAATTAAGGATATCAGACGAAGTGTAGTGATTTATTGGGCTTTAAAATACATTTAAAAGATTATAAAGTTGGATTATGAATTAGTGTTTTTTTTTATTTCATTTACAAAATAAAAATCGCAAAGGACCGAGAACCAGCAATCAATGACGTCATTTTACCCCTTCTGTAAGAAAACTACAAGATTTGAAATTTACCACAGAACTATATTAACAAGATCTAGATTTGTTATCTGTAAATACTTCTATAAAAACTGGTAAAGTTTATTTTTTCTTACAAATACTGCGAACTATGCAACGTGACCACCTGTTAAATATTTAACAAAGGAATCTTATGGACAGTATTGTTTTTGTGAGATTACTTAATAATTGTGTTAATGTTGGACGATTTCCTACTTTATTTCATACTAGCAACCACCCGCGGCTTCATCTGTATTTAGTACCTTTATCAAATGATGACGCATTCCGAGATAGTTCTCAGTTAGACATACTTAATTCTTATTGTTATATTTTGGCCAATAGAAGTAATATTTTAAGTTATTGCCTAGGTATTATTCTAATGTATGTAACCTACATCAGTGTAGAATTTCATCTTCTTAAAAAAAAACGTTCGTTAAATTAGTAAAAATGATTATTTTAGATTACTTATATAATAAATTTCTGAGGTTATATGTTCATGATTCATCAGATTTTGCACCGGAATTATTTATATAATATAGATGGACACAAAAAAATAATTCAAAATATTTTATCTCTAACGGGGATTTAACCACCCTGGGCTGATTTTTAAGACCCAGATCTAAAAATGGCGGATTAATTTTTTAATTCCACAACATTGTACATTGTAAATTTCATGGCGGAGTAAAAAATTCTTACAAATGAAAAAACAATGAAATACATTTTACATCAAATTTACAATTTTACGATACATAATTAGTTATTTTTTCAGAGTTTTGTAATAAATTAGGTTGTTTTTCTAAGTTTATACTGCTAACAGACTGTTGACCTGTGCCTCATGAGATCTACATTCGTTTGTATGGAACTCAAACCTTTATAGTTTTAGACAGTCCAGAGGTTAAGTTCGTAATTCATCGCTACTGTCACTTTACAAATGCCAATGGCCATATCAAGATGACATTTAATTTTCTACTCATAATTGTAAATTATTTCACACTTTTAATTTACTTTGTAGAAATATAGAGGTATAAGAATGTAATAAAGTATGACGTACTAGCTATGGCTTCCAAGTAGAAAATCTACCGCCAAATATTAGACGTTTTCAGACAATTATGTTTGATAATTAGTCCAGCTAAGTTTAGATTATTGTCAAATAATCTAAATTCTTAAAATTGAAATAAAAGTATTAATTCGTGGTACAGTTTCTTATTTTATTCTCTATTATTATATGCAACACTAATAATGTGCAGCGGCTTTGCATGCATTTTCTATGCAAGAATTATTAAAAAAAATATCCTTGATGTTCACCTACAGTAAATCCAAAATAAAAAAAGCATTACAGTTATAAATGATTCGCAATTTATTTCGTAAGTTTAGATACAATAGGACCACGGTAAATCGAAACTTGGTAAGACGAACATTTATCGAGAACTTGAAAAAAAAACAAAGATGGCCTCCGTATTCCGAACGCATCAATGTTCTATTCTACTACCTCCGCAACTCGATAATTTCAAACGAATAATCTGTATTACTCGAAAACAAATAGACTATCGACTTTAAATTTGTGCATTAACTTTCTTAGAAGTACTTAATTTCAACGTATCGTAAACATTAACTCTATAACAAGATTCTTTGTTTATTTCATCTCTGTAATTCGAAATTAGGTGAGATTGAATCTAAAACACTGAGAGTCGTACATTGTCTACGGAAACTATTGGTTGAAACCTTTAAAACTCGATTGTTTTTGTGTCTACTTTTAACTAAGATTTATCGAATTTCTACTGCAATTTGTGCTTATAAATTTTGCACTTTTAGAAACCGCTGCGTTTAGAAAAAATAATATTTAATTATTCCAATAAATGATACAAAATTTACTAAATAGTCCATATGTATTATTTAATTAGAATGTATTTAATATATATATATAAAAAAAAAAAACAAATTTTGAATATTATTTTTAATCTTATCAGGTCGTATTTATCTCCTTTAACAACATCTCTACATATCCCGAGCTCGTTTTCAATACTAATTAAAAAAAAACATAATAATCGCAAAGACCTAGTTTAACCAACGAAACGTTAACATTTTCTATAAGATCGAATCAAAAATCGTATGTTTAATTCGAAAAAAAAAATGACTAAAATACACTAAAAAACAACTTGGGATATCGAATCCTTTTAAAATATCAGATTTTTTTTTAACAAAATTAAACGAATTAGAGTTGTAACGAAAATCGAATGGAAAAATGATATCTAAAACCGAATATTCGGCAACACTTTTCGGTTAACTGCTCGGCTGTTGAACGGATTAAATATTTAGCTTTTGTTTCTAAACTATATTCTACAGTCTTTAACTTTTTGTAACAGCATTAACTGATTATAAATTTAAATAACAAAGGAAATTCATTGTTTTCATTAAATTAAATCATATTCAATTTCATTTGTAAATATTAAACTATTTTGTATTAGTAAAATGAAGTAATTGTTTAATCGTGAATACAATACAGTATTGTTATTCATTGGGCCAATGAAAAGAGAGTATCATAATTTTGAAACTTCGTTTAACGTTATAGAACGAAATAAAACACCGAACAACGAAATCATCCAGGTAATAATATAAAAAAAAAAACATACATTTTTGAAAAATTAAAAGGATCCGAACCAAAATTGCGACTAGGCTTTGGGGTTACTCTCTCCGAGCATAACTATGGAAGCATTATTAATCATAAGAATCATAACATCGAAACGATAACATTCAAAACAATCAGAAAGCAACCCCACATCCTAACGAATTATTTTTTTATTGTAATATCTTAAAATTGGTTAATTCATTTGTCCACTATTTTGACCTACGATGGTCTCAAACTCGTTATACGAATACCGAATAATTCAAATATCATTTCGAACTAACAAGTACAAAATAAAGAAAACCGTTCGAATTGTAAAATCATGCCTGAGATTCGATCGAGTTTGGGTCCGTAGTAGGCCAACAGTGATTTGGCCTAGTAATGAATAATGCAGTAAGCCAATATCAATGTTATACTCGACTACACTATCTAAATTACGCGTAAAGCTATATGTGTCAAAATAAAAAAAAAGATGGTCAGATATTAATTATTAAAGAATAGATATAATGTAGGATTGATTATACGGCAAAGTGAAACTGCATTTTTCATTACATCGCCGTTGTCCACCGTATACATGATACAACCTTGACGCTCCTTGACTACAACATGGCCGTCGCACGCACACATACGATCTCACAGACACACAAAGATGCACTAACGTGAGCGTGGTCACCTCACATGCCACAAGCCGAGGTTAAGAACGGACAGTTGGGGCAACTTCACTATATGGTCCAAGCCTTGCGGGGTTATACACGTACATCCATACAAGTCTATAGCCTTCAGGTTGCGCAAGCCGTCGCCTAGAGCACGCAACCCTCTATCAGTTACTCTCGTACACTGGCCTATATTGAGCGTTTCGAGTTGCGATAGCCTCGCGACTCTTTCGAGACCTTCGTCCGTGAGCCGACAAGCGCTGAGAGATAGCGACCGGAGCCCTGATAAGCCAAGCGTCGCATGAGATAGTGCTTCGTCACCGACTTTATCGCAGAAAGAGACGTCTAAAGCTCTCAGACGGCCACTCTCGGCTAGATGGGCGACACCAGTGTCGGAAACCCCGTCGCACGCTCGTAAGTTGATATCCTCTAAATACGGCAAGCGAGCCAAGTGCCTCAAACCGGCATCTGTGACGGCCACGCAGAATGAGAGGTTTATACATTTTAATTTTGGAAGACCCGTCGCAGCGTGTTTCAACGCATCGTCTGTTAATCTTTGGCAGTCTTGTAAACCTAAATATTCCAATTCGGGAGTGCCTCGTGCTTCACCGCCGCCACACAAATGCGCTATACCTGCATCGTTGACGTGCCAGCAAGATCTCAAATTCAATCTTCTCAGTTTCCGTAATCCCCAGGCTATTAGCAGTAATCCCGTATCAGTTATGTTACAACATCCACCTAATTCCAACTCTTCTAAATTTTTTAAAGATTGCGCTATTCTGCCTAACGATGAATCCGTTACCTGTTTGCAGAGAGATAGATCCAGCCTTCTCAGAGCTGGCAATTCCGCTGCGAACGCGCTCGCAAGGGCAGCATCTGTTACACTGTAGCAACCGCTGAGAGACAACGACTCGAGGCCAGGTAAAGAAGCTACGGCGTCTCTTAGACCCCTTCTTAGGGAAAGAACCTGAAGTTTACGTACTCCTCGCCTCGCTAAGGAAGCGAATAAGACGGGTGCTGGCCTTCTAAGGTGCAAGGCTGCTTCAACACCACGCCAGACTGATCGTCTGTCCGCTGCATCTCTCCAGGATCGGCAAACCTGTGCAGCGCGGCCTCTGTCTCTAACCGGAAGCCTTTCGAATATCAACGCCAGTAGTTCTGGGTAGAGACGCGATA
The DNA here is from genome assembly GCA_035772565.1 of Antheraea assamensis. Taxonomy (NCBI): domain Eukaryota; kingdom Metazoa; phylum Arthropoda; class Insecta; order Lepidoptera; family Saturniidae; genus Antheraea; species Antheraea assamensis. The sequence continues at coordinate 673,463 of JAQQSE010000224.1, read as the reverse complement.
TGTGCGTACCCTGGGGCTCCGGCGAGGTCTCCGACACGTTAGCGGTAGGTAAATGAGGCCGGTGGATTCTGTACGGCGCGCTACGTTGCTTCCTCCGCGTAGTACTCGGTAACTCCGTGATACCGAGCCGCTCGTCCCTCCAGGATAGCACTTCCTCCGTCCACGCACTCATAGCGGCTTCACTGCACTACTATCGCTTACATGCGTCAAGATGCATCGGACCGGTTTTCGGTGAAACTCGTGAACGTTGGGACCGTTAGCAGCACACGTTCGACGTTGCTGGCTGCTCCTCGTGTACTGGCGATCGGCGGAGTGAGGGCCCTCCCCGCTGCGTCCCGCGTCCCCCGCGCGCCCGCCCGAACACAGCTATTGGTTGCGGGCGACGGCACGTGACGCGCATGGTATCGATTCGAAGGCTCTGCGGCGGCATTTTTAAGTTGACGGGCCGAGTGCCCGCCTTGCCCCCGCGCGTCTCGCTCCTCCTGCCATGTAGAATAAATATGTACACGGATAACAGATGCGACAAAATTACATCAATAACATATAATTAATTTATAATAAAAAATATAGTTAATTCAGCCTGATAAGTTAATTGTAATAAAAATAACATATTAGTTAATTATATTTTCTAATCATATTTTTTTACATACTTATACGACGTATAACGTATCGTAGAATACTCAATAAGCACTAATTCAGGATTAAGCATGTATTACAATTGAAATGATATGATGAACTGATGATGATGATGAACTGTATTAATAAAATGGAATTAATCTATTTGAGTGTTATTATTTTATTTTTATTGGAAAGGGGATATTTTCAAGCGTGGTTCATTATAATTTAATGGAATAGGAAATATATATTAAACGAGTATTGATAGATTTACGACAATCCATGACTAGGTAACAATAGTCAAAAATGTTTTAGTACAGTTTTTGAAGTACGTTTTCTTTTTTGTTGACGTTCTATTATTTATTGTTTTATTTTGTTGTTTATAAATAACACACGGACAATAAATTGCACACGGACGAAAATTATCTAAAATTCTATTTATAATTTTAAGTAATCATAAAATCGTAGAGACATGAGTAAGTAGGTATAAATTAAAAACATATTCTATTGCTTAATCTATGTGGCGAGTGATAAGGCAGCAAAACAAGTCGCCTCGTCGTATATTTTCGTTCGCGGTGCACTTGCCGACGACTTTTGACCACTGTAAAAAGACCTGTAGTTACTTCAACGATGAGTTTTAAGTCTACATGTATAGACGAATTTTGATATTGTGACATGGGTCTAATTAAAATGGATTTTTGATAACACCAGCCAACTATTACAAGGGCGACCGGTTGCGAGCGTTCCAAATATGAATTTCGAATTCAAACGTGTTCCAGAATGGAACGCGGATCGGGTCGACTTCGGAGGGACAACGGCCAGTTTAGAAAATTAACGGGTTTCTACAGATTAAATAAACAACTTCGACATGTTTATTCTTTATAAAACTTTTTTGCCAGTATTATATACGGTATACGTTATAACTATTGTTATTTAAAATAACGTTTAGCGACATTATAAAAGCTGCAATATTAATTAATAATAGCTGTGAGATATTTTTTACATAAACTGATTTGTTGACATATACCTAAATACCTCAATATATATATATATTATGTGATAGTTATTCCTTCAAAATCCGATATCTAAAAACCGTCTATTCACCATATTAGAGAAAGAAATTCATTTTTTATTATAGATTTATTTATTTTAGTGTGAAGATATAGCAACTAGTAAGTACATTATATGTAAATGATTAAAAAATTGCATAGGTATAGTTTTAAATATTGTCAATTTTTGTTACTAGACACGAGGTAAGGTTTCACTTGGGTTTCAAGAAACTGAAAATAACAATATCTTGGAACCCCGCGCTGCGCTGGACGGAGCTTTCGTTTTAGCTTGGCGTATGCTTTATATGTTAATTGCTCAACTCCTAAATGTCGTAGCGTGATTTAAAATAGCCTATAACCTTGGACAATGAGAATTCTACAGGATACAGCTAGATTTTTTCAAATATCACTGGTAATTCCTTAGATTAGCGCTTTGAAACAAAGAAAAGAACAAATAAACTCCTCTAACTTTATATTGTCAGTAAAGTTCCTTTATCTATGAACTACTAGTAATAGGCATTTAAAAAGAGGATTTATAATAAAGCTGCTTTTAAATACTATAGTTTCATTTCAAGTGTTTGAAATTCGTTTACGAGGAATTTTAGATTTAGGAATTAACAAAACTCTCTGATAATTTAGTTTTCGATGGGTGAATTGTTTTTTTTTTAATTAGATGAATATTTAAAAAGAATCTATTCTCTGTATAGTAGTAGTTTATTATTGTTATTTATTAATTAATAAATGATAAGTGTCGTTAACTATTCGAGTTTTTATCACTGCCCCCATTCTCATCTCATATTGAATGATGCTGTGGCCTAAATAGTATGAAACAGACTAAAGTAAGAGGGGATTTGGCAGTCAAGTGCAACTGCCGAAAGACATCTACCTACCTATACGTGTTTGGAGAGACTTTTTCAACTTGAAAGGTGTATATAGATAGCAAGGCGAGCATTAGAACACTATGACGATGTCTTCCTTCATCGAATATTCTAGCTCATTCGGAACAATTCGACTCTAAGATACGTCGATCGCGGCGATTTCCGAAACACTAATAATAGAAATGGCATTATTGTGTTGTTTTTTTTTTGTATACCATGTTTTATTTCAACATTTCCATAACTGTGAAAGTGAAGATAAGTTCTTACGTCCCTTTGACAGACGGTTCATAGCTTTACAGATACATAGCATCTGTGTCATAGATGTTTAGAAATCTCTTATAAAGAACTAGGTTATACCAACGGCTTTCCTCATGTTAATATAGATATGACCCTTCACTCGTGAACAGTACATTTTTCTGGATGACAATTATATAATATACAAACAAACTAAGTCATTTTCGTATTCATTAGTGAGGATTAAGATTATTAATGAAGTTAAAAGTAATGTATTACGAGACTTAATAAATGAAAATAATTAAACAAGCTTCGTAGGGACGTTGCGTCACTTTGCGTCTTTTGCAAGATCTACTACGGAGAGTGGTCTGAAGAGCTGTTCGGGTTGATACCTGCTGCTGAGTTTCATTACCGAACGAATCGCCACGAAATGAAATTCCATCAGTGTCATCTCGACGGTTGAAAGTCGTCTACAGTGCGGTACTCGCGTACGTTTTTCCCCAAGTACGTCTGTCCTCTGGTATGAACTCCCAGTTGCAGCGTTTTCAGACCAATACAACCCACAAACCTTCTAGAAACGAGCCTACTCCTTCCTCAAATGCCGGCAACGCATCTGTGTTGGCCCTTGTGCGGCGATGATTACTTACCATCAGATGATCCCTGTGTTCGTTTGCCACCATAAAGTTGGTGAGGTTATGTACCTACTGTTGGAGTTGAATAATCTACCTAGTTAACTTAAATAAGCTAGATTTAGTATAAGACCGACATAATCTAAATACAAAGATAATAATAAATTGGTCATTACATGTTTTAGGCTCACTAGGACCGGTAACAGTTTTTTAGGTAATAGTGTTAGGTTTTATAATAAAATTCCAAAGCACATTACCGATTTGCCGGATACTAAGTTCAAGTACCATGCCAAGCAAGTTTTTATGTCTAAAAGTATTATTGATTTTGAAAAATAGATTACAACCTGTAGCTCTCGTGAAGCGGGCTGGTACGGGTCTATAACCACACTCGGTCGCTACCACATCATGTTGATAACTTTTATACTTTACAGCTTTGAGCGTTTGGCTACAATCTCACCTGATGTTAAATGATGATGTGAAGGGAAACTGGCTCTCTAGTGCGGCTGCCGGAACACACCAACAGGTGTTCGGCGACATATTTTCAACTTGAGGGTGGTAGCTAGCCAGACGGAATTAGAAAAGCCCTACCACCATGCTACGGTTTCATTACGATGTTTTCCTTCACCGAAAGCTCCGACTCAGTTGTGAGGATTCGAACCTACGTCCTTCGACGCTGTGTCCGAACACACTACCAACTGGGCCATCATCGCTTTCAAAACTAAAGATGGTGAGCACGCAAAGCCTAGAGGATACTGGCTCTCAAGTACAGCTGCCAGAGCTCACCTACAGATGCTTGGTAATAGATTTTCAACCTAAGGATGGTAGGGAACTAGGCGGCCTTAGAAAAAGCCTTGCTATGGTTTCATAACGATATTTCCCTACACCGAAAGCTCTGGCTGATTCACAAGGATTCGAATCTACGTCGAGCGAAGAGGTGGCCGGTTAACCATTGAGCCATCATAGCTTCAGAAACGAAACTAGTTACGTATACCATGTTTCTAAAAGGCTTGCAGGCCGACATGACAACAATAACTCGCGGTGGATTGTATAAATGTGGAAAAAAATGCTGTATAACTTATATTACTACTAACCGATACCCGCGACTTCGTCTGAATTTATTATTTTAACAATATATTTTATTATACAGAAGAAAAAACCAAAAAAAAAAGTTGAAAGCAATAACTATATTTTTTGCTTAGTAAATGTCTTCACGTTTTAGTGCTTATAAAAATGTAATTTCTTAAAAATGTTATAACATTGTATTAAATATAAATACCGTGATAAATTTTATTTTAGACTAGCTGCTCGTCCCGGCTTCGCACGGGTTTACTGGCAAAGAAAATTAGTCCAAATCTTCTCTCTATAATGTTACGAAAATGTAACGAAATAAAATGGCAACTGAACAATTGAAAGCCAATCTACGAATTATGAGAATATTTTTGAAAATCTCCAAATTGTTCTCTCTCACTCTCTTACTTCCCATTTGATATGAAGATTTTGTAATCGACATTTTCCAATTTTCCATACGATTTTTCAAACATTTACTTACTATTCGTTTCAAACCTTGTCCTGACGGTTACAAACACAATAATAAAGAATTACCGAAATATGTGTAACCGTTCGTAAGTGATGGGCTTACATATTCGGCATTTATATATATATATATATATATATATATAGAAAATACGGACCAAGTAACTTAGGAGTAAAACTAAAAAAAAACAGATTAGAAATTTATCTTTTATTATATTTATCAACGACAGACATCTATCATTTCATTTATATACATTTTAGAATCATGGGTCATATAGTATAAATTAATTTAACAGAAAAAAAAAATTGACATTTACCTAGTTTTATCATATGTATATTCTAACGCACATCGCTTCAAGCGCTATAAATATTTCGAAACAGCTGACCTACGACGACTGTACATGGACAATTGGGAAATATTTCAAAACACAATTAATTACCTGCTATCGATAGCTGTAATCGTCTTAAGGTAGAAAATATTTATTTTTGTAGTCCTAATATAGTTTTTTGGGGCTCGATTATATTAAAACTACTGAAAATATCGGCGTAGGCCTATGAACATATGATGCAGAATTTTTCGTAGATAGTTCTAGGTTATTTAGTTTTTGGATTCGATTAACCCTATGATATTATTTTAATGCTCTACGAAAAGTGGGAATCACGTAGTTAATATCTAAAAATATTATATCAGCCTATAAATAATATTGGGAAAACACCTAATAATATTTTCTGAAATCCATAAATGTGTTCAACACCGTGACAATTACCAAGTATTTATAGTATTCAGTTCTTAGACATGGAATATTTATATTATAATCATCTTAAGCATTTGAAGCGTGATTGGTAAAGGCTTGAAAATACTGTTCATTGTACAGGTTTTGTTATTCTTGGTAGTTTTACTACGCATAGGGATATAGTACGAAGTTCTGTATTTTAATTCTAGCATAAGCTACTAAACAGCGCTGTCGAAATATTACCATTGCAAAATATTTCACATTTTCTTAGTTTTCATTTTACGGTCAAAATTGTATTAATTCCTTCTCGAAAATGGATAATAGTAATTGAATGGTAAAACGTTGTATAAGGCGCATTCTAGTGTCGAGTAGGAGTATTATTAAGTTGTGTAAAATAAATCGCTACTGCCATCTAGACAATGTACATCTAGGCGCGCATTACTATGCTGCCATCTAGTTTTAATATAAGTAAGTAACAAATTAAATCAAAGCTTAACTATCTGTAGTGCCATCTATCGACTAATTCGGAACTTGAATAACACAGGAAATATTATTAGCTTCTCTTTGTTATAAAGTAAATAAAATATAGAAAAGTAAATTAAATATAGAATCATAAATTGTAATTCATAATTTATTATCAATATTATATAATACAGAGGTTAATTTATTATCCAATATTGTTTTAAGAATTTTAAAATATAAATATGATTCCCTTGCTGTCACAAATATGTTAACTGTGATATTTCCGGTGTACTTTAGTTGTTAATTTTAAATAATAAAGGGAATTAAAATATATTTTAACATTTAATGTGAGTTATAATATGTTAATGAAAAGATAAACCAGATCGAGTTTCTTGCCGGTTCTTCTCGATGACTGGGTTGTTTTCCGAACCGGTGGTAACTTTGACGTTCATAAGTGCCTTCTCAGGGCCTAAACTGAATAAAGTATTTTTGATTTTGATTTAATAAAGATTATAAATAGCATTATTAATTTTATATTGTTTTATATAACGTTAATATTAATTATGTTTTTAATAAAGATAATAAGATTATAAAAGATGGCGTCGTTTGGTGAGTTGCAAACATGTAATACAAAGTTGTAAAAAAGTTAAGTTAAGAAAGGCATTCTTGGCATGATTATAGTAAAGCAACTATATCAAAATAAATATAATTGGTTTGTTTATCACTAAGAGTATCATTTTCGATGGATCTTGGGGAAAACTCTGGGGAGGCGCAGACATACACAATAAATACGTTACAATTTGACATAATTTCACGTAAACAAAATTTGATACAAGCGCCATCTAGTAGGCAATCTAGGAACTATTTCAAATAGTTTAAAGTATTTTATTCGATGTAAAAATGATTTTAGTTCACGTATTATCCAAAAGAGACAGTGATTTCTACTATTATTGAAAGCTATTAATTAATGGTAATTTAAAACTGGATCAGTGGTACCACGCTTATATCCAAGATGGCGTATAGCATAGAATGAACTTTTTTTATAATACATTTTTATTTAATTTATTAATTCATTATTTATATTTATATTATAAATTAAGGTTAGACATACACAATACGTAAAGGTTATAGAAGGAACAAACTGTGTTATATATCCAAGTACTCTTCTAAATACTATTGAACTAATGTTAAAGCTGAATACATATACGTCTCATAGTGTCGATCATGTGGGTCAGACCCACACACTACTATTCGATAATATTTTTAATGGCGGTTGCAACAGTCCCATAGTTCATCTGCAGAGCAATGATTAGATCAATGATTTTATCTCAACCATTCATTCAGGAACAAATTGTGTTTTATCGATTCTAGGCTGAATTAACGTGCTGGAAATTATTCCATTTCCTATTTTATGGCATTGTTAGTGTTGATGGTGTGAATTTACTAGTGTACCTGTGAGTGTCAACTGGAAACGCGGTCCGCTAGAAATTCGTAAAATAGGTGTTAACAGGAGTCTATTGCTATCGCACTCTACTCGAACTATCAGAAAGAATGTGGAAGAGGCAACTGCTTCTCTTCCAAAACAGAAATTTTCATTATTTTTTCATAATTCATTTAAGAAGAGCTTTTGGGCGTGTCTGTAATTTTAGAAGGCTTGTAATTTTTATAACATTTAATTTGTTGATATATTAAAAATATAGGAATACAGCTGTGAAAGATATGGCGTATAAAAATATTTGATCTAGTTTAATTAGATAGAGACTAAACAGAGTGCTATATTCGTATGGAACAAACGGCGCCTGCAGTTCCTTCTAAAACCTGTCGTAACCCCATAGCGATGTTCTAGGTTAGGTTCCTGCTTACATGAACGAATTAGAATATAAACCATTTCCAACACCGTTGAATTTTAGCCCGTTATATAATAGTCCAACAGAAATCGATCACCGCGCTACCCAACACAAGCTGGATGTTCTGTACAGGATTTTATTATATAGAAGAAATAGTTTACGTTGATCCTTTGATAAGTATATGCGTGAACGTTGAGCGAATATTGATAGAGCCAAACAAACACCACAACGCTCGTGATGATGGCTTAGTTGATAGTATGTTCGGACACAGCGTCGAAGGACGTAGGTTCGAATCCTAGCAACTGAGTCGGAGCTTTCGGTGAAGGAAAACATCGTGATGAAACCATAGCGTGGTGGTAGAGTTTTTTCTAAGATCGCCTGGCTAGCTACCACCCTCAAGTTAGAAATCTGTCGCCAAGCACCTGTTGGTGTGTTCCGGCAGCTGCACTTGAGAGCCAGTCTCCCTGTATGCTTAGCGTGACTACTTAGACCACATCATAATTTAACATGAGATGAGATTTTGGTTAAACGTTAACCAATAAATTATAAAAAAAAACAATTATATTATTTTAATGTACAGTCAAACCTGAATAAGTGAAAACTATACAAATCAGAGTATTTCACAGAGCCCATTATTTAAACCATTTATCATCCTTCTATAAGAGAATGAATGTTGTTTTTCCCTCATAACTGTGACCGTCACTCGTCTGTACTTCTATGAGCTACATTTAAACAGAATAATTAAGCAGTTGTTTCCTTTGACTCATTCTTAGATTTCGTGAGACTAACTACTTAACATTATTAATGTGTTCTTGAATTGCTTCTCCTCAATTCTCGCTTATCGACGTCTTACTGTTTTTCATTATAATTAATCTTTGAAATAAATATTTAATTTCTGCGTTCACGGTGAGTACAACCCTGTATAATATACCTTGTAAGGTTTTGAGTGCTCCGTTAAATAAATATGAAGTACAATAAAACGATTACAGTTTAATATAAGCACTTGAGAAATAACAGTTTGATTTAAGTAAACTGATCGCGTGACAAGACTTTTGTGTCGTGTATTTAGTAAGACAATTTGAAGGGCTACAATTTTTTTTACGCATGTTTATATATAGATATTATTATTATTAGAGTGAAACGTTTTTTTTTACATCGCCTGAAATTTCTTCGTCCATCTCTATCGTATGTCGCATTACAACCGGCCGCGGAGTAGGGGTAAAGTAAAAGGCGCTCGACCGTGCAGCCAAGGCCAATATGGCGGCGATCATGGCTCAATTCAAAATGATTCAGCAATTAAATTGCGTTAAATCGAATACTTTTCACTTCAGTGTTTCACTTGCATCGTGTTTTCATAAAACCATAAATTTTTGTATTAGACACTTAATTTCTTTCAAACGGTGAAATTTTATTATACACTAGCTGTTGTCCGCGACTTCTTCTGCAGCGTTTATTGTCTTAACAATATATTTTATGTATAGAGAAAATAATATAAGCACCACACCGCTTGTTCCACTTCTACATCATAAGAAAAGACACACATTTTTTATGTGCACGCGAAGTGCTTATACAAAGCGTAGTTTCGGAAAAGTTTAATAACATTATAGTATATGAAGCTATCATAATATTTTCTTATTAGATACAGACCAATTGCCTAAGAAGTAACAATAAAAAATGTATCCAACTCTATGCAATAGTTTTTCATAGTACAATAAAATAGTACTAATATTTTAGACTAAATATACAGAGATTATAGACGTAAGGAGTTTGATGTATAATGAATGTAGTGACTTATATATATATATAGGTTTCAACTTATCGAAGCTATGAAAAAAATGTTTTATTGATTTATTCCGAACCGGTGGTAGTTTTGACGTTCATAAGCGCCTTCTTAGAGCCTAAATTGAATAAAGTATTTTTGATTTGATTTGATTTGAAATATCTCTACAACACCTACTATAAATAAAGAAAAACAAGGTGTGTCGTAAAGACACACAATAAAAGTGACACTTTTATATTACAGTGAAACATTTTGAAGCACTGACCGCACCCGACTCTCCTTAGCTTCGGTGATCGGAAACGAGGATCGGTATTTACAACACTATACCCGACACAGTGTTTACCCCGACCACATTTTGTCACATAAAAAGGGTTGCGGATCAGACTTTCAAAGCTGTCCCAGTAAAAGTTTGACTCCAAAGAAAAAGAAAATCGGTTGACAAACAGAAAAGAATATGGTAGTGAATTGGTTTGTCTGTCTATATTTTATATAAGTATTCTAAAATTAAGAGCTTAGAGTGAATTAAGACAACAGTGTCTCTTTTTTTCGACTTGACTGTCCGCTGTTGGGCCTTTACACGTTCACCGTGTTTTTTGGGCGAGTGCTTAAGACACGTGCTTAGAGCACCGTGATCGAAGGCGCACTGGCACCTCGGCTTGGACTGTTGCATTTCTATTTCTAATAATGACACGTTAACGCTATGAATATTCGTTGTTCGTATTGTGAATTTCAGAGTGAGAAACGTGAATTGCTCTCTTTTTCACACCTATTGGTTGCAAATTTATGCTTGTTTGCTCGCACGTTGTCGTTACCTAACATAACGCGAGCGTTGCCGCACGGAGAAGTTAGTTTGTTATACATTACGTAAGGTAATGCATTATATTGTTATTTGTTGTACTAATTATCAATATTAATTAGTGACGGTTGATATATTGTGTGAAAATGATTATCAAGTACATTATAGAAATAATTGTATTCCTTAGAATTCTGGCCATACTTGCCCCGTTATTACAAAAAAGTTAAATACGCGTCGAACACTTGGTTGAAAAAGTTTGATATCAAAAGAGTGTCTTACCCTTGGGTAAGACACTCTTTTGATATCAAACTTTAAGATAATAAAGATTAGAGATAGACACTAAATTTAAACATTGTCTAACAAGTGTCTAAGTTGACAGTTTTTATTTTATTACTGTGATTTATTGCGTTTCTGTTTGCCGGCAAAAGACGTTTCGTGGTTAATTATGGATTTCGTGGGTGTAATCAACTTGGAAAATGTAGATAAATTAGAAAAAAGTAGCGTGTACTTATGTACACTGGTTGGAAGTTATACTTCTTTGGCGTAACAAGATAAAAATCTTTTCAAAAATTTTATCTTTCGCCTTATTCTACGTTTGTAAAAAAAACGACACTAACAATAGAAAAAAAGGTATTTAATACATACATACTTTTTTTAAATAAAATATAGACTATTGCTAACTTCAGGGCGTCGGTTTTTCGTAAAGGTGTGCGCATGCATCGGAAAAATTTACTCTCATCATTTTTCCCTAACGCGCCGAAAGAAGTGTAACTTCAAAAATTAGCGATACACAACATTTGACAATGTATATAATCCGAGATTATACTGTCGTTCCTTTTTACGCGCTTTGACGTAATATATTAAACTGATTATACAATGCCATAATTGTCTTTAAACCAAGATGTCACAGTAATAATAATAACCGATTTCACTTAAATTAAATAGATTTTCCTAATGAAGATCTGCACAGAAATATTATTCGTGATTTCGAATTGTCTGCAAAATATCTGTATGTAATGGAACGTTTTTGAATTAAGACATTGAATTGAATGAATGCTATTCGAGTTTATGGCGGGATCTTAGTCTGTCGTGTAGTGGTTTTTATATTTTATTCATAATCTTGTGTTATTGGACTCTATATTTTGTAATATTGGTGGTGTTTTACGTAATATAGTTCGATTGTTATGCACAAGTGAAGTGGATGGAAAATAATACCACGGAGCATGCATTCTGAGATGCCACCAAAACTCCATGGAAAGTTCTAACAAGGAAACCACCATCTTGTTAGAACATTATAATTATCACAAGACACTTACTTGGCAAAATCTTGTTACTTGACGCTGGCTAGTGCACAAACCGTGACGGAGCCAAAAAAATAAAGAAGAAGAAGAATGCTATTCAGGGTTGCTTGCATAAAAAACTTATTATATTAACATTAACTAGAGACTACTTAGATACACATTGGTAATAAATGACTTTAAGCATGTATTCAAAAAGAATTAAAATGTTAGATACTGTTTAGTAAAACTCGTGTTAAACGCGTGTTTTTATTTTCGTAATAAAAATCGGATATATTTACTATAATTATAGCATATTACAATTAAAAAAAAACAAGTACCAAGAGTATAGATTGTAGTTAAAAATGGGGTACTGTGATTGGGTCGAATATAAACACCGGTCATTATTGTAAACGACAACGAACTACATTTAAATGGGGGGGGGGGGGGTGGGTGGGGGGGAGACACCTCTAAGTTGGAAAGCGAAGTAAAATTTGTATATGTTGTTTGTATATGTATTTTATCTTATCTGTAATAACTCTTTATATAGAATTCAACTCGAATCATAAGAGACATCTAAAATTGAATCAATTTTACAGTTCACTTATTTTCTTCAATATACAACTTCCTGCCTACACCCACGGCTATTAACAGCGTGATGAAAGACCCGTAAAACCCAGTCCGACGGAGGCTTTCATACCGATTCAAGTCATTGGAATAAGCGCTAAATGAATTCCAAGTTACCAGTCTACTGCTAAGCACCGCGGGGGCCGCACGCCCGCGCCTCTCTCGACTTAAGTGCAACTTAAACGTAACATAAATCGAAGTGATAATAAAATGTAGTAAATAAATCATTACAAAGTTACCGTGAACGTTTCTAAGTTGATTATGTGTACGATACGCGTGTTTAAGTTCGAGTTAAGTTAGCGAATGCTTAAGTTTTATATATTGTTTGTTCTTTTTTACACGCGATAATAGTATTGGAATGCATAAGATTCCTTTGAGTGCGTTATTTTATCATAATTGCTTGATTTATCGTTTGAAAACTGTATCTATGTTTAAGCAAAGGTTTTTGAGAATACACGAAAAAAAAACTTTATATACACTTATATAATTTAACTTAATATAATATTTTCATTATTGTATTATATTTTGACTTATCACAGAGATTATCGGCGTTGTTCAGACATGTTTTAACTATTAATATACAATACTAGCATGTCCGACGGACGTTGTCCTGCCCTGATAATAAAAAAAATATATACTTATGTGCATGAAACGCTTAAGGCGGCTTGACATTTTCCGATTCTTTCAACAATTATTATTATATTTCAACCAATTTACAACAAAAAAAAAAACTCTTGACAAATTATATACCTAAACTATATTGGTGAAGTCCGCATTACAATCCGTTCAGTAGTTTTTGAGTTTATCGCGAACATCCAGACAGACAGACAGACAGAGGCGGCGGACGACTTTGTTTTATAATATGTAATGATATATATATTACAATACAATACAAATACAATATATAAATACAATATACAATATATTGTAACGTGTAATTGCACTAACTAAATATCATCGTAAACTATGCTAATTGTAGAAAAAGCTTGTGTTACAGACGGAACAAGGTCTTGTTTTCAACAGTAAAGAAAGTGATATGAACGTAAGTACAGTAATATAGAGAACGAACGAGTTTTTCGGAATTCGCGTACATTTACTAATTGAAATTAGTAACCCTATCGGCTGACGGTGAAGGCAAAAACATCGTGAGGAAATCGGAACCTGAGAAATGTTCCTGTAGTACCACCGTATGGGGGAAAATATGGAACAAAAAAAAGTATTGTGTACACGCGTTAGAAGTTATACTTCTTTGTCGTAACAAGATAAAAATCTTTTCAAAACATTTTATCTGTCGCCTTATTCTACGTTTGTAGAAAAAAACGACACTAACAATAGAAAAAAGGTATTTAATACATACATACTTTTTTTTGGATAAAATGTTGACTATAGCTAACTTCAGGGTGTCGGTTTTCCGTGACGGTGTGCGCGCGCATCGTGAAAATTTACACTCATAATGTTTCCGTAACACGCCAAAAGAAGTATAACTTCAAAGCCTATGGATTTCTCAGACTTTTTTTTTTTTTTTTTTTTTTATATAATAGGTGGCAAACGAACAGGTGGGTCACCTGATGGTAAGTGATCACCACCGTCCATAGACACTAGCAACACCAGGGGAGTCGCAAGTGCGTTGCCAGCCTTTTAAATATGTGGGCCTCCGGCGCTCTCACTGGCCGAACGAAACGCAACAGTGCAAGCACTGTTACTTCACGTCGGTTTTCTGTGAGAGGGTGGTACTACCCTGGACGAGCCGACCCATTCATGCTGAAACCAGTAATAGCTTCAGCGTAGCTCTACCACCTATTTTAAATCGCCGATACGTCGCGCGTAGACTGGCGCGGTGATTATGCCCATACACTCCTTCGGAAAGGAGCCTAAGGTACACTGAGTCTCTTACAGGCTGATAATGATGAACTTCATTAAGTCGAATCTCGATAAGTAGAAAATCTATAAAACTGGAAATAATATTCGATGTCACTTACCCACAAGTCATAATAAATCCGTCATAACTCGAAATTTCAACCCTATGTAAGTTGAAATAATTAGTAAATAATCCCTATAAACCATTTATTTCGGTAAATATCCTCCCCGCATATCTCGAAAAAATATATTGGATCTCTGTATACCTATCGAAAATAACAATATTTGATTTTGCAACGTAAACTAACTTAACCGCTTGAAACTTATTACCTCCGTAGCTCCAAGAAAAATGAGTTACAAATTATAAGATCTTGGCGAGAATGATACCTCAAATTAATAAGATCTAGCTATCACCCGCGGTTTCGCTAATGCCTACAGATTTGTCCTATCCCACGGGCACAGTAATTTTTTGAATGAAATTAACCTTATGTCCTTTTTTATACTTTTGGGAACTTCCTTGCGAAATGTCATGATAATCATTTGTGTAATTGAAGTATGAAAGTGTAACAAACAACCAGTCTCACATTGGCATTTATATTATTAGTCGAGATGAATCTTATTCTGGAATATAATACCTTAGAAAGTCCGTCAAAGTCGAAATCAATTATAACTCGATAAATCTGTAACTCGATTTTAGTTCGAGTTACAGCGGGTTCTACTATAATTGCTGATTTTAATTCCTTCTGCTATAATTATATAATTTTACAACATTCTATATAATAAAATTAAAAAAAACTTTTGTTCACGATTTTTTGTCCCTAGTTTCTTTATCAAGAAGTTACAGAATCAATTCCGAATTTAATATACTGTATACCTTATTATAACAGAGCGAGTTGGATATGACAGTTGTGTTTTAATTGATATACAGGTAGACTTTTCGATATATCAATCACGCCCGCGAATCTGTCTGCCTTTGTATCTTTATAATAATCTAGCTGTTATTGGAAGCTTCACTTGTCTTAACGTAGTTTTGACGTATTCTTCGGGATTAGCACTTTTCTCTGGATAACTGTTACTTACGTCTCTTTTTGTATCGGAAATTGTACGCATAATTTTTTGATAATCGATTGAGTAGTTAAAAGGTAAAAGTGGCACTAACAGTACTACCTTTTTTATACTATATGGACGTTTGCCCAGAATCTCATGATGATGTTAAAAAACGATATGGTCTAAGATGGTGAACGCGCTAAATCTAAAGGCAGGCTGACTCAAGTGCACCAGCTGGAACACACCCACGAGTGCTTGGCGACAGATTTTCAAGGGCGGTAGCTCTAGCCTGGCGGAATTAGGAAAAACCCTACCACCATTTTTTTTTTATATTATAGGGGGCAAACGAACAGGTGGGTCACCTGATGGTAAGTGATTACCGCCGTCCATAGACACTAGCAACACCAGGGGAGTCGCAAGTGCGTTGCCGGCCTTTTAAATATGTGGGCCTCCGGTGCTCTCACTGACCGAACGAAACGCAACAGTGCAAGCACTGTTACTTGACGTCGGCTTTCTGTGAGAGGGTGGTACTACCCCGGGCGAGCCGACCCATTCATGCTGAAACCAGTAATAGCTTCAGCGTAGCTCTACCACCTACAATACATGCTACATACATGCTATGGTTTCATCACGATATTTTCCTTCACTGAAAGCTTCGAGTCAGTCGCAAGGGTTCGTTGATCGTCGGGGTGTCGGAACAAGTTAACAACTAACCGTTAATTGCTTTAAAAAATGAAGGAATACAATTTATATAAAAGAATTACGTTTAAAAAAAAACAAAAAAAAAACTTCTTACGACTGGCTCTCGTTTTTGGTAAAGGATGAGAAATTAAAGAATACAAAAAAGATATTCAATAATTTTGAATAACCACATAAAATACATAAAAAGGGAATAATCAAAAACGTCAGTGAATATTTTCGTTTGTTAAAAAGTCGCCCGTCATACCTCTCCTTATAATTTCAATTTCAAATACACAATAGAATAGTCAAAAGCGTGGCTAATTTCAGTATGAGAGAGTCGGCCGTGGGATTTTTGAGATATTTATAGTTCACGATTACCTCACGACACGATTTTACCTTTTGTTTATTTGAGAATTTCGATTTCAATGTTTATTCGTATTCATTAATAATTTGTATATTGTTTTACTTTTTTTATATTTTATTAATTATTATTTATTGAACATACCGTCATTGTGTTAAAAATTATATTTATATCTCAGTGAAGTTAAATACAGCACAGCAAAAAATATATTATCTATATAATATATTACGCCTTGATTATATTTTACTGGTTAGTAAGACAGCCAACAAGCCATCAATCTGAATGTAGCTTTGCGTTATTGAAAAAGGAAAATTATTAATAAAGATTATTAACATTAAGGTATTTTAACTCTGTCTTCCCAATACATTCTTGATAATTTAATGTATGTTCGCAAAAACTTTGAAAAGCTGGAGTTCGTAAAACATGGGCATGATCTAAAGACTAGAGATACTGTGACAAACTGGTCGTTCCATGTTTTAGACTCGGTAGAACCAGTAACAGTTTTTTTATGCAATAGTGTTAGGTTTTATAACAAGATTCCTCAGCATATTACCAATTTGCTGGACTGTAAGTTAAGGTTAAGTGTAAACGGGTTTTGGTATGCCATTTAGTGGAATATTAATATAGTAACATAGCTTGAGAACTGGCGGGGTCATGGTTTCTAAAATAAATAAAAAAATAAGTGACGTATTTTATGAATAACGCCTTTCCACTATAACAGCAATATATATTTTTAAAAGTGGTTTATCCTATTTTAAACTTTTCTCATGATAGCTGAATGATTTAAATCAATAAAATATCGATTCGATATTCGCTGAATGTTTAAAATACAATACATACTTTTTTTTTTTTTAATTATTATTAACAATGATTTTACTCAATCAATTGACGAATAGTACAAAGTTCCTATGTACGCAATTTTATAATAATCGATCAAGCTGTGTCAGAGTTAAAACTGGCAATACAGACAGGCAGATAGACAGACATTTTTTAACGTAATGTTTGCAAACAATCGCCAATATATAATAGCTTTTATGTTTTTTTAATATAGATATATATCGGCATTTATAAATGTCTTTCTTCGAAATAATAGCTCTGTTATTTTTATTTTTAACAATAATAATAACTCGACTTTTTGCTTTTATTATTATTGCATTTGATTTCGAAACGGAATTATTTAGTTTTTATTTCATATTTTTGTAAATCAATAAAATTATCTGTATGCGCTCAGCCGTGACCGCGACTTCTCTTGCGGTCCTTACTATTTGTTATAAAGTCAGTGTTTAAAAATCGACGTATACCAATTTGCATGGTGGTATATTGAGCGAGCGAGCACGAGCTGGCCTCCAACCCCCGTCCACCTAGGGGAATGTACACTTGTCACGAGTGCGGCCGTGAGATCCTCTCACGGATCGGTCTCGCCAGCCACCAACGGAAATGCTGGTAAAGTGCTACATAAATCATCTGTTAGAGATGCAAAGGCCTATGATGATGATATTGAATGGTACACATACGGATGCGTGACCTGGTGGCGAGTTATAGTAACATGTTTAACTATCCACTAAACGTTTACACTACAAGTTTAATTTCCCATACGTTCTGATTTCCTAACAACCTTACGATCAAAATCAATAGATGCTTTACTTAATTCGGGCCCTAAGAAAGCGCTTATGAACGTCAAAATTACCACCGGTTCGGAAAACAACCCAGTCATCGAGAAGAACCGGCAAGAAACTCGATCGGGGTAATCTTTTTAACATATGTATATTTAAAATACAGTATACGTTACAATCTTTTTTAGTGGATGCACAGAGAGGAATCGATTCCAGATAACGCCATCGTTCACATATTGATCCAATATATAATAGCCCATTGACACCAAAGCCCGCTTGACATGGCGCTTAAACTTACAGTCTGGCAAATAGTCACAAAAACAAGTGTTTTTGAGTATGTTCGTACTTGAATTAGCAGATATAGGCTTTTTAGCATTAACTTATTAGACATCATCATCATCTTACCCTTATCCCACATAAGTAGTGTCAGCACAACATGTTTTCCTTTTCCACTCTCCCCTGTCAAAAGTCACCTCAGTATTCACACAGTTTATACACATATCATTTTCCACACTATCCATCCACACCTTTTTCGGTTTTCCTCTACTCCTATATCCATCCACTTTCAAACTCAAAACTTTTCTTGTTATATGACTTTCATCTCTTCTCATAATATGCCCGTACCATGCTAACCTATTACTCCTCAACTTCTCTGTCACTGGTGCTATTTTCAAACTTCCTTTGATATACTCATTCTTAATCTTATCCATTCTGGTTACACCACACATCCATCTTAACATTCGCATTTCTGCCACATGTAATCTTTTCTCATCCGTCGCTTTCGTAGCCCAGCACTCGGATCCATATAGCACGACTGGTTTGACAATAGACTTATACACCTTCCCTTTAAGTTTCAACGGCATTCGTGGGTCACAAACTACCCCAGATACCTTTCACCAATTCACCCTGCATTTATTCGATTCCTTACGTCCCTGTCTATGCCAAATTACTCTATTAATATTATTTTATTAGACGTTCGAGAATAATTAAAATCGTCCAGTGATAAAAATTCGACAGTAGTTCATTATATTTTCACGTTTGAATGTTACTTAGATTATTTTTTGCCAAAGAGCTTGTAGGTTTTACAGACGTAAGTAAGGATCGTTGAGTGGTACGAATAGAGACTAATGTATTAGCTTTTGCTCTCGGCTTCCCAGTACATTTATTCTGAATGAAAAGCAATCTATATAATTTTCTGCACTTCTGACAACGTCTCTGCACAATTCCATGATCATCGGTGGGGTAATTAAAAGGTGAAAATGTAATAAACAAACAAACCTGTTCCAATTTATATTATTGTTGCGGCCAACATAATATATGTGTGCGTACAGCAAGCGGCCGTCACCCCGCACCCCTGCACGCGCATCAACACGTGAGCTCACCCCGCGAGCCCTGGACGAGGCAAGTCACCCCGGCCACCCGCACCCTTAGCGTCGCCCTCGCGCGCCTACACGCGCAACACATTCACTCGGGCATGTAAACTGTGACTATCTCTTAGCACATAATTAAATATTATTATATCAAAAGTGTTATTTATTACAATATATACCAGCGAAGCAACAACTAAGCTATCGAAGCGCAAACAAATGGTCCTTCTCCCTCAACATTAAAAGAATATAAAAAGACATCGAAATCACCGTTATATTTCTAGACGTCGTGACAAGACATAAGCGCAAAGGTCATTCAGAGGATACCTGTGAAGGATACACCTACACCGAGGATACTTCTGTTCATCGCAAGAAAACTACATACAGATTATTTATTGAATTTGAACATTGAATATTCAAGATTGGCATCTGTTGTGGACTTTGACCTACCGG
This sequence comes from Antheraea assamensis, assembly GCA_035772565.1. Classification (NCBI taxonomy): domain Eukaryota; kingdom Metazoa; phylum Arthropoda; class Insecta; order Lepidoptera; family Saturniidae; genus Antheraea; species Antheraea assamensis. Next base: position 653,623 of record JAQQSE010000224.1, on the reverse strand, counting down.
CGCGCCACATACATAAGTTCGGCGATTGAGGAATTGACTTAAATTGAGTGAGTTCGTTCCAAATTCCTACTTCATTTTTGTGTATCTTTCCATACATTTTCCATTTATAGCCTTTTTTGTATCTTACATGTGACAATTTCATATTACGAACGTTAAATTTTTTTTTGAACCTTAATAGACGGTAATATTAATTTTTCTTAAACTAAATTAGTAAGTGACGATCCTTTTGTTCTTTTTATAGTTATTCGTAACGAGTCGACGTCTTATTAACAATACCGTTATCTTATATTGTATTCATTTGTTATTTTTTATTCGATTATTACTGTCTTTTTATCCTGAAATATGAGTGAAAGTCGAATCAAAGAAATAATTAGATTACGTGGAGGTGCTAAAGCAAGATTAACTAATTTCAGTAATTATGTAAAAAATTTGTTAAATTCTAAAGCACTTGAAGATTCACAAATGACGGAACTAGAAATACGTTTAGCAAAACTACCGTCTATAGAGACCGAATTTAATAAATTTCAGAGCGAGTTTGAAGTATTGTCTGATGAAACCGAAGAAGAAGATATTTATGCTGAACGGCAGCTGTTTGAATCCAAGTACTACGAGGTTGTGGCGCAGGCAACGCAATTAATAAAAATGACGCGGAAGCGCCCTGATCAATCACAGTTATATGATGACGCCGCTTCAACAAGCTCTGATTCGCATCAGGAATTCGTGAGATTGCCAAAAATTAATTTACCTCTTTTCGATGGTGACATTCAACACTGGCTCGAGTTCCGAGATACTTATATTTCTTTAATACATAGTAATAAAAATATGAGCGACATAAATAAATTTCACTACCTTCGTGCGGCCCTAAAGGGCAGTGCAGCAGTAATTATACAAAGCATAGAGTTTCGTAAAGATAATTATGAAATTGCTTGGGATTTATTACAAAATAGATTTAATAACGAGCGACTTTTAATAAGTAACCATATTAATGCAATTTTGAATCTAGAAGAAAGTCATAAAGAATCAAGTTCTTTTTTGAAAACCTTTATTGATGTCATTAATAAGAATATATGTGCACTCACTACCCTAGGACAACCAACTAGTTACTGGGATACACTTATAATACATATTATGTCGAAAAAATTGGATATTGTTACTTTTCGTCACTGGGAAGAGTATCGCAGTACAATAACTAGTAGTTCTCCTTCATTAAAGGAATTTATTACCTTTTTAACAAATAGGGCTGATTTATTAGATACAGTTCATCAAGAAATGTCACATAAACAAAACACAGAAACACAATACAAATACAATAAAAATAAACACAACACACAACATTCAGATTCAAATAAAGCAAAAAAATCATCAGATACATTCAATGTAATATGTCCCAATTGTAAAAAGAATCATTTTCTTTTCGGTTGCCAGGACTTCAAAAACTTAGACGTCATCACACGTAATAGAATAGTAATTAATTTTGATATTTGTAAAAATTGTTTACGGCCCGGGCATTCAGAAAGACAATGTAAATCATCTTATTGCAAATATTGTCAACTTAAACATAATACTCTTTTGCACATAGACAAAGAAACAAACTCACAAACAACTGTTGCTTTGTCTGCAAACATTCAAGCTACCAATAAGGCTTGCATTCTACTGTCCACAGCATTGGTGCAGGTGACCGACATTACCGGAAAACTTCACAATGCTCGTATCCTTCTAGATTGCGGCAGCACTTCTAACTTCGTCACACAACACCTGTGTGAACAGCTAGGTCTAAGGTCTACATATAACACGGGCTGCACTGTTATAGGTATAAACAACCAAAACACTTATAGTGCAGAGTCTTGTGACATAACCATCCACTCATTGTCAGGCAGTTACAAAATTCAACTTAGTTGTTGTGTATTACCTGAAATAACGAAATATTTACCCTCATCTTACATAGACATTAAACATTTGTCTATACCTTCAGGCATAAAGTTGGCAGACCCATCTTTCAATGTGCCCTCCGATATTGACATTTTAATCGGAGCAGAAGTATTCTGGGATGTATTAATCAACAACTCCATTAATTTAGGTAAGCAACGGCCCAAGTTGCAAGAAACTAAATTAGGTTGGTTAGTATCAGGGGCAATTCAAACAAATCGAGAAAATAAACATAAAACAAAAAATACACATTCGCCTTCACATTGTTTTTTCAGTCAAAATGACGATTTACCTTTAACTCGTTTTTGGGAACTAGAGTCTGTATGTACAAAATATGACTTTACTCGAGAGGAACGTGCTTGCGAGCAAAGTTTCGCAGAGCACACTAAGCAAAATCATAAAGGAGAATTTGTTGTAAGGATACCGTTAAAGGATTCACCTGATATTCTCGGAGACTCCTACGTAATGGCGAAGCGTCGTTTTCTTTCTTTGGAGCGAAGATTTCAACGTGATTCAATCATGAAAGACAGGTACATGTGTTTCATGAAAGAATACGCGGCTTTAGGTCACATGACTGAAAATAACTGTCTTTCAAACAATAGCGTTAATTATTACCTGCCTCATCATGGGGTAATTCGGGAGTTGAGCACAACTACCAAATTACGGGTTGTCTTCGATGCATCAGCCATCACAACCTCAGGAAAATCATTTAACAACATACAAATGGTGGGACCGGTAGTTCAAGATGACCTCCTATCTATCCTATTACGATTTAGACAACACAAATACGTAGTTTCTGGAGATATAGAAAAAATGTATCGAGCTATTTTAGTGGAACCATCACAGCGTCGCTTACAACAAATTTTATTTAGGTTTAACCAAACGGAACCTATAAAATCGTACACATTGAATACAGTTACATATGGTACGGCATCTGCGCCATATTTAGCCACGAAATGTTTAGTTTCTCTAGCAGATCATTGCATGAACATCGATGCCAGTAACACCATCCGTAGAGATTTTTACGTCGATGATATGTTAACTGGAGGAGATTCATTAACAGCGGTAATACAGTCGTGTAAAGATGTTATAAAAACGTTAGAGACGGCCACATTTAAGCTACGAAAGTGGCAGTCTAATAGCTTACATATTATACAATCCATTTCAAATAACGTTAAGTCACAACATTCACAAAAACCTTTAGATCTACATGACTCTTTACCTAACAAAATATTAGGTTTACACTGGAATTCCTCACTAGATGAGTTGCTTTTTTCCATTAATATTGACCTTACAAAAAAAAGGGTAACAAAACGTGTAATTTTGTCATTAATAAGCCAAATATTTGATCCCTTAGGGCTTCTCGGTCCTTGTACAGTTGAAGCAAAAATTTTAATGCAAAAGCTCTGGGTACAAAGATCTAATTGGGATGATGAAGTATCACACGATATTAAAAATAAATTTCAGACTTTCATTCAGTCGCTATCATCCATAAATACACTTCGCATTCCACGCTGGGTTTGCTGTGATGTAGCTATATCATTCGAACTTCATACATTCACTGATGCCTCAGAACGTGCTTACGGTGCGTGCATTTATGTGCGAACTACTGACAAATACAACACAGTATGTGTCCGGATTCTTGCTTCAAAGAATAAAGTAGCACCCTTAAAACCCGTTACAATTCCACGCTTAGAACTATGTGGAGCGTTATTAGGCACAAGACTTTGCAATAAGGTTTTACAGTCAATAACAAAATACGTAGAACATTGTTATTTCTGGACAGACTCTACGATTGTCCTAGATTGGCTTAAGACTTCACCAAACAATCTTAAAACATTTGTCCGTAACAGGGTAGGTGAAATACAGGATTTTAATCACCATCATAGCTGGAAGTATGTACCATCAACACTCAACCCTGCTGATTTGGTTTCTCGTGGAGTACGTGCTGATAATATTAATGCATGTAACTTATGGTGGTCTGGGCCAAGCTTTCTTCACCAACCAAATATCCATTACCCTCACTTTCCATCATCACACACAAAAGAAAAACTTCCAGAATTATCATACACCAATCTTACTCTAACACACACAATAGAGTGTAATCATATTTCAAAATTAATTCACAAAATGTCTAATCACAGTAAATTAATAAGAGTAGTTGCTTACATAAAGAGATTTATTCAAAATTGCCGAGATCCAAAAAATAAAAACACTGATATTTTATCTTTGTCGGAACTTCAAGCTTCTAATAATATTGTACTACGTATATCACAATCAGAAATGTTTCCAAATGAATATGAATTAATGCAATCAGATCATCCATTACCAAAAAAAAATAAATTAATTCCACTTTCACCTTTTATGGATAATGTAAATATTCTACGCGTCGGTGGTCGCCTGAGTAACACAAATTACGGTTATGATATAAAACATCCAATTCTTTTAAATTGTAAACATCATCTTTCTCAAATTATATTTCATAAAAGACACGAAGAATTATTTCATGCTGGTCCAAATTTGTTACTTTCTACTATAAGACAAGTGTACTGGCCTTTGGGGGGGAGGAACCTGGCGAGGCGTACTGTACATAACTGCATACGGTGTTCTAGGTACAAACCGAAGCTCGTGCAACCGATAATGGGGGACTTACCGCGAGAGAGAGCACAACTAGAGTTTCCCTTTCTGCATACAGGAGTTGATTATGCCGGGCCAGTGTTGATACTTGATCGAAGTGGTAGAGGTAGCAAAGTCATAAAGTGTTACATATGCATCTTTGTATGTTTCGCTGTCAAGGCAGTACACCTTGAGCTCGTCACCGACCTGACCAAGGATGCTTTCTTGGCAGCCTTATACCGGTTTATCAGCCGTCGTGGTAAGCCACAAACTATTTCATCAGACAATGCTTCAACTTTTCTCGGAGCTTGCAATGATTTAGAGAATTTTCTAACTTCGTATTCAAATGACATAAAGACTGAAATGTATAGCCAAGGTATAAACTTCAGATTTATTCCCCCATATACTCCACACTTTGGTGGATTATGGGAATCAGCTGTTAAGTCAGTTAAACACCATCTTAGGCGTATACTTTCATTGACAAATTTAACGTATGAGGAGATGTCGACATGTTTGATTCAAATAGAAGCAATCTTAAATTCTAGACCTCTAACTCCTTTATCATCTGATCCTTCTGATTTTTCATGTCTCACACCAGCTCATTTCCTAGTTGGACGAACACTCTTGTCGGTTCCTCATCCTCAACTTGTCGATTCAAACATAAATCGTCTTCAGCGCTATGAAAGGGTTGAGAAACTGAAACAACATTTCTGGCAAAGGTTCTCACATGAATACGTTTCACTTCTTCAACAGAAAGTCAAATGGCATGTTTCAGCAAATGACCTAAAGGAAGGAGCAATGGTTCTGGTTCGCGACAAAAATCAACCACCGTTATTGTGGCTCTTAGGCAGAATCGTCAAGCTACATCCTGGTTCTGACAACGTCACCAGAGTCGCCGACATTCAGACAAGAAAAGGGATCATTCAGAGGGCATACAATAATCTGTGTCCACTACCCATCACTACTTCATCTTGAAGTGTGTACTTCAACCCCCGGAGCATGTTGCGGCCAACATAATATATGTGTGCGTACAGCAAGCGGCCGTCACCCCGCACCCCTGCACGCGCATCAACACGTGAGCTCACCCCGCGAGCCCTGGACGAGGCAAGTCACCCCGGCCACCCGCACCCTTAGCGTCGCCCTCGCGCGCCTACACGCGCAACACATTCACTCGGGCATGTAAACTGTGACTATCTCTTAGCACATAATTAAATATTATTATATCAAAAGTGTTATTTATTACAATATATACCAGCGAAGCAACAACTAAGCTATCGAAGCGCAAACAATTATTAGTAGGAATAACTTCGAGTCGTCGATGATAAAGGTCTTATTAAAATGGTTGGTCAATAACTAAACAAAGTTAAATAAAGAAATTCGTTTGTCACGGAGAGGAGAAAAAGATATTGAACAGTTTATTTCGTTATCTTTCCCTATTAATCTATGCATATAAATAAAATTCAAGTGTCTATTTATTATGCCAAAGTAACAGCTGCTTACAAAATAGATGGGAAAATATACGTGGTATTTGTTAAAAATCTCCTTGTATTTTATTTTAAAAATATATATTCTTTTTATTTTTGTATTTAAAAAAGGGCATATCGTTTAAGGCGATGAAAGTAAGCTCATGAAAATTTGCACATCTATTATTTTATTTTATTATATACTAGCGGCCCGCTCCGGCTTCGCACGGGTATAAAATATATAGCCTATGTCATTCACTGAAAAAATGATTAAAATCGATCCAGTAGTTTTGATTTATTCATTACTGCCCGTGGCCCGCACGCGTTACATTTGGAGTAACCTCAAAATTAACAGTATTTCTCCACTATTTAATTTATGTTATTATACATATAAACCTTCCTCTTCAATCACTCTATCTATTAAAACAAAACCGCATCAAAATCCGTTGATCCATACATAGGGATATAGGGACAGAGAAAGCGACTTTGTTTTATACTATGTAGTGAAGTGTAAAAATGTTCTAGTCGACTGACTGAAAATACGAACCTGAAATTACTACAGTACCTACTTATAAGTAAAAACCTATTTATACAATGTTCGTTTATTATTCCAGCTAATTAATCTCCAAAACGGTTAGACCCCGATTTTGACGCCACTTTCACTGGCAGATTAACCGATGTTGTAAGGAGAAACCTAGGCTTAGTTAACAACGAAGCAGTCACAATAAGGACTGTCGGCAGAAGTAACAATTCAAAACCATGTAATAACCGTGTAATTTTTCAATTTTCAAATCAATCATAGTAAGAATTATTAAAATTTCATAATCTGTAAATTGTGATTAATTAACATTAGTCCGATTTTCACATATATTGACACTCCGATAAATAATTATATACTTTATACAGCTTAATAATCAATCAAACATGTGATGAGCTACACGAGCTTAATACAAAATGTCAATGTTACATGTACACGCGTCGCTAGTCTGGCGCAAGCGTAATACGTCACGAGCATGTCGAGGCAATGGTGATGCGAACCCATAAGTTTTTCTCCTATCAAAAATCGCTCAACGCGGGTAAAGAAGTTTTCACAACGAAAATAAATAACTAAAGAAGCGGCGTCCAGAACGCGGGCTTTTATATTGTACAATTTTTTTTTACTCAATCCCACGCGGTCGAAGTCTCGAGTAACCGCTAGTATATAGATATATCTGTATAATGGAACATTATGTATTATATATATATATATATATATATATATATATATATATATATATATATATATATATATATATATATATATATATATATATATATATATATATATATATATCTATGACCTATTAAATTTATAGCTCCCAGGCTGCGTTACCTCGCTCCAATGACATTTAAAATATGATCTATGAAAAATTATGAATCGTAAAGTTCTCATCTCGCGCACAGGGTACCCCTTGTCCGACATTTATCTTATCCTTATCAACCATTCTTTGTACACGGAGATATTATGTACATAATTTGTTATACGCTTTCACTGTTCTACGTATTTTTATTTCGATTACCAGCTTTTGCTCGCGGCTTCGTTCACATTATTGTACGGTTGGAACAATTCACAATACCATGTGAACAATATTTTTTCTTCCGGATAAAATGTACCCTCTGTGGTACAGAAAGTAGGTGTACCCCTGGCAAAGTGTCTTCGAAATTTAGTGATGATTGGTTGAGTACTAGTTAAAACGTGAAAGAGGAACAGACAACCATACATTCCCATTTCTAACTACTCATGTGAAATGGAAAATATGTTACATTTATTTATTTCGCTCGGTGCTAGAGTGTTTTTTCTAAGTCCGCCTGGTTAGCTTCCAGCTTTAAATTGAAAGTCTGTCGCCGAGCACCTGTGTTGGTGTGTTCCAGCAGCTGAACTTGAGAGTAAGTCCCTTGTAAGTTTAGCGCGCATACCAATTTAGACCACATCGTCGTTTAACATCAGATGAGATCGTGGTCAATCAAATGTTAAAACTTATATCACTACATAGTATAAAACAAAGTCGCTTTCTCTGTCCCTATATCCCCATGTATGCTTAAATCTTTAAAACTACGCAACGGATTTTGATGCGGTTTTTTTTAATAGATAGAGTGATTGAAGAGGAAGGTTTATATGTATAATAACATAAATTAAATAGTGGAGAAATACTGTTATTTTTGAGATTACTCCAAATTTAACGCGTGCGGGCCACGGGCAGTAATGAATAAATCAAAACTACTGGATCGATTTTAATCATTTTTTCAGTGAATGACATAGGCTATATATTTTATACCCGTGCGAAGCCGGAGCGGGCCGCTAGTATATTATGAAACAAAGTCGTCCGCCGCGTCTGTCCGTCTGTCTGGATGTTCGCGAGAAACTCAAAAACTACTGAACGGATAGTAATGCGGTCTTCACGAATAGATAGAGTAATTCAAGGGGAAGGTTTAAGTATATAATTTGTCAAGTTTCTTTTATGAATTGGTTGAAATATAATGATAATTCTTGAAAGAATCGGAAAAAGTTAAGTCGCCTTAAGCGTTTCATGCACATAAGTGTATTTTTTTTTATCATCAGAGCAGGACAACGTCCGTCCAGCCTGCTAGTCTTCAATAAATTTAACATTATTAAAGTTCTAAGTAACTACCATTTTTATGAGCACTACGCATTCAGCGACATGTGAAATGGGGGTAAACGGTGTGATGCGCATGTAAGGAGAAGTAAACCGAAAATATCGTTTAAAAGAAAATTCACTAAGCAAGGTATATTTTTATTTTCATTTTTTTTATGTTTGTTCGTCTGTTCGTTAATTATATTGTTAAGATAATTAATGACGTAGATGAAGTCGCGGATATCAGCTAGTTTATAAATAAAAAAAAACAAGGACAGCTCAGAATTAATACAGATAAAATGCGTAATCGCTATGAAACAAAGGCAGCAGTTTTAAGCGAACGAAGTCGCGGCAGCCAGTTAGTATTAATTATTGAAAATAAAACGGAAACGTTAATTCCTCGCCGGGTGGGTTTATTTTTTCAAAAGAGAAGAAATTTATAGATGGCGTTAGTTCCTATCTCGTATTTTAAATTAGACTATTAAACATTACCTTAAAAACAGAATTGTGTTTGATACGTATACAAGATGAAAATTAAAAAAAAAAAACGCTACAAAAATTTTGACTCGTGAGGGATTCGAACCCTCGACCACCACATTAGTTAATACAGTCGGGCGTTCTGACCACTGAACTAACGAGTCATCTACGTAGTGTAGAAATATATTTGTACAGCTTCGAGTTCTCCAACTTAATATAACGAAATAGAATATGATGCATTCGGATTATGATAACAGCCATACTTTAATAAATCTAATATTTCATAATTTAATCAGTGAACTTTGCTTCGTATGCTTAATATACAATAATTTCGTATATTTTAAAGTAAATTCATAGATAAATACACATAAAAATGGACGTTGGTATACCCATATCAGAGATAGATAAATCCCGACATGGAAAGTTTTTATAGAATCATTTTACATGTCACTAGATGGCGCAGTAGGACGTCAACTTCCCTACTCTTTAACTGATCGTCATGGAAATTGAATTACGTAGATATATTTAATAGTAAAACATATATAAAAAAGCAGGGTGTATCGTAAAGACACACGACAGAAGTAAAACTTTTGTATCACACGGAAACATTTGAATTACAAAAAAAAAAAACAAAATGCCAACGTCCCCTATGTTCTCAGGCGGTCACCCATCCAAGCACTGATCGCGCCCGACGTTACTTAACACTTCGGTGACCGGATGAGAACCGGTGTTTTGAACACTTTACCCGGCACAGTGTTTACACGAAAAGGTATGATAGGGCAAATAGTTGAGTTACAACAAACTAGATATTGTATATTGAAGTGAAACTTCTTATAGGAAGTCTTCGAAATTCTGATCGGCAACACTTTGGTGTGACGAAAAGTGGTTTGGGTAAACACTGTGTCGGATAGAGTGTTTAAAATACCGTCTCTCCTCCGACCACCGTAGTTTAAGCAACGCCAAGCGCGTTCGATACTTGGATGAATGACAGCCTGGAGACACCGAGTGATATTGGCTTGTTTTTTTGTACTTTTTATAAGGAAGTTTTCACTTCTTTCATGTGGTCGTAAGTACACACTTTTATTGAAATAAAAAATCGTGATCTATCCACTACTTTTTGAGTGACACGCGCACAACCACAGACCATTATCATTTTATTTGTATACATTAAGACAATAAAGTATACGCCACATCGGGTAATAGCGTTTAAAAATATAAGGCTTTAAAAATATAAGGCTCTTAGCAGTAATAAGCTTAGTTACGTTTCAGCGGTCAAATACCTGTTAATACCTCGGGGCGAGTATTTAACGGTGTAATTAGTTAAAATTTGTAAGCTCCATGTTAATAGGAATAATCTTTACAAATGAATACTTTGTTTATATTTGTGAATGTGTTTATACTTTTATTTTTCTCATATGTAGCGTTATATGTTAAATACAGTGTTACAGAAGAGTGTGAAACGCTCCAGAAATGGGACTTGCTGTCCTCGACTACGGCTGTAACAACGCACGTATAGAAGTGTAGTAGAGTGTTGTAGGTGGTAGAGCTATGCTGAAGCTATTACTGGTTTCAGCATGAATGGGTCGGCTCGCCCGGGGTAGTACCACCCTCTCACAGAAAACAGACGTGAAGTAACAGTGCTTGCACTGTTGCGTTTCGTTCGGCCAGTGAGAGCGCCGGAGGCCCACATATTTAAAAGGCCGGCAACGCACTTGCGACTCCCCTGGTGTTGCTAGTGTCTATGGACGGCGGTGATCACTTACCATCAGGTAACCCACCTGTTTGTTTGCCCCCTATAATATAAAAAAAAGAAAGTTTTAGCGATACATTTTTTATATTAAGAGTAATAACTATAATATTATTTACAAAAGCTCAGGCTTATTGTCTGATTTCGAACCAATACCATCGGAATGCGCCCGAAGCCGTGTCGAATAATGCTTACATTTTGGACGGAGGCACTTGAATAGCAGCATGGTCCATCAGAGAATCGTTGGCGATCCTAAGCTCAGAAGCAATGTTGAACCATTAATTTAAAGAAAGACAGTCGTCTCCTCCTTATGCTTATTCCTATCAACTGTGCAGTAGATTCCGTTTCGAAAACTTGTTTAATGCGAAGCCTGAACACTTTCTACTATCGCACTGCTTACCATCCGCAGGAAGTCCATCACACTTTGAGACAATGAGTCTCTAAATTATAAAGGTGCTGGGTATAAGACTTTTCGTGGTGGTCTAGTGCTTTGAGCGGTGGAATAACATTCCCATGTTTGCAGGTTCGAACCGCGGCATGTACCAATGTGTTTTCTGGAATTTGCGTACGTTTACTAGTATAAATTAATAACACTATCGGCTGACGGTGAAGAAAAACATCGTGAGGAAACCTGAATTTGATAAATGTTCTTGTAGTACCACCGTATGTGGGTAAAATATAGAACTGTGGGTTTCTCGGGGTTCGAAATCGTTAATATGCCGCGGGCTGCAGTGATGATTATGCACATACCTTCCTTCGGCCCTGCAGTGGGTCTCTTAAAGGTTGATACATGCGTCCCTTTACCTCACGGTGATAGAATACATATCCTCAACTACGACCATACAGTCAAAGACCGATAAAATTGTTTTCAAGTAATACCATATAAAAAATATAAGTACTACGACCACATTTATAATGGTATTTATTACGGAGAGAAGCACTTTTTGATATAGTGTCGTCATCATTGTTCCAAATTAGCTACACCCGCCGCTGGCTCATTGCTCATCCACATACCCTAAAGCCCAGCAAAATGGCGGTACAACCGTAAGGTTTTCCATAATGCGCACGTTAGTGTTGTGGAATGGGTTACCCAGCACGGTATTCCCTCAGGGTTATCACATAAGGACCTTCAGAGAGGGATTGAAACACACATTTCAAGGTCGACAACAAAACAGTGATGCCCCTGATGTTGCAGTTGTCCATAGACTCAAATACGACCACATAGACAAAGACAGATAGAAACTGTTTTCAAATAATGATCTATAAAAAATAAAAAAAATAAAATTAAACGACCGCGAAGTAATTAAAACTCGATTTAAAAAAATAAACATGTTGTCGGTAATTACTGAGTTATTGAACTGTTAGATAAGGTTAATGACAGATATGGTTTAGATAATAGATAACCTGTAATAAAAACATCCCATTGCTGGATGAAGTCTTTCCTCTACCAGAGGATGATGCGGGCTCAATGGTTAGGATCTCCGGACACCGCGTCGATTAAGGTCGCTCGACGCTATAGCATGTTGGTAGGGCTTTTTTAAACTACAACGTTCGAGTTGAAAATCTGTCATGGAGCCCTTTAGCTGTACTTGAGAACCAGTTCTTCTCTATTTTTGGTATCTTTATCTCATCTCAAGCCTCAGCGCCTAATGTTACACCTACATACCTACCTACCTACTTACAAAGCATAAAAAAGAAAAACGGCTTGTTTATCACTCCGTCTTACATCTTATTGGCGACTAACCTCTTCCCGAGTCTTTTTCTGTTTGTTTATCGATATATTCCGAATGGATAGACGCTTATGTTCTTCTTCTTCAAATTTTAGGCGGACCTTTACGCTAAATGTAATTACGATTTTTTTTTTTTTTTTCTTTTTTCGAACTGACCTACACTGCCGGCTTATTAGGCCTTCACAGTTCCACCGGACTACTTATACGGGTGAATGGTTCAGACGTTTAGTACACAATAGAGACAGACCGTTTTTTTCGCAGTTCCCTATTCTTAATATTGTAAAGCGAGAAAGGACGTTTCTTTTGTTTGTTGTTTGAATGAATTATTTATGTCATGAATAATTATGTATGTCCGCAATTTTCTCAAAAACTACTGGATTCCGATTTGGATGGAATTTTCGTTGTTTACGTCGCCGACTTTAAAAATATATGTAATAGGTATTATTTGTTTTTTTTTTAATTTTATCACAATTACTATTTTTTAAACTAAGACAAAGTATCATATAAAATGAAGTGAATGAAGTATTATTTTACACTTCCGAGTCGCATTTTTGATAGGCGATACGTTGTTTTTTTTTAATTTATTTTTTTGTCATTTATTACTACTCAACCGTTATTGGTATTCCCTTTACCGTTTTTAAGTTAGCCTCCATTATTATTGCTGGCGAAATTATCACCTAAATCATTACCATAATTTTAGTTTACAAAATTAAAAAGAATAGAAGTCTGTTGTTGTGCGCGTATCACGCAAAAACTATTCGATAGATTTTGATAATATTGTCTGCGCCGATTTACTATCAACGCAGTAGTAGTCGACGAATCAACGCCCTAGAATCCTACGTGGCGCAAGTCCGCCAATGAGGATGCGGGTTTATCAAGCGGGATTGGTCGAGGGTGTAAGGCAGCGCCGCGCGGATGACGACGGCATTAATGTAGTTATACAACGAAAACTGAGACAAGACGCTACTAGATAAAATGGTTTTGTAAGATAAATCATCCTAATAAATTTATGTTATAACGAACAAATATACTTTTCTAGTTTACAGCTTACACGCTTGACCCTTACATAAAAAAAATACCACGATATCTTCATTTAATATAAAGTTTAAAAAAAAATACGATTTTTATAAGCAATTTTCTATTAGACGAGTATTTTCTATTAGTTGTAGAAGGACATACGGATAGCATTACTTACATAGCAATGTTTGCTTTCAGTTTTTTCTACTATACACTAAATATATTGTTAAGGTATAAAAGAACGTAGACGAAGTCGCAGATATATCAGCTAGAATTAAATAAAATAAAAAGGTCTCTTAATTTCCAAAAAACATTTTTTTTATGTGATTGGAGGCAAACGATCAGACGGGTTACCTGGATGGTAAGTAATCACGGCCGCCCATGGACACCTGCGACACGAGGGGCATCACGGATACGTTGCACATATTAATTGCTACATACAATATATTGCATTGCACATTCACTTGATTAATTTATATTTACTTTGTAGGTAAAGTATAATGTTACTAACGTAAAAAATACCATAGTCCACGGAACTGTTAAATTTTGAGTCAATCACAAACCTTTGCTCAAAGACACTCACACTTTTATTATCGTCTGTTTTCGCATTCCTACGTTTTACGTATTCGAAACCGTGCTTAGTTTAGTTTGATAAACTTTATAGAAAAAATGTGAATTAAAATAAAAAAAAAATGTGTTCAAAAAACGAATAACAATGTGAGTGCGGCCATATCTGCGTTCGAAGTTCGAAGACATGGCTCCGAGCAGCCTGTTCAGATTTCTGGTAATGTTGGCTGCATTGGTGTGGATCGTCGCTGAGAAAAGAAACGCGACGAGGGGAAGACGGGAACCCTGGACTAACGGGAGTTGGTTGTAAGTCTTTATAGTTATTTCTTTGTCATTCATTCTAATATCCTTTGGACAATTTATTTCCATCTAGTAACAATTCTTTCCGGGATCGTTTTTCGCGTTTACCTATACTTACTTATTTCTTCTAAGCTACTCAACGAATTGTCACAACAAATTATCATATAGAGTGTAATAATATATAAAATTTGATATAATAAGTATTCTAATTTATGTAACCGTCTTTACTTATCGATCGAACGTATGAAGTCGGCACATTTTATTATGAAGTCTAGACGCGGCCTCAGGTGTCGTTAGAGAAAGTAATAACTCGCCCCTTTATACCTTAGAGATTGTTATATCCTGAATAGTTGCTTTACAATGTAGGCGTAGGAATATGAAGGTTGAGTTTAGGAGATATTACAGTTACTTTGTGATCTCATAAAACGGGTGATAATTCAACAATAAAACTGCTAGCCTATAGGGGTACTACACCTGGTCAATACACCTCTTCCCGAGGGGTGGTGCGGAAAAAATCTCACGAAATATTGTCGAATTCACACTATTAGATGAAGCATTGTGAAGCATTGAGTCTTTTAATATTTTGGTCATTAGTGATGCTCCCGTGCGTTTTATCTGTAACACTTTGTTTTTATTTACATTTTTCACCTCGTAAATGAAACTAATGTTACTATGTAGCTGTTACAGACATAAAAGACCCAAAATAAATAATAAAAAAGAAAACAACGAGATATACATCGTAATTATACATATTATAATACAAAATCGTCCGCCGCGTCTGTCTGTCTGTTTGGATGTTCGTGATAAACTACTGAACGGATTTTAATGCGGTATTCGCCAATAGATAGAGTAATTCACATTTTTGTAGGTGGTAGAGCTACGCTGAAACTATTACTGGTTTCAGCATGAATGGGTCGGCTTGCCCGACGCGCGGGGTAGTACCACCCTCTCACAGAAAGCCGACGTGAAGTAACAGTGCTTGCACTGTTGTGTTTCGTTCGGTCAGTGAGAGCGCCGGAGGCCCACATATTTAAAAGGCCGGCAACGCACTTGCGACTCCCCTGGTGTTGCTAGTGTCTATGGACGGTGGTGATCACTTACCATCAGGTGACCCACCTGTTCGTTTGCCCAATATTATATAAAAAAAAAAAAAAAATTGTAGAGAATCGGAAAAAGTCGAGCCGCCTTAAGCGTTTCACGCACATAAGCATATATTTTATTATTATCAGGGCAGGACAACATCCGTCGGGCCTGCTAGTGTATGTATAAGACTCCAATGCCTGAATATTATTCATGAGCAATAACTTCCCATTTATAACTGTAACACTATTCTAATCATTAAGGCGTTATTATATAAAACTGAAAAGTGCCCGCGACTTGTTTTCGTGAAAGTATTAATATTTTTCTATTTTAAAATATATGTTTTTCTTTGCTTTGTTTATCTGTGTCTTGTCTTTTTATATTAACATTTTACCAGTTTAAAGTCTGTGACGTTTTTAGCGGTTTTAAGTTACTTCTCATGTATATTATCATTACTGTTTAGCCCCTATAGAATAGCATAATGATATGTAATCCAGATGTTATACTAAAAGGTCCTCTATCGGCCAGTGAGGGTTGTATCGAAATCGATGCAACCGTTGCGAAGATTGGCCGACACAAACAATTACTTCAATATTTTGTTTTATATGTACAGATATCAACATAGATTTTAAGAGATAATTTTGGTTTGATTCCGACATAATTTCTAGAAGTATTAATCCGATTACGATAAACTCTTCCTTTGATCGTAACCGAAGTTCAGACTGATTATAAGTATTTATTAGCTAGCTTTTGTCCGCGGCCTCGCTCGCATTAGTGTAGATTTGACTTATCCTTTGGGAACAGTACTTTTTTTCTGGATTACAAGTACCCTATGTCACTTTTTATATCTCTGACATGTTTATCTATGTATGCAATATTTCATAATGATTTGTTAAAAGGTCCCCTATTATAATATTAGTCAGGGTTATAAAGTGATTACTGCGTACGAAGTCGCGAGCGATAGTTAATTTATTTTTTGCAGTAGATACTAATTTATTTTTATTTTAATGAGATATTACACGAGAGAAGTTACGGTTTCAGACGAATATTTAATTGGAGTAGACTAGAAACACCAATTAAAACTGTTTATGGATAAAACACGTTCGATCCTTTGAATTGATAAAATACAAATCTACGGGACCATGCCCTGTTAAAAACATTTTTTAACAAGTAATTTCGACATTTTTCGGACTTTGACGTTAAATAGATTACCGTTGAATAGAGTTTATACTGTATTTAAGGCTATGTTATATAACGCCATGTAGTAAAGTTTTATGGTACTTACATTGTTGCCAATGGATTATATGGTACCTCAAAATTTTGTGAGATGGCGCTATATTACATTAGTACAACAATGCTATTTATTGTGTTAACCATCCGATCAAAGCTTGCTCGTTCAGGTATTAAAATAACTAAGTAACATTATTAGCCGAGAGAAAAACATTATATATATTGTTTAACACTCTATTTTTAAATTATGTTTCGACAGCAAAGTTCCCCCAATACCGACATTCTTCGGTACACCGTAGAGCCAAAATTGGTACCATAACAGGGTGATGTTACTGGTCACAAATGATAAAGTTATTGATTCCTGAAAAGAGAAGAGAGTATTTAGGCCTTTATCACATGATAGTGTCTTGACCCGTGCCTTATATTCAATTTTACAAATAATCATAGATTGGATTTTGTTAAAGTTTAGTTCTACGTTGTTATTGGATTCGATTGACTCTTTGGTATTTTCTTAATACTCAACGAAGCGGGCAGAAATCAGACGTAACTGAAAATTATGCTTAGCACACAAAGGTCGGGCAGGTCATAATTATGTCGATGTCACATCCTCCAGCTCTCAGCTTACTAGTAAGTTTTACTGCCACTGCATCATGAAGGTTGTCGTTTTACCATCTGACCTTAATCTCATCTGTCATTTATTAAAAATGTTCCTTAAGATGATAAAATGCTAAGCCTAGAAAAGTGACTAGGACTTAAATGTAGCAGCCGGAATAATCAGTGCTCAGTGATGACCATGACAGAGTTGCATTCGGAAAGTAGGTAGCCAGAAGGACATTAGAATAGCTAGCACCATACTGTATTACCATCACGATAACTCCTTTAACCAAACGCATCAGCTTGCTTGAGGATTCGAAGACATACGATAGAGATGGTGCCCGAATACTCTCTTACCCAATCCTCTACTTTTCAATTTCAAAGGATTGTAACTTAGGTCTTCTAAGGGTCCTCGTATTAGAACGACTTTCACCAACATACTGTATCAGAGGAAGTTTGAAGACAGCACCAGTGGAAGGGAAGTTGAAGAGTACTAGGTTAGCATGGTATGGGAGTATCATGAGGACAGATTAAAGCCATATAATTAAAAATCTTTTCAGTTAGAATGTGGACGGATATAGGGGTCTAGGAAGACCGAATAAGGTATGGATAGTTTGTGTGAAAAATGATATGTGTATAAAAGGTGTGAATACTGAGATGGCACCTGATAGGGGAGAGTGGAAAAAGAAAACATATTATACCGGCCCTACTTAGGTGGGATAATGGTAAGATGAAGATGATGATGATGATTGTATACTAGCCGATACCCGTGATGTCGTCTGTGTTGTTTACACATTTAACAATAAATTTTATGTACAGAGGCAAAGAACACAAGCACCACACCGCTTGCCTCACTTCTCGACGGTAAGCAACAATACATTGGTGAACACGTATTGCTTTTAAGAATAGTATAATCTTAAGACTTTGATAAACTTATAATAAATGAAGCTATCGTCTTTTTTTTTATTAGGCCCAGATATAACAAATTAAAGAAGCAGTACTCAGAACCGCGCGCGTCACACTGGCACGTTTTTATTTAATGAAATGTTTTTTTACTAGATTCCAAGCGTTCTATGCTATGGCTGCCGAAGTAGGAAATAGAAGTTCTTACATGAAGTATTCCACCTTGCGTAATGAACCCGGTACTGTGTGTGCCGTCTATATACAGATAAACTCTAAATCCAGTTATGACGTAGTCATCGAAGTGGTCCGATGATACACTAGTCTGAAAAAAAATAAACAAATAAAAAGAAGTTTAATTTTAAGCATCCTTAAATAAAAATCTCGTATTCAAAATGTATAGAAATAAAAATTACAACCAGAAATAAAACCGAGTCCAAAAAAATCGACTCTAATAAAATACATCAGAAAGTGGGTCTCTTACAGGCTTTGATGATGATGATGATGTTCAGTTGTCATTTTATTTCATTACATGGCCGTAATGTAAAGGAAAAATGATTTCGTCTGATTTTTAACCGAATTCAAAAAGGGGAATTCCAATTGTCAATTCCGTTGTATTTTTTTTAATGGTTGCTCCTTTAATACTTTGTCATTTATAAACCGATTTGGAAAGTTCTTTTGAAAGGGGCCCAATATCATTTTATTAGTAATGGACCTTAGAATTCGAAGACACACCAGGATACTCTTTCAAAATTGAATACCAAATGTGCAATGACTGATATATTACTAGATTTATGAAAATCCTAAATAGGTATCTAATTATGATCTAGAACGTTCCGATGTATTTTTAGAATGGATATTTTTGAAGTCGGTTTTTTATTTTAAAAATTAAAGTAACACATACTCACTTGATCCGTTGGATATGAGAGAGTGATGTTCACATCTTGTGGAGGGAAGTTCCAAGCTTTCGAACCGAATACTAACAAGTGTGTATCTGGAATATTGGTTATACAATGGTAAGGGAAGACAAAAGAGTTCTGTACGTTTCTCTTCTCTGTTTGTTAATCAACTTTAAGTGACTTTAAGTTATCGATTTGGTGTCAGTTTTTTCCCTGTCTTCAAGTACACGCATATTTCAATGTTGTTTTTCGAAAATGACAAAATTGTTTTAATTGAAGATATATTAATAAGAGCGTTTGTCCTTGTAGTAGATAATAATACATTTTAACTTCACAAATGAGTGACAACACTATTTTCATAGCACTACTCTAGTGATATATTCTCTCTAACTTGATCTGTGGCTAAAAGTGCTACATCACTACATATTATAAAACAAAGTCGTCCGCCGCGTCTGTCTGGATGTTCACGATAAACTCAAAAATAATGAACGGATTGTAATGCGGTTGTTCAGCAATAGATAGAGTAATTCACGAGGAAGATTTGGGTATATAAATTGATTGCAATATAATGAAAATTGTTGTAAGAATCGGAAAAAGTCAATCCGCCTGAGAGCTTTCGTCGAAAACGCTTTTTTTTTTTTTTTTTTTTTATTAACGTGGGGAAATGGATTATGGATACCCATCCTCCCGGGGGAGAGAATGGGTTATGTCCGACTCGCACGGACTAAAACCCCACGGTGTACCGGCCACTGCTTTAAGTTGGGGCGGCATGGGACCGTGCTGAGCTATCACCATGCCGCCCCCAGCGGTCAGCCCAGCGAAAGATGGCCGCCGGGGTCCGTCCTTATAGAGAGGTACACTGGGTACACGACTAGCTACCTCCCATCGTCCGCCGAACCTGTGCAATGAAGAGATGGGCCCCCCGGCCCATCTCCTCAGGTCTAGCTACGGAGGTGGAAGGAGGCGAGCAAGGCGAGGCCGCTGAGAGGATCCGCCTCTCGGGCCCTCTCCGCCGCCTCCTTCTGCGAGATGACCTCCTCGCAGAAGGAGGCCATCGCCGTCCACGTGTTCTCGCTGCCGAGCATGGCCGCAACCACGCTCGGCAGCGAAAGATCTCCTCCCACCGCCGCAGCCAGAGTGCGGCGCTGCACCTCCCACGCAGCACACTCAGACAGAGTGTGCTGCGCGGTGTCCTCCTCAGCGCCGCACTCGTGACATGCGGCGGTTGGCTCCCTGCGAGCGATCTGGTGCAGGTACCAGCCAAAACAGCCGTGGCCGGTTAGCACCTGCACCAGTCGGAACGTCCGGGAGCCCCACTCCCTCTCTAACCACTGCGGCAGGACCGGGCGGACGGCGTCCACCGTATATCGTCCATACCGTGCGTCCGCCAGGTCCTGCCGCCACCGCTCTATAGCGGCCTCCCTCCCCTGTCTCCTCCTACTTTCTATCTCCCTGGGAGCCGGAGGCTCCCCCAAACATTTCCTTACCGCCGTGAATTCGTACACGGCGGCAAGAACCCCTGCCTCCAGCTCCCAAGGCAGGGAGCCGGCGAGCGTGAAGGCCGCCGACGAGGACACGGTGCGGTATCCCCGAATCACCCTGTGTGCCACAATGCGCTGCGCAGCTCGCAGCGCGCGCACGTTGGTGGCACCGAGGGCGTCGGCCCACACCGGGGCTCCGTAAACGGCCATCGCCCGCACGACTCCCATGTAGAGTCGGCGGCACCCGGCACTTGACAGATACTTCATCTGGGTCCCCACCCTGATACGGGCGCCATCCACCAATAAGTGGGCCCCTGGAGGTGGCCCTCGCCGAGGCCCGTGAAATAATATGGCCTCGGTCTTATCGAGGGCCACCCTGAGGCCCAATCTGCGGATGCGCCCGACCACGACGGTTGTGGCCGCCGTGGCCAGGCGCACCAAATTCCCCCACTCTCCCTCCCCCCGGGCTACGACTAGGGTGTCATCCGCGTAGCATATAATGCGCGCTCCGATTGGGAGCGCGCCACGGAGCACCCAGTCGTAGCCCAGGTTCCACAGGAGTGGGCCCAAGGCCGACCCCTGTGGAACCCCACACCCTGTCTCCCGCCGGACCATTCTCCCGTCGCCATCCACATAGGCGACCTCCCTGTCCTCCAAGTACGCCTCCAACAGCCGCCGCAAATAAGGGGGCACCCCGAAATATCGGAGTGCCTCCCTTATAACTATGTGCGGCAGACTGTTGAAGGCGTTGGCGATGTCCAGGGACACCGCTAGGACTCTCTCTCCTTGGGAGGTCGCTTCTGCGGACAGCGACTTCAGGAGGGTCAGGGCGTCTACTGTAGAACGCCCTGCTCGGAAGCCGTACTGCGCGTCCGCCAAATTCGGCCCCGTTCGTCGAAAACGCTACCTAACCCCTTTGAGATTAACATAACAATGCATACTGAGATATTCCTCTATAATAGATCTACCAAAATGTCTACGATGGCATATACGCACGTACCTATCTTTTTAGCATAGCTTACTATATCCTTTATATCTATCTTCTAAAAATGGTCACATATAATTAGGTAATTGGAAGGTTATTTAGACGGATACAGTATTAGTCCTTATCAAATTGAATACTTTAGTAGGCTTATACATTTCATGCACATAAGTATATATTTTTCATTATCAGGGCGGGACAACTTCCACTGGGCCTGTTAGTAATATGTATACATATTAATATTCATCTTATTATTTCTAATGAAAAACAACAGTTGAGAAATTCACATGAAAGTTGTATGTATAAATAAATTTCAATTGGATCGATATTTTGGAACGAAATTTGATTTTTTTATTGTCCCATCATTTAATTCATTTATTTTATATAAACGTAAATGAAAATCATTATAAGCGAATCACTTCAAAACGGCTGAACTTGTCTAGATATTTTTTTTTGTTGTGAGATGGTTTCGTTGATAGGGAATGTATGGAAAATAGTACGGAAAAGTGAAGAATTTGGGTTAAAAAATCTTGACGCAAAAAGCGAGAGAGACAGAAGACTTCTTCTTTTTCTTCTTTAATTTGTGGCGCCGTGTGTAGGTAATACACAATTCCGCCAATGTCATGTAGATATAGAGTGAGCGCTGTCTGAAGCAAATAGTGTTATAAACGAAGGAGAATAATTAATTAATGTAATTTATATTCAGACCGAGTTATTGTATCTTTCACACTACAAGAAATACAGCCAAAGTTAGATACATATCGATTAAGACATAGACAATCAATCGGATTAAAGTTTGATTTTGAAAATTATCTTGAAATATATTGACAGTTTTGACAGATCAACGTTCCATTGCTCAGTTGCCGTTTTATTTTAATATACAGTCGTACCTAAAAGCGAAGATTTGGTTTAGTTTTTTTCTTTATTAGCAGTTGGTTTTTAATAATGATTGTAGGTGAATTTAGCCCAGTGGGTGAACACTAGTATTGTATAACTACATCAATAGAATTCTGTTGCGTCGATTATTTTCAGACCATTTTTATTACAAAAGGAAAAGTATAGCCTAATAATAACTACAGTTAAATGTCTACAAAGGCAGATCGGCAGTCCTTCACCGATAGGTGTTGTCATAGCGGTGCGAAGCCTGGCTTACGATACTTACGAACGAACCTGAGTTTTCAAGAGTTAGCAAATATGTTGCCAAGCACCTATAATTGTGTTCTTTCAACAATAAAAGAAATCGAAGAATTATGAATTCATCAGAAATTAACGATTAACTGGAAGTGTACGTTATCAATTTTATAGTCAGAAATGATAAATGATGTACGAATCATAAATACCGCATTATTAAAGATAAGAAAAGATATTAGTACATTTTTACATAAGCTACGTCGAAGTAAATACGTCTTTGGATAAAAAGGATTTTTTGCTTGTTTACTTTACAAATTACTTCTGGCAACTGTAACGTGAAAATGGCAACTGACGCGTGAGAGCGGCAACTGACGCGTGACAGCGGTGCACCTAACGCGTCAAAATGGCGGCCAAACGCATGAAAATCAACCACGAATGTTGGCGGTTACAGTTGATGCGTATTTCAACGACTTACCGTTGACATCTGGCGCTGAACAATCGTATTTATTAACCACTTTATAGAGTATAGAATTGACGACGTGTCCTGGCATCTGGGGATCATGGCTCACATCCTCTATCGCCGGTTTTATAAACACACATGTAATTTGTAAAATGTATACTGAACATATAACGACGACAATATGTCCATTCATAATCATAGCATTAATATTGTTATTTCTTAAATCACTTCAATCGATTATACGTACAACGGAACTGTGAGAGAAATTAATTATGATTAGTTAATTATTTGTCCGTCGAAGATAGGAAATATAACGATAATGATTCGTTTAAAAAATATTATCAGTAGTTTCACGGCGCTAAATACTAGGTACTTATTTTCTAATCTGATATAAGATTATAACAGCTCTTAATTTGTATTGTTTTATGTGTGTTATAAAAAACAACATGACTCTTGTAGTACACCTGATGGTACGTTATCACCGCCGCTCATGGACTCCTGGCGAGACGAGAGGTTAAATGATTGGTAAAATAAATACTACTCGCCAATTTTAATACAGTGAATGTAGATTTGACTTATCAGCGGTCGGGAAGAGCGGTTTTTCCAGGTGAATAGTACCGATTATAACGCTTTTTGTATTCTTGTCAATAATGTCTATGCAAAACTTCATAAAGTTCAGTTCGGTAATTGACGCGTCAATGCCGAACTAACAGATTGGTCAACAACGTATGCATGATCGCGATCCAAAGTTTTTCTGGGCATATCCTTTCTATATCTTCTATCTAACTCACTTAAGTAAGACCATCTTCATATATTGTATTCTTTCACTAACATCTGCAAATTATAAACTAAACTTTTGTACCTCAACTTCTCTGTTATTTATATTAATTACTACAAGGCATCTTAGTATTCGCATCTCTTCAACGTAGTATTGAAGCGAACACTTCTTTAGGTGCGTTAAACAGCACGTTACAGCAGTAGCAATTAAACGTTACGCTCGGCTTGGTGATGCTGAATCGGGTATACTCGGCTGCAGTCGTCACGTTGCGGATGTTATTTTTAAGTGTTCATTTCTATCGTGAGGCCATAAGCATAAAGACTTTTTGTCAACCCTCCAAAGAATAACGGATTCTACCATCTATTTTATAAATAACAGAACAAAGAGACGAAAATAGATTCAATTAAATTCAAATTATACATTCAGAAACAGTCCAACATAAATAATTAATAAAGGTACCTTTCAACCGGTTTCGAATAACAAAAACGGAACCCAAAGCCCTCTTAATCTCGGAGACCCCTCATTAGAGCTACTTAAACACTATTATGGGCCATTATATTCACGCCTAACATTGAATTGGGAAATGTTCGAAAGGGGATTTACACCACTAAAGCTGTTTCAAGTGTGTTTAATAATCATTTTAGTGTGATTCCACCAAAAACATATTATAAAGTTATAAATAATTATAATTATAGACACAATTATAAAATTAAAAACCTTAATTTTAGGTAAGGCTTTTGATCTTAATATATTCATAAAGTTGGTTTCTTACAATGTCCTATATTGAAATGAAGGTATTTTTAACTCGTGACTTCGTCCGCATTAAAGTACATTTTATCTATCGAACGGCATCAGTAACATTTTTTTATGGGTGAAAGGTATCCTATATCTTTTTCTACTATGTGTATGAATTTCATGTTTATCTGGGGATTAGTTAAAGAGTGAAAGCGTGACAAATAAACACAAATTCGTATTTGTAAAATTAGGAGTAAAGATAGAATGTTCCGAACTTGACAGTTTGAAGCGCTTATATATTTTGTAGGTTTTTTATTTATCTATATGATTAAGTAGTGTATAAACATTTACGCGACGGGTTATTTACAGTATCAGGGCGTAGTTATTGCAATGTACTAGATGTTAGTTATAGCACAATCCAAAACCGACGATGTCTACGATTTCTTTGATCGACCTTGATCAATATCACTAGCTAAAAGATTGGATCTTATATGAAATAAGAAAATATGCTAATTTAAAGACAATTTTAAGCTTTAAAATACGGCAAATATATACGTTTGTGATGGAAGCTATTTGAAGATTCTGGAGCTACCGACGTGTGTTCTATGATGTAGCCACAACGACAAAAATTAGATTTTGATTTCTTTTCAAGATTTACGTGATGTTCAGCATTTATTATTATTAATTTTATTACAATTAATGAATAGACACACTAAGATGCGAATCAAATGACATCACATCAACATTTTATTTGAATCTTGTACCGAGTAAGTATTTTTTCTCAAATGCAACTGATATGGGCACTGAAGTTCTTGAGGCGAAGGAAAACGTCGTATGAAGCATAAAGTATATTGATAATGTCGTTTCTAAATCTCGCATTAGGTACCAACCTCAAGTTAACAATCTGTCGGCAAGCAACTAGGTGTATTTTGGCAGTCCCTTTAGGCTTTATACGTTACTCTCACCTGCCACGTCTCTTACTTAACATTTGTCCAGGTTATAGTTCAAAATGAAAATGAAAAAAGTAAATATAGCATATTAACTTCGTCGACTGACATGATGTTGATTTAATTCATTGTGAAAGAGCCGGAGCTTTCGGTGAAGAAAACTGCCGTGATGAAATCATAGCATGGTGGTAAGACTTTTTCTAAACCGGCTTAGCTAGCTACCACCGTCAAGTTAAGAGTCTGTTGTCAAGTACCTATAACACACACTCTTACAGGAACGCCGGAACACTCCGGTAGCTGTACTTAAGAGCCAGGCCCCTTGTAAATTTCACGTGTATACCATTTACCACCACATCTTCATTTAACATCAGGTGAGATTGTAGTCAAACGCTTTGTAGGTGGTAGAGCTACGCTGCAGCTATTACTGGTTTCAGCATGAATGGGTCGGCTCGTCCGGGGTAGTACCACCCTCTCACAGAAAACCGACGCGAAGTAACAGTGCTTGCACTGTTGCGTTTCGTTCGGTCAGTGAGAGCGCCAGAGGCCCACATATTTAAAAGGCCGGCAACGCACTTCCGACTTCCCTGGTGTTGCTAGTGTCTATGGACGGCGGTGATCACTTACCATCAGGTGACCCACCTGTTCGTTTGCCCCCTATAACATAAAAAAAAAATACAAATGAAGTACACAAAAACGTTACTGGACATGATTTAGTACCACGCTCTTATCCGTATTTGAAAAAAGCTTTTATTAATGAGTGTAATACGAAAAAAAACACTTCACAACTCTATATAAGATCCGCATAAAATATAACAAATCAACGCCATTATCTCTTGGATTTTATTTGAAGTTACCTAATCAAATAGAATATCAGTGTTTTAGCCCAACAATTTATACGCCAGAATTCTTTACTGATTTATTATTTTTATTGCACGGACATTCATTTTTTTTTCTTCTAAATAACCGTCCGCCCCCCGTATCGCTGGTCACGATCGACGCCCGCGGGGAATAATTATTTATTCGTATTAAAAAAACGTCCAATTACCTATTATTAGTAATACCTTTTTATATTTTAGCTATATTTATATTTCGACTAGTTAGTAACCGTGTCTTCGCTCTCCTGATAATGGTTTTGCTCTTTCTTAGAAGTTATGTATTTTATTTAAAAAAACAATGAGTTTTTTTTAAGTGAAACTTTTTTTACGGCGCCTTATTTTTTTTTTGTCCATTTATCACATGTCGCGTAACAGCTGAACGCGGAGTAGGAGTAAAGTGAAAGGCGTTCAGCAAAGCAGTCAAGACCAATATGGCACGCCCGCAGGTTTATTCAAAATGATTCAAATAAATATTGTGGTCAGTTTTAAAAAGGTAAAAAAAGCTACGATCCGAAAAAAAAATCACTTGGATGAGAGATTCCTAATGCCCTGAGAATGTGCATGCAATTTCATTCAGTTCCTGATGATAGGTCGAGAAATTGAAGTGTGACAAACGAAAGCCACAGATTATAGCATTTATAATAATAGTAAAGAAGTATGGAAGGTTACAGCGGAACGATTATAGTTTTGAAATTTAAAAACTTAACCAATAATGATCGAGTTTCGACAACTGGACGAGCACTAATATATAGAAATGGACGTTACTGCATATGTATTATATATATACTAGCGGCCCGCTCCGGCTTCGCACGGGTATAAAATATATAGCCTATGTCATTCACTGAAAAAATGATTAAAATCGATCCAGTAGTTTTGATTCATTCATTACTGCCCGTGGCCCGCACGCATTAAATTTGGAGTAACCTCAAAAATAACAGTATTTCTCCACTATTTAATTTATGTTATTATACGTATAAACCTTCCTCTTCAATCACTCTATCTATTAAAAAAACCGCATCAAAATCCGTTGCGTAGTTTTAAATATTTAAGCATACATAGGGATATAGGGATAGTGAAAGCGACTTTGTTTTATACTATGTAGTGATATAAATGAATTATTGTTCGTTTGTCTTGCTAAAACTCGAGAATGGCTGGACCGATTTGGTTAATTTTGTTCTTGAAATATTTGTGGAAGTTCAGGGAAGGTTTAAATGGTTAGTAACATAAATAATAAGTAAAGGAAAATAATAAAACAGACAATATAATTTTCGTATACAAAATGTTCCTAGCTATGAAACTTTTGACGTCTCCTGTCATTTTATAAGTAAAAAATTGTCATTAGGTTGTCAAATATTTATACGTGCGTTCAGAAATGGGTCTGTTTCATAGCTGTAGTGTAAGGTCCGATCTCTTTGGTCTGTTTTGTATTCGAACAAAACAGTTCCGTTTCAGAAATCGAATAGTGAATGAGAAAGCTTTAAATTGATAAAGTGCATGACTGTGTTGCATTTATCATGTAAATAAAAAAATTGTATTCAGTTTTGGCCACATTGTACACAAATATATGTAAGTAATATGAAGTTTACCGGGTCGTCTAGTTGTAAATGTTATAATATAAAACATAAGTAGATGACGCTAAGTATATCAACTTGAGTACCGTTCAACCGATCGCCTAGAAAATTGTTTTTTTTTTTAAATAATGTACTATATATGTCTTAGCGTTTGACCACATAGTCAACTAATGCTAAATGTCGATGTGGTCTAAGACGGTTAGCACACTAAACTCAAATGGGGCTCGACTTCAAGTGCAGCTACCGGAATACACCAATATATATATTAGCGACAGATTTTTATCTAGCGGGTGTTGGCTACAGAGGCGGACTTAGAAAATATTCCTACCACCTACGATACTAATACGGATATCATGGCTATACCTATTTATTACAACAAATATTAATAGCAACATATAATTAAAAAGGCGTACGGAGCCACGGGTACTTTAAATGAACGATAATAGCTGAAACGAATATTATTTTATTGCTATAATTAAATTACTAGGCGCTGTATAAAATGTGAATAAAGTTATTTAATTACCCTTTATTCGTTTCTAGAGTGTTCTTGATTGTATTTTCTGTGATAAGCAAATTGTTTTATTATGAATTTTGTTCGTAGCTTCACTCGCGTCGATGTAAATGTGATCTTATACCTCAGGTATGGTATTTTTAATACATGATTCATACCGTTAGTCCTTTTATGTACTCCTGATAATGTGTATGCAAAATTTCGTGATAATCGGTTCATAAATTAAAGCGTAAAAGCGTTACAAATAAACAAACTCACATTCGCATTTCTAATACACTATCTTAGTAATATATATCATGTTCAGAGGGAAAAAAAAATCAAAAGCAAGAATTACTTACTTAGCAACTTCTCCTTTTCTGGGCATGCGCATCACACCGCTTACCCCACTTCTCGACGCTAAGAAAACGTACGTCACTGAACGCATAATGCTCTATCGTCATGTTTTTTTTTTAGATAAAGACCAAGTGTCTCAGACGTAAAACTAAAAAAAAAATATATTCAAACTTTTAAGTGTTCTACGCACCACGACAGACCTCTGTCATTGAATTTATATAGATTAGGCTTATTAAAACTTCTTTATTAAGTCTCAACTTATGTTTTTTGAAAACAGGAAAATTTTAAAAAACAAACTATCTTGCTATTTCCTTTAATTAATTAGGTTGGAAAACACGCAGATGATCTCAATGTCTGATAAATTGGCCACTAATTTGAGTTTAATCGGATACAATTACATATACATTAGAATATATCACCAGTGAATCACTAAAATGAAATTCAATTAAGGGTATAATATATAAAACAACATTTTCTGATATTCCTCTATAATTAAATCTCAGTATTTCTGAAGATTAATGCGTATATATTTAAAATACATTATAATAAATATGTCATCGAAAAGTGTACTATACTGTCTACTATTTATTAGTCTGGCAACATTGACGAAAGCGCGCGGGAATCTTGAATTGGGCAACAGTAATGGCGGCCATCTTATCTACCATGAAGTACACGAGAAATATCCCATACCTTTTATCAAGAGAAACGAAAAATTCACAGTTGAGGGCGTTGGACGTGAATTTATCAGTGCTATAGTTATCAACGACTTGAAGGGGAATGGAAAGAGCGTTATAAACGACGGCGGTGTTGGACACAGGAATGTTACAATTACCCTAGAGAGTGCGAAAGGAGAAGGTTTTAAATTCCTAGTAGAGGTTTATGTTTTGTAAGTTGAAATCAAAATAAATTTGTTTTCAATTGTCTGTACTAATATTTATTTTACCATTTATTAAATTGAAGTAAACAAGTAAAAAGTATTAACTCTGCTTATTTGCAATCAAACAGCGATTCCTAGGGGCTATCACGTTAATTAATTGGGACACTATCACAACGGATAATAGACTTTATCTTGTGTGCTTAAAATTTATATTCGAATGGTATTACACGAAAGCAATGTTGGTAATTGCACGACCTCTGGTCAAGTGTATTGATATAGTTATCGCGTAAGCACTAGTATATTTAAAATAAAGTCAAAGTTACATAAGAGGAAAAACCAAAGACTAGTATGTCGATAAAGAATATTCTAATTTTATTGGTTATTTACTCAAGTGGAAATTTTTCGCCGAGCATCACCGCCGATTCTTTTCCAAGTTTGGAGTTATATTCTTAGATGACCACTGTTAATTTTAGAAGGTTTGCTGAAAAGTATAAATATAATAAAGGGCAATCGGCTTTATTGATAATGACCTTTCTTACCTAACGCAGTGGTAAATTTTGTCTAAATTGTTTAGATTACAAATCCAAAATTTCGATGGCGCAATTCACACTTTAGTTCTAATCTAATTCTATGGTATCGGTGTACTATCAAAAGCTCCTCTGATTTGAAAAATTGATTCAAGAGCCAGTATTGCATAGGCATCCACTTCAGAATAAGAAAATTGTATTAATGTTTTTAATTACTCTGTTGGATTTTTTTTGGATTTTCTGTTGAATTAATTTATTGATTGAAAAGATAAGTTCAAAAACGTTTGATCGTGAACCATTTTCTTAATTTTTTTCAGTCATCAGTTTATAAACATTATATTATGTTAAAGTGACGTCATGGTTATAATTTCATCGATCCATCCACCAAGAACAACCGAATCAAAACGTTAGCCGATACAGAAATGCAATACTGGACATGATACACATGATTATAATATGTGTATAGTCCAACTATCTGAGCGAGTATGGCTGGTGTGTTTTATTTTCTAATAGACCTACGCTGGTGACACCATATGGTGGCTTTACAGCTTCACCGAACTACTACAGGGAGCGCATAAAGCATTCCCCCGATTGAGCAACGAACACAAAGGCTAGTGGTACCTCGGCTGGGGTAGTTGGCGCGCGTGGTGTATAGTTGTCGGTCACCTTTTAAGGCATTTAGACAAAGCTGACAGCCAATAATAATCGAGATGTATGGGCAACCGATACCTCCAACCAATGGTGTATCAGAACGGGGTAAATGGTAGTCAGTAATTAGTACGAGTCAATAGTACGGACGCAGGTCAATAGTAATTCCCTCGTAATATGTATATAATGAAAATTTAGTCTCTCAGATGTTCAATTACGTCAAGACTAGTAGACATATCGTATAGGCCTGTGACTATTCGATGCGAAAATGTCCGTAGATAGTTCTAGGCTACTTGCTTTTTGAATTGGGGTTGGCACATTGCCATTTTTTTTAACGCCCAACGATGTGGACAGCAAGCAGTTATGTCCGAACAAAAAATATCAACATTATTGCTGGTCACTGTCTATCAGTTGCCTCTAAATCTTCTCTTCTCTAAATCTTCAATAACTTTTGGAATCCCGAATTATTCTTGATTGTACCGTGTATAAAGTTTATAAATGCCTTATAATATTAACCACTCTTCGTTTTATGATACTATCCCCGCTGTAGCCTTTCTTAACAGTTCTAAAATAAAATCACTACATAGTATAAAACAAAGTCGCTTTCCCTGTCCCTATATCTCTATGTATGCTTAAAACTTTAAAACTACGCAACGAATTATGGTGTGGTTTTTTTTTAATAGATAGAGTGATTACAGAGGAAGGTTTATATGTATAATAACATAAATTAAATAGTGGAGAAATACTGTTATTTTTGAGGTTACACCAAATTTAACGCGTACGGCCCACGGACAGTAATGAATAAATCAAAACTACTGGATAGATTTTAATCATTTTTTCAGTGAATAACATAGGCTATATATTTTATACCCGTGCGAAGCCGGCGCGGGCCGCTAGTAAAATAATAAAGCTCTATTTAACATTCTGTTGCATTATTAATTTCGAGTTCATGTTACTTTTATTGTTAGAAATCAACATTTAGGTTATCATCAGCATTCACAGATTTTGCATTATTGAATATTAAGCCTGTGTGTTCTATTCTTAGGTATAATCATTAGCCTTAGACTCATCTAATCGTAATAATCTATAAGGAATAAATAGTTTATAGATATCTATTCAAAGTACACGTCTTTTCGAACACAAAATGTTTAATATATTAATTTATTTAAACGCCATCATTCTAGTACATTCTAAAACGATCAGAACCGGAGAAACTAATGAAAACCATGGCGTCCGACTGATCATGGAACGTGATCTACAAAAAGACATTGGAAGTGTAGACACAACGGCTTGTAGAGAGTACGTTAAAATTCCGGAACCTTTTACAGTTATAAAAGGGTTAAACTTCATCGATAGAGACAATGGTGCATCTGTAGCTTCTATAGTGAGCGGTGGTGTTGGATTCAGTTTTGCAGTGATAAGAATTGTGAATGACAATGGTGGCGGTTACAAATATAGATTGCAAGTTTACGTTTAAATATAGTACTAGTTAATATTAGTGTGGTTTATTTTTCTGCCAACCAGTTGTCTGGATTATTACTGCCAAAGTCGAATAGTTAGTGATAAATTTCTAAGTATTTTTTGTGGCATCTCAGAATTTATCGTGGTAATATTTCCGATCCACTTCACTTGTGCATAATAACCAATGTATATTACGTAAAATGACAGCAATATTACCAAATACAGAGGCAAATAACATAAGATTATAAACAAATTATAAAAACCCCTATGTGACAGACTGAGCGCGCTAACAAAAGTAATGGTATTCAAATGAAATATTTTGAAATGACTGTATTCGAAAAAAGTGATGGTATCATGCGTCCTTTTTAATTAAAATATTTTTGTCTATTATATATTATTTTACTTCGTTATCGACGAATTCGACAAATAATTGAATTAGTTTTTTATTCCTAAATTCAAATGTATGTACAAATTAAGTTTATAATGCATTCCAGTTACTTGTATTTGCTTTTTTTTTCAATCTGAATTTTTCTTCCTGGTCCTTTTCTTTTTGATATCCATCTTATATCCTTCTTTGCCGAGGCTGCTCAAGTTAAGACATTTTTGGCAGGCCTCTGACGGTGATTATTTCAGTCTCTTTTAAGACTTGATCAAAATCGTTCGCAGTCGACATTATACGAGACCACGGGCATAGGATTGGACAGCTTTGTTCTATGCCAACAGGGATTGAATTTTTGTAAGGTATGAACTGCTATTGCCATACTTGTTTCTGCAGTAAGGCGTAAAGTTTGATACACGATGCATGTCGATTCAATCCTTAGGGTTAGCATCTTGACCTTAATACTGCGGTTCCTTTGAGGTTAGCTGATGTACAACTGTGGACTGTTTGTCTGTTTGTTTTTTGCAAATTAAAACACACTTTAAAGAAGCGATTTAATAAATCGCCTCATCAGCCTGTAAGAGCCCCATTGCAGGACTATAGGCTGCTTCTCGAAGGAAAGTATGGGTACAATCACCACGTGAGCCCACGACGTATTGGCGATTTCAAACTCTGTGGAATACACACTTTTGTAGGTGGTAGAGCTACGCTGAAGCTATTACTGGTTTCCTCATGAATGGGTCGGCTCACCCGGGGTAGTACCACCCTCTCACAGAAAACCGACGTGAAGTAACAGTGCTTGCACTGTTGCGTTGAGTTCGGTCAGTGAGAGCGCCGGAGGCCCACATATATTAAAAGGCCGGCAACGCACTTGCGACTCCCCTGGTGTTGCTAGTGTCTATGGACGGCGGTGATCACTTACCATGAGGTGACCCACCTGTTTGTTTGGCCCCTATAATAAAAAAAAAAAAAAACTTTTAATTTTTCCCAGATACAGTTATTCAACAAGAACATTTCTTAGGTTCACGATCTTTTGTAGTCCGATGAAACTGTAGAGGCCTTGCCAGGTCAACAGTGTAGAGAGTTCGATAAAAAAAGGCTCCAGTTTCCTTACGCTGTTGTTATGTTACCAATATGAATGATTAAATGTACGTGTAATCTGAAAACTTTGGTGGTACATGCCGGGATTCGAGCCTGCGGACATCGGATTGAGATGATCAAGCCATTAGATCACCACGACTATTCAATAAAAAGAAAATTATAATTAGGTTATTTATTGTATAACATTATTATTACGATAGAAAAACTTTATTTGTTAAATGTTTTAATAATATTAAAGGTATAACTTCTCACTTCTCTTCTTTTCTGTTGTAGTCCGGTGGAACTGTAATGGCCTTGCCAGGCTAACAGTGTAGGTCAGTTCGAATATATCAAAATTCTTTTCTGTTTGAAAATTGTCCATTAAATATTTAAATGTAGTTATGTCACTATAATATCTTTGTTTTTGAATATAAATAATAGGTGATCTTTATAACCTTATTTATCGGGTGATTGAAATATACATATATAAGTACATGTGGCAAACTTATTCAATTCCACTGCAAATTTCATTGAGTTAAATAACGTCTTTACCTGTTTTTATAATATTGTAAATATCGTTACAATGTTGTCTATAACGTTTAAGATTTTTATTTTATTATATCTTCTCACAACTGCTCATTCCAAAAGTATCAGAGTTGGTGAAACAATTGAAAGTGGTGACGTGAAGCCAGTTCTTCGAAAGACCATCACCTCTGAGTCCGACGATTCGACTTTTACAGTATACGAAGAACAATTCGACCTTCCACGTCCTTACATGAAAATTAAGGGAGTCGCTCTCACTGATATGGATAATGGATCGGCGGAAGTGTCTATTACTGATGGTGGAATAGGATTTGGTTTTGTAGGTATTAAAATAATCACAGAAAATGGTGCCGGTTGGAATTATACGTTGAGTGTTTTTGCATAATTGTTATCAATAAAATATTACTTGAAAGAGATTTTATTTAGTTATTTGATCGTTGAAAACATTACTTTGCGGAAATGCATCGTTACAAATTAGGGTGGACGTTACTTCGCACTTCCGCTTGGAATTGTTTGACCGCAATTACGCCTTACTGTTGTCGATTAACACTGTTGGTATATCTGTCTGAATACCAATATTGGTAGATAAAACGTAATAGCGGCCAAACAATTCCGATCGGTATTCGGACAGATACCAACAGTGTTAATCGACAACAGTGCGAAGTAACAACGGCCAAGCATTCCAAGCGGAAGTGCGAAGTAACGTCCATCATAATTTTTAATTTTACCCTCTGTTTTATAGTACTAATCTCGTGTGAGACTGAAACTGTATGCATCACAAGCTGCACGCTCCGGTTTCACACCGGTATAGTAACGAAGAAAATAACACTAAATCTTTCCTTTATAGTTTTTTTATGCCAAAGAGTAGCAAACAGGCAAACGGCCCATTTGATGTTTCATGATTATCGTCGCCTATGGACAATCGCAACACCGGCAGCATTACTGTTATGTTGCCGACCTTGAAGAGAGCGTTTATGAAAACTCTTTTAAAATTCTTTAAAATGTAAAAATTTGATGTTGATAAAATTAAAATGAAATTTTTGGGAAAAAGAACGAACTTCAAAAACGATGGGGTAACCATTTCGTTACGTATTGCGGATATTACGGTATGGTAAGCATTATGCTTCATGGAGGTCACATTATAATAGAACTACCTAGAGATTACTACAATAATCTTACAATGCTCGATTACAAATATTTCGAGTGTGTTATGCCCATTATATTTAATATACAAAGATATTTCAATGTCTCATAATGGATTGCGAAGGTGGACCTTCACTATGCTTTCACTTAAAACCATCAAATTTGGACTGCTTACATTGATCTCGAAGGGTATCTACGTAAGTAACAGTAACAAATTCATATATTTTTTTACGGGTTTGGAGGTAAACGAACAGGCGGGTTACCTGATGGTAAGTAATCATCACCTCCCATGGACACCTGCGAGACGAGAGGCATCACAGTTGCGTTGCCGGAAAGTATCACACAGTAGTAGTAAAGTGGACACCAGCGACATGAGGGGCATACTATATGCGTTGCCGAAAAGTGTCATACAGTAGTCGTACAGTGGACACCTGCGATACGAGAGGCATCACAGATGCGTTGCCGAAAAGTGTCACACAGTAGTCGTAAAGTGGGCACCTGCGACACGAGGGGCATCACAGATGCGTTGCCGAATAGTGTCACACATTAGTCGTAAAGTGGACACCTGTGACACGAGGGGCATCACAGATACTTTGCCGAATAGTGTCACACAGTAGTCGTAAAGTGGTCACACAAATTCTATAATGGCATAATGTAAAATCGTATAGTTTATGTCCCTTAGATAGTATATTCTTAAAACTGACAAAGTTATTTAGGTAATTTCTGCCGACAATAAATCAATTCATTTCTATGTCAAAAATTATCTTAATTAGTTTGATTTTATTTATATAGATGTATTGTATATAATGTTCACTAACTTGTTCTTTACCAGTCTTAAATATGTTCCCACGTTTTTGTTACATCTTATAGATGTACATTTAAATAATTCATAACCATGGGGTTGTGATTTTTACCTAGAAAAGCAGCTGTTTTAATTTTGCCATATTTGCCAAGTTCTCTGCCTTTGCTAAGTATGTAATACAAACTTTTTTTGTATATTATGAATTTAGTGAGATTTACGCTGTATTACTTACCACATATGGGATCAATGGATGATGAATATTGTCCTTTTCGTTTTGAATTTCTGATGAATTGTTTTAAGTACGGCTATTTATACAAGTATCATAAGATACTGGTTATATAATAAATAAGTGCTCGTCGAGGCCAACCTTACTAAAATAATCTCGACGGTCTTACGGTACGATGCAGTGGTGGAGTTCCTGAGACTATATACCGGAATCATCAGAAAACTTAAGTCAAACTCTTATGCACGTAATTTCAACCAATATATTTATGTATAGGTCAATAAAACGTTTCTCATGATAATCATGTATTGTAATAATACTAAACAATCAACAGCAGGAAATCTAACACAGTAATATTGGCAACACTGTCAAAAAAATGGCGTATTCACATAAATGAAATAATATGGCGTGTAGGGGTAATGAGAACCATCTATGTGTGTGAAACTGTTGTGTCCGTCAAAATTTTTTAAATTATGGAGGTGCTGCAGTAGCGACAGGGTTCGTTATTGTTCAATTACTTTAAAAAGATTTAGAACAGTACACACTCTAAAATCACTTAACGTAACACATAACGTTCACAAAAGTTTTATCACTCTACAAATGTTCTCCCAACAGCTATTTTAGGTTATATTTGCAAAATCACTTCGGACTAACCATACCCTTTGTCTATCCTAGCGCTACTTGAAAAAATTCTGTAACTGTTGTAATAAATAGTGATGTAATTTTCTTGTTTTTACTGTTTTTTTTTTGTTAGTACTTGTTGCAAAGTGTCACTGCGTTAAAAGTCGCTTTTAATTATAATTGCGTTTGACCACAATATCATCTGAAATCACGATGTAGCCTAAGATGGCTTCCACGTTAAACTTAGAGAGGAATTGGCTCTGAAGTGCAGCTGCCGGAGCATATATATATATATATATATATAGGTTTGACGATAGAATTTCAACTCTCTCCAAGCAGAGGTGTGCCGTGTGTCCTTGTGCTAGTCGTCTATATAAAATCGGCTCAGTGCCTTAAGAGCTCCCCTTAGCAGCCCGGTGAGCCTCCGGGCAACAGTGTAGTTAGTTCGAAAAAAAAACATCAATACAAGAGTGGTAACTAAGAAACGTGGTGTCATCACGACATCTCTGAAAGCTCTGCCGACTCATTCAAAAAGGGCACAGTGCACCTTTGGACCCTTATCTATTTAAGTTAATGCACGTATTCATATATAATCTGTAAGCATTCCTACCTATATTCCAATGCGTTATGTACCTATTACACCACAACACCAACATCCATTCTTAATAAAGTTCATTCAAACATAGACTAAATACTTGCGATTGTACGTAATACATTTAATTATCAAAAATGAACTCAATTCTGATGAAATTATGTTATAAAATTGAAATTGACGGAGAAATAGCCGTTGGCCTTTGGTCAACCTTGTTGATACACTTTGTATGTGAATGTATACTTAACAAAATAAGGATATGTTACACATAAAGACGTTTAAAAATAAATATAGAAAAACAAATAAAAGAATATTATAGTTAAAATACAGTTATTTAGTGTAAATATATGTATATCCAACTATACCATACATACGAGTACATACTAATAAGACAGAGTTTTATATTGTTTCATCATGTTAACCTCTGGAGCTATCAATTAGATTTAAAAAAAGTGTGCTTATGACCACACGAAAGAAGTTAAAACATTTTTATAAAAATAAAACAAAAAGCCCAACATCACTCAGTATTTCCAGGCGGTCACCCGTCCAAGTGCTGAACGCGCTCGACGCTGTTTAACTTCAGTGATCGGACAAAAACCGGTGTATTCTACCCGACATAGTGTTTATTCTATCTACTTTTCGTCACACAAACAGCTTGTGGATCAGAATTTCGAAGCCCTCCCATAAGTAGTTTAATTCCAAAACGTTTGCATTATATAATCCACGGCTTCAGCGCACTAAATTATTATTTTTTTCGAACTAACGACACTGTTAGCTACAGCTGTTAGCTAGGTCACTACAATTTCACTGGGCTACTAAGGGGAGCGTTCAAGGTACTCACCCGATTTTATATAAACGACTAGCACAAGGACGCACGGCACGCCTTGGCTTGGGCTGTCGCCGTATAGCCCGAATCTAACTAGCTAAGCTAAACTATCCATTTCATATATATATATGAATTCGTGAAATATACATGTGTACCAACCATATGTTATTCTAAGCTATTTCAGTTCGGAAAAGGGTAAAAAAAAACAACCCAACCACTATGTGTACCTACGTGGCGGACTACAAATTCGTTAATTGATTTATATAGGAGACAGATACTCACAAAAACATTATTATATATTGTGTATGCCGCCCCTAAATCATGACGCTAACAATCTGACCTCTCATCTTCCCTCTCATTTACAATCATTCCGTCTCGCTCAGTTAAACTTAAGTGACACTTAATTCCATTCCACTACTTAATACATCCGCACGCGTTACAGAAATGTATAAAATTGTTATATTAATATGCGCTATTGCCGCAGTACAGTCAAAAAGTGTTATAGTCGGTCAAACATACGACTACAATGGTGTTGTTAAGAAAGTTTACGAGAAAGTCGTCGAGACGTCAGCGATACCTCTAATTAAGAGAATCGAGGAAGTATATTTCGAGTTTCCACAATCCGAACAGAGGATCAAGGGAATAGCTATCAAAGATCTGGAGAATGGACTCGCGGAGCCGTCTATCACGCGAGGTGGTTTGGGTCTGAACTTCGTTAACATCAAACTGAAGAGCGAAAGGGGATCCGGTTTTAAATTTGTTATCGAAGTTTTCGCCTAATTATGTTATGAATTTATCACAAAAAAAAAAAATATATATAAACTGAATTTGTTTATATGTGTGTGTGTGTGTGTGTGATTATGTTTTTAATTCGAAATAATATGCCAGTGAGTTTAAAGTACGCTTGGAGTTTCTAGATGCGTTAACTTAAATTTAAAATCAGGTAATATAAACAAAACCCAATAAAAACGTTAAATGTATTGATTTTTTTTTTATACAGAAAATAAAACATTTCGTGCATCTTCTTCTAGACAATCAGTTTTAACACATTTCACACGGCAATTTCGCGACATCATTCGACTTTCCATAGATGTTACACGCTACCTTATTTAAATTAAATGTTCCAAATAAGTTTATTTTAATTTTATTGTTCTTTACATGTTCTATCAAAAGACGATATCTCTATTCCAATAATATTATAAACGATAAGAAATGTAAGTAAGTATGTATGTATGTCTGTTACACTTTCACAAAAAAAAATACTAAACAGATTTTAATGAATCTTAAAAGTAATATAGCTATACCATTGCAAATATGTAGATAGCCGCGGGTGGCTGCTCGTCATCTACAACTCCGCCATATTGAACGAAACTGATTTTTTTTTAATTTATGACGTCAAAAATGAAAAACATAACCTTTATAATAAGACCTCGCAGGACTTCTTTAATATGGTAACCTATATTCTATATAAAGTATTTAAATCATCTGACCTTAACAAAGGTTTGTTGATTACACAAGTTTCCTTATATATTGTAACCTTCTCTGTTCACCTCACCTACGCTCCATTCATTATAGGAATTCTAATTACTAACTGCGTAATTATTTATATCTAAACTTTTCATATTGAAAATATGGAGAATAATCTAACTGTTCTGTATAAAACGGTTCATCTGGCAACCCTAAATATGACGGTTTGTGTGAAATGATTTTTTGTAGTAATATTTTTTATAAATATTAAAAAAACGTTTTGTAAAGGAAAAAATAAACATTGTTTTATGTTTAAGCAGAGGCATAAATCTGTTTTACTTAAAGTGAATTTTACTAATGTTTTATTGTCCCAGTGCTAGACAAAACCGTGATTTTGAAATAAACATGAATTTGTCATAAATTCACGCCGCCGTGTTGTAATAATATTTAAGGTAATACATCAATAATTGTATGCTGATGTCGCTAGATGGCGCTATTATAGAATATTTCTAAGCAGTTTATGTTTTAACGCGATACGTTTTTGTATTTGAATCAAATAAATGAACAACAATTAATTTTATGTATTGTTTATTCCCATATATTCTCATAGGAAAAGTGCTCTGCATACCAATGATAATTTACTGTATGATGACTATACAATAAGGAAAAAATCAAGCAGAACATATATTGACTACACATAATTCAAGGTCGAATGGTGCGGTCACTGTTTACAATATTTGTGTTCCACAAGCAATAAATGTAATAAGTGATATCTAATTATAATTTCAAGTTTCCTCATACGAATACTCAGCTACTGGAATGAGTTCGTTGCTAATGTATTCTCCGGATACTATAGCAGAAAGTTATTAAAGAGGAAAATGAACAAGAATCTAAATAAAACATTGGGAGATGGGTGTGATACTTCTAGTGTTACAAGCGTCTAAATGCAGTGTTGACCGTTTACGTATAGACATATGATTCTTTGTCGCCATTGTGATGTAAAAAATTCTTTGCGTCATTTTTTTTTTATATATATTTATTTGCTTTCTAAAAGCTTAGAACTGAAATAATAATAAATAAACAATAAATGTATTTCTAATGTTAGTTATTTTATTTATAAAGTAGCAAATAGGTATACATGTCACTTGACTCCCTGTAATCTCAAAATAAATAGTACCGTACCATTGTCACTTTTTGAGAGAAGCCGTGATTGTCAAATGGTTTGACCTGTGGAATTTTAATTCGACATCTGCATGGTGGAACTGCGGCTTGTGCCAATGCATTTTTCTGAATTGACGTACGTTTAGTAATTCAAATTGGTAACACTATCGGCTGACGGAGAAGGAAAACATCGTGAGGAATCCTGAACCTGAGAAATGTTCTTCTAGTACCACCAGATGTGGGTAGATATGGAACTGTGGATTTCTCAGGGTTACAATTTTCCAACACGTTGTGTTGTGCCAACATGATGATTACGCTGACCTTCCTACGGGAAGAAGCCTATACCCCTGAGCCCTTCTATTAAACTCTTGACTGCATTGCGAAGTCCGAACTTAAGAAAAGCGGCCAATGAGATACACGAGAACTATAATTGCGTGTCAACATCAAGAGTAACACACGGCATAAAGGCAAGATTAGGTTTGTCTTGTACTGGGATAGTCAATCTATATTTAGTAAATCGGAGTTACCGCTAAGTAGGGTTCTACATATGACCGGGTTGCATCCTGTATACATACTGTGATAAATCCGACCGAGTAACTCATTCAGCTTGTAGTGTCTCGATATCAGCTTGTATATACCAGTAAATAAGACTTCGTAATAACTGAGTCATCAATTGAAACGAGCGATTTCACACAGCTCCCTCATGCGCCGGCCTTCCAAGTAGCTACGGACCCCCCAATAGGTTTGGAGGCCGGCATGGCAGCGACAAAAGCTGTTGCAGTGTTCGAATATAAATCTCTTGGTGGCAGCTGTTGTTTTAAGATACTGCTACGCACACTATCGAACAATGTCGTAATTTTGTCGTGCTATTATGACATATACATAAATAAAATGATAGAGGTCTGTCGTTGTGCTCACGTCATGCAAAAACAACTCGATGTATTTCGATGAATTTTAGTTTTACTTCGTGGACAGTCCTTATAAAAAAAACATAATAATTTAATTTAATATACAATTATTAAAGTTTTAAAAAAACCACGATTTTTATAAAAATTACGTCTTCTCGATAGGTGATGTGGGGCAAATGTTGTGATGCGCATGCGTAGAAGAGGGGAAGTAAATTTAAAAATTAAAAGTATATTTTACTTTGACATTTTTTTTGTTTTGTCCTGTGTACATAAATTATATTTGTTAATATAATATACAACGCAGATGAAGTTATAGGTATCAGCTATATATTTAAATAAAAATCAGCGTATCATTTCAGAACGGCGGCACCTATTCCACTAATTCTTGTCTTGTAATTGTTAGGGCACGGTTTGTATGAGAGCAAATGTTTGGAAAATCGTAAGATAAACTGAAAATTTTTGGCTACAATATAGCCATATAAAATAGTCAGTGTGTGAGTTAAACAGAAGACAGTAAGGAGATCTATAACCTCTCGGCTGATTTTATGAGACTCAAATCTCAAAATGACAGATTATGTTGGTTATTTTTTTTTCATTTCACGACATCATATACATTGTAAATTTCATGGTTTAGTAAAAAATAGTTAGTGCAAATGAAAAAATAATTTAAAAATACATTTTACATAAAAATTGAAATTTTACAATACATTTGTGTAATAAATCAGTATTTTTTTAAATTCTATACTCCCTACAGTCTGTTGACCTTTGCCTCATGAGGTCTACATTCGTTCGTATGGAAATTTAAACTTTTATAGTTCTTCTTCTTCTTCTTCTAGTTTTGGCACCGCAGAAGCACTTGCCAGTGTCAATGTTTTGTTTCAAGTAAGTGTCTTGTGATAATTACAATGTTCTAACAAGATGGTGGTTTTCTTGTTAGAACTTTCCATGGAGTTTTGGTGGCATCTCAGAATGCATGCTCCGTGGTATTATTTCCCATCCACTTCACTTGTGCATAATAACCGAACTATATTACGTAAAACACCACCAATATTACAAATATACAGTCTAATAACACAAGATTATGAATAAAATATAAAAACCACTACATGACAGACCAAGATCCCGCCAAAAAACCAAAACTTTTAT
This sequence comes from Antheraea assamensis, assembly GCA_035772565.1. Taxonomy (NCBI): domain Eukaryota; kingdom Metazoa; phylum Arthropoda; class Insecta; order Lepidoptera; family Saturniidae; genus Antheraea; species Antheraea assamensis. Next base: position 610,236 of record JAQQSE010000224.1, on the reverse strand, counting down.
AGTTTTGAACGGTCCAGGGTTATGAATACTGACAGATTGACGTTCAGTTGTTCGGGTTTGCCATTTTATTTCATTATATGGTTGTACTTAAAGAGGAAAATTTAGTCTCGTTTTCTTCGTTACGAATAATAAATGAAAATTTTAATTGACACTAAATAACACCAAGACAAAATAAAAAAAACAACAAGATTACTTAATAATTATATTCATAAATAAATTCAAACATCAACAACTAATATTAGACACGATAACAGAAACAAAAGTTGAACAGAGTATAGTCACTTTTTGCCGTGATTATTATTATAGAAGTAGCTCGTCTGTATCGCGTAGACTTCTACCCAAAAGTTATACCCGCGGAATATCCCGGGACCATCTAATTCAATTGTCACGTATCTCTCACCGATACCGCCGGATTTGATGTACGCCTCGGCCCATTTGTCCCGTCTCATGTCCAAAATCCTGATAGAATTTATAACCTCGTTCTGCGAACAATTAACAGTGAAGACTTCCGACCTCGTCCATAGTGCCGGGTTCTCTTGGTGCACCTGACTGTATATGAGCTTCGCGGACATGTCCGGGTAACCGAGGAATAAATCATAGCATTTCACTCGAGCTATGACAATTAATATCGGTATAAATAACAAGGATTTCATTTTTTACAAGCGTGCAAATTGTAACGTGTCTAAGGAAGAAATGTCTCGGAAAATCCACGCACAACGCCATGATCCGAAATATATTTAGACAAGAAATTAACATTGTTATGCTAAATTTGTATATCAATGGACAGTTCGAAGTAAATATAAATAAGGCAATCTATATGTCAGGAAGCCTTGTTATAGGTTTCAACGTCATACAACTCTATAATCAGAGATGGAAGGAGTTATTTCAGCTTATACCCAATACTAAAATATAGTAATTTCGTTTATGTAGACATATATACATGGTGTTTTAAAATTTTAAATTACATTACCCAATTTCGTATTAAATACGTGTCTTTATTTGATTTCGTCACAGAGGTCATAAAGTCACGATAACAAGCGATCCAATTTAACAGCGTTAATAGAGAGACACAACTGTTGGTATAAATTCAAGCTATATCATAGGTATCGCTGAAAAATTACGTTATCGATTGAGATCAATTTTTTTTTTTAGTTTTATTTCCTAGACACTTGCCGTGTTATTACAAAAAAGATAAATACGCGTCGAACACTTGTTTAAAAAAAGTTTGATCACAAAAACTGTCTTACCGTTATTTAGTGATAGACACTATTTAATTTTAAGCATTGTCTAAGTTGACAGTTCTTATTTTATTCTTACGATTTATTGCATTTCTATTTGCCGGTAAAAGACGTTTCGTAGTACGTTATGGATTTCGTGAGTATAATTAATTTGGAAGATTTAGATAAATTAAACAATTGAAGAGATTTACAAGTAAATCGTAACTACTGCTATATGACATTATTGACATTTGACAATGTATTTAATCTGAGATTATACTGTTGTTCCACTTTACGCAGTTTTACTGAATTCGTTTTAATTGCTTATTTGAACAATTGCATCGTTTTCTTTGAACCAAAATGCGACAGTAATAATAACCAATTCTACTTAAATTAAATTAATTTAAATATTATAATATTAGTATTTTTAATTATTTTATATTAGATAAATTAATTTAGATATGACATAATAGGCTTTTTTATTTGATTTTATTTATTTATTTATAGTATTAATATTAAATATATATAAATATTATAATATAATAATATTCTAAATAAATTCAAATTGTTTGCAAAATATCTGTATGGAATGGAAAGTTTTTGAATGATGAGATTGAATTGTATGAATGCTATTCCGAGTTGCTGGCATAAAAAATTTAAACCAGATGTTTAGCTAGAAACCGCTTGGACACACTTTGGTAATAAAGTATTTTAACAAAAGTGCTCAACAATGTTTAAGATTTTAGACACTGTTTAGTAAAATTAGTGTTGAACGCGTGTTCATTTTTATTTTTGTAATAAGACCGTACGTGTTTCTTTTCAGAGTATTATCTAAGTTACATATTATAACACTTTGTGACAGGGGCTAAGCAGTAAAGATAACAATTGGCAGAGATAATTTAAAATCTATATAATTAGGTATAGGGATAAAATTTACAATAACAAATTAAGTTCATATGTAATCCAGGTAATTCGCATAGTTCCCATGAAATAATATAATACCATTGTCACACGAACGAAGACGCGGGTGTAAGCTAGTAATAAAAATTAATTTAGAAGATAACATAATACATATATCGTTCATAGATTTTTTGTATTTGATAATGTAAACATGAAAAACACTTTAATAAAACACAGCTCATAAATTATGGTATTAAGCATCAATACCTACATTAGATCTATATTCTATTACAATATTGATATATAATTTAATTTTAATTAGCTATGACGGTGGAAAGATCCGTTCCACCTGTCAAAAGCAAGAAGCAAACCTATAAAACATGTAGAAAAAAAACGGGAGCCTGAGACGCCGCTGAAAAAGACAACACGCCTCGACTGAACTCCCTCCTAGCTTAGGAGGGAGGGATATATAGCATCCGCAAGAGTGAGGATTATTGTAGTCCGGTGAAACTGTGAAAGCCTAATAAGCTGGCAGTGTAGGTCAGTTCGAAAAAAAAAAAAAAATGAGGATTATTATCACACGGACCGTCGAACCGTTCACATCTCTAAGGATAACTCGTTACTATATTCAGTAGTGGACTACTGCACCTGCTGCTAAAGATGACGTCATACTTTTATAACTGTTCTCCCGACGGGCATTGTTAATTAAAAAGCAGAACACAATATACCTATATTACCGACCAACGAAAGACTTTTTTACAATATTGAGGGCAAAGGCTAGTAAAATGATAAAGAGATCTGGATTTCTTCGGTGGGTATTACATTAAGATTCTGTCAGGATAGAACGCGACCAAAATACTTCAGCCGTACCATTCGAAATACTGGTAGAGCTCTTTTTAGCATAGTGATAACGTTTTTCCTATTTCTCTCTGGCTAGCTAGCACCCTCTAGTTGAAAATCTGTCGCCAAGCATCTATTAGTGTATTCCGGTAGCTGCTCTTGAGAGCCAGCCATCCTCTAGATTTAGCGTGACTACCATCTTAGACCACATCGTTAATTAACATCAAATGAGATGTTTTTTTTTGTTTTTATATTATAGGGAGCAAACGAACAGGTGGGTCACCTGATGGTAAATGATCACCGCCGTCCATAGACACTAGCAACACCAAGGGAGCCGCAAGTGCGTTGCCGGCCTTTTAATATATGTGGGCCTCCGGTGCTCTCACTGACCGAACGAAACGCAACAGTGCACGCACTATTACTTCACGTCGGTTTTCTGTGAGAGGGTGGTACTACCCCGGGCGAGCCGACCCTTTCATGCTGAAACCAGTAATAGCTTCAGCGTAGCTCTACCACCTACACACCACAGTTTGTGACCAAACACTAAAAAAATACAAAGTATAAAGAACACATTAATGCGTATTGTGTTTCTCAACAGCCTGTATAACCATATAGTAGTGAACCCGTCACAGTGGCTCTCTTGTTGTTTATCATGTTTCGGGATCAGCCAACGCATGTCGAGCTGCGAGAAGCTTGCATGTCATTTGTTGAAATCACAGTGGGTTTTGCCATTAGATAAATTGCAATCTCTCTCTCGTGTTACAATAAAAAAGTCAAGTGAACAGTTCACACGTGGTAGGTTGAAAACCTTCACAAATGATAAAATATTTATATAAAGATACACGTGAGTAATACACCACACTGGTTATGATATGTTTTCCCAAGGACTTGTAATATGCAGGCGAACACACACACACTTACACAAGAGCAAGTATTAGATATACAATGCAATATACAGTGAGGAGACCGCAAATATAAAAAACACTGTATAATGTATTCCATTTCATTCTCTCGTACGTTAAATCTTATAAATGTATACGTCGGTCTCTTTTTAATATGGCTTTTTGTTTCGTCAAATCAAAACATAACCTTGCATAACGAATGGTAAGTAACGTTTAAACATATTATATCTATGCAAGCAATAACGTATAAATTGACATTGTCCATTTCAAATTATTGTCATGCGAAATGACGTAATTTCCCCGTAAGATTGTACACCGTTCCATATATAGCGTATCCATTTAGCGATGTATTATCGTGTAGTCCATTACCCAGAACCGTATGATCTCATAAAGGCGTTAATTCGCTCCCTATATAAACTCAACTCCGTCGTATGTTCCTCATTTGTGCGTATCAAACATATCAAAAATGTTGTCCAAAGTGGTCATTTTATTATTCGTTTACATCGCTACAATCGAAGCGAACGACATCAGACTGGGGATAACTACGCCACAATCTAGAAAGATCTACAGCGAGATAAAGGAGACCGATCCTGCCCTATGGAAGAGGACAGATGACGTAATAATTAACGCGCCAAATAATGAGATAATCAGTGCCGTGTACGTAACCGATCTCCGCGATGACAAGGACGGCGAAGCGTACATCGAAAGCGGAGGTATTGGTATGAAGAGTGTCACTATAGCTTTGAAGAGCCCTACAATATTACGTGGCTACAAATTCGAGATTGAAGTGTTCGCAAATAATCCTAACTCTGGATATCTCACGAAAGGTACCTATGGGCAGCCATATTACGACGACTCGCAGTACGCGAGGAAGTTTTAAATCGTTTTTTAATGGAATAATTTTATATTATTAATTTTAAATAAAACTACTTTTTTTAATGTATTTTTGATATTTTATTTACTTATTAAATAAATTCGAAAAACGAAAAAAAAAATGACAATAAATTTGTAATGTTAATATATACTAAATAAAAATTATTTATATTAACTTTGTTTTATTACAAACGATTCAAATCAGTAATACAATACCTATATTTTATTATTTAGTTGCAATTACATATACTTTTGATAACCTTTTAATAAACAAACGGTTGATAACTAAATTAAACAAACCGCTGATAAGAAATGGCGGTGATTTAAAAAAAAACTACTTTTACATCTATCTGTTCTAGTATACTTCAATAAAATATAAGAACATGAATTTAAGAATAGATTATATTTGATGTTGTGAAGTTAGATAAATCCAAACATCGATAATAAGTCATAGTTCTGACTATATACAAATAGCTAACAAGTAGCCATGAATGTTTACTGTGTACGTTAACAGATCTGAGTATAAGTGATCACGCGCATTCTCATACATGAGACTCTTCAGTCATTTCAGAGCGTTCCTGCCCCATTATTTATCATCATTCATTTGTTATGAATGCGAAAGTGAATTTGTTTTGTACATAATTACGTCTAAACTACACAATTACTACAAGATTAATTGTAATAAGATAGTTCTTTATGCCAAACTTAATAAAGAACTTAACATCTACCCTTTAAACTATAGACAATGCAAAAAGCGTGTAGGTAACAAAACGGTTCATTATACTTAGCTGTGAGGAAACTGAAAGAAATGTTGCAAACTAGAAGTTAATTCCTATTGGCAGTATTCACTCACTCGCATCGTGTCCGCGGAAATATTAGTCCTTCTATTTTCCAGTCAAATATACATACAGCATACGCACGCAATACTTACCTAACACAACTACCATTTAATAGGATTCCCCTTTGCACATGGCACTTCATAAATAAAAACAAAATGTATATAATAATTTATTTTTAGTTTTGAGAGTGCCGCATGGTTTCATTTTGGACGCTCTATTGTACAATTCACTTATTATTTGGTATTATTGATAAGTTGTATACTCAGAAAACCTATTAACATTTAATTCTAAACTATTACATTTCCGAGGATGTACGGTTGTTTACTACTCTGTCACATAAAGACTGTTATACAGAATTTAATTTGAATGATATCTAAACTGACCAAAAAACAATGCTGTGTCAAATAAGTTGGAAAAATCCTACCATTTAAAAGCGTTACGTAAACCGTGGAGATACAAGAAGATAATATATACCAGTGCAGATTACGTTATGGGCGGACGCTAGATATTACTAGACTGTATTGTGAAATGTATTGTTAAAAGCAAATTAAAAACAAAACTTGTTTCCTTAAATTCTGTGTTTTTGTTGGCATACAAATACCCGATATTTTACTAGCTAATGTTTACGTCAGCAGATGAGGATATCTGCGGCCGTAAGTACAAGGGATGCATCTAATTAAAGTACAAGTCGGAGAAAGATCGAGAAGTTTGTAATGTGTGCTTTTAGCGAATTACGTCTAACTGGTTTTTGAAGAAGTAACAGTAAAAACAGTACAAATCTAATATTCCCCCCCCCCCCCCTCTTTGAATGGCAATTATTTTAATATGTGGCAATGCGGTCAGTTCTTCAGGCGATTCTGTTTTTCGCATTGAAATTGCAAAATTACCCTTTACCCAAAACCCTAAAGTACTCTACATGAAAAGTACAAAGAGAATTATTAAATAGTACTTTCAAAAACTAGTATTTTATTATTTACGCGTCTGATTTTAAGTGAAAATGTGGCTGAGGAAGAGTGTAGTCCCTCTTATAATAGACAGAAATTAACCTCTCAAGTGCATTTATTAGGACCCGAAAAGTGCTTAGGACCAGACATTCAACGTAAGGGTGATAACTTACCGAGATAGTATTAGAAAAATTCTTCTATCTACATGACCATTTCATTTTAAAATAACTATAGAAAGAAAAAAATAACAGACAGGGTCGTCGTTGACATTTCGTTTTTTTTATTTTCTACATAGAGAACACATTCGATACATCATAGAACAATGCTATTAACTACTTTTGGTCGCGGTTTCACCTTATAGTAGATTTGAACTATTCCTCAGAAACAGTACTTTTTAGCTTTAGCTGCAACAGTCCAGCTCTTGCTGGTATAATAGTTAAAGATCTATTCCCATCTATATCGATTAATCGTTTTCTATGTTTTAATTATTTTTCATCACTGGAATTACACTCTATGCAAATGAAAGTGTTAAACAATTGTTATTACAATCTGTTTTTATTATATCTGAAGCAGTGATGGTTCAGTGGTTAGCGTATTCGGGTACCGCATCGATCCGACGTAGCTTGTAATCCTTCTGGAGCTTTCGGTGAAGGCAAACATCGTGAGGAAACCATAGCATGATGGTAAGGTTTTTCCTAAGCACGTTTGTCTAACTACGTACAAGTTGCAAATCTATCGCCAAGCACCTATTATACGTATGTTTAAGCAAATGCATTTGAGAGAAAGACCCTTTAAGTTTATCGTATCGTACTTACAATTTTAGACCATATCGTCGTTTAACATCAAGTGAGAGTGTGGTCAAACGTAGTTTCTAATTGGTTAATAGTAATTCTCGAACCCGGTGAATCTCTCGTCAAGTGTTTACGAGATAAGTGTTGTTGTGAAAATCCGAGTCAATAATTATCTGTTATTACGACACTAGTTACATATTATCAGTTCTAAGTAAACATAATTAAAAGCAAACACTTACGAGAATCGATGTCAGGAATGAATAAAAAACACATATAAAACAGGGAATAAATAATCGTAATTATTATTTATACTCTGTATACATATAAATAAAATTAAAGTGTCTGTTGTTCGTCGGAGCTACTCTTCGAAATTGATATTGATAAAGACAACGAAAATATTTGGTTAAACAATAACGCGTAATAAAATTTCCCAGACAAAGGAAGTAATCGGTCAATGTTAGGCTACTGTTTGCGAAGATTCTATAATAACACGCTTTCTAACGGCAAAGAACGTGACTAGAGGGCACTAGATGTATTTTTGGCGTATCACGACGAAGTGACGTCACTGTACCCGAGGGTAAGCGAAGTGCAATTCAAAAACATTCCGATCACCATAACCTAGCAAACGATAGTGACTATGAACGTATATGTATACCTATGTGTTGGTAGTGTTTAATCGAGTGCAGATATACCATCCTCCTGCTTGATTACTATAGCAACAGTTACTTCGAACAAAGAATTCAGTATCGTAACTCTATTTTGCCGTTCCCATTACCTCCGTCGCACTGTGCCAGTACATTTATGCATATATAGATCTACAGAAATGTTTATTCGGCCATTATGGCCTAGTCATAAAAACCGCTATGAGAGGCTAGGGTCAATGTAATTCACAATTCTCGCAGGAATTATAGTGAGTCGCCGATTAACACTGACCACTTCAGGGTTCGGGCAAAGGTTGCAGGCTGTTTGCTCTTCACGTTTCTTCTTAAAAAATCAAGACAGCGTAGAGAACGAGTATATATTTGACAGTGGTGCACAACCCCTACGCTGCTTTTACAAGGCAGTTAATTGACATCCGTGGATTTCATTCATTTTTTTATATTATAGGGAGCAAACAAACAGGTGGGTCACCTGATGGTAAGTGATCACCGCCGTCCATAAACACTAGCAACACCAGGGGAGTTGCAAGTGCGTTGCCGGCCTTTTAAATATGTGGGCCTCCGGCGCTCTCACTGGCCGAACGAAACGCAACAGTGCAACCACTGTTACTTCACGTCGGTTTTCTGTGAGATGGTGGTACTACCCCGGGTGAGCCAACCCATTCATGCTGAAACCAGTAATAGCTTAATAATGCCTTAGTAATGCCATTAATTAACTACTCGAGATGGTTCACTTTGAATTTTCTACTTGATGGAAACACACATCCGGCCGACAAGTCTTATTTACACTACCCCGATGACTTGCTTGAGGAGAACTTTCCAGTTAAAGCCGGTGTATGTGTGTATGTACGATTGGAGGTGTGCCCTCATCGTTTGCACTTTATGGAGGACGCTTCCTTACGGCTGTAGCCAAGTGTAAAACCTGGGCACTCAAATCCGTAATTACGTGTGCCTGTACAGATCCCATACATTTGATTGCATGAGTAGGGTAATAGATAACGCACAAGAGTATTTTCTCACTGCGGAATTGATGGTCTTAACGCACACCACGAAATGTGATTGGGTTTCTCCAGGACGGATAATGTATGACAAACTGCTCATCCATATGCTTTGACACATAATCTGATTCAACAAGTAATCCCACTCACACGAATTCTATATCACAGGCCATGCGCTTTCGTTATTGGACCTTCGATTGACAAGCCATCTAATTGGGTTCGACCGATGTGTCAGTCGATGCTCCCTTGGGCACATCAGACCATTGCCTTGTATCATCTGTGCCACACGCTCCGTCTACACTGAATGTAAGAATAAAGCGCAAAGTGTGGCATTACTTGTCAGCAGAATGGGATGGATTGCGGGATTATTTCGCTTCCATCTTACGACGGGAAAGATCCTTCAGTAATTGCCGACGAGATTGGAATTGCAATTAAATATTATATTCTTTCCTCTGAGATCATCAATTATCGCAAAGGGTGCCCTTGGTACAATCGTAAATGCGCTGATGCTGTTAGTAAGAAGCAAGCCATGTATTGCGATTAGATCACGGGTTGCGCTAATAATGATCCTATTATCAACTCCCTCAAATCAGTCTATAATTTTTTCATCAAAGTCTGTAAGAAACCTATACTATAGTGAACGCTCAGTGCGTTACACGCATAAATAATGAACTCGTAAGTTATTTGATTAATAATCGAGTGTACTGGAGCTTAACCTATGAGCCACAGGAGAAAGAGGCATTGTTAAGCAATCTCTTTGCGTCTCTTTTAATTCCTGGCTCGATGATCGAAAGGCGTAACCGCCTAATATTCTTTACTGCGGTATCACTATGTCGGAATTACGATTCAGGTAACGTGACGTAGTTAAACAACTGAGAACGCTCGACGTTCGGAAGGCTAGTAGTCTGAACGGTGTCCCAGAGGTTGTGCTAAAAAAAATATGGAGCCCAGTAGGCTCCAGCACTTATACACTTCTACCACCTGTCTTATCTCTTTGATGTCCTGCATCGAGTTAATAAGGAGACCAATGTGCAACCATATGGCAACGACCATATTTCCACATTTTCAGAGTTTTTGATAGGCTCTGGCACCTTGGTCTTCTTTCCAAGCTTCCGGCGTAATGGCTCCCCAAAAACATGTGCAAACGGGTATCCAGCTTTCTGCATGAGCGCAAAATTTGTGTCTTTGTCGAAGGTTATTTGTGGAATGTAATTTACAGTTCATATCAGTAAATGTTGGAGTTCTTCAAAATCCTATACTTTCATAATCTCTGTTTCTTCTACATATCAATTATGTATTGCCTTTTGGCATATTCATTGCTATATAGACTGCAGTACTATCTATGAGTGCTATTACTGCAAGCATTCTTGCAGTTGGGGAGAAAGAGAAAAAGACGGCAAGAACTTGTCACTGAGCTCGAAAAATCTTTGCTTCGCATATTAACATGAGAAGCAAGTAATTTAGTCGAGTTTAGCCAACAAACACAGGTAGACGCGTTCACCTGCAAAACCTCTCCATTTACCTCCCTTCCTACTCTTCAATACGTCTCGCTCGCAAAGCTAGACAGTTTCAATATCTTAGGTATCCCAAAAATTACACCACTGCATCTCGGATACTCGGAATCATGAACAGGTGCAACGGTTTTTCACACCTGATAAGCTATATCTTCTTTAGAAGTCACAAGTTCGGCCTTGCTAAGAATACTGCTCGTACCTCTTGGACAGTTACACCAAGTACTTACCGAATGCTCTGGGCAGGTTGTAGGGATGGGCTGTCTGCATTGTTAATGATGCAGACACTACCGACTTTATAGAGCCGCTTCGGTTGCGCAGGTACATTGCTTCATTGAGCGTGTTCTATTGTCTATATCATGAGGAGTGTTCTGAAGAGCTATTCAATTTAATTCTTTATTTTCTTTTCCATAATCGAATCATACGCACTAGGCTTCGGAGCCACAGTTTTACGTTAAATTATATTTGGACACGAACGAAAAAGTTCACAACATCTCACCTTTGTCTTACCGTAATACTGTGGAACAATGTCCCAACCAATGCGTCCTCTCCTTCCTATAACACGGGATCCGTAAAGCGTAACGTTAAAAGACATTTACGCAGTTCGGCATGACAGCGGTGACGGCCGATGGATGGTGTTTCTCAGTGGTCGTCGTTGTTTATGGACTGTATTGTGTTTACCATCAGGCATAGTGCAGTCACTTTGCCGTGCTAAAATAGAACAAGTATTTTTTTTAACTCGTAAAGTAGCGATACTGAAAGATACGTAAGGAAAACCAATCCTTTTGCATACAAAAAGATAAGTGTTCGTAGAACAGCGGAAAATATAAGAGCCAGTAAACATTACTGTTTGTATACCTCGGCATTGATAGTAATTTTGCGTCATATGACACGTCCAGATCGTGATGGATAACATTCTATTTGTTTCTTCAATGGATGGTGCTATGCAGTAATAACGCAAACATTTTATTTTAACTAGTTGTCGTCTAGTTATCGAAATACGATTAATAATGGCTACAGTACCCGGCTGTAAATTAGGTACGTCGGAGTGAAATCCGTGGTAGTCGGCTAAGTTCGATTTGGTATATCACTATCTTTGTCCATCACTCCATTAAGCTGTACGATAGAGAGAACGCTTTACAAACCCGTCTTACTCTTCGACCCGACCTGCTAAATTAATTTTTGATAATGTACAAACTTTTTTCTTTGCGTGTTAATATATACATATTAATTTATGTATTAAAATCATGTACGAGTATATTGTAGACGTAAGGACTGTGAAGTATGATGAAGAGAGGCTTATAAATACAGGCTTTAAAACGTGAATGGTATAAAAAATCTAACAATTTCCATTTTTTTTTATCGATAGCACTATACTGTAAATATCTACTAAAAAAAAGCATAAGAAAACCGGTTCACAAGCAGAGTAAGAAAAAAAATTGAATTTATTTTTGTTTGCCTATTTGTATATAGTTTCATTATCTCATGATAATCAACATGTAAGAGACCCATTGCATAGCCATTAGCCTCTTCCCGAAGGAATGTATGGGCATAATTACCACACCAGTCTACGACGTATTACCGGATTCAAACTCCGAGAATCCACAGTTTTATATTTTTCCCCATACGGTAGAAATAGTACATATCTCACATTTAGGTTTCCGCAGGGCGATTTCCTTCGCCATAAGTTGAAGTTACTAAATGTACACCCATCACGACAATTTATTTAATTTCGTACATTAGGGAAAATAATCACATATCAAAAATTATACATAAAATAGTGAATAATAAATGATATAAAAAAGTGTCAACGAAATTTCCACGGGTTCAGTATTTTGTTTATGCAGCCACCATCGTTTGCTCAAATAACGATATCTCGCATACACATACACACTCGTTTACAATAGGATAAGACAGATAGAGAAGGAAAGTCTCACCGAGTGGCATTACACTTTTTCCTTATGTAACGATTTCTATCGTGCAACTTTTATCGTAAGTCGCGTTGAGAAACTTTCGCTCCAAAATATTGTTACAAGTATTTCAATAAGTCATTTTTTTATTATTATGCTTCACTTCTGAATAACACCATCCTTCTCTATATAAAACAACGGTATTTTAATTAGCATTTCAGTGTGAAAACTAACGAACGATAATGCGCGCATTTACTGTGGTCACTTTATTTTGCCTTCTGGCAGCGGCTTCGTGCCAGAGCCACGACCTGTTCCTAGGCCAGCTGTCCTACGGAGATATCCTCGTTTACAAAGTCAACGAATACAAATATGGCTTCCCGCTCATCGTGAGGACGAGCGATATAGAATACCCGGAGCCAGGACAACGGAGCATCTCATATATAAGCGCTGTGTACGTCAAAGACCACTACACAGATGGAAATGGAGGATATCCTATCATCAAATCGGGTGGCGTCGGTCAAAAGTTTTTAAAGCTGAAACTGAAGAGCCAAAGGAACCACGGATTCAACTTTACTATTAGTATTTATGGAAGATATTGAATATAGAAGAGTTTAGACATTAGAAAGAATAAGTATCAAGAAGGATTATCGCGCCTAGCATGAAGTAAAAGTCGTGACTCGAGATAACCAGTCAAGTATTTAATAAAGTAAACAAAGCGTAATACAAAAACACTATATAACTATTTCTATTCATTGATAGTTGTTTTTTTTATACAAATTATATATATATATATGCAATTGTATGCAAACACAATTGGTAACTCCACTGTTTTTTAACTTTTAATGAGTCTTTTGATATTTTGAATAGACTTCCTTATAATAATCGTATGAATATATATTACCTGTTTCTAAATGGATTGAAGTGAAAAGAAAAAATGAATATTTTATTATAATATGAAGATAAACTATTAAAATAGTGTATATAGTTTTATTTGTTAAGAATTTCTTTTGTTAACCAACATACAATGTAAAATGTACAACGTAGTAGTATTCCTTCAAATGTTTGTACTTTTTAAAAATTATGCGGTCATTAGAATTCGAGTCACGGCTTTTAAAGAATCCTCTCAAGTCCGTAACATATTGTGATACGATTAAATTCTATAGGAATTGCGATAGTTCTGTTTACATAATAATACTGTATTACATCGTATTGTAATTATGTGCCAAATATATTTATTTTATTTATATGTAACCCATTTACTTTAGATTGTAATTTGTTATATTAAACTTGTATTAAATTGTAATTATTGTATTATGTATTTTATTGTTTTATTTTTTTCCTAAATTTTAATATTATCTATACATATTATAAAACAAACTCCTCCGCCGCGACTGTCTGTCTGAATGTTCGCGATAAACTCAAAAACTACTGAACGTATTGTAATGCTGTCTTCACCAATAGATAGAATAATTCACGGGGAAGATTTAGGTTTATAATTTGTAGCGTTTTTTTTTTTTGTAAATTGGTTGAAATATAATGATAATTGTTGAAAGAATCGGAAAAAGTCAAACCGGCTTAAGCGTTTCATGGACATAAGTGTGTAAGTTTTTTATTATCATGACAGGACAACGTCCGCCGGGCCTGCTTGTGTATCAATAAAATTATAGAAGTCTGCTGTTGTGCGCGCATTACTCAAAAACTACTGGTTATTATATTTCAATCAAATTTTATTGGTTCTACTTCTTAGACACTACTTCTACTTCTTTATTCCTAAGAAAATATCACGTTGTCTTCATTTAGTACATATGCAGTTATTACAGTTTCAAGAAACTACGAATTTTAGGGATGTGTGTTTTTGCCGTTAAGAAGTGGGGCAAGCGGTGTGGTGCTTATGTCGTTGCTCTGTAAATAAAATGTATTATCAAGATACTAAAAGCGACGAAGTCGCGGATATCAGTTAATCCTATCAAAAGACTCTTTGAATACACTCGTGTTAAATCTCAGGATATATACAAGGTTCACTAACTATATACCGAGTTGTCAGAAACGGTGGGCCGGTCGGTTGTTTGACGAGTACCGAACGTTATTGAGAGGGGTCGAAATGTAAAGGCTTATTAATTCAAAATGTTCAAAATCAATCGTAAAGTAAGACCACATACCATAGCTAGTATTTTTATAACCGACAATATTTTTTCTTTAATTTAGATGTTTAAAGACTGCAGGTATTTGAAAGACACTCCCTATAAGGACGGAGCCCGGCGGCCATCTTTCGCCGGGCTGACCGCTGGGGGCGGCATGGTGATACCTCAGCACGGCCCCATGCCGCTCCAACTTAAAGCGGTGGCCGGTACACCGCGGGGCTTTAGTCCGTGCGAGTCGGACATAGCCCATTCTCTCCCCCGGGAGGATGGGTATCCATAAGGGATTTCCCCACGTTAATAAAAAAAAATAAAAATAAAAAAAAAAGGTATTTGAAAGGGCTTAGCTTTTATCATATCTTTAATTTTTCTATAATATTGCCTAAGTAAGAAGATGTCTTCCATAAAATGTCATACGTTCGTATACAACAAAAATGTCTTACATAAAACAACCGTTTCAAATTATTTAAAACCATAAAAGAGTCGTTCGATGATGACAGACCTCAGAAAATAGAAAAAAAAAACATGAAATTTCCTGTCTAATTAGATTATTTTATCTTTTAAATATGCTGCTAAATAAAAGTTGCTGTTAAGCTTATATCATCACCTCTGGAGCATGGTCAAAGTCAAAAAGCCGAAAAGAGTTTAACATTGATTATTACATTGTTAAGACAGCAGAAATCAATGTATATAATTGTTATCTGCCCGTGTTAAAATTGAAAATATCGTAATTAATTTCAACCTAACTCTTAGGGCTTTTCGAACTATCATCTAAGCAACAAACATATCATTTTTACCTTTTTTTCATAAGCACTTATAAAACAGTGACAGAATCTGACGACATAGGTATAATAAAAAAAAGTTTTAGTACAACCTACCAGATGAAAAACATTCCAAAGAGCTTATCAGGGCATTTAACCAGCGTGGTGCCGGAGAGGTCCTAATACTCTGTAGGAATCACCTACTGGTTTTGGTGAGAGCGTTCACTGGATACTGTCGCCTAAAGAAACATTTGTAACAACATGGGCGTCCAGAGCACAATAGAGAGTGCAGATTTTGTGTCAGTGTGGATGAAACTCCAAAACACCTCTTGCGTGTGAATATGATCCACTACAGCCAACACGCAACAGGATTTTGGGAAAGAACGTACTACTCCCAGATGAGGTACAGATGCTCTCAACCAAAAAAGTCCTGCAGTATATAAATGCTGTAGGACTAGGTAATGAATGAGGCTTTAGTAATGTGAGGCGGTCACAATAGATCATTATTGGTCGCAATGACACAAGGAATAAGAGCCTGCATAGCCCTCCATTCCTCTTTAGAATAATAATAATATAAAAAAATAATCTTAAAAATGGTACCAAATATCAATAATTTCAGATTCAATTTACCAGGCTGACAGGAATTCAGTCGTCCTTTTTGTTACAGTAATATGGGATTACTGGAATTCGAGAAATGGTCCAACCAGCCTAACCTGTTCTCGGAGAGTTCCCGGATCTGCGCTCGCATCCGTGGCCTTACTCCCGGGCAGCGTCGCATATGCCGGAAGCACAAAGACCACATGCCGGTCGTCAGCGATGGCGTCAAAACTGGCATCAACGAGTGTCAATACCAGTTCAAGGGCAGACGATGGAACTGCACAGTGTCTTCTGATGAAACTGTATTCGGACCATTGACTTTAATTGGTAAGTTTCTAAATAACTAGCTTTTGTTCACGGCTTTGATCGCGGTAATGCAAATCTGATCTACCTCTCGGGAACAGTTGGTACATTTTAAATTCGCGTTTACCATGTTGTTAAGGACGACACCAGACATATAGCATCCTGTAACTCCAACGGTCTGTGCAACTCGCACTGTGATAACTATCACATCGTAGGAATTTATCCAACTTACGTGAAACGTATCCTAATATTTTAGTCAATTCAAACAGTGTAAATGCCTATGTGTTATTCTAATGTATTATTATATATTATATAAGCCATGTTACTATGAAGCTGAAAGAAAATCCGTTTTAGTAGTTTTTTGCGTGAAAAAGTAACAGACATCCATCCCCATCTTAACAATGATTCTTGGAGTGAAAAATTCTTTAGCCTCGTTGAGCAACGTTTGGTAGCAGATAAACTTCTGGGTTCGCGTCACCCATTACCTCGACTTGCTCGTGACGTATTGCACATTCGTTAGACTAGCGACGCGTAGTATAGCGGCCCGTCTACATATAATATTCATGTTCTGTATTGAGCATATGTATGAGAGATACATTTTGTATTGTATAGAGTGCGAATAAATGTACCAATCAGACTAATTTTAATAATTTCAATTTACAAATTGTGAAGCTTATATCATTCAGACAATAATTGATTTAAAGATTCAAACAAGAACACATTTATTTCATTGTCTGTGTTTGTCTGTCTGTCTATCTGTATGTCGGCAGTCCTTGTGACTGCTTTGAATTTTATGAATAGAATATTTAATAATATTTTTTGTTATTATCAATAACAATAACTCCTCCTGTTTATATTTAAATAGTTTCTGCTTGTAAATTCGCTAACCTTAATGTAGAATTGATGTATCCCTTGGAAACAATATATTTGACTGCATGTAAGGTACACGTGTCCTTATCTTTACCTATAAGAGTGTACATGAAAAATTGCAAGATGATCGATCAAGCAGTGAAGGCGTGAAAACGTAACAAATAGACAGGCAAACAATCTCATTATTATAATAATTCTTTAATAACTTCTCAAGGTTCAAGCTATTTGCAATCTACAATTCTTGATTTAAGTATATTGGAACCTAGACTCCATCGTTGACCTCGCATAAATCAAAGAGAGGAAGGACGTTTATTTGGATAAAGAAAAAAACAATTTCCTCGAGTTATTATTCCAAGACAAATATTTATGAAGAGAAGTAGGAAATAAATTCTATCAGAAAAGACAATGAGACCATTAAAATAATAAAAAACATCGTAAAAACAGTTCCCAGATGATGTCATTTTCTATATTCGTGAATCGAAATATAGGATATGATATTGTGTTTTTACATTAGATACTGTCTATTCTGATTTTCACGTCTTTTAATGTCAGTGTTGCCAAGCTTTCTTTTGTCTTTTCCTTATTCACGGGTAAAAAAAATTGCGGCCCATTATATTATTGGTAGCTGGAAATTTCATTATTTGCGTATACCAAATAAGCAATATTTACCAATATTTTTTTGTTATAATGGCTAACAATCAAATAAACGCCAAGATAATTATAGAGAAATCAAATTTATTGTGTCTTTGTATAATGTTTTTTGATAAAAGCCGACGTCGCGTCAACCAACTTGTGAGTTAGAAGAGTACCGCGTGTTGCTACGTACGTGCTATTTCGTAGTCCGGTGAAACTGTAGAGGCCTTGCCAGGTTAACAGTGTAGTAAGTTCGAAAAAAAAATAACCTGCTCTTTTATAATCAACTATGCTGACGTAACTAATATTATAAATGAAATTGTGTATTCGTGTGTTTGTTACGCTTTCACGCCTTAATTACATAACTAATTATCCTGAAATTTAACATACACGCTGTCAGAACCAAAGAAACGGACATTTATCTAGAAAAAGGTGTAGTCCTGAGTGATAAGCCAATTATATATTGAACGCGAACGAAAGCGAGGGCAAAAGTTAGTCATCTATGCGCTCATATATCAATGTAATAGACTGGTTTCGAAATTGTTTTGTTCTTGACATTTAAATTCTTATTTAAAGAAAAATAAATAAGACTTTAAGAATGTTCTAGATTTGGACAATGCTCCCGATCACCGTCATTAGCTTGAAGCTACGCATTTATTAAAGGATTCATTAAAAGATACAAGGCTATAAAAAATCATTAAACATTTATATGATTGATATCAAATTAATAGTGTTATTGAAGTTATACTTCTTTTGGTGCGTTAGGGAAAAATGATGAGAATAAATTTTTACGATGCGCGCGCGCACACCGTCACGAAAAACCGACACCCTGAAGTTAGCTATAGTCAACATTCTATTCAAAAAAAGCATGTATGTATTAAATACTTTTTTTCTATTGTCAGTGTCGTTTTTTCTACAAACGTAGAATAAAGCGAAAGATAAAATTTCTGAAAAGATTTTTATCTTGTTACGCCAAAGTAGTATAACTTCTAACGCGTGTACATAAGTACACATACACTTTTTTTATTTTTTTTATTATATTTTTAATTTTATTTTGTAACCTTGGAACACATCCATGTATAATCTTATACAAATACCATCGCTACAAAAATATCATGGTTTCTATATTCGCGACTTAATTATAAAACCGATATCACGCGAATATGGAGAGTTAAATGTACAAAAGCCATAAATCAAAATGTATTATTACATATTTAACCTACACTAAAAACTGCCCGGATTACTAATGAAGAAAGAAAGCTTACAATAGTATAACTTGATGTAATGTGTACAAGATAAGACTGTGGAAGCATCAAAATTAGGCTTCTTTATGCCATAAAGCAGTAACACACCCTGGCAATACCAGATAAATTGTACACTTGTTTATTTTTATTTTGTAGCTTAACAAAAAAAATCAAACAAACCACTCCTGTCATTATCAAATAATGTTTTACACTTTAAAATCAGCGAATCCTTTTAATTTTCAGTGTTCCAAAGCTATTATGGCGGCTATGTATTTTCCAGGTAATTTTGTCGACCATTATATCTGATCCATTTCAGAACCGAGAAGAAACGAGATGGGAGTGCCTATTTCTACAAAATTTAGAGATGTGACACGTGTGACACCGGAAGTAATAACTAGTTTCTTTGTAACCACTTTGTAATTCGGCAAAAAAAGGAAAACTATAATGTACAATTTCTAAAACAGTGTATTAAAAAGGTGTCGATGTCTTACGCCTCATAAGCTCTTGCGCCCGCATGGTACACACTCCCCTTCCATCCACGAGTTAAGACGTCCCTGGTAAACGATTTTCAAGGAATATATCATTGTAGTACAATGTAACAGTTGTAGAAACTAACTTCAGAGCTGTCTACATAAATCAGTAACTGTCGCTCTGACGTAGATTTAAGAGCACTTCCGTTGGTTGTTGAACACAGAGTCTGGAAAATTTTCTGAATTTCAACGGTGTAACGGAAATACGTGTTGTAACTACTTATGTTTAATTACTTTTATTTTTTATGCAGTGAACACGATGTTATAGTTTTATTTATACACCATTAGCTCTTGCCCGCGGTTTCGTTCATCTTAAAATAAATTTGGACTGTACCTCAGGAACAGTATAAGTTTTCTATATGAGAAGTGCCTCATGTTCTGTTGTGTGAGATGTGCCTCATGTTCTGTTGTGTATCTCTAATATTATGTACGTAAATTATCATAATGGTCGGTTGAGTAGTTAAAGCATACAGAAAGCGTTAGCGTAGATAGTTTGTCTAAATTTAAGCTGGATCTAAGCCGGGTTAGAATTAATACCCCAATAACCAAAATATAAGCGAAAATAAAATTATGAATCGAAAATGACTAGGCTAGTCTTTACTTACAGGCTAGTCAACGTCGCTCTTAATAGGAGATAAATTTATTGTATGTGTGTAGTTAGTATATGCCTTCCAATAAGGATGGCATGGTCGCTTTGCGACCAAACCCGTTAATAAAATAAAAAAAAGAAAATTATTTCTGAGTAATAAATACTCATGGATACGCGGGCACAGCTAGTCCCTAATTAATGTTATAAATGCGGAAAATAAATGAGTTTCATTTATTTTTACGCGATTTTAACTAGTCAACTAATTATTAAGAAGTTTTGCATACACGTTACCAGGAGTACATAAATAGCCATATAGGGTTAACATTACTCTTTCCGAGGGATAGCTCAAACATTAACACGGACCAAGCATCGAACAAAAGCTAGTTAATATATAAAGTGGATTTTATGTAATTTTTTTCATATTACCTCGCACAGACTAAAATCCCACGGTATACCTACCGACGCTTTGCTTAGGGCGACATGGGACCGTGCAATGCTATCAACATGTCACCCCAGCGATAAGATAGCCGACGGGCTCCATCCTTATAGGGACGTAGACTGGGTACACAACCAGCTATCTCCCGACGTCAGATAGACCTGTGCAATGAGGAGATGGGCCCCGCGGCCCATCCCCTCAGGTCCAGCTACGGAGGTAGGACGAGGTGGGTAAAGCGCCGCCTTCTTCCAATCCAAGAGGGTCCACCTCTCGCGCCCACTCCGCCGCCTCCTTCTGCGAGATGACGTCCTCGCAGAAGGAGACCATCACTTCTCATGCCTCTTCGCTGCCGAGCATAACCGAAACCATACTCGGCAGCAGAAGTCAGGCTCGACCACTCCAGCCAGATTACAGCACTGTCCCTACCACGCAGCACACTCAGACAGAGTGTGCTGCACGATGTCCTCCTCAACGCCACATTCATATCATGCGGCGGTGGTCCCCCTGCGAGCGATCCACTGCAGGTACCAGCCAAAACAGCCATGGTCAGTGAATACCTGCACCAGTTGGAAAGTCAGGGAGCCCCACTCCCTACTAAGCCATTACGGCAGGACCGGGCGGACGGCATCAATAGAGTAACGCCCGAACCGCACGTCCGCCAGGTCTTGCCTCCACCTCTCCATTGCCGCCTACCGGCCCTCTCTTCTTCTGGCCTCAACCTTTAGATTTTACGTAATGCCTTAAGCTAATGTTATTGTATCTCATACAATTATACTAGATATTTTAATTTATTTACTTTGAAAACTAATAAATTAGAATAGACACAACAAGCCTTCTCACTTGTCCTTATCGATTAGTATTGCTTGCGTTTTACATCATAAGTCTATCACTACATAGTATAAAACAAAGTCGCTTTCTCTGTCCCTATATCCCTATGTATACTTAAATCTTTAAAACTACGCAACGAAGTCAGGCTCTACCACTCCAGCCAGAATGCAGCACTGTCCCTACCACGCAGCACACTCAGACAGAGTGTGCTGCACGGTGTTCTCCTCAAC
Source organism: Antheraea assamensis (assembly GCA_035772565.1). NCBI lineage: Eukaryota > Metazoa > Arthropoda > Insecta > Lepidoptera > Saturniidae > Antheraea > Antheraea assamensis. Next base: position 588,693 of record JAQQSE010000224.1, on the reverse strand, counting down.
GTGCAATACTTAATACTTGTGTATTATATACTAGCCGTACGTCCGGATTCGTATGGGTGGCGCATTGAACGAGATCAAATCTTTCCTTTACAGTACGAACGACCGTGTAATGAAATAAAATGGCAACCGAGTGAATTCTGTCAATAATTTTAAAGTTGTCTCCATTGTCATCTGTCTCACTCACTTTTTTAAACGCTGATTCTTTTGCATATGGTTTTTTTAACATTTTTTTTTCCTTCATATAAACCTAGACTTGTCAATTAGAAACACGGTACGGCAGTTACATACTATCTGCAATTGGTTTTTTATTTATATAATGGTGTAGTATAGAATAACCGTTGTATATAAATGGAAAGCTTTCGTGCTTTCGTGCTTTTGTCGTGAAAGCTTTGGTGTGCTAGCTAACATTACTTATTTATATTTTGTTGTCAGCTTCTAGAGAGACAGCATTCACGCATGCTATCACATCAGCGGGTGTCTCGTTGGCAGTCTCCAGGGCCTGTCGCGACGGCCGGCTGGCTAGCTGTGGTTGCGGCCAGTCGATAAGACCACGGAACTTACACAGTGACTGGGTTTGGGGCGGATGCGGTGATGACCTTGAATACGGTTACAAGTAAGTTAGCGACTTTACTGCATTGTTTATTACGTTAACAATGTATTCCATATACAGTATTAAAACATTTAAAAAATACGGTTTTACTTGAAAAAATTCTGTTGTATTTAGTAGCGCTCAGAAAACTTAGAGCCTTGTTAAGTACCTTTCAAAAAATAAGCGTGGAATATTCTGAATGGCTGACGTCATTATTCGAACAATCCAAGCTGTTTTAGAACCGAGTTCACCCGCTTTCATATTGCTTCAAATTAAATATATTATTTAGTCCTTTATAAAGCTACAAACACAGACCAAATCGTAGGCTTCTCCTAGTATAGATGTAATATTACTTATGTTTCCAACTAACTATTAACTTATCTCAGAACTAAAAACTACACGACCCTCCTAAAGTTATGCAAACCGGATACTTCTTACTATAATTTACTACTATTCAACATTTGTATATTGTGCCAATATTTCTGATGCCTTTGTCCTTTACTTTTAATATAGTTTCCAGGTGCATCGAAATACATCCTCGCGGTTTATAAACGCCTAGTACTTTTCCCCTACTCTATAGAAAATTTTGCCAGCGGGGAAATTCGTATTTCATTTAAAGAGTGCTCCTTGGGGTTTTTGGCGGGATCTTAGTCTGTCATGTAGTGGTTTTTATATTTTATGCATAATCTTGTGTTATTAGACTCTATATTTTGTAATATTGGTGGTGTTTTACGTAATATAGTTCGGTTATTATGCACAAGTGAAGTGGATGGGAAATAATACCACGGAGCATGCATTCTGAGATGCCACCAAAACTCCATGGAAAGTTCTAACAAGGAAACCACCATCTTGTTAGAACATTATAATTATCACAAGACACTTACTTACTTGGCAAAATCTTGTTACTTGACGCTGGCTAGTGCACAAACCGTGACGGAGCCAAGAAATAAAGAAGAAGAGTGCTCCTCATTTTTTGCCACGACTTTCGTATGCGTGTGTTTTCACTATATTCAGAATGAGATAACGACTTTATTGCCATTTGGCTTGATAAAAAAAAGGTGACGGACAGACATACTTTAAAACCATCGTTAAATGCTTTTATTTCGGGTCGGCCAGACTTATTGTTTGTTGAGTTCAACATTTGTAGAACGTTTTTACGTTTACGTTTAGAAAGCATACAATTGTCGGTTTGTCGGTCCGTGCTGTGTTGTTACCATGATGGTAGTATAATGTAGTAATATTCATTTATAATGTATACAAATATACAGGATATATATCAACAACAGTTAACCTCAAATCTATAAAACTAACTTAAAAAAGTTTATAATATAGAAAACAAATTTTATCATGAATACTCACAATAAATTTTCATTTACCATCATATATAATTTAAAATCACACACAAATACATATATACATTTATATATATTTTATCTACATTGATTTAAAACACGTGTTGTAGATATATATTTATATATATTCATATATATTTCAATAACTACCTTGAATATAGTCAACAGTTATTACGAAAACTTTATAGACAATTACCTGCCAACTTCATGGTGTCGCGTTTAGGTGTCGATGTATGTGCGCATCGTAAAAATACACTCTCATTGTTTCTACCAAATGCACCAAATGATAGCTTCAATAACTTCGATTCGCTTTACTTGAGATTAATATAAGTTAGTACAGCTATTAATTATTATATATACATATAGATTATAGAATTTCTATTCATTTCTGATACTACTTAGGTACGTTGTAATACTTTACTATCATTATAGTATGGCTCGAAACCGGCCTAACAAAGAAAATGAAACCAAATTTAATGTACGAAATAAAATAGCAACTGAACGTCATTCTATAATTTTGAAAGTATTTTTGAAGATCGCTTTACTGTCTTCTGTTTCACTCACACACCCATTGAAATTTTTCGACCTAATTTTTCATTTTTTTTTCACGATTTTCCAAACATTTTCTATCGTACCAACTCTGTCCTGATAATTACAAGCACAAGAAAAAAAAACACTCGTAGCACTCAGTCATAAGGACTGCCGACAGAAGTGAAAACTAAAAACAATAGAATAAATGTGTTCTTTCTTGAATTTTTAAATCAGTTATAGTTTGAATTATTTAAATTTCATAATCTGTAAATTGAAATTAATTAACATTAGTCTGGTTTTCACATCTATTGGCACTCCGAGCAATAATTATATCCATTTTTATATAGTTTATTAATTAATCCAACATATGATGGTCTGCACAAGTTCAATACAAAATATCAATATTACATGTACACAGACCGCTATACTATTTTTTTTTTTATATTATAGGGGGCAAACTAACTGGTGGGTCACCTGATGGTAAGTGATCACCGCCGTCCATAGACACTAGCAACACCAGGGGAGTCGCAAGTGCGTTGCCGGCCTTTTAAATATGTGAGCCTCCGGCGCTCTCACTGACCGAACGAAACGTAACAGTGCAAGCACTGTTACTTCACGTCGGCTTTCTGTGAGACGATGGTACAACCCCGCGCGTCGGGCAAGCCGACCCATTCATGCTGAAACCAGTAAGAGTTTCAGCGTAGCTCTACCACCTACAAACGCAACGCTTAGTCTGGCGCAAGGGTAAAATGTCACGAGCATATCGAGGTCATTGGTGATGCGAACCCATAAATTGTTAGCTAATAACCTAAAAAAAATAACAAAGAAGTTTTTTTTTTAAATTAAATCCAAATAGTTACAGCTGTTCTGAAGTAATGAGAATTATTTTTTATCTATGTAAATAGATTACCTATTATTTATTACTGACGTTACAGTGTCACCTGACGTCACAGCTTCACCTGAATTTCAGGTAAATTTCACCTGAAGCGAATACCAGGGACATACAAACCGAGTGGAGGTATATTTACCTGCTTCAAGCACACATACAAATTTAAATGATTGGCGAAAGCTAAAAAGTTATATATATGTTTTCCGCTACATCTTTCCTTGTTTTGTACAACTATTAGAGGGAGATGTAAAATCAAAGTACTAACATTGTACGTGGGGTTGAACATTTCCGAATAAATGACGTCTGGCTTATGTTTGTGTGAGTGTTTTCACCTGGGAAACTGAATTTCCACGTGAAACAATTTTCCCTCCTGAGAGTTCATAAAACCCTAGTACTCAGATGAAAGGTAAGACACGTGGAAAAATTACCTGCTCCTCCTTCAAAGGTAAACGAGACACACCTCTTTTTTTACCTATAAAACGTAAGAACGAATGGATGATATGCTTATTTATTTATTATTATCTCATGGTTAGTTGAACAGAAATAATTTTGCTATTTTTGATTATTTGACAATGTTTTTTATAGAGAGTTTAGTTTATCAATTTTATGATTAATATGAGAATATTAAACTAGATAAAATAGATAAAAAACTAGCTTGGTTTCGTCCCGGTTTTACATTATTTCATACAAATATAATATAGATTAATTAAATAAAGATTTAATTTTAAATCAACGATAATTAACATAATTCAACTGTCAGGTACTCTTCAAGGCTGTCAAAATACAGTTAAAGACAGGTCCTGTACCGGGATATCATAAACCAGCAGAAGATCTATTGGATTCCTTGACGTAAAGGAAGAAGCGTTCCCACTATTTACGATCGTAATTCAAAATGTTTACTCGGCCAAATTAATATATTATCAAAGAAGATTAATTCGTAGTATTAAGATATATTTATTTGTCGATCTGCCAAAACGCGAGTTTTTATCGTGATAACATTTTATAAATCGATGAACGCTGGTTGCACGCACGAAAAACCATGACACATTGTCACGTTCCGCTTGAGCCGAGCGTGCAAGTGAGAAAGCGAAACAAGCGATAGAGAGGTGCGATCGGCTTAAGCGTTCGGCTTGTGACGCATCTATCTCTTTTCCACTCCATCGGTAATTCAGTGAATTCAATTTAATTCATAAAAGTATGCAATTTTTCATCAATGTTTTCTTATGACGCGTTATCACGTAAAATTATCGTCCGTAAACCGATTTTGCAGACAACCAATTTTTTTCACATATTCAATACTAAAGCATGCGTTTTGAATTAATTATTAATTCACAAGAACATTTAAATTAATATCGGTAACATAGACTATATTTATAACTTACTGTGTAAATGCGCCCTTATCACGTAGCGTAGACTACGCGGCTATTTATAGGCGTAGCGGCGTAGTACACCTCCTACACTATTCTGATACTCTTGGACGCTTTCACGTACTGAAAGGGTTAAAATTTCTGAAAACTTAAAACTTCTCTTTATTTATTTATCATCTCAATAAAACAAGGTTTTATATAAAAAAAAGTACATCGGGCAGAGCGAAAATTATACAGTGTAAAAAATATACACTAATGCGTAAATGAGAAGTTAATTAATTCTATTAAATAAATATATTTAAAAAAAAATATTCCAAATAAAAATACATTATTAGTTATAGGATAAATACTGTAACGGAATAAACTTGAATGTGTAAATCATAATTTTCTGATAATTAATTCAAAACAAGGTAAAGCACAGATTTCTATTATTAATATTGTTATCAGTTACATTATTTCCTACCGTTATCCTTCTAGAAACGGTCTAGTCTGCTCCTTATATATATATATTACTAGCTGATACCCGCGGCTTCGCACGCGTTTTTTTTTAATTGTATTAAAGTAATATAAAATAGTGGGAAGATGTAAAATTACAGAAATGCTCTTTTAAAAACATTTGTAGGTATGAGACGCACGCCACCTAGTGTGTGATATGTAACGTGTAGATTAAATATGTAAATACTAACAGAGTGGCGGATGGGATTTAGCAACATAAACATATATTTGAAACTTTAACTTGCTATATAATCCCCTCAGTGCTCACTTACACTGTATAAGAAAGTAATGAAAATTTCAAATTATACAATCTCTCTTAAAGATGTTGATATATAGATGTTGTTAACATATTTAACCCTTAATAACCTAGAGTTTCAATTTTGATACCAATCTTTTAAACCAAATGTTCACATTACTATTAGTTTTTTTTTATAGGTTGGCTGTACGTATTTTACTGTTGTATAATATTCTTTCCAACGAATTTTTTTTTTTTCTAAATAAATATGTAAAATAAATATTGTGATTTTTTTAGCTATTTTTCCCTTCACCCTTCACCCTCAAGCAAACACAGTAATATTAAAAATAAATCACTTTCGTAAATCAGGCTACTAAGGGTTAAGTTTTTGCGATCATAGAAAAAGTTATCGCTTCTCTATTCCGCAAGAAATTCTATAATGGAACTGTTAAGGTTAATATATGTGTTTGGTCTAATATTGACCAAAATGTCATCTATTTTCAAAAATACTTTTTAATTATAGTGTTGAATTGAATTGAATTGAAAACTTTTCTCTACATATATAAACTAGCTTTTGCTCGCGATTTCCGTCGTGTTAATGATGATTTGACTTTTCTCGGGAACGAACAGGACATTTCTCTGCATGATAGATTAAATATTAGTAAAAATGATAAAATTATAATGAATTATGGTCATTATTATTATCAATTACAATACGACCTGGTGACCTTCGTATCACTTACATACATATTTGTGTAAAATTTGGTCAAAACCTAATTATAAAATTCTTATTTACATTACAGAATGCGTCACAGTTATGCACTTAATCAGTTTAAAGCTTTCTCGTGTACTATTATAATTTTCTGTCTTTTTTTGCAGTGCATATTATATATATATAAAGATGATTGGTTTTCCAACTCGCAAACACGCGACGTATAATTTGCCCATGCGCAAAACAGGGAAACTCCAAGACGATTTCGCAAACTTAAAAAAAAATGTAATTGACTTTTTTTCAATTTATGTACCTGAACTTCTTCCGGCAAATCTATCAAGACCAAAATTAACCAAATCGGTTTAGCCATTCTCGAGTTTTAGCGAGACAAACGAACAGCATTTCATTTATATATATATAGTTTTATATAAAAAAATACTTTAAATAGAATTATTTTAAAAATTTAAGTGTGGGTTGTTTCTTCTTCGTTCTTAATTTTCACGAAAATATGAAAATTCTCTGCATACTTCGGGCGAAACTTACTAGGGTATGAGAGAAGAAAGGAGATTTGTTTCGCTTATGCCCTTAACCCCGAAGCATTGTTCGATATGTCGTCATAGATACGTCATCGTTTTCAGGCTATCTTACCAAGACAACATAAATGAAAGAGTTAACCAATGTTTACACTCGCACAATTGTAGCACTCCAATTTTAATGGCGTCACGACATAGAGTATTTGTCTTAAATTTCCTGCTGGACTACGGCAACATTAATTCTTTATTTAACGCTTCAAAATCTATCGATTTTAGAGAAAATAGCAAACGTGTGTCTACGCATTATGTACCCAATTTTTAATTAGCCCCAAGCCATATCAGTCATCTATATAAATAAAAAACAACTGAACTTTAGGTACTTACTTAAAGACTTTACTTCTAAAGGAGAGAAATTTGAAATTTGGTGTCGTTAAGAGATAATGTTTAAGTACAGGTATTTCATTTCTATAGTAAATAATGTTTTTTGAAGTGAAGCTTTTTATGGCACGGTCGAGAAAAATTTTCGTTATGCGTTACCGTTGCTATAATAACTATTAATTTGTTAACCGTTGCCATGGTAACATAGTATTTTATTTTATTCTTGGCAACGAATCTTCTAGCACATTATTACTACCATTGTCCAGTAGGTAATGATATTACAAGGATTGCGATCGCTTTAGGCCGTCTTGTTAGAACTTTCCAGAGGGAATTTTTGTGGCGAGTCAGAATCCATGCTCAGCGGCATTATTTCCTATCCACTTCACTTGTGCATAATAACCGCGAACGTAAAACGCCACCAATATTACAAAATATAGAGCCAAATAACACAAGAATACGAAAAAAAAAATAAAATCCATTACATGACAATCCAAGATCACTGCTAGTGCTGAATCCAAGATCACTGCTGGTAATATGAAAAGTTTGCATTTTGAAATTATTCAAACATATTCGATGCATATGTATACATTATAAGAAAACTTTTATAAAAAAAAAAAAACCGACCTCAATATCAAGAAACACTAAGAAAACAAGAAGACACAACAACAACACAACACAAACAACAAAACAACAACGACACAACAAAGAAAAATATTAGTATATGCGCTACCTAATACTAATTACCTAATACTAATTACCTAATACTAATTACCTAATACTAATTACCTAATACTAATTACCTAATACTAATTACCTAATACTAATTACCTAATACTAATTACCTAATACTAATTACCTAATAAAAGTCGGCGCTAACACAAATTTGTAAATTTAAAAGTGCAAGTTATTAGTTAGTAGACAATAAAAAACTATTTATAATAAAGGTAAAATAGATAATTGATAAATTATATAATCAAAATTATCACAAAATACCTTTTTGAAGATTTTTTACGTGGAGATTTGAATATCAATTTTGCTTTAGACAAAAGTGATTGAATGTTTTAAAAACTATTTGAACTTATTTCTACGAAATAACAGGATGATATCAACGATATAATCAAATACAACGATTGGTGCAGTAGTTTCAAGATTTTTAAATGTTATTGAGTGCAAAAATTACCTAAACTACACCACAAAGCTTTGACAAAAAAAAGTATGTACCTACTGATACACCCATAAGCATAACTGAAATAGACCAATATTTTTTTAACGATACTTAAAAAACACAATGATAATAATAAATGTGTTATGTTACTCATATACAAGATTAATTGAAAACAAATGTCTATTATATAATGTAATAATACATATAAGCCAAAGAAGTTTCACTTCCTTTGCGTTACACGTCACTGATACACGTAGAGTTATATTTTCGTACGAATTAAATAAGCTGGACAGGGAATGCATGTACTCCAATGTTTACAATAATTTTTAATTAAAAAAAAATTGTTATAACTGACCACAAAAGTGTTTTTTTTTGCATTAAAAAATTAATGATAAATAAATATAAGTCCACATGTGACAGAAGTGAAAGCTCTAAAAAATGGTAAATAAATATTCATATAAACGATACACGTGAACAATAAATACACCACGCTGGTTGTGACGCCTTTTCCAAAGGATTCGTAGTACGCAGGCGCACACACAGACTTACCACGAACACTTTTGCAAACATACACATACGTACGAAAGTATTAGATACAGAAACGCTGTATAATGTATTCTATCTCATACTCTCGCACGTTAAACTCCATACATTTGTCTTATTTTATTTCGCTTTTACTTTTTATTCTACTTCTCGACTTTTTCAAATCATACCTTTAAGCGTTAGAAAAAGACTAAGGAAGGTGGTGGTTTGCACTTCGAAATTATAAAGTTTTCCTCCCTTCGAAAATATATTTTTTTACTAAAAAAAACACCTTGACATACCAAGACACCATAATGAAACTAAACTCAAATTATATGTAAACTCAAACATCGAGTTCATTGATACAATGCACACAGACACAAATATGATTTTCATGGACGTGTACAACACGTACACTGTAAACCCAAAAGAGAAGAAGCATTTTTTAACTTTTTTTACTTAAAAAATGGTCTTTAAAACGCTTTCCCGATCGGCATCTTTGAATTTTCTCGACTAGGGTATCAGGATTCGCTGAAGTTGTAGAATGCCAAGTATGCGATTGAAAAATACCTCAAGAAGGGGGGGACCCTTTGACAAAAGCACCACACTACGCCGCGTTTACTTCATAGAGGAGATTTTCCCGCATTCGAGTATTTTTCGTACCAGGCCAACATAGCCGCGAGGAACATTTCAGAATGTATAAGATATTTCAGGAATGTGGCTTCTTCGAAATATTTCCAAACCGACGAGAGACTTGTACTAAATTCTATGAGTAATTTGAAGTTATATCTATTGATAACATTTTTTTTTATGTATCTATATATAATAAAAATTAGAATGTATGTATTATTTTCAAAAATTCAGTGTGCTCTCAACGTATGTTAAATTTGGATAGTTTATGTGAAGGATAATGTACAATTAAATTAATTTTGGCGTGTGAAATAAAAATTATAAGTATTATTATTATTATTCTATCTATAATTTTATTGCTTTGTAATCGTAATAGGATAAAAGATAAAATAATAACATAAAAGTATTTAGACTTATGGAAACTATAATCTATATAAATTAAAATAATTTGTCGAATGTATGTGTACGTACATTAACTGGGAATATATAGAAGTCTGTATGAAAGACAATGGTTGAAAAATCCTACGGGAAAACTGAAAACTATTGGTTACAAAATTTTTATAAAAAAAATTTGCATATAGTCAGATTGACGTCCAGCTGTTCAATTGTCTTTTTATTTAATTATATGGTGGTCCTACTTGTATAATAAAAATTTGGTCTTATTGTTATCGTTATTGCAAAGTGAAAAGACGGAACGCGTAGCTGGCATAGAAATTGTGTGTGTACTTATCATGTACACACGCTTTAGAAGTTATACTTCTTTGGCGTAACAAGATTAAAATCTTTTTAAAAATTTTATCTTTCGCCTTATTCTACGTTTGTAGAAAAAACGACACTAACATTAGAAAAAAGGTATTTAATCCATACATACTCCTTTTAAATAAAATGTTGACTATAGCTAACTTCAGGGTGTCGGTTTTTCGTGATGGTGAGTGCGCGCGCATCATAACAATTTACTCTCATCATTTTTCCCTAACGCGCCAAAAGAAGTATAAAAGAAGTATAAATTCAAAAACAATTTCAGTTTCCATCAATTATTTCATTATTCAAATTCTGTAGTAACCGTATTTTTTATATATATATATTTCTAAATCTAATAAACATTTGAGGTTAATTTTAGACAACAAATAATTAGCCGTTTTATTAAATACAACGATTGTGTTCCTGAAACACAAAAGAAAAGTGGAGAAAAACATAAAACACTGTTTAACATAGTCATTGAAACTTTATCTATCCGACGTTAGGGCTACCCGCATTTACCCGGATAACCGGTTTAACCCGGGTTAAGGCTGCTTAAATCCGATACTAGTTACTAGGACCTCATAGAACGTAAGGGGAAGTTAATCCGTTTTACCCTGTCTCCGGAACGCGACGTCCCTATTACATGTTTAAATTTTATCCGGCAAGGACTGTTGGTGCAACTTTATTTTTCATATCGGAATTATTATTCCTATCATTATTTAATCTACAGTTAGAAGGAAATGAAACCCTTTTAATATTCTTAGGTCATGGTCATTAGCTCAGTATGAACCAATTAAGTATGGCTTTTGATTTACTGAAATTTATTATTTTGCATTCGAGCTGGTGGTAGACCGAGATTTGTCTCTAATAAAAATGAATTTGCCACATGGGAAATACGTGCTTTATCTATGCATTGGCGTTTGATTGTACATGAAACGTCGGACTCGGGTCCGTGACGCTGAATCGGGTTTACTCGGCTCCATTCGACATCGAGCGCGCTCCGGTCTGCGCAGTGACGTAATGAATCGTGTATACTTCGACTCATATTGGAGAAAGTTTCAATAATTGCGGTTTATTGTTAAATATAATAATAGTACATATGTTTTTTTTTAATTTAATCAGTGTAGTATTTCAATGGTGTGTATTGAAATAATACATAGACTTACTGTCGGTAATCTTATAATAAATCTTGAACGGTATAAAAAAGTTTTGCGAGATAAAGGAACTTCTGAAAACTTCTCTCTAACAAAACTATTATTTTTCGAGCAAACTTTTATACCAGGCTCGAAGCACTCCTATTATAAGGAGGTCGTTTTAATCCGAGATGACGTGTTAAATAATAATGGAACTTAAGTCGCGCTGTTATAGTCCAAAACGGTAAGGTGGTAAATCTCGTGAAAAATCGATATTGTACCCCCTCGTAGCACATCGTAGCGGTGGGCGTAGCAGTTTGTAGACGTGACGTATTAACAGCGCTATCCCTGTCTATGTATACGGTCTCTGTCTTATTCAAACTGGGATTCCCGCTATTAATATTCTGTTATCTCAAATCCAATCCAATTTCCTTTTGTGAACAATTCATTAATTTAAGCGTCCCTGATTTGGAAAAACAGGACAAACAATGAGTAGTGGCGACCATCAAAGGATATAAAATCTATTGCCAGTCGTCGCTGTCACACCGAACTGTAAATCTAACGACAACTTTGAATACATTGACTGAACCTGAAATGCAATAAAAAAAAATTGTGTCTCTGTGCCTGGTCTGTAAGTGTATTGTTGTAAAACCTAAGGCGTGTAAATAGCCCAGGCGCGGTTTGATCAATTAGTTTTTTGAATATGATGGTCGTAAGGGCTGAGGCGCATAAACACTTATTAAAGTAAAATAATTAGCGGAACTATAAAGTACTCACCGAAGGCCGAAGACAGCTATTTCTGTTGCGTCGGTGTGGCGAGTTTGAGTAATTTCAGGAGCGGTGCGGTGCTACTATATTAAGGGTCTATGCACGTTGTATTCCAACCATGAACGACAACACACTGTCTGCGACTATATTAGTCTTTTCACTAAATATACGTGAAAAATCTACAGCGACCTTTCGCCGCAGCAAACGGCACTTAACATTCCGCATCCCTCACTAGCGTGGGAACTCAATAGTTGAAACCTTTTTTTTTTATTAACGTGGGGAAATCCATCATGAACACACCACCCTCCCGGGGGAGAGAGTGGGTAGTGTGAGACTCTTACTCACTAAAACCCCACGGTGGGGCTAGCTTGGGGCGGCATGGGATCGTGCAGTGCTATCACCATGCCGCCCCAGCGGCCAGCCCAGCAGAAAGCGTCCGCCGGGCGTCGTCCTAATAAGGAGGGCAAGCTGGGTACACACCAGCAGCCCCCTTCTCGTCAACCGAACCTGTAATAGCTGAAACCATCCCAGGTGCTACTAAGTCCCAGCTAACCACTTACTCTAATAATATTTTTGCGCCGAACCAGTAAGCATGGTCGCAAACCATTCGGGAGCAGTACCGCAGTAAGGCACGGTTGTCGTGTCCTTTTTTTCTATTAGTTTTGTAAGGTAGCGTAAATCGGTACCATAATTTCGAAAATAAATGTTACTAATTAATTGTAATAACTAAACAGTTTAAGAATAGAGATAAAAATACTTATATACAACTGCCGAACGAGAAAAAGTTCAGTCTCAAAGATTTGACTGTAATAATGCTCAATGCAAGCATGAACGACACACTAAACAATACTTGGTGACATTACTCGCACTAACAAAATTCGATTAGAGAGTAAGCGAGATGAACATATAATATCTGTATACTTTTATTTACAATGCAAGTTACCGGAGATAAATTAGAAACCATTTACACAATTATTTTCATATTTCTCCGATAAAAACCTATAATAGGTTATATGCTATTGTATTTTTAAAGGTAAAAGGCATTGTATGTGAGTTTCATTATAGAAATCTAAGACGAAAATAAAACATTTCATACTATTGATAAGTTTCAGTTTTATGAATAAAAAAAATCAAAGCAGTTACATTTTGTCCGCACCATCGACGAGTTGAAGGCTTAATTCGTCATCATTCACGGTCCTTACGTATACAATCTATATTGTTTTTACAATACTTAACGCAGTTGTACCATTCAGAAAATAATTATATAATTGTAATTACCGATACTTACAGTAAAAGAACAGATTAAGGTACCCTATAATTAAACATCTTGTCCACGTGTTATCTTTTCACTATAAATAGTTTTCTATTGTCTAATTAAATACTAACATGTACGTCCGATGTTTATAGTGTATACATATGCATCTTCTTCTTCTTCTTGTTTTGGTACCGCAGAAGCATTTGCCAGTGTCAATGTTTTGTTTCAAAAGGAATTATAGCAGAATGTTTACAATTAATATAAGTTTATTAAAACGTAAGAATTTTCAAGTAAATGTCATGTGATAATTATAATGTTCTAACAAGATGGTGGTTTCCTTGTTAGAACTTTCCATGGAGTTTTGGTGGCATCTCAGAGTGCATGCTCCGTGGTATTATTTCCCATCCACTTCACTTGCGCATAATAACCGAACTATATTACGTAAAACACCACCAATATTACAAAATATAGAGTCTAATAACACAAGATTATGAATAAAATATAAAAGCCACTACATGACAGACCAAAATCCAGCCAAAAACTCACATATGCATCGAATACGTTAAAATGTTACTATGGCAACGGATAACATATTTATGGTTACTATAGCAACGGCTAACGAGTAACGCTTAAAGTTCAAAAATTTTTCCTAGAAAAAGTTTTATAAGAAGTTTCACTTCACCAAAAATACAGATAATAATATCTAATCTAATACTTGTATCCCCTTATTATGGTAGAATTTCGAACATAGGACGACCATTATTATAATCAATGTAATGTCATAAATTTTCTTCACTAGGTTCACTGAAGGCTTCATCGACATCAGAGAGAGGGAACGCAAGGTGAAGCGAGGCAGCAGAGAGCAAGGCAGACAGCTTATGAATAGACACAACAACGAAGCTGGAAGGCGGGTTAGTAAAAATAATAAAATCCAACAAAGATCGGTAAAAATTAGTACAAAAAGGCCACAATTAATCAAAGTAAAATAAAACCATAGAACTAAGTCGGGGGTATGAGCTAGTCTTTAATATATAAAATGCTAGAACCGATGCGATCTTACATGTTTGTATTGGCTTTTTCTTAGTCCATCTGCCTAGCTTAGTAACCTTCAAGTTGAAAAGTCACCAAGCACCTCTGAGTGTGTTTCGGCAGCTGCACTTTAGAGCGAGTCCACCTCAAAGTTTAGCTTATTTACCAACTTAGACCACATCCTCTTCATTATCATCATCATCAGATGAAATTAGGTTATATGTAGTATATCGGTGTATGTTTGTCCATAAGATTATACACTAAAACCTGTAAAATATAAAAAAAACGATTTAAAACCATATTACTTGAAGCCGTAATTCTTTGATATAAGTCTTCTGCGTACAAGTATTTTGCCGAGCAACAATACAAAGCAAAGATACTTTATCAGATATATTAATTTCGAGTATTGGTATCGATTTATAACTCCAACATTCAGCTTATAAAGGATTAATCCAATTTATTACTATAAGCGCTAGTAGCTGAACTAGTTCTTTGTAGACGACTGCGATTGCGAATTCAATTTATTTATTTGTGTGGCTATAAAAAATGCGTTTTAACAGTCGTGCTTTATTGTTTGTCATCATCTTTACTGCAGTGTTAGCGCAGCATAGTGATTTTTATTTGATTCTCTATATCAATGGTCATCGCTGTTATATTTACATAGTTACAGTTATATGAACATAATTACATTTACATGAACATAATTGTAATGCTATGAAACACAATAAAAAAATTGCAGAATAATAAGAAAACATAAACAAAATTAACTGTTTTCGCCTTTCATTTAATTTAATGTAATTGGTGCTAAATCGCCACTTATCACATATTAAATAATGATTCAGCTGAGCAAATAAAGAGAAAGTACATATGTTGGTAAAGAATGATAATTGCCTAGCGACAGGTTTTCAAAAGATCGCCAAGTTTCTTTTATATATATGAAAGATTTCAAACGTATTTCACACCATTAGAATATGAAAGAACTTTATAATAAAAAAAAAAGTTTATACCATTTGAAATAATATTAATTTATATGTGTATATTTACATATATTAGCGCATCCAAAAATTAGACGTTGTTCTGCTACAGGCCTTACCAAATCATAAAATATACATTGAAATAACAAAAAAGTGGCTTGATCACTCTTATCAGGAACTTTTTTGTCCATCTATCGCATGTTGCAATACAACCTGCCGCGGAGTAGGGGTAATGTGAAAGGCACTCGGAAGAGTAGCCAAGGCTAATATTGTAGCGCCCATGGCTCAACTCAAAATGATTCAATGATTTAAATAAATATTGTGCTCAGTTTTTCAAAAGCTACGATTCGAAAAAAAGTTTCACTTGCATCGTAGTTTCATAAAACGACCCAATTTTTTTAATAAGTATTTACACCAACTTTGCCGTCCAAAGGAAGAGCAGCGTATCAGTCGTTTTTTACAATATTTATATTATGTCTATTCGAAATCGCGAAAAGCGGTGCCTCTAAAAGTACTGAATTATTCACATATGAGCTTCTGTTTTCAGATTACACTTAAACAAAAATACATTTATACGTACATCGCTAAAGGCTACAGACTTTTCCCCAATTTTTGTTTTAGTTAGATGCGCCTTTTTTTCTTACCGTGGCAGAATTATAAAGTATTTTATTTTATTTTACTTAAAATAAACTATAAATAATCTTCAACTGATCAAGCAGTTCATTAGTAAAACGCCGGTTTCGCGGCCACACATTATCCGTTGCTCGTTCCGAGTCTCGACATAAGAAAATATCAAATAATTCGCGATCATGCCGCACCGCGTCGAAGCAAATTCTTATTGTCCGATATTTCTATTGTATAAAATCGTTTCTCTACGTCTATTACACTGTTTCTACACTGTCTTGTCTATGTATTATAGTGACATTTAATTTTGTATTATTTTAATCGCCTATACAATTTCTAATATACCTTTTGTTCATTTAATTCAGCGCTATGAATGTACATATTACAACTACAGCTCGAACACGTTATCAGGGTAATCCGCGGAATAACTAATTGGTTCCGACAACGTGTCGCGAGTTTTACGCGTTCGCTCGCCGTTCTCGCTTTTCAAGTTGAAATAATTTCAATTTTTGTTTTTTTTCTAAGTTTATATAATAGTTTTTATTAACAAAAATTATAATACTACTTAAGAAATATGAGGTTTGATAGGAAACATTTAATATAGTATTTAGGGTAATATCAATGTAAAATGTCTAACACTAAGCTTCTTGAATAAGAATTCCATCAAAACGATCTTAAGATAATTTCAGTATATAAGAAAGATACAAGAAAATATTATCAGCTGCAAACTTTGCAATGCATCAGACTGATAAAATCACCGGAAAAAGTAAAAATAAAATACATCAATACTGCGGCGTAGTTCAAATTGAATGTTAAATAACTTCTCAAGTAGTAGATAGATGGAAATGTTACGGTAGAATTTTCTTGTAGAGGGTTTTATTTCCTACAAGAATATGACCTTACAGATGGATAAAGTCATTCAGAAATTACAAAATTCGAAATGTTGGAAAGAAATTCTTCCCTTATTAATCATATGGCGATCCGGAAAAGGAATATTAGGGTGTTATTATAAAAAAAAATGTCGTGTGCGATTCACACACGATAGAAGTGAAACTTCAGTAAATCGACAAAAGAATGAGAGGAATATATATAACAAGAGTAGGATAATTACAAAGTTTATTTGTTTAAAAATAAAAGTATTTCGATTAATTTTCAAAGATATTTAATATTTTATTTAACATATGTTACATAATTTATTGCTCAAGTTCCATATATTCAGTTTCAACAAACAAGATATAAAAATACTAACAAACACTGTTAAATAATAACACACCGCGCTGACTTCTTACTAAAAAGCTTTAATACGCAGCCAGATACAGTGTACGGTAGTACACGTACTTTTCACATACGTTGCATGCTCAAATACAAGCAAGTATTAAACAGGGTGCAATATACACACACACCGACATTTGCTCTCTCGCTTTGGCTCACTAATTACAGGCGATGGATCGCCCTTATAAATAAATATAATAGCTGCGCTCCAGATAATGAGATGTGTTTCTGACCTGCATCTCATTGATCGAGTACGGAGCATGCAGACTCTTTTGTAAATAACACCGCTTTCATTTCGACGCATAAAAGAAGAAATTTTGGAATATGTCACAATTAAAAATTATAACAAATTATTGACACCGCAGCTATCATACCGCTTATATATATATATATTTTTCGCTTTGGTCACGCAAGATATATTGGAGAAAATTATTCTCCGAAGAACTGAGACTATAATACGCAGTGGACGTCAAAAACGCTTTCATTAAATACGCTCCCACTCTTCTTGAGAGTGAGAGTCCAGAGACGCCGCTGCTTCCGTACGAGGTGCTGAGTTTGCAGGTTAGTGCACGCTTTTTATTTGGGGTCTTTGTTTTTATATTTATTTATAGGCAAGATCACCAACCGCTCTACGTTCTCTGTTCCTTTCGCATTTTTTTATACCTTTTATTTTTCACCGCATCCCTTCCTGGTGGGACCTATTTACACGGTCCCATCAGCCCCTTCATTGGTCCTTCGTAAGCCGGATTATATCCACGTTCATATCACCGCATACATAAGTTTTGTTCCTTTTTTTTCCTGCATTCTCACGCTCCTTTTTCTTTATATCTCGCGTCATTATACTTTAAAATGTCGCAACCAAATCCGCAATTCTCTCTAGCTAAGCTAGAACAGAAAAAGGAAATGCTTTTTTCTCGCATTAACCGCATTTATAATTTATCAATTAATATAACATCTTTCGATTCCCGCTCCAACGAAAATTTCCTGACCGAATCTGAGACCATCGACGATTTGCAACTTAAATTTGAAACTATTATAGATCAAATTAATGATACAAAATTATCTTTGAATCCAGATTGGAATGCCAACTATTCGAGTTTGGAATCTTTTGACGATTTGTATATTCGTGTAAAACGTGTCCGCAATAAGATATTAAATAATTGCTCTACGGTTTTACCGTCGCGGACCGACAGTCATGAATCCGCTAAATTTATAATAAAATTACCGCCTATTGATTTACCGAGTTTTGATGGAAAGATGGAGAATTGGCCTGTTTTTTACGAATCTTTTAAAATTAATATACATGGCAACGAGCAGTTGTCAGACTCGCAGAGGGTACAATACCTCATAGGAAAATTAACACATGATGCTTTAAAGGTAACCGCTGGAATATTGCCTAACGGTGATACATATCAAATAATTTGGGATAATTTAGTAAAAAAGTATCAAGATAAACGTGCGTTAGGTACGTATTATTTGAATAATATTTTAGATATGAAAAATTGTTCACCAACACCAAAAAGTTTAGATCATATTATAGAGAATTTTGCGTCATCCGTGTCTGCTCTTAAATTACTAGACATTCCGGATTTGACAGACTTCATGTTAATGCATTCCGCATTGAGAAAAATAGACATGCAAACTGCTCAATCATTTGAAATGTCAGTTCGTAATATCGAAATACCAACTACGGAACATTTGATAAATTTTATTCGAGATCAAGTTAAGATTTTGGAACGTTCTAACACAGTTCACTCGCACTTCAATGCAAATAGTGGTCCGAATAAAACACTTACAAAATTACACAAGCCGCGCACACATAATAGTTACAATGCCTTCCTCGCAAGTGACAATGCATTCATTTCGAACACTTCTGAACCTGCTTCAGCTCTTGTTCCCGCTGCTACTAGAAAGCGTACTCCCCCGCCATGTTGTGCTTATTGTAATAATAGTAACCATGTTCACCTTTATCGCTGCACGAAATATAGGGATTTACTTGCTAAAGAACGATTTGATTTCATTAAGTATAAACATGGATGTATTAATTGTTTAAGTACATCACATACCTTATCAAAATGTAAATCGTCGTCTGTTTGCGAAATGTGCAACAAACGTCATCACAGCCTTCTACATTTTGATAGAGATAATTTCACAAATATGCATTTATTAACTTGTAAAAAAACTAACCGCGATAAATCTTCTGGGCACTGCAATCCTTCAACACTGCCCGTTATTTCACCAACACAACCTTCTTCACTGCCATCTTGTGATTTTTCAGTGCACCCTACGCCTGCGGCTCCGCCTCAGAATAACCATTCAATGGCACTTTCTGCTACAGCGAACTCTAATGCTGCAATTTTGTTAGCGACAGCGCAAGTCTATGCTCAATCTAAAGATAGTGCTGGATGTAAAACAGTGGTTCGGTGCTTACTAGATATTGGCTCGCAGCATAATTTGATAACTATTGACTGCTGTCGGGTACTTAATTTATCAGTTATTCCATTAAATAATTCTTTTGTCAACGGTATCGGATTGTCTTCTCAACCTATTAAAGGGTATGTATATCTGGATATTGAATCTCGTGTACATCTAGAACAAAAATTCACTATTCACGCTCTTGTTGTTGACCGCATAACTGATCAATTACCGTCCCAGTTAATAGATTGTGACTGCAATTTTGCTCATCTACAAGGATTGCCGCTTGCAGATTCATGCTGGAACATACCGGGGCCTATTGATTTAGTGTTAGGTGCACAACTCTTCCCATATATATATTGGGGAAATGGGATTAAATCCGAGTCACGTGCTCCACCTGCAATAGAAACCGCGTTTGGTTTTGTTTTAGTAGGTGATTACCCGCATGTTGACGTAATTTCGAAAAGTATGCCTACTTTTACCGCATTAGCATTAAATGATTTAGTTCATAAATTTTGGGAATTAGAGGAGTTACCTCAGTTGCGCCGATTATCTCCGGAGGAGACTGATTGTGAGAATATTTATATTTCATCAGTGGCTCGTGATGAAGAAGGGCGTTATATCGTTTCTTTGCCGTTTTGTAAAGACCCACTTGAACTTGGTGACTCACGTACCGTGGCTCATCGTCGATTTGTTGCTTTAGAAAAGAAGTTTCATCATCAACCCACGTTAAGAGAAAGTTATAATAAGGTCATACAAGATTATATTGATAATGGTTACTTAAGCGAAGTTGATGAATTAGAAATTAATAATAACGGGTATTATATACCGCACCACGCAGTCGTGCGACCAGAGAAACCGATGCCGCGCATAGTGCTTGATGCAAGCGCAAAAACACATACTGGACTTTCCTTAAATGATATTCTACATGTTGGTCCTAATTTGCAAGCAGATTTGTTCTTGCTGTTGTTAGGTTTTCGTTTATTTCCTGTAGCCATGAATGCTGATATTAAACAGATGTATCTTCGAATCGGTGTACCTACTGAACAGCGTAAATATTTGCGCATCTTATTTCGTTTTAATAAAAACGAATCAGTACGCTCCTTTCAATTTAACCGCGTTCCATTCGGACTTAAATCAAGTCCTTATTTAGCTATGCGGACTATTCGACAATTATCTATTGACATGACTCCGCGTTATCCTGAAGCTGCCGAAATTGCATCTTCATACCTTTATATGGATGATCTTGTCTCATCTGTAAATGATGAGACTATTGCTAAGCGACTTTCGCAAGATTTAATCACTTTATTTAAGGCTGGCGCATTTGATTTAGTAAAATGGTCTAGTAACTCACAGACATTAATGAGTAGTCTTCCCGACTCATATCGAAAGACTCTTGAGTTTGACTCAACAGACAATCCTTCAAAGGTTCTGGGTTTGTCATGGGAACCTTCTAGAGACATTTTCTTCTTCAAATCTATCCAAATCAATATAAAATGTACCAAGCGAAATATACTCTCCATAGTAGCTCGTTTATTTGATGTACTTGGTTTGGTCGCTCCCATAATTTTGTACGCTAAATTGCTCATCAAACAATTATGGCTAAGTAAAATAGGTTGGGACGAACAAGCACCTGACCATATTGTAAGATGTTTTGTTACTCTAGCGCAACAATTTCCTTTACTGGATTCTCTTCAAATACCACGCCATATAGGTGTTAATCTTGATTGTGTTGTGCGACTTGTTGCGTTTTGTGATGCCAGTATGAATGGCTATGGGAGTGTGATATATATACACTCCACTTATCACTCAAACGTTAAAGTACGTCTACTGTGTGCTAAATCAAAGGTTTCGCCTACCAAAGTTACTACGCTTGCTCGGTTAGAATTATGTGCAGCCGTTCTTATGTCCAAATTAATTCGAACGGTTCGCGATACATACGCTGCTCGTATACCAATTGCAGAAATTTATGCATTTTCGGATTCCATGATCGCGTTATCTTGGATACATTCATCACCGCACCGCTGGTCAGTTTTTGTGAGTAATCGTGTCGCTCAATGTCAAGAAAATCTAACATCAGAGCACTTCTACCACATTGCTGGCTCTGAGAATCCTAGTGATTGTCTTTCTCGTGGTATGTTGCCAGCACAATTAATTTCTCATAAATTATGGTGGAACGGCCCCTCTTGGTTATGTAGTACACCCGAATATTGGCCGATTACACCTTTTTCTACTGCAAGCTATGAGGAGCTCCCTGAATATAAAACTAATGTTTTGACGGTGACTACTCAGTCGGAACCGCCTTTGTTATGCCAGTTGTCTCAGCGTTTTTCCTCGTGGGATAAACTTCTATCTACTGTAGTTTATATCCTTCGCTTTATTCGAAAAATAGACGATAGTAATCTTAAGTCTATTGCAGGTTTAATAATTGCTGAGCGATTTATTATTCGCTCTGTCCAGTTTCAGTATTTTAAACAGGACATACATTTAATTAAATGTAGTAAATTGCCATCTAAGAAACTACAGAATCTGGCAGTTTTTTTAGATGGTGAGGGTATTTTAAGAATTGGCGGAAGACTTTCTAAATCGAAACTTCCATTTGATGCCAAATATCCAGCCCTTTTACCGAAACACGACCATGTCGTAGATTTAATTATTCAACATTATCACGCTATAAATTGCCACACGGGACCTAGTCTCCTGATGTCTATTTTACGCCAAAGATACTGGATATTAGACGCGCGGACTGTTATTAGGTCTCAGGTCCGAAAATGTAATATATGTTTTAGAGTCAACCCTTCGCATCCGACACCCCAAATGGCTGATCTTCCTGTGTACCGTGTCTCCGAAGCAAAGGCTTTTGTACATACTGGTGTTGATTATGCCGGTCCTGTTCGCATTACGCTTACACGACGTAGAGGTCAACATGCTCAAAAAGCATATATCTGCTTATTTATATGTTTAGTCACCAAGGCTATTCATATCGAGTTAGTTTCTGATTTAACTACTGACACCTTTTTGGCAGCTTTTAAGAGATTTATTTCACGACGAGGTCCAGTATCATACTTATATTCAGATAATGGTACGAATTTCGTCGGAGCGAAGGCGAAACTTGATGAGCTATATAGTTTCCTTATATCACCTAAATTTGAATCAGCAATATCATACGAATTGAAAACACGTCGCATAGAGTGGAAAATGATTCCTCCTCGTTCTCCACATTTTGGTGCGATGTGGGAATCTAACATAAAATGTTTAAAAACTCATTTATACCGTGTTATCGGTAATCAACTACTTTCATATGAAGAATTGGTAACTGTATTAGTACAGATAGAATGTATATTAAACTCTCGCCCTTTAAACGTGGTATCTTCTGACCCACACCCCGAAGTTATCACACCCGCACACTTTTTAATGTCAACGCCATTACAATATTTACCTGCTGCTAATTTATCTGACCAACACATCACTCTTACACATCGCAAACAGTTGTTAGATAATATGGTTCAATCTTTCTGGAAAAAATGGCACCTGGAGTATTTGCATACGTTACAAAGAAGGCAAAAATGGGCGACTCCAGATAAACCTGTCAAAGAAGGTACTGTCGTGCTTGTAGAACAGGAAGGTTCTCCACCTTTAACTTGGCCCATAGGTGTAATAATCGCTGTTCATCCCGGTGATGATGGTATAGTCAGAGTAGCGACGGTAAAGACGAAATTTGGTTGTTTCAAACGCTCAATCGTCAAATTATTTCCGCTACCGAATCAATAAATTATTACGAACATAATGTAATAACCGCTTTAATATGTTACTTCATTTAGATATATATTTTCTTCTTCTTTTTTCTCTCTTATCAATCTTCCTCTCTTACCTTCATAATTCTTTTGAAAGTTCTTTGAACTTTCAACGCGGGGAGCATGGATCGCCCTTATAAATAAATATAATAGCTGCGCTCCAGATAATGAGATGTGTTTCTGACCTGCATCTCATTGATCGAGTACGGAGCATGCAGACTCTTTTGTAAATAACACCGCTTTCATTTCGACGCATAAAAGAAGAAATTTTGGAATATGTCACAATTAAAAATTATAACAAATTATTGACACCGCAGCTATCATACCGCTTATATATATATATATTTTTCGCTTTGGTCACGCAAGATATATTGGAGAAAATTATTCTCCGAAGAACTGAGACTATAATACGCAGTGGACGTCAAAAACGCTTCCATTAAATACGCTCCCACTCTTCTTGAGAGTGAGAGTCCAGAGACGCCGCTGCTTCCGTACGAGGTGCTGAGTTTGCAGGTTAGTGCACGCTTTTTATTTGGGGTCTTTGTTTTTATATTTATTTATAGGCAAGATCACCAACCGCTCTACGTTCTCTGTTCCTTTCGCATTTTTTTATACCTTTTATTTTTCACCGCATCCCTTCCTGGTGGGACCTATTTACACGGTCCCATCAGCCCCTTCAGGCGACTATGTTTAGAAGACGGGAGTGGAAATGCTACGAAGCATGGCACAAAGAAGAGAGACCGATAATATAAAATATTATGCATATTTCTGTCTCATTCTTTGCCGGCTTCATCCTACACATTTTTGTATTTGTGTCTCTTACCTGTCGTTTTTCCGTTGCATCCGGTTTGAAATCACAACGATTCTAAAGTTTCACTTCAAAAAAGTCGTTTTTTTTTTACATTTTTCAATTATGCATAGCTATAAATATAACAGACAAATAATATAGATAACAATTAGTCTATATTTAACTTAGGCCAAGAAACCTGAAATTGAACCGGCATCTCGGACTAAAAAAACTCATTATCGACACGAATTTGACCGATATAGCAACAGTATGTAAACGTCGCACGCACAACTGAGCGATTTGATACAGTATTGTAAGTAATTAAGTATAAGTAACTTGTCTCAATGCCATCCATCACTACATAGTATAATACAACGTCGCTTTCTCTGTCCCTATATCCCTATGTACGCTTAAATCTTTAAAACTACGCAACGGATTTTGATGCGGTTTTTTTTTAATAGATAGAGTGATTGAATAGGAAGATTTATATGTACAATAACATAAATTAAATAGTGGAGAAATACTGTTATTTTTGAGGTTACTCCAAATTTAACGCGTGCGGACCACGGGCAGTAATGAATAAATCAAAACTACTCGATCGATTTTAATCATTTTTTCAGTGAATGACGTAGGCTATTTTATACCCGTGCGAAGCCGGAGCGGGCCGCCGGCGACAGCTCAAGCCGAGGTGCACCGAGTGCCCTTGAGATGTTTCGCCTAAAAACAATCGGGTGAGTGCCCTAAGCGCTCCCCTTAGTAGTCCGGTGGAACTGTGAAGGCGGAATAAGCCGGCAGTGTAGGTCAGTTCGAAAAAAAAAAAAAAAAAAAAAAAAAAAAAAAAAAAAAAAAAAAAAAAAAAAAAACGGAGCGGGCCGCTAGTAAAATATAAAACATACTTATACTTTAATTTGAGTTCTGCACATGCATATACAGGAGGGTTAAAAAGTTTAGCAGATATCAGATTTTTTTTTTTTCGAACTGTCTATTCTGTTGACCTGGCAAGGCCTTTACAGGTTCACCGGATTACTAAGGGAAGCGCTTAAGGCGCTCACCCGATTTTAATATCAGATAGTATGTAATTATTGTAGGTATGTAACAGATTACGTTTGAAATATAGGTCCTGTTTCTTAGTTATTGTGACCATTTGAACTGATGGATAAATCCAGTTTGTCTTTGATAGAATTTGTTTCCGAACCCTCCTCAGGCAGTGATCGCGAAGTCTCGAGTCACATGCAAGTGCCACGGCGTCTCCGGGTCCTGCAGTTTGATAACATGCTGGCAGCAGTTAGCATCTTTTAGACAAATCGGTGAGTATATTTCATTACACCTGACAAGCGAATAAAGTGTTAATCACAAAATCTGAATAGCTGGTGGTAAATAAAATAAATAAAAAAAACGAAAAAAGTCTCTCGTATTAAATGGATTTGCATTATCATTATGGTAAGCTACACAAAAATAAGTTGAATGATGTAGTAGGTTTGCATCACACGTCAATAGATGGCGCTTGTCAATATTATTATAAAATTAGAACACGGTGTCAAGAGTCGCATGTGATTATGTATCATCTAATTAGACTTGGCTATTTTTTAGTGTAGTAGTGCGGTGAAACTGTGAAAGCATTATTGCTGGCAGTGTAGGTCAGTACGAAAAAAAAAAAAAAAAGTCAGTTTTTAGTAGTCTTGTAGTCGGGTAAAGCTCTAGAGGCGTCCGAGTCAACGGTGTGTAGTAAGTTCGGAAAAAAAAAGTAATTTTTTAAGTTTCCAGTATATGTCTCAACTTGATCTCGACGTTTCATATTTGAGAGGACCTCAAAGTAGGCGGTCCATAAGTGATATATAGTAGCGAGTTAATGCGACACCCCGTAAACCGTCTCACCTAGGCAAACACCCGATTATTAATTTACCTATTTCTTAACAAATGCAGACCGCATTCTAAAATTTCTAATGCATACGTTTATTTTAAGCTATATATTAAAATTAAAACAAAATATTAGTTTGGAAAATTGGTAATTCTAATTTTATTATATGTTTTATTTGATAAAATAAAACATGGTTATTTTGTACAGTAACTTTTACAGTCCACGACAATACTTTTACCGCTCTGAATATAGCCGTAAGTTCGTAACATTACCTTATTACAAACATTATTTGTAATACATCGTCATTTAAAATCAAGTAATTTTGAGATGTAACTAAATAAGCCATGCATCATAAAGACATTATCGTGCAAAGATTTTATTACTAAAATAAGTTTACTTAAGCTAGTATTTCCCGTTCTATAATAACTCTCTCAATTTATACAGTTGCCAGATAGAAGCGATCCCGTAGTTTAAACGTTTAACGGTTCTGTGACGAGTCATTAGGCATGTTCACTGGTTAATGGGAGTCCATTGTCTGACCGCTAATAGATAGAGATATTAATGTTTGGTTATTTGTACCTCTCTTTGTATATGCCATCCTAGTATTTGGTACTAATTGAATTAAGATTTAGAAAGATAATATTAATACATTTTTTTTAACAATTTGTTTTTCACTCACTTCTTCAGCAAATTATTGTTTTATCTAATAAAAAAAAAATCTTGGAAATTTTAGCTTGTAATCTTCCTTCTAACTGCTTTTTTTCATTTCAAATACATAGAACATTTATGATTTTTTCAATTTCCTATATAACTTAGCGGTATGTAATGGGCACTGAAATCATTCAAAGCATAATTTGTGTATTGTGTGTTATTTTTACGATATATATGGCGGAGATGTATTCGTTATCGCGAAGAAAGTGCGCATCGGTCAAAAGTGACAAACGTCACCCCCGTATCGAAATATGAATTTTGATAAAAACTTCATGGTGGAACATCCGCCTCACCAGGTATTGTTGCATCATATGGCCATTTTCCATTTAACCAATCCTCATGAAAACTCGTATATTACAATAAATAAGTACAATAAATAATATCAAACGAAACACAGGCCCAGCTTGTCTATATAAATATAAATCAATTTCAGATTGTATATATTAGACATATCACTTCAGAACGGCTTCATTTATTTGACTAATTGTTTTTTGTTGTATTTGTAAGTATCAGGACGAGGAAAGGAAAGAGAATATTAGAAAAATCTTACGGAAAAATGTAAAATTTGATGTTTAAAATCTCCTTATGCAAAAGTGAGATTAACCCCTGGACTGTCCAAAATCATAAGTTCCATACTAACAAATGTAGATCTCATGATGCACAGTTCAACAGGCTATTGGCAGCGTAAGCTCAAATAAATATCTGATTTATTACAAAACTTTGAAAAATAACAAATTATGCTACAAGTTAACAGTGTAGTCAGTTCGAAAAAAAAAACAATTATGAATTCCAAAATTGTTATTTTATTTAATTATTTTTTCACTTGTGTCCTCATTTCATTCATTCATTCATTCATCCATTTTACTAAACCATGAAGTTTACAATATTAGAAAAAAGACATGATCCGCCATTTTGAGATCTGGGTCTTAAAAAATGCGCCCAGGGGTTAACATAATTGAAGGAATACGGTTCTGTTGTTCAGATGCCATTTTATTTAAACACATGATCGTACTGTAAAAGGAAGATTCGCTATGACACCCGTGTGAAGCCGGGGCACGCAGCCAGTATTATATAAAATGGATATTCATAAAACAAAAAATAACAACAGTTTTAATTATAATTAAAGCATCTAGTTTATAAAGTGGTCATCGAAACTAGCTGCTTAATAAAAGTAAAGACTAGATAAATTAGAAACGACAATGCCTGAAGTAATTATATATATGGACTACAAATTAAAACCAGAAGAAATTGTGAAATAAGACATGAGGTACATTTATAAGTTTTGTAATCCTTCCCGTTTGACTCCCGCTTGTCAACTTTATTAGGGTACGCAATTAAAATATCGATTCCAGTAAACTTATAAGGTTTTAAGTCCAACTCTACCATTTCGAGTTAATTAAGGTGCTGTATACGAGTATATTAAAAATTATTTACGACTTTTAAATTATATTTAGAAGTTATTGAGGCCATATTTGATTTTACGAGCGAACGACTCGACGCGTCGCCATCTTGGATTATAATAGTAGATTTTAAACATCATGAGACTTTGTTCTTTGGAAACAATGTAGTATATTTTCTACTATTTCGTTTTTAAAGTATAAACTTTTTATAACCTCGTTCGTTATAATCGACAACTTCGTGTAACGCAAAAATAAGGGGGTTTAACTTAAACCCCATACATTGATATACTGTTTACAGTTATTATCTATCTTAACATGTATTTATACCGTTTGTGTTCTGTGCAGTTATATACAGAGCGGTCAAAAAGTTTAGGCTATATGTTCATAGACCTCGTAAGTATACGCGGTTACAGTCAATGCCGGATTCAACCTTAGAGTCGCCCGTGGGCACTGTAAAAAGTGCCGCCACATTATCCAAATTTTGCATACAATGGCTAAAGTTTTTCTCAGGTGATTACTTAAGAGACAAGTACGAAGGCGCTACAGAAGTCAAAGTGTCAAGACGAGGCAAACTGAGGCTCGGCAATCCACATTACAGTCTCCCGACGGCGCAAGATTTGGTATATCTAGAAGATTCGCCCAACTACTGCGTCAAAAACGACTCTTTGGTGGGTATTTAATGATCTTCTATATAAATAAAGATGTATAGCCGATTGTATGTTATCGAAGCACATCAGAACAACGTTTAATTGGCTAATTCTTTTATACTGTGTGTGCAATTGTCAGGATAAGATTTTTTAAAAAGGAAATGTTTGAATGTTTTATATGGAATAAAAAACGAATGAGTGAGTGAGAAAAGATAATAGGATATATTCAAAAATATTGACGTTGAATTGGCACTTTATTTGATCGTCCTGTAAAGAGAAGATTTTGCCTTATTTTCTTCTTGATTTTACTCGTGCAAAGCCGGGGCAGGCAGCTAATATTTGAAGGAAAAAGAGCTATTCCCACAACTCACACTCAAAGTCACGATACGAAAAATAAATATTAATTTAATTATCGCGTTATTATAATAAAATGAAATACGATACAAAACAGTAAATTAGCCAATAGCAGAATGACTGGGAAAAATTCATAGTAGCAGTTATTGCTACATATAATCATGATAGATTTAATAACAATCTAAGGCATTAAAGAAACCGTACGACGTTAACGATTTTTTAATGAAAACTAGCTGCGCGTTCCTCAAGTACGACCGTGTAATAAAATAAAATAGCAACTAAACAAATGGCCGTCTATATTTTTGTACATTTTCCTTACTGTGTTTTGTCTCACTCACTCGCTCAGTAATTTTTATATGAGGATTTTTTAACACAAATTTTTCACTTTTCCATACAATTTTTCAGACCTTTTTTAATTTCATACAAACCTTGTCATGACAATTACGAACACAACGAACAGAAAATTGTCCAAATTGGGCTAATAATATCTACATGAATTGAATATTTATTTTGTCAGGGTTCGCTCGGCACATCGGGGCGGGAATGCAACAGGACGTCTTCAGGTATGGACGGGTGCTCGTTAATGTGCTGCGGTAGAGGCTACAACACAAAGAGAATCGTTGTCAAAGAACGCTGCGGCTGCAAGTTCCATTGGTGCTGTCGCGTCGAATGCAACACTTGTGTTAGATCTACTGACATGTACACTTGTAAATAAGGTTCGACGAGGAACATAGTATATTATCGATTATAAAATAAATCTAATTACTTGTATGAGTTTATTTTTCGTAGTGACTGTAAAGTATATTCAAGGCCGGATTCGGGTTGGCTAGCTGTAGGGCAGCGGTATCGAACTTACGGCAAGCGTGTAAGAGTTTTAAAATATGATTTTCTAAATTATATACAGAAAAATCTACTACTAGCAAAAAAGAGTAATTTTACAACTTATGTATATAAATAAAAAATCAATCCCCGTACATTTGTATGTAAGCGGATCATTTCAGAATGGCTTAATTTGCTGATAGGGTATGTATGGAAAAAAATGTTTGAAAATTAACACGAAAATGTTAAAAAAAATCGGTTTAAAGATGTTCAGTTCTTCAACTGCCGTTTTCTGTAATTACACGGTTTACTAAAAGGGTCTTCTCTTGTTGTTTCCGTTGTTTTCGCTAGTACGTGTGAAGCCAAAATGACAACGGCAACTGCCCATTCATTCTACCTATCTCGGTACTCAATGTCATTTTCTCCATTTATAAATAAAAAATTCGTTCTTTTTCTTATTTCAAAACATTTAAACGTTAATATTGGGACCCACGTTGTCTAATCTAAATCCGGCTCTGAGGAACTCTGTAAAAACCAGGTTAAAATGTGTTTACCTGGATACGTTTCCACTTAGACTTAGGCATTGTAATGTATATATCGGAATATACTTTGACACGAAATATTAATAGAAAAAACTTCAAATATCTATAAACACTGATCTCAGTCTAGTTAATTAGACATATTTTTCAGTCTGTAAATTATACGCTATGTTAATTAGGCTATATGTGTATATAAATATAATGATATTTAATACATATTAATTAATTTTAATAATAAGAATTGAGTATTTTAGAATTATAGAAACGTACTACAATAGCTACCTACTTTAAACAAAACTAGTAGAATAGATGGCGCGTTGGATGCAGACTGGTGATTGTTTAAAATTAAAACAAATTAACCAATCTGACAATAGACATTGTATTTTGTGCTTTTAACAATTGACAAAAGGTATATTTTGCCTTTGGTATTCGTAGTATTAACAGATTACATAAGAACAATTTATATTATAACAAGTATTAAATATTCTTTGTAGGAGAAAAACTTTGGCAATAATAATTTAAATAAATAAATAATCGTGTATATTATTTATTATAGAGGCTAAATATGCGTGTAATAAAACCATTTGTTATATCGCTTTGTTTTTTTTTTCATTAAAAACCAATTACAAGTACATACAATACAAATTAATCATGTAATGTATTCTTTTTAAGCAATGGATAACAAATCAATCGATAGAATTGATGAAGATGTCACTATAGTACTTGAGTGAACGTTACTTTGCACTTCCGACTGGAATTGATTGGACGTTGTCACGTCTCAATGCAACCAAAAGCGTTCAATTTTATTTACGTTACGGTAAAACGTGGCAGTGGCAAACCAATTCCAGGCGGAAGTGCAAAGTAACGTCCACTTAAATACAAATAAAGGAATAAATACCACTCTGCTATTGATTTAATTGATTATCCTTATTATTTGTCGATATTGTCGCAATGTGTGAACATGCGATTCTTTTTTTTCGAACCAAAAAACGTTATTAGCCTGAAGGGGATTCACAGCTTCACCGGACTAAGTGAACATGCAAGCATTATGCCATAACCGGTAAATATGACAGGTAAAGTTTTTCACGTTGCTTAAACTCAAAGTCATGATTTGAACAACGAATATTCATTTTATTATCAGGTAATTATTACAAATTGCAAACATTACATAACAATGAATTATCCAACAGTAGAATAATTGAGACCAATTTATAACGTCAATTGTCTAAAACGGTGATTCCCAAAGTGGTCCAGGGGTCCACGAGAAACTCGATGGGGGTGTACGTTGGCGTGACAAAGAAATGGCGGTGCACAATTAATAAGCGGGGTTCTATGAGAATTGGTCTATTTTCGATAGTGTGAAGAACTAACAATGTTGGCTTGGTTTCATGTGTTCACGTATTGAACCTGCGGTGGGTCCACCGGAACTAGTAAAATTTTGAAATGGGTCTATGAAAAAAAAAGTTTGGGAACCTCTGGTCTAAAATAACCGTTATTGTCATCTACAGATGCAATTACAAGACTATTTAAATTTGACGTTATAACTCCATATGTATCAAGTCCTTGTAGATGAAAAATACACATGTGGTCAGGAGACCCATATAACGAGGAGATAACCAAATCAAGAAGTTTAATATATTATTTTAGGAAAAATATTCATTTTTCGTAAGGAAGTTATAAAACTGGCAACACACTATCGGCCACATATCTATAAAAGAAAATTTTATTGTCGCTCATGCTTATTGGCGATGTTATGTAGAGGTTTAGTAGCATTCTTATTTTTTTACGTGGATAGTAAAACTATTACTGTCATATTTATATGAATAGCGTTATTTTAAACCTAATTTCTAGTGTTTTTTTTTGAGAAGCTTGCGAGTGATTATGTTCATAGAAAACGTCGATTGTCAATTGAGACATCATTACATTAATTTCGAAATTTATATAGAGAAATATTTATGGTCGATACACTGAGATTTCATTTTTCATATCATTTGATATTAATAATTAATACTTATTTGTTTATTATAGTATACTGAGTGTCGTTATTCGATTTTATTTTTCAATTTGAGATTTGCTTAGTCGAATTGAACAGTGAATGTAACTTAACGCGGAGTAATTAAATAATACAACTTATATTTTATACATAAACAATGCAGTATATATATATGTATACGTATACTGATGTATACGTATTCTGCATTTTAATATATTATTCACATGATAAGTTTGAAAATAATGTAGGAACTTTAATGTACATTTATTTATGTTTTTATTTCTATCTCGAGTGGTTCCACAAGCACGCACACCTCTTGTCTTTATAAAATATTGTTATTTACGCTGTTACACATTGAACCGTATAAAATTAGACACTAAACGGTATCAACGATTAATTCGTATTCGTTTAAATTAATTCTGGTGGGCCGATCCCGGCGGCACTGCAATGCCGGGCCGACCCGTGACAGGAGTGGAGCGAGCCCCGATACTGGTCCCGCGATGCGGGAACTTTCAGATATTAGGCTGAAAAAAACAGATAAAGAAACTGCCCCCCTTGTGGAGGGTACAAGAAACCACACCTGGTCGACTTGAATACATAGTATTATTGGAGAGGCGACTGCCTCCCTCAATTTATTCACCCTACCCAATAAACTCCTCCGATCCAGTGACTTTTATACACGATGATATGGAGGAGGCACCCGCCTCCCTCAGATTAAAGAAACAATACTATAATGAAATTAGAAAATAAAAAGGGTATACGTCCTAGCAGAGGGCTGAAAAGCCTCCAGAGATCACTTTGGTGTATTGGTACCACGATGCTGAAATTTTTAGATATTAAGCTGCGTGGAACAGTATACTTTCACATTTATAGCAGGGAGCTTGATTGTTAGTAACTTGTTATTTTATCGCTTGTTTTAGGTCGATGGGTCAAAGAGCAATTGTATTTGAGAACGGCCGGTATTTGAATTACTCTTGATTAAGATATGACCGCTAGTACTGCACTCGGGTACTGGCAACAGATCTTGATACTGCTGGACCCCTGATACATGTTCCACATTAATATCCCGCGACCATCCGATGGTATCGGAGACTATGAGTCTCCTCATCAACCAGGCATACCTTGGATTGACTCTAAGGAGCCTCAAGACTCGCTCGTTACAGGCCGGCCACCCCCCAAGCGCTCCCACCATGAATGCCTCCACGGTGACCTGGAAGCCTTGGCATCGAAGGTCTGCAGCTAGTGGGGCATATTTGGAGAGTTTCTCATGTCTCGCCGCCGCAAAGGCTGCCAGCCGATTTTCAAAGGGGACTGCTACATCGATGATAACTATCTTCCGCTCAGCATCGTCCCGAAAGACAAGATCCGGCCTGAGCCCTGCAGAGGTATCGCCGACATCGTCTACGCATGCATTCACACGCTTAGTCCCGGGATAGTGGCTCGCCTCCGCCAACCGATGGAGGACCGCGTCATGTCTGCGGGTAATGGCTACCATATGTGGCTTGCAGTGATTCACGACGTGCGGCAGCGTCTCAAGACTCTCCCCGCATCTGCGTCATCGCTTATCATTATCTTGAAGCCACCTCATAGCCGCGTTTAGCGGCAGCACATCGAGGCGAGCTCGATGGACAAAGTGCCAGTCGGCAAAGCGCGTAAAGATGCCAGTGCGTAGAAAGTGGTTGCTTACACCCTGTTCCGTTGTCACCTCATATACCTTGCCCTGGTCGCGTTTGGTAAGCAGGCGCTCTCGGTAGAAGTCTACGACTGCAGATCTTAGTGTACGTACAGCCTCTGATCGTTGGCTTGCAGTCAATACTACTCTCAGACCTCCACCTGGTCTTCGGCACTCAAGTGCAATACCTCGCTCAGGATCCCAGCGCCATCGGAGGGATAATTTGGAGGCTATTCTCATGGCGGCATTGCGAGCGCGAGACCACAACGAGGCTACTGTGGAGCTTCGAGTTCGCGCGAAGTTGCCCGTGAGTAACCCGGATAGATAGTCGGCCAGATCTTCATCGCTCGGTGGCCAGCCAAGGCGTACTCGAACCACGTCCCTTAGGGTCGAAATTGACAAACTTCTCACTCCCTCATCTTGTGATGTAAGCAGACGGAAGACATGAGCAATTGTGAGGATGTCAACCATGTCACCCAAAGGGAGGAGTCCTCCTCCCCCATACGAGGAGGGAGGTAGACAACTTCCACGCTGGCTCGCTGAGGAAGACTCATCCAGCGCTTGGCCAATGTTTTCACCACCCTGTCCACTTCAATGAGTAGGGATTTCTCAACGTGAGAGCCGCGCAGGCAGAAATCGAGCCGTGGCAGGATGAACGTAGCCACAGCATCGAGCTTCTGCCACGGGGCTAGTAATGAAGCATCGATGGAGTGAACATCCTTGATCAGAGCTGCGATATCGTCTGTCGGTGCCTGATTAACTCGCAGTCCTGTAAGTGTGCCGAGATGGCAATAGGCCTCCCTCTCTTCCATGGCTCGGATTTTCTCCCGTCCCAGAGTGAATAATGTGCGTATAGCCTATGTTTTACCCCGCACTCTGTTGAGATGAAGGGTAGCACATTTAGCCGGGTTAAAACTGAGCCCAACCGCTCGCGTCGCAATCTCAGCCTCCACGAGTAGGGCTATCATGCCACTGACAGAGGAAGACAGAAGAGCAGCGTCATCTGCATATATTAAGTTGTTTACGGTGCAACCCGGCAAATCAAAACCATGCCCAACATTGGTTATGGCCTTTACAACGAGTTCCAAGGCCAGGTTGAACAAAACTGGGCTCAGCGGACAACCCTGCTTTACCCCTGATAGAATAGGGATTGGTGAGGTCAGACCTCCAGGCAACCTAACCTGCGTGGAGGAGTCAGTGTAAAAGGAACCAATGAGCTTCAGGAAGCCCTCAGAGATTCCGTGCCACCGCAGGGTCTCATTAATGGTGTCGTGGGGGACAGAAATGAATGCGTTTCTTAAATCTAACCACGCTACCACCAGCTCACTACCTTTGGTTCTTGCTTCGTGGAGCGCCTCGTGGAGCATAAAGTTGTGTTCATGGCAACCCTCGTGCGGAAGAAATCCCTTCTGGCTTGGGCTAATGCGGTTCTATGCTATGGCCCAAGAGGATAGCCGGGCTGCCAATAGAGCGGCAAGGACCTTTGGTGCAGTGTCTCCCAAAGCAATCGGCCGCCAGTTTGTAATCTGCCCTCGATCGCCCTTCTTATGCAGCAGTATGGTGGTGGAATTTTTCCAGCACTGCGGAATACACTTTAGTCGTAGGCATGCGTTGATTATCGCGGTTAATACGTAGGCGCCTCAGTCTGCTTTCCGCAAATCCTCATAGGTGACACCATCGGGTCCTGGAGAGCTATTAGGCATACGCCGGAGACGACGGACTACCTCAGCCGAAGTGAATAGACGACACAGGTCATCATCGTCCTCAGTGCCAGGTGTTAAATAGGAAAGCATCGCGCGAAGATCTTCACCGGCATTTCGTTCGCCATGCACCGCTGTAAAGTAACGATACACCTCTTCTGCCGTTATATCACAGTGTTGTAGCGGCCCGCTAATTACTTTATGAACTGCTTTTCTGCGATTCGAGCGATAAAGGCCCTGGATGCGCTTGCTGTCCTCCACCCAAGTGGCACGATCGGGGGCGATTGTTACCTCAACCCTCAAACGCCTATACCGTCTTCCGCCATGTTGTTGCATATCGCGCCTTTGCTGCTGCTTACTTCTGAACAATTCCAGAGCGAGTCGAGCGGCCTGATCTAATTGTTGTTCGTCAGTAGCGCAAGTTGCAGCCTCGATAACCAAAGCTTGGTCATTTGACGGGCAGCATCTAAAAGCAGGACGAACAGGTGATCTTTGTGGTGCAGTCTCAGCGGGATGTAGAGTATTCTGGCCTTCAACTTGAAGCATATTTAATGCGTCGAAGCTGTTTTGCAGGAGCACCGGCGTTGTTAGCACCGGCAATGGAGCCCTGATGGTGTTTCTGGCAGGTGCCCAATCTTCATCTAAGGGTGTAGGTGGTGATGCCACCATCGGCAACAAAGATGCGACTGGAGCCGAATGTGGCGAGGTAGACCTGGTCGTAACCCCCATTATGATAGGATTACTGCAGACCGTGGTGGTCATGATCGCAGTGGTTATTGTAGTACAGCTGGAGACAGCGCACGCAACACCCGCCGTAGTTCTCGCATCCATGGGCACTGCAACCGCTTCACCATAGCCGATGCAGGTCATAACGCTGGTAGTTGCGGTATGGGTGTCGCTGCTGGAAGCTGGGTACCATAGCGTACCCCTGGTCATCGCCTCTGCTGCGCTGGAACCCATGCCGTCTGCACTTACATTGGGCAGGATGGTGTGGTTGGAAATTGGACACTCCTCCACTGTAGATGCCCCACCTGCCTCGAATACTGGAGTATCCGCGCCGGAGCCGTTACAATCCGTGGCGGCAATAGTCGTGGTGATTGAAACAACAACACGTCTTTCAGCCAGATCCAGCGCGGACGTTTCGGTGGTCGGATTATTAATTTGCTGTAGGCTAGTTGATGTCCCGGATGTGGTTTCGTGTGACTCACGAATGTGCCTATTTAAATCTTTAAGCGCTATGGCTGTTGGTTTGTGCGATATACCACACGTTGCACACTTTAGTTTAATAGCGCTCTCATCGACCCCATGTTCCAGTTTCAGATGCTTCACTAAGCCCCCCTTACGCGACAGACCAGTGAACCTACCTCGAATGAATCCGCGACGGCCGACGATGCAAGGGGTACAGAACTCACAGAGAAGGTCCTCCGGGCAGGGGATGGTAATGTAGACGATGTTACTGTGGCCGGCCATCCTCGTTTTCGCTTCGAACCCCTCTCGCACTCTTAACTAACCAGAACGCGAGAAGTGCGTTGTGTGAACCTTTTGAATTACTTTACTTGAAAATAAATCGTTGTTTATTTTTTTTTTCTTTTTTGTTCTCATACCTAGCCTGGAATCGCTATCACCTTCTATTTCCTAATTAAGATAAATTTCGTAAAATAATAATAATAACAAATAACTACAGGTGCGTTTCACTTTTTAGGCGGACAGTACAAAACGAGTATATGATTTCTTACTAAATCCAGAAACCAACAACAGAAAAGACAGCGAACAAGGAGAATACGAACCGTAATTAATTAGGCGAATTGAACAGTGAATGTAACTTAACGCGGAAGTAATTAAATAATAGAACTTATATTTTATACATAAACAATGCAGTATATATATGTATATTATGCATTTTAATATGACTATTATTCACATGATAAGTTTGAAAATAGTGTAGGAACTTTAATGTACATTTATTTATGTTTTTATTTCTATTTTGAGAGGTCTCATAAGCACGCACACCTCTTGTCTTTATAAAATATTATTGTTATTTACGCTGCTACAGTGAAACCTATAAAATTAGACACTAAGTAGTATCAACGATTAGTAATCGTATTTGAACAATTGACTTCTGGTGGGCCGATCCCGGCGGCACTGCAATGCCGGGCCGACCCGTGACAGGAGTGGAGCGAGCCCCGAACATCCCGTCATTTTACAAAAATCAGTTTAATATACTGGTCCCGCGATGCGGGAACTTTCAGATATTAAGCTGAAAAGAACAGATTTGCAAAACATAATTGTCTCTTCTTAGCCAAAAGGCCGAGAAGCGATAACTGCAACTGCACAGTTTAAAACAGGTCAATATTTCGAAGACGATCTTGACAGTGCAATGTAAAACAATCAGATTCTATTACAGCGACATCTATTGTCACATCAACTACACTAATGAACGAGTGGCAAAAATGTTCTACGCTATCAAACATACAAAGAACGCAACGTTTTATAAATAGCTATTTATTAAAGTGAAAATAAAACAATAAATATTAGTCACTAAAATGTGACAATATTAACGAAAAACCAACGTGAAAGATGCAACTGCAACTTTAAAATTTGTATTCCGAAGACTCAGTGAACACGATGATAAAATAAACAAACAATAATAATAATATAAGGTAAAATCTGTGTGAAATACTAATCACGTAAAGACTAATTGATAAGAATATAAAATTCTAAAAATTAGTGGAATATAGCGACATCTATGATACCTGTGCGCAACTTCGGATATTGTTCTAGTAGTGGTTAATATATTATATAGCAATTATTATAACACGAAAATGAGAAATAATTTTAATAATTATAATTCCGTAAACCATAAATCTGCTATAATTATAACGTATTGAAAATATACTACTACGTAAAAATATCGAACTCAGATAATATAAGTAATTGCAGAAAGTGTCATCTGTCCGAAAAGTATTTACAAATAACCCTAGTTTCTTAGTATATTTATAGATGTCGCTTTAAGTTATAAATTACATTGGAACGTGCTGTAGATTATTATTATTTTAGTATTTCGTAAATGGATTATATGAGACAAGTGAGGTGCTATGATTGGTTGAATATAATCGTAAACGAAATTATATCATATCATGTTCAAAAACGATCTACATGGAAAGGTTTCTCTCCTTGTTACAAACATACTTTTTAACGTGGAATTCCTCAGGGTTTATTACGAAATGCGGTTTGTATTATAGCAATGATTGTTTTTTATTATTTTATTTACCGGCTAAGTAAAATAAATCGCAATAATTCCCGATTCGTTAAGTAAATATTGGGAGATGCTATTTTTATTAAGCATTGATTGGTCATGATATTTCGTAGCTGTATCGTTTAGAATTATAACGTATTGAAAACATTTACTTCCATTTTTATTTTTTTCTGTTAACTCCAAGCACGTAGAGCATACATCACATCAGTCATAAATCCAAATCATATTTTATAATTACAATTAATTGTACTTCGGAAATAAGACGTCTTCACTCCAAAAACGTAACATTCATTGTTTCTGTACTTATCATATAATTTCCGTATATTTAAATCTGGACTATTTTCATTTTTTTCCGCTGTCTTAGTTCGCCTTTTTTTTACAGTAATGCGCCTCAACACATTTTGATATTTGAAAAATTAATATATAGACTCTTTTTGTGGTCCATATTTTACCCCATTGTGATTTCCACCGCGTCTTTCATCGATGTCTACATCTCTTGCATAGTGCGATGTACTCATTACATAGGATACTTCGTGATACCATAAATAGATAGAAAAAATGTTTTGCATATAGGTACTTTTTTATTGTTTATAACCACAGAATATTTTATTACAGTTTGTTTTCTACTTAAGTAATTCACACCTTTATTTGTATAGTTTACACTACGAGAGATCAACATTATTGAATCTTGATCTTTTTTGTTTTCATAACGGCAAAATTTTGTGTGTACAGCTATTAAATTGGCCATGGTTATGCTACTCCCATATCTGCGTGACGGATGTTCGACTACCTGTCGCGTTAAAATTAACGTCAAAAATCATTCCGATAAAGGCATAGAATTCCCGTTCCAACACCTGTGTCATTCTAATAACTTTAAATTAGCGTCCGATAAATTCCTCTGATGTGCGTAAAAACCGCCGGCCCAGTTATCGTGCTGCGTGTATCGTCACGCAATCCGATAGTTCGTAACGCGAGACGATAATATCTTCCCACATCTGCATTTAATCTGACCATAGACAAAATTTCGTGTCGATACACGCAGGTATGGGAGTAGCATTAGACAATTATACTAAAAAGATTTTATGGAATGTTCACATACTCTTTTGGGTACACATTTGCTGAATACCTGAAATATACAGAGAAATAATATTATTTAGTACCATCTAATAAAATTTGTAGATAAACTATTTCATATTCCAAATATATTAAGGAAATGTACAATAAAGTATTCTATAACAAAAGGATTCTCAACCCTAACTAAGTGCTTATTTCATTCTCTTATCTATATTTCTTTTCCAGTTTTCTTGATTTCTCCGTTGTTCCCTTGCATGTCGATCACTTACTGTGATAGAAGTGACAGTTGCGTTGGACAGAATTGGTAAAATTTCTTTAAATTTTATTTTGTATTTCATATCATACAGCTGTTATTGTTCGTGTGCAAATAAATTCGTTTCACATAAAGTAACCCTTGCAGCGACAAATAGGGTAATCAATTAATCGGCATGACTATAACTAAATAAATAGTTTTCGTTTC
The DNA here is from genome assembly GCA_035772565.1 of Antheraea assamensis. Classification (NCBI taxonomy): domain Eukaryota; kingdom Metazoa; phylum Arthropoda; class Insecta; order Lepidoptera; family Saturniidae; genus Antheraea; species Antheraea assamensis. The sequence goes on along the minus strand of JAQQSE010000224.1, from coordinate 548,020 downwards.
GCTAATCTTGTTGTTTATTATAACGGTAATTTTAATAGGATATACTATAAATAGCTGAAATGCGCTATTACGAAATATGTATCAAGTCCTTGTAGATGAAAAATACACATGTGGTCGGGAGACCCATTGGTATCACGAGGTGATCCCAGTAATAACGAACGATGTTCCTTTAATATAAGTAATCAAATCAAGAAGTTTAACATATTATTTTAGGAAAAATATTCATTTTTCATAAGGAAGTTATAAAACTGGCAACACACTATCCGCCACATATTTATAAAAAAAAAATTATTACCACACATGTTTATTGGGGATGTCATGTACAGGTTAGTAGCGTTCTTATTTTTTACGTGGATAATACAATTATTACTGTCATATTTATATGAATAGCGTTATTTTAAATCTAATTTTTAGTGTTGTTTTGAGAAGCTTGTGAGTGATGATTATATTCATAGAAAACGTTAATGATTATTATATTTTACTCTATTATGTAGAGAGAGAAACTAAATCCTGTTGTATCATTTTTATTGATATGGATTATAGGAATATATTGTTGTGTTGTTGGATATGCTAATTAGAGATGTTATTACAGGTTAGTAGCGTTCTTATTTTTTACTTGGATAGTAAAATTATTAGTGTCATGTTTATATGAATAGCGTTATTTTAAATCTAATTTTTAGTGTTGATTTGAGAAGCTTGTGCGTGATGATTATATTCATAGAAAACGTCGATTGTCAATTACATTAAATTTCAAAATTTACATAGAGAAATATTTATGGTCGATACATTGAGATTTCATTTTTTATATCATTTCATATTAATTATTAATACTTATTTCTTTATTATAGTGCACTTAGAGTAGTTATTCAGTTTTATTTATTTAACTGAGATTTGTTTAGGCGAATTGAACAGTAAATGTAACTTAACGCGAAGTAATTAAATAATACAACTTATATTTATGTATATTATGCATTTTAATATGACTATTATTTATTCACATGATAAGTTTGAAAATAGTGTAGGAACTTTAATGTACATTTATTTATGTTTATATTTCTATTTTGAGAGGTCTCATAAGCACGCACACCTCTTGTCTTTATAAAATATTATTGTTATTTACGCTGCTACTACAGTGAAACCTATAAAATTAGACACTAAGGCTCGGTTGCACCAGTTAATGTTAAAGTAAAAAATTCGGTTAAAGTTATTGTTAGGCAAAAAATAGGTTGCACCAATTGACAATGGTTAAAATGACGTCACGATTTAACTTTAACTATTACCGCTCCATGTTGGCCGGTTACCGTTATTGTTAATGTCAATTTTTGAATCGGTTGTCATGTTCACTAGAAAAAACTTTATAATATCATGTCGTTGCTAAGAGAAATCCTGTGGGAAACTGAAAATAGTTCTTCCGATGACGAAATCAATATATGTGAAGATAATTTGCGTCTTAGAAAGAAAAAAGTTTAATTTCCTAGAATTGGAAAATGTCCACAGGACGACAAACGCTAACGTTTTGTCGTTGACATCTGAAATCTGTCATCAAAAATCTATTGACAGTCACAGAATAACAATAGTGACACTTGGTGACACTTATAACAAAGTCCTGCCAAGTAAAATATATTACCCTTTTCGATTTTAGGGACTAATTGGCTTATTGAAGTAGCAACCCTAATAACTTTAACAATTACAAAATGTTTGATGGTGCAACTCGTTTTGGCAAATGTAACTGTTAGCAAGTCTTGTCATTGTTAAAGTTAACTTTAACAATTACAATAACCACGATTTTGCTGCAACTCAGCCGCCTAAGTAGTATCAACGATTAGCAATCGTATTTGAACAATTTTCTTCTGGTGGGCCGATCCCGGCGGCACTGCAATGCCGGGCCGACCCGTGACAGGAGTGGAGCGAGCCCCGAACATCCCGTCATTTTACAAAAATCAGTTTAATATACTGGTCCCGCGATGCGGGAACTTTCAGATATTAAGCTGAAAAGAACAGATACTACACTTTGATCTTAGCCAAAAGGCCGAGAAGCGATAACTGCAACTGCACAGTTTAAAACAGGTCAATATTTCGAAGACGATCTTGACAGTGCAATGTAAAACAATCAGATTCTATTACAGCGACATCTATTGTCACAACAACTACACTAATGAACGAGTGGCAAAAATGTTCTACGCTATCAAACATACAAAGAACGCAACGTTTTATAGATAGCTATTTATTAAAGTGAAAATAAAACAATAAATATTATTCACTAAAATGTGACAATATTAACGAAAAACCAACGTGAAAGATGCAACTGCAACCTTAAAATTTGTATTCCGAAGACGCAGTGAACACGACGATAAAATAAACAAACAATAATAATAATATAAGGTACAATCTGTGTGAAATAAGAATTTGATTACGTAAAGATTAATTGATAACAATATATAATTTGACTAACTGTTGCCCGCAACTCCGCATGCTTTTTTTTATAATTGTAAATTACTTATAAGATAACTATTTGTTACTGAAAGTTCCGTGAAAAATGGTTCAAACGTTTTGGAGATAGTAATGAAAACGAAGTCATGGGTAAAAGCTAGTCCAAAATAAAAAAGCTTTAATTACTTTTTATAACGTTAGCTATCTGTCAGTGAAAGTCCCATGAAAATAGGTCCAATCGTTTTGGAGATAGTACTACAGACGAAGCCACGGATGACAGCTAGTCTAAAATATAGTAGCCTATGTCACTCCCTGTAATTTTAACTATCCGTTAGTGAAATTTCTGGCAAAATTGGTTCAGCCGCTTCGGAACAGGAACAAACAGATAGAGAGAAAATTCTTGAATGGTTGAATACAACTAAAACGTAAAACATTGCCTTATCATCATCATCATCATCATCAGCCTGTAAGAGATTCACTGCAGGGTCATAGGAATCTTCTAGAACGAAGTTATGGGTATAAATACCACGCTGTATTGGCGATTTTAAACTGTGAGAAAATCCACAGTTCTATATTTATTCCCATATATGGTGTATTTTTCATCTACATATATACGTTATAGATACGATACGTTATAGATATACGTGGAACGTCCACTTTGTATTTCCGCTTCAAAGTGATTGGTTGAAGCCTACTAATCGGATTATAAAAATTAAGTTTTTAACCAAAGAAAAACGTTTTTGATCATGGTATGGTTATAATGTGGTACACGATTACATACGAACAATTAAAGAACCTCACTTGTCTCCATATAATCCACTTACAAAATACTCAAATAATAATAATCTACAACACATTCAAATGTAATTTATAACTTAAAGCGACATCTATAAATATACTAAGAAACTAGGGTTATTTTAAAATACTTTTCGAATAGATGACTCTTTCTTCAATTACTTATATTATCTGAATTCGACATTTTTACGGAGTAGTATATTTTCAGTACGTTATAATTATAGTAGATTTATGGTTTACGGAATTGTAATTAATAAAATTTTACGGAATTATAATTAATAAAATTATTTCTAAATTTTGCGTTATAACAATTTCTGTATAATATATTAACTACTACTAGAACAATATCTGAAGTTGCGAATATGTATCATAGATGTCGCTGTATTTTACTAATTCTAAGAATTTCCATCGGTTGCTCTTTACGCGTTTGTTATCAAATTATATATTGTTATCAATTAGTCTTTACATAATTAGTATTTCACACAGATTGTACCTTATATTATTATTATTGTTTGTTTATTATATCATCGTGTTCACTGAGTCTTCGGAATACAAATTTTAAAGTTGCAGTTGCATCTTTCACGTTGGTTTTTCGTTAATATTGTCACATTTTAGTGAATAATATTTATTGTTTTATTTTCACTTTAATAAATAGCTATCTATAAAACGTTGCGTTCTTTGTATGTTTGATAGTGTAGAACATTTTTGCCACTCGTTCATTAGTGTAGTTGTTGTGAGAATAGATGTCGCTGTAATAGAATCTGATTTTTTTACATTGCACTGTCAAGATCGTCTTCGAAATATTGACCTGTTTTAAACTGTGCAGTTGTAGTTATCGCTTCTCGGCCTTTTGGCTAAGATCAAAGTGTAGTATCTGTTCTTTTCAGCTTAATATCTGAAAGTTCCCGCATCGCGGGACCAGTATATTAAACTGATTTTTGTAAAATGACGGGATGTTCGGGGCTCGCTCCACTCCTGTCACGGGTCGGCCCGGCATTGCAGTGCCGCCGGGAACGGCCCACCAGAAGTAAATTGTTCAAATACGATTACTAATCGTTGATACTACTTAGTGTCTAATTTTATAGGTTTCACTGTAGCAGCGTAAATAACAATAATATTTTATAAAGACAAGAGGTGTGCGTGCTTATGAGACCTCTCAAAATAGAAATAAAAACATAAATAAATGTACATTAAAGTTCCTACACTATTTTTAAACTTATCATGTGAATAAATAATAGTCATATTAAAATGCATAATATACATAAATATAAGTTGTATTATTTAATTACTTCGCGTTAAGTTACATTTACTGTTCAATTCGCCTAAACAAATCTCTATAATAATAAATAAAATAATGACTCTCAGTGCACTATAATAAACAAATAAGTATTAATAATTAATATCAAATGATATGAAAAATGAAATCTCAATGTATCGACCATAAATATTTCTCTATATAAATTTTGAAATTTATTGTAATTGACAATCGACGTTTTCTATGAATATAATCATCACGCACAAGCTTCTCAAATCAACACTAAAAATTAGATTTAAAATAACGCTATTCATATAAACATGACACTAATAATTTTACTATCCAAGTAAAAAATAAGAACGCTACTAACCTGTAATAACATCTCTAATTAGCATGTCCAACAACACAACAATATATTCCTATAATCCATATCAATAAAAATGATACAACAGGATTTAGTTTCTCTCTCTACATAATAGAGTAAAATATAATAATCATTAACTTATTAATTTGTTTTGTAATTCCCATACTTGCGTAAGCGGTTAAAGGTGCATTCATAACACAGAATAATATTACTCCATTCATAATACATTTTAGGGAATTACGGTGGATTTCGCTTGCAAGCATAGACAAGTAGGGTTGCCATATGTATTCAATCCATAATCGACTAAATTTAGCAGATCATACAAAAAGTAAATAAATAAATCTTGCTTACGTAATCACCACCCAGATTCTTCATTCCCGTATGTTATAAAAATAAGCAAATAGAAGGCCGCCTTTTGGTGCTTACGTAATTCTTAAACGGCGCCTATGTGTGATATTGTCCTATAGGTAAATCAATTGTAATTATTAGTACAGTGGTACTACTGTTAGTACTGTAAAATGAATACAGTATTTATTTAAATTAATACTAATAAAAATACTTTGTATATGTAATTAATATATCATGATTTATTATCATACCCGTAGCGCAACTTTGTTTTTGTGATGGTTATTCTGTGAAGATTTTATTTTTATCGTTAATAATTCTAGTGATAATTTTTTTAGGTGCGTTTAACGTTTTTTGGTTGGGGAAAAACTTACAGATTCATGTCACTAATGACCTGCACATACTCGAAACATATTACGCTTGCGCTAGAATAGCGACGTGTAATATAGTGGCTTACGTACATGTAATATTGATATTTTCTATAGAACTTGTGTAGCCCACGTAGTATCCTTTAGTAGTTTGTGTGCTGCTTATTATATGTTTGATTCTTTTAAAAACTGCGTACAAATATTACCCAGAGTGTTAATAGATGTGAAACTATCAGGTTACTATTAGGTTTAATGTTATTAATGTCTACCTGATCTTTTTTTTTAATAATACTTTTAAAATTTAAATTTTATAGTAAGGAGTTAGATTTAAAGTACCTATTTTAATTTCGTATCGTTTAGAAATTAAAAAAAAAGAAAAAAAGTGAGAAAAGCGTATTAGGGATGCTCATCGCAAAAAAAAAAACGTTGTTTTATAGACTTGAGGTATCGTACATTAAATAGATGTTAATAGTATATTGAATGGAAAATATCGGTAATTTCAATATTGCCATATATTTTATATTGTTTATGTATATATCATTTATAATTCAATATTCGATACTAAGAGGTAAATGGAAGAAAATTTAAAACCTCTATTGAGTATTAAAAATGCAATTAGTATTAGGACAAGTGCTAACTTTTTTTTTATTATACTCGATATTTGTTATTTAAATATCCCATCAATATTACACTCATGGGCATATTTAGAGGAACGCAAAAGGTTGAATAACGGAAAATATTTTTTTATGTCCCTCTGGCTATATATTTGGTTATATATTGGCTTATGTCATTTAAAAATAGAAGATTTTGAACAAAATTTTACTTAAGACTTTCTTTTGCTTTTTTTTGCTAACTTTGATACATAGTGTATGACATTTTGGCAAGTTTTTGTGGTTTTACAAATTTAGTATATTTTATTATTTCTGATTTTTGGCAAAAAATATTGTTGAGTGAAGGAAACTTCATCTGATAAATTTAAATCATAATGACTACCGGATCTCGACATTGCTTAGGTGTCTAAAGCTGTAATTTTCATTGATGTTAGTCACACTTAGAATGAAGTGGCTTAAAACATTACGAGTGTCAAAGTTTGTGATTTTTTAGAATGTTAAATGATACCTGCAGAGTAGAGAGTATACAAGACGTAAAGGACAAAATCCCAAAAGAGTAATAACAGAGAGAGACGACAGATTTATTGTAAGCGGTGTTCTCAGAAATTACATTTCTATATCTTACGAGGTACAAAATAAAGTTCGAGTAGTGACAGCTACCACCAATTAGAAAAATAATTAAAACAGGCGGTATAGGGTCGTAATTGAGGTCTTTTGTTCACCGCAGGTTATCGAGTAGCTCAGTCCAACTTTGCTTATTCACACCGAATTTGCAAAGATGATGCGTGGGAAAAAGTACTCTTTACAAATGAGTGTCAAAGTGTGACTGAATATGACCAGGAGAAACGCTAACGTTGACCAATTGAACAAGAGCTCCTTATGGCGAAGGTTTAGTAAAGGTATACGATGGTATTAGTTTAAGAGCATGCATGGAGCTACACATCGTAGAAAACGCGTCCCCGATTGCGGCAAGATACGTAACAGACACTTTCGAAAAGATTAGGATTCCCTTTTTCTCATTCTTGTATTACTTTCTTTTAATACACGATAATGCTAATCCTCAGACTGTGGTGATAATATCGTTATATCCTCCACAGGTTGGACCTCAAGTTTTGGCTAGGCCATCACGTTCGTCGAACCTAAATCTGAAAGAATATATTTGGGATAAACTGGGAAAACTATTTAAACAAAAAATCCAGTACCAACTAACCTAAGGGACCTTAGAAGTGCAAGAGATTTTATAAAATTTTCTAAATGATGCCCTTAAATAAACAAATATCTTATCTGATTCACTTTAGTTAGCGTAGGGCAAATAACTCTCGGTCCCATGTCGCCCCAACCAAAGCGGCGGTCGGTACACCGTGGGGTTTTAGTCCGTGCGAGTCGGACATAATCCACTCTCTCCCCCGAGAGTGTGGGTATCCATAATGGAATTCCCCACGTAAATAAAAAAAAAAGGGCAAATAACTCTACTCGCAAAGTTATCTGGACACCAAAATTTTAGTGCGACATGTCCGTTATCACACTATAATAAAGTTATATGTCTATAAGTTGTCTCTAATTACAGATATTTTTAAATAAATATACATTGATATTTAGACTGATATTAAGAGATTTGATATATAGATAGTTCGATATATCTACGCCAACTATTGATGTTTTCTTAAAAATCGATATATGTCGAACACCCCTATTACATACGTATGTCGCATCTGCTTATTGTTTTTGATAGATTTCAACATTTGTGTAAAATTTTGAATAGCTACCGAATATTTCAATATTAAATTCATTTTCAGTATTTGCTTATTGAAGTATGGGTAAACCATCGTCATCGCAACTTTCAGTTAGTTAACATCTTATATTTATTTAGTTCTTACGTTTATGAAGGTAAAATTGTTTATTTTTTTCGAAGCATGATGTGAGGGTCATGTGGTGCTTTCTAAATAATATAACGTATAAACTGTTTTGTGTATAATGTGTATTATAGAAACTCCTGTTTGTTTCGTATATTATAGTCCGCAACTAACCAAGCTGAATACATAATAACACTTATATTGACAAGTCAACACTCCCGTCACACAAGGATGAAAAACGTATACTATCCTACCTTGTAGTAAATCATGTCCAGAGACATTCTAAATCACTGGTTACTGACACTGGACCCTACTGAATACCCTAAGTAACTTTGTGCTAAAAAAAACGTTAATAATAACAATCCCCATATCTGATACAGCATCCAAACCTTTAACCTTAGTTGATATGGCTGAACTTGAAACTGTAAATTTACAGGTGCAGTTGTAGTTTGTAGTTGTTGCAGTTGTAACAGTACAACAATAAATAATCTATGTACGGGTATAATGAAATGAGTCATATTTTCTTAATCACTGTTTTGGTATTGTCCTAAACAATTGATATTCATAAGAGATTTGAATCATTTCACTGGGAGTTGGAAGTCTAATGAATGGAGGCGACTTGTTACGAGAGAGTAAACACATTTGAGGATCACTTCGATTATAAGCATAAAAAATTAAAAAATGAATGGTCTTCAACAATTAAATAATAGTATGCTAACAATAATTAAACATGCACCTGTAAATTTACACTTTCAAATAGGGTATACAAAAAACTAATCTTATACAATTTTAAGATTAGTTTTTTGTATACCCTATAAGGTGTATACCATTTTCACAATTTCTTCAATATTTACATGATTGTTGCCTTTGTTTAACTTTTCACATGTGCTTATTTATTTTATTTATTTATTCATAATGGGTCATCGTATTTAAGTTTATATGCATCTATTGTTAGCAATCTTAATATTGGCTCATGGACAAAAAGGTTGAGCAATCTCTATTAGACTTAATATTAACTTGGTGGCTGTTATTGTTCAGGTGTGTGCATGTTTAGTTTTTTACCAGGATGGCAAAGAAATGGTAAAGAGGCAAAACAAAATTAAAAAAATTTCAGTGTCATTTAATAAGTGGTAAATGTGGAACATTTGAAAATTTTTAAAGAAATATTATTCTAAATTAGAACTGAATATTTTATGTATGTCTATGTATCATGCTGTATATTTATATCTAATGATTAATAATCTTAGTGTAGTATACAGGCTGTACAAATGGCAATTTTGTGCTATATGAGTACAAAACTTGTATTTATATAATTCTATAGAGTAATGATAATGTGCTGAGACTACACATCTATCAATTCTTATCAAAACTTGTTATGATTTGGATCTCTCTTTGTAGGAAAACATACTGATGCAACCAAAGTATGGTTGTAAATTTTCTGATACCCACACTATATGTACACACACGACATGTGCACATAAAATATGTACCACTCTGAAAGTGAAAATATGTTAAATGGTCCCTACTGTACGTATAACTGTATTCTGGAATTGGTACTTGTGACAGTCTCTATAAACTTAGTGTTTACCATTGTAGGTACATTATAGTTTAACATGAGATGAGAATATGTTACTTTGAACTCTGTAACTAATAACTATTGCATGTAGTGTAAATAAAAATAATTGTATTCCTTCTTGCTTTCATGTGGCTAAATTTTGCCTTATATTTAATTGTAATGCTTGTGTTCTCTTCTTAATATCTACTAGGAATAGAAATATACTAACAACTACTCACTAAAAATATTATTAAAGAAAAGACATTTATTTAACTAAAATAAAAATAACAGATTCAACATTAGTTTAGATTTGAATTAATTATCATAAACTCGGCTATTTTACAAAATATGATGTTAAGGAATATACAGCGACTAAACACCACATCATATGAATAATTATTGTTAAAGTGAGATGTGAAGTAATCCTTTGCAAGTTAATACCAATATACGTCTGAATAGGTAGATTTTATATATTGTTGACTATAGATACATTTGGGTCTTATAAAGGTAAGGTAATAGAAATTATTTACTGTCGAGAATCACTACATAGTATAAAACAAAGTCGCTTTCTCTATCCCTATATCCCTATGTATGCTTAAATCTTTAAACTACGCAACGGCTTTTGATGAGGTTTTTTTTAATAGATAGAGTGATTGAAGAGGAAGGTTTATATGTATAATAACATCCATTAAATAGTGAAGAAATACTGTTATTTTTGAGGTTTCTAATGTGATGTTGTAAATAATTACATTTTTTCCGCTTACATTAGAACAAAGGCAGGCTGTACCAACCATAAAAATGTAGTGTATGAATTTAGATATTCCAAAGATGGCAGGAAATCTTCATGGTGAATGACATAGGCTATATATTTTATACCCATGCGAAGCCGGAGCGGGCTGCTAGTTATTTATAATTTTGAGATGAATTGACTGGGATTCTTAAATGACTATATTATTGAACGCAAAAACTCACCTAGATTATTGTAAAAGCTACTGAGATATATAAAATAATAAATGTTTTAGCTAATGTTGTATCAGTTGCCTCATAGCTTATTTTTTTTGTCTTATGCACATATGAATAATTCTTACTAGTATTATCACTACTATTTAAAATGCTATAAAGCTATATATTAAGCTGTTTTCCATGTGATACGATTATAATTGTAGTAATACAAACATTCTTATATTAATTTTCAGAGAAAAAGTGACACATCTCTTGATTCAAATAGCAGTAAAACAAACATGAGTGGTACGTTGAGGTTACCAAAAATCTTGGCCAAGAATAAAAAGAAGAAGTCGAGAACAAAAAAGAAATTCAATAAACTAATGAATAACATAAAAAGTACTGATTCCCAAAATCAGTACATCTGCAACCCGACCGTTCCTGTGGATTCCATTATTAAGTTACCACCAGACAGTCCTCCTAATATTGTGCCAGAATCAGATAATTTTGGTCATGATACTGATAATTGTATAATTATTAATGATGATGATGATTACGATGATGATGTATTGATAAATAATAATGTAGTGACACCTAAAAGATCGGCACGTAAAAAATTTGCAAATATGAAATGTTCTACGCCCATCGTTAAACGTCAAAGCCTTGATCAAATCATATTAAATAACAATTTAAACATATTGCGCAAATCACAGGAGGATGCAAATTCATCGAAGGTGGAGTTTAACGAAGATTCTTGTGTAACTATTGATTTGTCAGGCGATAGTGAATGGGATTGCACTCATAGAACAGATGATACAGTAATAAACCTAGCAAATACACCAGAAACGCCAGATTGTACTGTAATGTCTGTTCACGAGGCAGGCAATAGTATAAATTACGATTCGGATGTGACCATAATTGGTGGTCTCGAAAATGTTAATACAAAACTGCATAAATTCGCAAGGGGTATTGCTAAATTGAATGCTTCGCAGAAAGGCAAGTTGCTGCAGATTATAGCGGAGAATGTTTTCATTGGGTGCAGGGTCTCAAGGAATATGAAGAAAAGTTTGACAGATATTCAGGTGAGCATTCTTTTATTAGCTGAACTTGTTAAACATAGTTTATGATATTTACTGTAGCTTTTGGTTGCAATTTGATAACAGTTTTGAATAAAACAAACTTTGTCCAATAAATTCTATTTATAAAAACAAAATGATTAAGGTCTGTGGTTATCCGCGTTAAACTGCATACATTGTAATTTAAAATACAACTAAAAGCCAACATCATGCGGTGTTCGCGGCGGTCACCCACCCAAGTACTGACCGCGCTCGACGTTGCTGAACGTGATCGGACGAGACCCGGTTTTTCAACACTACTTGACACAGTGTTTACCCCCACCACTTTTCGTCTCGCTTAAAGGTTGTCGGGCAGAATTTCAAAGCTCTCCCATAAAAAGTTTCACTTAAAAAAAAAACAAGGATATGGTGTCGAACTAAAAAACTTCCATAGAAAAACACAAAATAATAATAATAGCACAGAGAAAGTTCAGAAGTATAATTATGGTCTCTTCACGAAATGACGGATTCGGAACATCTACTAGCGAACTCGAGCGTATGGCCTGGAATGTGGAGCATACTCGCGTTGATTCCTCGACCCTGGTCCGCATACATGGGCAGCGCAATGGTTTTTAGCCGGTAGGAGTCCGGTATAATCCTCTCATTGTCCCCCGACAGTAAAGGAGGAGTATCCGATGTACGATTTTACCGTGAATAAAAAATAATAAAAATGTAGACCTTTGGGTCGGTACTATATGCTTTCCTATTACACTGTCCCCTGTCAGATGCCAGTTCAATATTCACACCGTATTATACACATAATTTTTCACAGAATCCATCCACACCTTTTTGGTCTTTCTCTACCCCCATATTCATATTTCATATTCGATTAAAACTTTTCTAGTTACATGACTTTTATCTCTTCTCATAATATGCTCTTTTTTTTTATTTACGTGGGGAAATCCCTTATGGATACCCATCCTCCAGGGGGAGAGGATGGGTTATGTCCGACTCGCACGGACTAAAACCCCACGGTGTACCGGCCACCGCTTTAAGTTGGGGCGGCATGGGACCGTAACCTCATAATATGCCCGTACCATGGTAACCTATTACTCCTTAATTTCTCTGTCACTGGTAATATTTTCAAATATAAAATGTATACTTAAACAATTATCTTTAGATGATTTATGATCTTTTTTAAACTATGAAATTTACCGTACCGTAGAGGATAGGATATAAGATGAGAATCAATTTCAAGTTCCCCAAAACAGACAAAATTTTATAGTCTGGCCGTATCGACAAGTCTGAAAGTTAAATTATAATATAAAGAGGATGCTATATTACATCACTAATGATTTTCCAGAAGTCAATAACTCGTGCCACAGAGACAGTAGAAGATAAATTCATCAAAGAAGTAATCTTAGGTGAGACTCCCTCCAGGAATAGTGTAGGTAGCAACATCTACCACCCCGTGACCACCAAAAGGATATCGTCCGGTCTTCGAATGATTGTTATTGACGGTAGCAATGTGGCGATGGAGTAAGTGCCAAGTATTTTCCTAAAAAGCAGCGTACGGAATGCGAGATAAATGTTCAAGTGTGAACATTTCAAAATTTAACACCAATATTCAGAGGCATCTCATACGATTGTACACAGAACTCATCAAAAACGTTCTGGAAATGCAATCTGAAATATTTTTCAGCGTAATTCTTAGAGATACCATGCTATGACAAACGAATGTCGGATGGGAGTGTAGTCGTGCTCAAAAAAAAACATTTTTTTTTTTTGGTATATATAAGTGTTTTTTTAGCATTTTGCAATCTCATCTGATGTTAAACGCAAGTGCACTTGCCGGAACACATTAACAAGTGCTTGGTGACAGGTTTTCAACTTGAGAGTGATAACTAGCCAGGCGGACTTAGAAAATACCCTACCTCCAGCAAAGTTAGGACGCTGGGTTATAAATGACTATGGGCGGCAATGATCACTTCATATTTGAGGTTGTCCATAAAATACATTCGCACTTATGTATAATAAGGGGGGAGAGAGGATGTTACTTACTGTGACATGATGTTGTAAGGAGATTCTAAGGAAACGTGACGCTCGCAGCTCATCAAATATTTTTGCAAATTTTTTGTTGTTACTAATTCGAGAAATATAACTGTCTTAGTAACCAATCTATTCACCGTAGTTTATATATATGCCAGTCTAGAACCTGAAAATTCAACTTTGATTTCCTAACAGTTTACACCGAATGCGTGAACTTTTCCTTGTGATTTCTTATGTCAAATCTTAATATTAGTGCTAATTGATAATACGAAATTTTTTAAAGTTAAGTTAATAGTGTAGAGAATATCGGGAAATAAAATTCGTATTAGATCTAGAAGGTGCAAATTTCCATTTCTACTAAATTACGTTTCAGAATAAGGATTATTTGGACTACTTAAAATAGAGTAAAATCTAATAGAAATATGGACATTGGATCATGCTTAAAAGAAGCATGTTGTTCCTTATTTTTTTTGCACTTCGATTGTTGTTTACTTGCTTATTTAAACACATTAATTTAATATTTAGCTCTTCACCTTAGAACTATGCAGGATTAATTTCTTCTGACGTACACATTTATGCTTCTAAGCTGTAAAATTATTAACGATCATATAGAAGATCACATTAAAAATGAAATAGTTGCTAAAGCCATTAAAAATACCAGCGAAGTACTTGCGCTTTGTTTCATAAATTTCTGTTTTAACCTCCTAAACGAAACATATGGTAACTGTCAATTTTTTTAAGTTTTTCCAATAGATAAAGCGTTCGATCCCAATCCTGCCTGGTATTAAATGACGATGCCTTTAAATTAGGTTATACGTTAAACGTAGAACATATATAAATAAAATATAGTTGCCAGAATACTATAAAGTGCAAAGGTCATGTTCAATGGGTATAACACGATGTTTTCCTTTACGGGAAGATCAGGGTAAATAGGTACAAATTTCAGGCATTTTTATAGTCTGCCGGAATTTTCTCAGCCTAATGGTAAGTGAAGTCGCTTAATGACAAATAAAATGACTATAGGAACATTGTTATTGTGTTACTCAGACTGTGGAAATTTGAATACATTCTACCTGATGGTAATAACTACGTGCAGTCCAGGAATGTTGGTGACCTTCTGTAAAGATTGCGTGAAAGAGATAAGCTTGGAAGAATGAATGGACTGTAACTCGTAATTTAATGAGAATCCACTATTAAATGTAGTGAGCGATAAGTTTTGGGCATTCAGAAGATCAAACTGCAAAACTTGCCGTAGCAAAGTATTTGAATACATCGTGAGTGAAAGATGGAAATGAATATATGACTTGTTAAATTTCGTCAAAACAATTCTACAAAGTTATAACATGAGTAGCATTTACAAATTTGTTGGTCTTCACCTTGTTCTGCTTATGATATGGTAAATTGGATAGTTTATATAGAGTGGATTTCCTCGGGATATTTTGTTTAACGATGACAGCTTTGCTTATCAATATTCAATATTGAATATAAGGAACTCTATCGTATGCGGTGGTTTACGAGTCAATAAATAAATATGTGGTATATGATAAAATTTCACCATGACCAGCCGGTAAGAGATCCATTGCAGGGTCATAGACCTCATCCCAAAGGAAGATATGGGCACGTTCTAGATTGTTCCCATATACGATGGTACTATAAGGACATTTTTCAAGTTCGGGTTTTCTCATTATGTTTTCATTCATCGTCAGCCGATGGTAAAAATGTAACCCATGTATTCATCAATGGAATCCCACCTGCCCCTGTTTTCCGTCATCGAAATATAAGAGTGGATCAAAGTTGCGATTACATTTGTATTTGAATATAAGGTTCAATATAAATTTCCAGGACGTTCGGCTGTTGTCGGTAATCACTATGCACTGTTCTGTCGTTGGGACTTATTATTTTCAAACGACACAATTTAACGTATAGTTTTTTTTTAAATATTTTACAGGTTTTAGCGTTTGACCACAATCTCACTTGATGTTAAATGACGCTGTGGTCTAAGATAGTAAATACGCTAAACCTAAAAGGGACTGGCTCTCAAGTGAAGCTGCCGAAACACCGAAAGGTGCTTGCCGACAGATTTTCAACTTAAGGACCGTTCTTAATCAGGGATTATTAGAAAAAGCCCTACCATCATGCTATGGTTTCTTCGCGAATTTCACGATGTTTTCCTTTACTAAAAGTTTCGACTGAGTAGTTAGATGTGGTGTTCAAAAAAGTTTTCAACAATTACAAAATTCTTCATGAGTTATGTCGTTTCGGCCGAATGCTTTTAGGAATTGGGACATGTTCCACAAATACCTCAGGATATCCTAACGGTGGTACAAATTTCAAGAACCAACAAAACATCTCAAAGTAGTAATCTTCAAATTGCTGTGTTGTAATCTGAAGCACGTGGGTAGTAATTCTGCGACCGTAAGAAAACTGGGAACATTGTACTTAAATACAAATCCAAAAAAAGTGGGAAGTGGGAAATATATAGCTTCACAGAAGTAACGAGGCGAGTGCTTAAGGCGCTCAGTCGAACAGCAACAAGCTCAAAGATACCAGAGTGGCCGAACTATGGCTTGGGCTACTGCCTTGAATGCAACACCGCGAATTTTACTGAGCTAATCATACCTATATACTTTAGTGAGTCACACATTTATACATGTGTGCCTTACTAACGTGTATTTTGAATTTGATAATTGGATAAACTAAGTTCGTAAAATAAGGAAGAAAGGTTAGACCCTTTTGCACGTATGTGGGGTCTTTGTGTATTCAGCTAATAAGTGCTAAGCCACTGCATCGCGCTACTCTGGGCCCTGGAAGCGACAGTGGGGAGGCGCTGGAGTAGGCCAGCGACTCGCAAAATTGTGGCACTGAAGTCGCAGTTGCACCAGGTCCAATTGGTGGAAGAATGGGTCCAACGATTCGAGCCATCGAACTTGAGCGTGGCGGCGATCGAAGCCGTTCAGCCCATATTGGCCGAATGGCTCTCCAGACGGTACGGCATCCCGAACTTCCGGTTGACGCAGATGCTCACAGAGTATTGATGCCTCGAGAGTTTTTTGTGCCGATAGGTCGGGATCTAACGCCTGGTTGTCACCTGGGTGCTTGCATGAGGGACATCGCACAGCATATCGTAAAGAATGTCTCATGTGGGACGCGTTATGCAGAGAGGCCGTCATTGCGATTGGTCCAGATCTTTGATGTCCGACCGTCTTTTATAAAATGGTCGAGAGTAAGGACGGTTCGAACTCCGTCGCTGCATTCTGCGAGGCAGTTATCAGAGGACGGCGGAGAGAGAGAGGCCGCGTACATCTGATCTCCTCTTCCGCGATCGGCGAATCGTGTGGCGGCTTTAGAGAGGTGAAGGCCGCTGAAGGTAGGCCCTACGTGCGATGGACGCATGCACGTGCGGCTCACTGGCAAGTATGCACAGACCCTTGAAAGTTGAGGCGCACTGGTGTCCGGTGCACTTCCCATCAACTGGGCGTAAGGTTTCTCCACTGCAGACCCCTTAGACCGCAAGAGGAATCCCCTATTGAGGGGCCGACACCAGCCCAGGGGATTAAGTGTATATGCATCTAATCACCATAAAACTGCATCATGCAAGTAATGGGAGGTGCACCGGACGCAAGTGCGCCTGAGCCTGCAAAGATCTGTGCAAAGTTGCCAGGGCGCCTCACGTGCCTGCGTCCATCGCCCGCAGGCTCTACTCTCGGCACTTCCCCCTTCGATCATGTGTTTCAGCCATGAAGAAAACCATGGGGTTTTAGTCCGTGGGAGTCGGACATAACCCACTATCAGCTGCCCAGTAGGGTGGGTGGGTCCATAATGGATTTCCCCATATAAAAAAAAATTCGCGCTAGTAACATGCTTGAGGGCTTC
Organism: Antheraea assamensis; assembly: GCA_035772565.1. Taxonomy (NCBI): domain Eukaryota; kingdom Metazoa; phylum Arthropoda; class Insecta; order Lepidoptera; family Saturniidae; genus Antheraea; species Antheraea assamensis. Next base: position 530,525 of record JAQQSE010000224.1, on the reverse strand, counting down.
ATCCAGAGGGAACTCATAGCTTGTATATGGCTATGGATCGTAATAACCATAAATCATGTGTCAAATAGTAAGCCTGATGTTCTTTACCTGAAAAAATAAGCTTGGTACCCATTACGGATTGATTTCCAATATGTCATCTCCGAAATAGGAGGCTTCAAGCAGCTTAAGAATATTTGTTGTTGTTCGCCTTTTATGAGGTATACTAGTCACATACCAGAAGAAGCTATAGACTACAGCTATAGAATACAGTGGGGAACAGATTGAGATAGAAAATAGTGTCCAGAGTCGTTCTTGTATGAATCCAAAAAAGAACTATAAACTTTGACAAATTGAAATTCGTGAGATTTTATACATATAACATTTGTATATTGGGGTTTCTGAATAGAGCATCTCGTACGAAGATTTGTCTGTCCTACTGTTCGATAATTAAATATATTGGCGTGGACATAAAAAATATATTACATGGTTTGTAGAAATTATGTAAAAAAATGTACTATAAAGTACCAAGAGAAAATTCAAAATAAAATGGACAATATACATCTTTATGTGTAGGTGTTATATGTGTCTCTATGAAGATACATGAAGTGTTTTGTATATTATAATGTATAAATAAATACAAGGAGTTTTATATCTCACAATGTATAAATATAAAACGGTTTATATCTCAATGTGTATATAAGTACATCGTGTTTTATGTGTCACCGTGTATAAATACAATATATTGTACGTAACGTAATGTATGTTAGAATGTTGACAAGATGTTTATATATCACGATGTATAGATACAAGGAGGTTTTATATATAACGGTGTATAAGATGTTTTATTTATTTATAACTTCTGGGTTTGATATTCGTTGTAAAGTTTCGTATTCCTCGGGTCGTAACCCGAGGTTTTTTTTTCTATTAATTTCTTTAACGATTGCAGACATACGAAAGGCAGGGAGTTTTCCGTGAAAGGCTTGAAAATATGCATAGATTATTTTCTGCGTCGTGGGCACACTGTTAAGGCGTTCGTTCCTAGATTCAGGTAAATGTGTGCTGCTACATATGAAAGAGCTTTCGATAAATTGTTAACAATAATAAAGAATTTTCTTATAAACATAATGAATCAACCAACCAACATATAATACAATACATGTCACAAAATAAATATAAAATCTCCAGTTATTGCGATATTTTTAATATAAGCAAAGAATAGTTAGTAAATTGTAATTATATACGCCATTTACTATTGTTTATTGATGACGGACTAATAGTCTTGCGAAGTTTAATATAATTACTTATAAATATAAACTTCATAAAAAAAATTAAACGATTTTATTGAAATTTTATACATCATATTAAAATTGATATGCTATAAAAAAGTATCAATAGTAAATTTAAAATTGTTAAAAAATATTTTAAAATTAATTGGTTTTATTCAGTCACAACTGGATTTCGATTAAATTTGATACATGAGAATTTACAAAATTACAAAGAACAACAAAAAAAAAGAAAAGAAACAATTTAGTCTCAATGGATTTAGACAAAATATTGTACATAGGAAGTTATATTTCATTCTGCAATTGATAAAGCGTAATAATTATTTATTAATACGACTTATGAATTATTAATTTGTAGTGTTAGAAGTTATACTTCTTTTGGCGCGTTAGGGAAAAATGATGAGAGTAAAGTTTTACGACGCGCGTGCACACCGACACGTAAAACCAACACCCTGAAGTTAGCTATAGTCAACATTTAGTTTTCTTTTCTTTTCATCGAACTTCTACAGAAACGTCATTCCGAAAGGTCACTCACATGACACCCGAGTTCCTGTACCAAAATAAAGCCTTTTTTGTATTGGAGTTTTGGACAATTACTTTTACACTAACTATTTCGTGATTCGTGATGTGCTTATTGTAACTTTTATCTTGCTACGCCAAAGAAGTATAAATTCCAACACGTGTACATGAGTACACGCATACTTTTTTTTTTATAAACTATGCACCTTTCATAATATTTGTACATGAGAAGCATTTTGGAATAAATTGATAGTTTGTATAAATCGTCGGTAATAATTTCAATATCTCATAAAATACAATAACATAACGAGTTAAAATTAATTGCCGCATAAAAAAAAACTCATGTGGAAATATAGACACAGTAGTTACTATTTTACAAAAATTTGAATTGTATTCACTCGATACTAAGTTATATATTAATACTAGCGGCGCGCTCCGGCTTCGCACGGGTATAAAATATATAAGCCTATGTCATTCACTGAAAAAATGATCAAAATCGATCCAGTAGTTTTGATTTATTCATTACTGCCCGTGGCCCGCGCGCGTTAAATTTGGAGTAACCTCAAAAATAACAGTATTTCTCCACTATTTAATTTATGTTATTATACATATAAACCTTCCTCTTCAATCACTCTATCTATAAAAACGAAACCGCATCAAAATCCGTCGCGTAGTTTTAAAGATTTAAGCATACATAGGGATATAGGAACAGAGAAAGCGACTTTGTTTTATACTATGTAGTGATGTGACGATTGATGAAACAAATGAATAGGTAATTGAAATTACAGTCAAATAATGCGATTTTAATTCCTTAAATAAGTTCCAGAGGTTTGTGCATTCCGTTGTCGCGTTATATTTCTAGGTGCAAATACGGCAAGAGCTCGGACCCGAGGCTGTTGGATGAACTGGAGCGTCAAGGCCTCGTTATATACACACCGTCGAGGGAGATACAAGGCAGAACGATTACGCCATATGACGATCGGTAAGTTGATAGTTCAACTCTAGAATGTTAACTTATAGATGATTGATAACAACGAGAAATGCGATGGATTTGAAAAAAAAAACATGAATGGATGAATTCTCTATTGCACTTTTAAGCTTTTTTACATTTTTATTCCAACTAAGCTGTGGTATTGGTATATATGGTGACACTTGTTGTAGGTAATGCAAGTATAAAATAAGCAAAAGAGAAATTAATATATTAAATTAAAATACAACGATAAAATAAAGTTAACATTTAAATATATCTAAAAATACATGAGTAGTGCACTGAATATATAAGATGAATAGATAAACCTACTCATGTGTATATATACGCACATACACTCATAAAAATCCAAATTTTTGAGTGATTTTCAACAGGCTCTAATTCGGCAGCAATTAGGCGTACAGTAAGAAACTAGAAAGCATATTGTAGCATCAAAGGAGTAAACTGAATAGATGAAATTAATAAATATACAACATAAATCTACTCATATACGCACATACACTCATAAAAATCCAAATTTTTGAGTGATTTTCAACAGGCTCTAATTCGGCAGCAATTAGGCGTACAGTTAGAAACTAGAAAGCATATTGTAGCATCAAAGGAGTAAACTGAATAGATGAAATTAATAAATATACAACATAAATCTACTCATATACGCACATACACTCATAAAAATCCAAAATTTTGAGTGATTTTCAACATGCTGTAATTTGGCAACAAATAACCTATTAAAAAAAAAAAAGAATGAAAGCATGTTGTAGCTTCAAATGTTTAGTTTTTGGATTAGACCATGAAAATAGTCTTGAGAGGAATGGTTAAAAAACCCATCGAAAAAATTTTTTTTCCAAGTTTTTGTTCATCTTAAAAATTGTCCACGAACTCCATGGGCTCTTTCTGTTTATAAATTACAATCTGTAAAATCATAAACATTCTGTCTCCTGTTTGTCAAATAAATATCGGTGTAGTTAGGTTTTTTACCCCTTTCGTCAAGCTTTATGTTATTTTAGAATAAAAGGTGATCTTACAGCTAACTCAAAAGAACAAATAATGAAGTAATAACATAAGTAAGGCCATTTAAAAGTTCACGCATTTATAAAATTGTTACATTTTCTGCGACCCCCTATCAATATTATTATTACCCCCATTCCAGTTACATCATACAGTGCGCTGCCGAATTTGGTGGCGTCATCGTTACCGGAGACAACTATAGAGACTTAGTGAACGAGAATGCGAAGTGGCGTGATGTTATTATCAATAGATTGTTACCCTTCACTTGGGTGGACGACATGATTATGTTCCCTAGAGACCCTTTGGGCAGGAACGGACCAACCTTAGAAGCGTTTTTGAGGCATCCGGGCTCGTCGAAAAATTAATAAACATGTTATAAAAAAGCAGGGATGATAAATCTGAAATTTAAGTGTGTGTGTGTATTATTTATTTTAAAAAATGTGAATATCAATATAACATTGCAAAAAAAAATAAACAACTACAATTGTGATTAATAAATGTCTTCCGATATAGATATTTTTATTTTAAAAATCTTTGGGAAAGTGCTGCGATTTCTTCGACATCGTCAAATTAAACTGAAATATAATATTAACCAGCCACTGATAGAAATATGTACAAACAAATAAATGTCTACACTGAAGATTTCTGAAATCTTTCACGTACGTCATAACATTAGCCTGTTGACTCACAAAAGTAGTTTAGGGTAAATATTGCAGCACGATGCGTTGCTGAACGCATCATAGATCGCGTGATCTCCCGAAGCAGCCAATTGGCGACGTCCGTGGCGTGTCGCGGTCCTTGCGATGACGCAGTACTTGCGATGCTCCGTCGTCTTTTCATAAGTAGACACGTTAGTTGTAATAATTCCTTGATTGAATTGTCCTTTTCTTCTATAATTCGGTGCGCGTCTTATCAGCAGGATAAAATAAACCCACTATAATATTGTTTTTTTTTGACCTTGATATTTAAAATACCACTCCCTACCCCCTTGGTCGCTTTATGTTCTTTATATTAAAAGACATGTTTATAATCCCTGCTTGATTTTAACACACTTTTAATTAACCAAAGAGATAATATTTTGTGGTATTTATTTAAACTGTGTCGGTCAAAATACTATGTATGTATTTTGATGAATGTCTTCGAATTAACTTGCTAAAAGTTTGGAAAAATATATTTTTATAACATTTAAATTTACACTCGTACGTAAAAAATGCTCAAATTATCGAAATGTTTATTTAAGCTAACAAAAATAGTTGTTAGTTATGAGGTGTAAATGTGAACTTCATGTGATGGGTAGCATATTTTGGGATATTCATTAGGTATAGATTACTATACGTTAAAATGTAGTGGTACATTCGTTGTGATTGTATAAAATATTAGAAATACATAATATTATTTCCTTGCAGCTATTGTGTTCGTAAATTTGTAAAACGTATGAGAATTAAACACTAAATTATGTTTATATTTATAATAATTCTAATTCTAAAAACCTACTCAAAAAATGTTATACCTTTATTATTTAGTTTGTTCAGTTTTTTTTTCGTAATTTTTTTATTTAAAAACTGTCTAGTTACACAAGTGAGATTTTTAGATGTAATAATATAGTATACGGCTTTGTGATGCTTAATAATTCTATCATCATCATCTCAGCCTACAGAAGTCCACTGCTGGACATAGGCCTCACCACACGATCTCCACAGCGTACGGCTCTGTGCCGCCTGTAACCTATGTAACCTGTAATAATTCTATGGTATCTATAAATATAGACATTAAAAAGCTTAATTAAGCGACTAAAAAACCTCGAACATAGAAGAAAAAGTTTTCTAGAATAAACAAAAAAAAGATGATTAAAAAATATGAATGTTGATTACAAACATAGCTATCGTATACTCCTACACCTGTGTTATGTAGGTGCGTATTTCGTGCTAAAAACTAACCTCAAACTTTAGTCGAATAAAGACGCACAAAAGCATTCGCAGACCTCTATTATTCCAAAAATAACTCGAAATTTGCGTTTCTAAGTTGCTGTGATGTGTGTAAAAACACTCCTCCGCAGTCCGATAGTTCGTAACGCATGACGATAATGTCTTTCCACATCTGCATTTATTGCGGCCACAGACAACATTTTGTAGCGGAACAGGCAGATATGGGAGTAGCAAAAGTAACATGCATATAGTGAATTAGGATGGATTAAGATTTACTATGCGCATTCAAATAGGGTTAGAGCAAATAAACCGAGTCTTAATACTGTAGAATACCTGTAAAAAATTGTTAATAGTATTTTGAGTATTCAAATTCAACGTACGCTGTAGCTAAAGAGTTACCACATATATCATAGCTACATTCACATCGATTTTTAATTTCATTTACATATTGTAGTCTCTACAGAATAAAAACAACGTTAGACATAATAATCAAGCGATACCATCAATGGAAATTGTTAATATTTTGAACGAAAATGTGCCTAACAGATAAAGTAACAAAGTACTTTAACCTCGTCTAACCATAATAACCTTGTAACCCTTACCTCGGTTTTTAATTTTTTTTAACTTTTTTTTTGTTATAAATTAGCTTGTCACAGTATTTCGTTTTCTTTTTCCTATTAGTATATATTCTAAAGCTAATGTTATTGAGACCTTTGTTTAATTCATAAAAAAAGTACTTATTATCTAGCATAGATGTTTTATTTAAATAATTCCTCATACATTATTTTTATTTCTTTAATTATTATTTTCATATGCAAATAATGATATAGGCTATTTTACTATTATAATAAGTATGCGTCATTTGCATATGGTTCATCATAGATACTTAATCTGTGCAACTGTCTTACTCTAAATTACATGTGTATCTAATTAAGAAATAAATAATTATGTTTTCTACGATTTTTTATTTTTATAAAAATATTACCTCATACACCCCACGTGGATAATTTGATTAAGATTGTTTTTTAATCTTCCTAGGTTTTAGCTTTTGACCCTACAATCTCATTTGTTGTTAAATGACGCTGTGGTCTAAGATGGTGAGAGCACGCTACACACAGAGGGAGGCTGGTTCTCAACTGCAGCTGGCGGAACAAATTAAAAGATGATTAATGATAGATTTTAAACTTGAGGGTGTTAGTTAGAGGGCGGCGGACTTAGAAGAAGCTCTACCACTATACTATGGTTTTCCTTCACCGAAAACTCCGACTCAGTTGCTAGGATTCGAACCTATATCCTTCGATGCCGTGTCCGACAACCGACTGAGGCATTATCACTTTCTTTAAAAAAAATAACCTTTTTTTTCTTCTCGTCTCCTAAACATTCCTAAACGCGTGCTGCTTATACAAATCGTAGTTTTTTAAAACCTTTTCATTTAAGATACTCGTATTGTGATTTTTTTTAATAAGGACCAAGTGTCTGCGAAGTAAAATAAATTGATCGATATTTATCCAGTCGTTTCTATGTGAATCTCGCACAAAGACAGACCTCTATAATTTAATTTATATATATTAGGCGTAACCAACATTTCACACAGTTGGACAGGCACCCCGTCGCCTTCAGTGATTTCAAGTCTACAGCTTAGGATCTCCTTAACACAGACGGTAAGATTATAACATCAGAACGGTTCCGCAAAGCGATAAAGAGCTTTTAATCCACTTAAAATTAATTGGAAAAGTGAAAAAGTCCGAGAAATGGGTACCGCATGAATTGACTGAAACATACTAACACGCACTGAACGCTGTTTTACATTATTCAACCGTCACAATAACAAAGAAATTTTAAATCGTACCGTTTCTTGTGACGATAATTGGATCCTTTACGATAATAGGGAACGCTCATCACAGTGGTGGAACCCAAGAGAACCGACCAAATCTAGTCTACTTCGCTTACTTCCATAGCTTAATGTCCTATGGCATTTTGCTGTGGGGGACAGCAGCTGAGGTAGACACCATATTTTTATTGCAAAAACGAGCAGTTCGAGCAATATACAATATGGGACCTCGCGAATCATTAAAGACTAAGTTTCAAGAATTCGGTATCTTAACTCTGCCTTCCCAATACATTCTGGATAACTTAATGTATGTTCGCAAAAACTTTGATAAGCTGGAGTTCGTAAAACACAGGCATGATTTAAAAACTAGAAACTGTGACAAACTGGTCGTTCCATGTTTTAGACTCAGTAAAACCAGTAACAGTTTTTTAGGTAATAGTGTTAGGTTTTATAACAAAGTCCCAAAGCATATTACTGATTTGCCAGACTATAAGTTTTAAGTGCCATGTTAAGCGGGTTTTGGTGTCAAAGGGTTATTATAGAGTGGATCAATATGTGAACGATGGTGATGTCTGGAATTGACTCCTCTCTGTGCATCCACTAAAATCGATTGTAATGTATAATGAATTTTAATGATATAAGTATATGTTAAAAAGATAAACCCGATCGAGTTTCTTGCCGGTTCTTCTCGATGACTGGGATGTATTCCGAACCGGTGGTAGTTTTGACGTTCATAAGCGCCTTCTTAGGGCCTAAATTGAATAAAGTATTTTTGATTTTGATTGATTTTGAAAATCCTATCCCAAGCGAAAGTTAACTCAGAAAAATGCATTGGTGAGTATTTGGTGCACCAATGCTGGTGTTATACACTATAGTTTCCTAATATCTGGCCAGACGATTAACGAAGAACTGTATTCTCAACAATTTTAAAATCAAGGAGTAAAAGCTAGCCGTTTAAACAACAAAACTGGTCAATCTCTTTAGCCCACTATTGCTTCAGCACAGCGTTAAGCTCCCATACTTCACGACAGATGGTCGCTAAATTAGAGGAACTGTGGTTGGAATGTTTACGACACTCGCCATCTACCGCCGGAACTTGTTCCAACAGATTACCACTGTTTTTTTGTAGTTTGGATAATTTCTTGCAAGGGAAAAATTCAATTACGACGTGGCAATCCAAAGCGCCTTTCAAAGATTTTACTGGTTCTCGTTCGTACATTTTTTTTTCAACAATGGTATCAATGATCCAATTACATAATGGCATAAAGTGCATGAGAATGAGACATTCTTCGATTAATGAAATATATAATTTCATAAATATTTTTTTCGTTTTTTTTCCGTATGCCACGCTAATTTTTGCGCTATAACCGTGTGTCAGTAAAACGTATACTTTTATTACAATAAAATTCCTAAAAAAGAAACACAGAAGATATTGCGATACATCATTTTATTCAAACATAACAAAATTCCGCAAAGTAACGATATACATTATTAATCATTATTCCATAATACAAAATATACAAGTGCTAACAATAAACATAAAACAATACCACGTCTCAACATAGTAGACGAGGGAATTAATAACTTTAAAAATAACATAACAAATTTGCTCAGCGTAATAATGCTGACGTCGAATTAAACTAAGTTATTAGTAAAAATATTCCATTCAATACAAAATTACCGTTAAAAATTAATATAACTTATCCTAAATCTCACTTTCCTTGACTCCAAGCTCTTATAACCTTATTCAATACTTGCAGTCTTTTCAATAAATATATATATATACGAGTATATATAAATTGTGCATCGAAATAATAAAAAAATACTACATTATACTAAAGGAAGTATTTATCAGAATTAGCAAGAAGTTTAAGTTTAAACGTAAACACGAATATAAACATTATGAGGAAAGTCATAAGTCTTATGATAATGTTAATTTATGTAAGTGTAACAAACTTACTAAAAACATGTGTTAATTTAATGATATATATAATATCACTATTTCTGTCGAAAAAGGAGGATTTTTTTCTGAATTACCAAGTAGTCTAAACTGATTAAGTTTGACCTTAAACAGACGAATATAAACTTTATGAAGAAAGTCATAAGTCTTATGATAATGACAATTTACATAAGTATAATAAACTTACTCACGACTCGTATTCATTTAATAGCACCTATCGCTATTTCCGTGTCTTTTGAGAAACGCAGGAACCAATAAGAGAAGATGATTTATCGCCATTGTCATATTGGCTTACAAAAACTACTGAAGAAATATTATAGAGTAGTTAAAAGAAGGACAACTCTTTGAATGGAGTTACGATAACATAAAAAATGAGACTATACAGAGAAGATAATGTCTTGTGCAGTATGTATGTAGGTATGTTTATTTGGTATGCTTTGTTGTCCTAAAGGGCTTGATTGGCTTTAACATACCAAATATAATTTCTCGATTTAATTTGTGGAAGTGGCATTCGTTACATAACAGTCAAGGATAATTTGACAATCAAGAGAGATTTTGCGCTTGTTTTATTTTTCTTTATTGATTTGTTTTGACCTGTATTTAACTCAGGACTATGACCCTGGATGTTAAATCGCACTGTTTTGATTACCTTCTATTATTATGACTTTTTTTATTATCTCACAAAAAACAAAGACTATATTTCACGCTCGTAATCCGTTTTTCCATTAATTTACCCAGCAACAACTCTCATAGTCCTAGTACGTTAATTCTTAACATTCGGTACTTACGTTTTTACAACGTATATGACAGAAGAGACCAATGAAATCGATCAGCTAACAAATTATACAAGGAATTAAGAGTCATTATAATTATCCATAATTTTATAATGACGAGATAATGTCATTCATACATTGAAGAAAACTGACCTATAAAATGAGAAGATACCAGTAATTTCTGAATTCGAGACTATGGTCGCGTATTTAGAGAGTAACGTCTGACTTGAATCAAAAGTTACCTTTGGTATTTTTACTATTACGCTTTTAGTAGAATACATGCAAACACATGATCTTAATTTGACATCACCCATATCACGATACATATTATAATCTGTATGAGACATCCATGTTGAAGTTATGTCTATACTTTTGTTCATTATTGGTTTAACTTAAAACTAAGACCAGATCGATTTTGTACGTTAGTATTTAAAACATAGTGATTAGTCGGTAGAGTAGTGACGTCAGACTTTTAATATATTTTGTTATGATACTTCACTCCTTACTCTGTGGAAATCATATACTTAGTAATAGATCAAAATAACTAAAAGAGTAATATTTTTGAAATTTATACGTGTAATTACATTAAATCCTTGTATTTTGCTACAATTCTAATTTATTTTCAATGTTAAATACAATAACAATGATAAAACCTCACAAAAGAGTCTCGTAAATATTTTTCTTGAAACTTGAACTGTGCGTTTTAGTTATCAGAATTATTTAAAGTACGTATAACCAAATAATAATTTAAAGTACGAGAAAATTTACCAAAAAACAAATCGATTATTATTAATTTTTTATCGATTATTAATAAAGAAACAAACAATGCGAAGAAAACGAAAATATATTCGTAATAATAACTGTACCCATACAGAGCGTATCTAGAGGCTTATGCCTTACCATATACTTTGTTTTTAATGTAACGGAATTACGATGTCAATTTCTAGAATCATCCCTCGTCAACAATGAAATTACCCGTAACTAACCAACTCGAAAATACATAACTCTGTAACTCAAAGAACGTATAACTAATCAACTCAAAATACGTTTTACTAACTCAAAAAGCAAATAACTCCAAAAATACCAAATTTTGATATTTACGATTTTACTTTTGTAAGTAATCAAGAATATTAGTTTATAGATAGGTATATTGACTAGCAAAATTATGAACTTAGACTATGAACAATAATTTCGCTACAATTCAGTACTACTCTGATTTCGTTTAAGTCGTGGTAAACACGAGCCTATCTCTCAAAACCCCAATTATACTTGCGAGTTGGGCGGTACTAGACATAAAATTCGATGTCCATAGAAGTAGTTAAAAACGCAAATGCATACTGGGATTAATACAGGAACAGTACCGTAATAACTTAACACATTTACTATGGGAGGTGGTCGAAACGACCCCATAAGTATTTATCATACTGTGTCCCTATAGTAAGAAGACTCATGATTGTAAGAGACAATTAATATGAAGTAATTTATGGTTTTTGTCAATGATTCAGAAAGAGCTAGTAACGTACTAACATCAGTTATGAGGTCTTTTCGACCTACTGTCGAAACAGAAAATTCTATTCAGACATTTTCGACACCAACGTATAGAAGAGCTTATTGACAAAGTGTCAACTATGTATCATTTTTAGGCACCATATTGTCCAATTTCAATTGCTCGAGCTGCAAGCTGCTTCCTTATCGAGCCCAACTGCGTCAATATACTCAGGCACTTACCTTCCTCGTTCGATAAATTCTTCAGTATATTCTTCTCGACGGCTGGAATTCTCCATTTATCGTCTACCCTCTTCATCGCATCGCTCAAATTGTTATTATCCGTTTCCTCCGTTTGACATTTAGGCGAATGCCTCAATATTGGTATAGGCAGTGTATCTTTCTCGATACAGACTTTCTCATTCGGCGTCGTCTTTTTGTTTTCATTTTCTCTATCATTGTTATTAAAGTTGAAATCAGGTGTAATCATATTAAAGTTCAAGTTACGTCTTAGATATTTATCGACGTCATAATCAGGGGTGGGTAGTGTGTTTTTTGGTATGTCGAGGGTAAAAGGTTTTTTAGGTAAACGAGGGTAGTGGAGGGCTGGTTTTGTGGGGGGTTCGTCGCTTTTCGATGTAATAGAGCTACGTTGATATTTCGCGTCCGTTCGCGTCACCGGTTGTGACTTAACATGGAACAGCCTACAACTTTCAACATCGATTTCCTTCTGTAGTTCTGTACGACTTTTCTCGTAGTTGGTGGAGTTTTCTTTCATCTAGAATATATTAAAAAAAAAATTATGAGACTTGAAAGTGACAATTCTTTTAGCTTAATCTTATAACTTTTAATTAAGCTTCCTTGTATATCATATATTCAGTTATAATAAATATAAGAAAAAAACCGCAAAATTATTAAAAATTCAAATATCTATAGAAACTTAAATAACAACGATAGAAATGTGACTAAATTATTTTATTTTTTTGTCGAAAATTTATCACTTAATAAGACCTATCTGTTCATTTTAACATAATAAAATTTCTTTATTACAAGTTTTCAGGTGATATTAATGTTAACATAAATTTATCTCGTGTTATTTGTATGGAAACATTTAAAGATCGATGAAGGACCTCTTAAAATTGAAATTAAGAGCGGTGTTTGCTTCAGATGGAATTTTTGTTTGGAAATATCCTATCATATATAGGGGTGAGAGCTAAAAAAAAAATTCGTTTTTTTTTTTGACACGATCTAATATAGTATATATAAATTTATTTCTTGTATCTCGGAAACAGCTCTAACGATTTGGGTTAAATTTTGTATTTAGATAACGTTTTGCTTTTTAAATACATGTACACATGTGTCTTCTTTAAAACAACGCTATATGACATCTTATTAAGTTATGAAAGAAATAGCGTATATTGTTTAGCGGTTGCACTTTAATTACAAAGCTGCGCAGGATTGTAATGTATATATGAATTTCCATAGACATGTATGTATGTCTCTTCCTTTGGCTCAATGAAACCTAAACTCATTAATAGATTTCTTCTTCTTTATTTCTTGGCTCCGTCACGGTTTGTGCACTAGCCAGTGTCAAGTAACAAGATTTTGCCAAGTAAGTGTCTTGAGATAATTATAATGTTCTAACAAGATGGTGGTTTCCTTGTTAGAACTTTCCATGGAGTTTTGGCGGCATCTCAGAATGCATGCTCCGTGGTATTATTTCCCATCCACTCCACTTGTGCATAATAACCGAACTATATTACGTAAAACACCACCAATATTACAAAATATAGAGTCTAATAACACAGGATTATGAATAAAATATAAAAACCACTACATGACAGACTAAGATCCCACCAAAAACTCCATTAATAGATTTTAATAGATGAGGTGTCGAAAAATTTGTTTTGTATGAGTGATAGTATAGATAATATTTTAATATGTTGTTTGTTTAAAAGACAGGGTAGGGGATAAAAACATATTTTTACATGTACTGTATATTGAAATGAACAACTACTTCATAAATATAATTAAAGAAATGTTAGAGTCAGTCACATATTTTTTTGGTTTTTCCTTAGCAGTTGTAATCATCCATAAGTTACGTCACATAAGTTAAATAGGACGAAGAGGTGTCAATAAAGTGTGATACAAGTACCAAGACATCACATTTATCAACTTTTATTATACTGAAAAGAGTCGATGTTTGTTTGTAATGGATAAATTCGACAAATGTCCTGCAGTACTATAAAGTAACATTATCAACGAATAACATGGGCTGTATTTTATTTGCACATTAATACAAGCGAAACAGCGAGCAAAAGTCAGTTTACATTTCAATTCTGAACTTCGATTGTTTATAACGGAAAACTATAATATATATCCATTCTATGGGAATATATTTTAAATAAAAATAATTTACGAGAATGCTATTAGTATATATATGTATATATACTATAATCATTTCTTAGTTTAATATTGTAAAATGTGTAACGACGCAGCAATATGGGAGGCGGTGTCTCAAGCAAATGAACCCATATGTGAGAAAGACAGAACAAAATCAAGAATTTTGCATGACACAATTTGTGGACGAACCAGAGTTTGAAAAAGCGCATAATAACAAACTACAAAATGTGTGACGTCACAGTATGGGAGACGGGATCGTACAAATGATTTCGTATGTGACAAGAACTGGTTAAAATCATGAATTTTATGTGACGTAGTTTATGGGAGAACCCTTGCAAGTAAAAAAGCGTATAATTACTTGTGCCACGATGTCGTATTGCTTCACGATCTCCCGTTCCTGGGCGACGTTCAGCATCCGGAGCTGTTCTTCGAGGCGACGCATCTCTGCTTGCTCCAACAACCTTACCAATAAAGTTAAACACCTTTAATTATATATTAAATTATATATTTTAAATATATTTAAGCTTTAATTATATATTTAAAAAACCTTTTAACATCCAGTACTGCGCTTTTAGTACCTACATTAAACTAGTTTTTACCCGCGACTTCGTTCGCGTTAATATTTTAACACAGGTAATATTTTAACCTTCTCTATTCTGTTCTCTCACTAGATGACGCTGGTATTCATAATTTAATAATAAATAATGCCAAATATGCGAAAAATCGATGTTATAACACTAGTTATATATGACCTGCCTTATGACAGTGTAAAAACATGTATAACTAACTTTAGCCCGCGGCTACGCTCGTATGAAAGAAGTATGCAAAGATTCACGACAATCAGTTGAGTATTTAAAGCGTAACGAACATACAATTTTACAATTATAATAATGTATAATACAGCAAGGATGAGTGAAAATAAAATTACGAAACGTGTTATATTAAGGCGTCATAAAAGCGTATGAAGACGCGGAAAACCTAGTATTTATATAAAATACCTTACAGAGTACAGTAGGATACGTTCCTCATTGAAAATAAAGGCATTTTAAATAATTGACCTTAATTTCACGTAACGTTGAGATCATACGTGTTTCACATTTATGCAATAATCTAAAAAATCTTTTCTTAAAATCTAATAATTTAGTTCATATTATTTAAATTTAAATCTAATTTATTACATTTAAAAAAAAACAACTATATGTGTGTCGTAAAAATACATGATAGGAGTGAAACTTTTGTATTACATGGAAACAATTTAATTTAAAAAAGTACAACAAATAGCCAACGTAACATGATGTTCCCGGGCGGTCACCCATCCAAGTACTGACCGCGCACGATTACTTAACTTCGGTGATCGGACGAGAACCGGTGTTCGCAACACTCTACCCAAAAGTGTTTACCCCCCCCCCCTCCCCCCCACTAATCGTCACACAAAAATATTGCCGATCAACAATTTCAAAGCCCTACCCTAATGAAGTTTCACTTAAAAATAATTTTCGTTCATAGACACCTCATAATAATTCGCGATATAAAAAGCGCAAGGTTATTAGTATGAACCTATAGATTAGAAGTGAGAATAAAGAGGTTAAAATGGGAATACTCACTTCTCTCTCGACTTCCTCTCTTCTTTTATCCTCTGCTGCTCTAATATCTGGTTCTTCAGCTCCTGTTGGTAGAATTGACGTTTCGCAGCCGCTTCCTTGAAAACGACAATAATAGGATTTTGATTTTTTTCTATTGCTGTTTCGACATTCTCTCTTTTTACAAGTAGCAGCCGCCTGCGACTTTCTCCGAGTCTATCTTTACTAATATTATAAGTGAGAAACTATAGGTTCTTTCTTATAAATTTATTATTTCCAAATGTGCTCTTGTTAATTTTTGGTCAATTTGTAAAAAAAATTTTTAGGTAAATTTTGTTCAGTCGCCAATTCAGACAGCTTATATTATATTATATACTTTTTGTTGATAATATTAATAGAATAAGAAATTAGTGAATAAATAATAATGGACCGAACGAAATGGCGAACGAATGAACGAACGAACAAATGAATGGAACTTTCTAGCACATTTCCTTTTGCACCTCTACAATATATTAGTTATTAGGTATACATATATATTATACTAGCCGGTACCCGCGACTTCGTCTGTGCCGTTTATTATCATAGCAATACATTTTATGTACAGAAGAAAGAACTTAAAAAAATAGATATTAAAAATATTATTCATATTTAAATTTCTTAATTCTTTTCGTAGTCCTTTTTAAAATTTAATAAATTTATATTAAAAGTAAATATAGCGTTTTTTTTTTTTGTCTGAACAAATCACAAATCAGATTGTTGAGAACGCCTATATATACGGGAATGAAATAAATATATCTGAACGTTTGCAGTAGAAGACGTTATAACAAAACTTAATTACAACCGTAACAATTTCCGACTACAAAATGATAGCGTGATTATTTTTTAAGAGCAGCGCCATCTCGTGTTATCTAAGAAAAACATAAATACGTTAACAGTCTGCGAAGTGAAACTTAAAAAAAAAAACAATTAATAGAAATCGCCTTAGTTTACTTATATAGATGATATAAAATACTTATTGCACAATACTTCGTACCTTTTCAGCTTGTAAATTTCTTAGTCTTATAGCGTCCGCGTCAAATATGGACGGCATGTAGGAGTGACGCAGATCTGAGACTAATTTATCTCGGTTTGACTTCTTCAGTGTTGATGTATCTAATAACAATGGCATCAATTACATTTAAAATAAGTATAACATTCGGACACAAAAATTAAACAGACTTCAAAAAAAATCACTAGAACGTCCTAGTCTACAGAACTAGTAGAATCTAGTCTTTGATTCTCATAAACCTAGCAATATATCAATTGCCTATACATTTCCTACGCGATTTTAAGGAGTTGCCTGTATCATCGAAATCCAATGTCAAATGCTAATAAAATTTAAATGTGGTTCATTTCAAAACATGTCCTTTTGAAACAAATAATAAAAGAATTCTTCCAATCGGTTTATAAATTAGACAATTATGAGGTAACTAACAAACATTGTAAAAAAACAAGCCCATTGAGAAACGTTTGGAGTCAGGTAAAAAATGTCTTGATTGCTGCTTAGGTATAGTTAGAGACTCGACAGGTGGTGGTATTGGCGAGATTTAGATATTTTAATTACACTATAGTCGGATAGAAATAGCATGCAGTCCACACAGAGAAGCAACAACTTTTATAGAATACGATCGCACAACACAACACATGCAAGAGAGTAGAATGGGCGTGACGGCATAAGAGAGCGTCATGCCGTTTTCCGTGACGGTATATGGGTCAATTTCACTGCCAACACACGTCTTTTTTCACTTACGATGATGGCTTAGTGGATGGCGTATTGGGACAGCGTATCCATCGACGTGGTTTCAAATCCTTGCAAATAACCCGGAGCTTTCGGTGAAGAAAAACATCGTGATGATACCAAGCATGATGGTGGGACTTTTTCTAAGGTCGTCTGGTTAACTACCATTTTCAAGTTGAACATCTGTCGTCAAGCAGCTCTTGGCGTGTTCGGGCAGCTGCACTTGAGTGCTAGTACCCTTTAGGTTTTACGTGTTTACCATCTTATACCACACGTCGTTTAACATTATATGAGATTGTAGTGAAACGCTAAACCCTAAAAAGTATACTAAAAATATATTGTATATTAATGTACCCTGATAGTTATTATAGCTGTTCCGCCTGTGTGTGTCCCAGCGCTGGGCGAGCAGTTCCCCCCCGGCCACTGTACGAGGCGATAGTTCGCGCTCCGCCTCCGTTATCTCGTACTTTGACAGCACCGGCGATAACTGCGCATACGCACTTACTGTTAGACCCCATAATTGCCAGTTGAGGCTAACGCGTCAGCACCTTACACTGGTTCAGTCTATTGTGGTTAATTATTGAAGCGCACAATTAACTCAAAAGTCATTGATGGCATTCTCAATAAGAAATCATAGACAACATAGAGTATTTGCATTTGTCTATTCTCAAATGCTTGTCTTTGCTCAGAGTCATCTCAACCCAGACCGTTTTACAAATTTACTTAATCTTACTAAACTAATTATAATATTTTTAAGCCTAATTCAGAACTCATCATAACAAGTTGCTCTATTGTCAAGAATCGTAAGCACAAATAAGGCAACATACGCATACTGTGTGACCCGTGTGTGTGTGTGGGTGTGTGTGGGGGGGGGCTGGAGAGAAGGGGAAGTCTTCAAAGAACCACGCTTGGTCACAGGGAGGAGCGGGACCATATTTATGAATTGCTACATGAAAACTAGAGGGGGAGTCTTCTTATATGCTACGGATGCTCATCAGGGAGAGGGAGGAGGCTAAAAATTGACAAACATGAGTCACGTAGTATGGGTACGGTCCCTGAGGGGGAACGAGGTGTATGTGTGCTAAACGATGAAACGATAAAAGAGGCGTACTGTAAATCATTAGATGGAACCCTACTATAAATCTAATCTCCTCTTGAATAAAAACATCCTGATGGGGAACCGTAAGAAAACGGTGATTTATATTTTTTTTTATGTAGAAAGACAAAGCGTAACTCTATGTTATAGTAAGCATAGCTACAAAAAGAATAATTATTACCGAGACATGTAAAATCCATCGCGAATCGATATAATCGTTATTTTGTACTTTTGTATATCGGTATACTATTGTGATATATTGCATACCGATAGATATACCTAGACTAAGCGAAACATGTTAGGATTTTAAAAACCTCAATATACCTAAAAAATCTTACCAATATCGATGTATCAATATATCGATATTTTGTACTCTGTATATCGATATACTATCGTCATATATTGCATTACGATATACTTATCTAAACTAAGCAAAACTTGTTAGGATTTTAATGACCCTTAATATTCTTTTTAACACAATCTTATCGACACAGCGATATACTCATTCGATATCTTTTTAGATATTATCGAATCGAAAATCGATACTTGTCGATAACGACATATTTTACGGTATGTATAGAAACATCGTCAATAACCATCGACAAAACAAGTTCTGTCCGTGATTAAAATAATACTCACATGGAACAGGTCTGCATCATCAGTTTGGACGGCGACAGACAGAGGTCTTACGACCCCGTTCACTTGTATACCTGTATCCACCTTACTGGAAGTAAGAAGGGAACAAAACTTGTTACTGGGAGACACCTGAATCAATAAAATAATAACAATACACTTTTAAATTAAAAACAACTACAGATTAAATTACGTTAGCTACCTAGTTTCACAACTAGACTGCAAATCCTTGGGACAAATCCTCTTATGAATTGTGTAAGAAAGATGGCGTTAAAGGAAATATATTGAAAACGTAAACAATATCAAACATTTAAGGCACGTACAGTCAAATATGTAGTTCAAGAAATAAGCAGATAGATGGCGTTATAACAATTTTGTTGATAAAATAGTAAACATTAAATGTTCATAACGAGGTGTAGAGTACGATATAGTGCATAAGATGGCGTTAAAAATTTGCAGACAACAAAGATATAAGCTATTTAAGATTACTAGTGATGACCCTATGGTCGAAATACGTCCATAATAAATGGTATAAACTGGTTTCTCGTTGTCTGTTCCTATTATGTTTTTTTTTCTTCCTCTAAACGGTAAAAATAGTATTGAGCTTTGCATAAATATTCTAGACTAGCTTTTGCTCGCGGTTTTAGCTTTAAGATTTAGCTTATCATTCGGGAACAGTACATTTTGTAACAAACGAATACATTAGCAGGATAGAGTAATCCTTTGATTTACTGAAGCGATCAAAATACTACAGTACTTACTTAGAATAAGGATCACTTTTATTAGGCACATAATTCAGACTCGCCCTTCGATCGGGGCTTCGCCTCTCCCTCTCTAACTGCAGTCTCTCTCTTTCTCTCTCCTCTCGTATCCTCTCTTTCTCGTCGCGTTCGCGGCGCTCTCTCTCCGCTTGTTCTTTGGCCTCTTGTTTCTTTTTGGCTTGCTATAAATAAAAAAAGTTATAAATATCATTACATATCCTTTTTTTTTTCATTCTTCTCTTGCAACATAGTATTTTAAATCTCCATTCAATGTGTATTTACTGTATTAATAAAAAAAAAAATTAACAGTTCCTTCAATGATTTTAAATGTTTATATCAAACAATAATGCATTATGAGGACATTACTCTCTTCAAGTTTTTGTAGGATTTAACGACAATCTCACCTGATGTTAAATGTTGTAGGGTCTAAGATGTTAAACCTAGTGTTTGGCACTCAAGTCCAGTTGCCGGAATAAATTTTCTCTATTGCTTTGTCACGTTTCGGGTTTAATTAAAGATTGTCCGAAATCATAAAAATACAAAATATGAGGCTTAGTAAGAGAGATCGCCACTACATAATACAGTCAACCTTAAATATCTACCAATCAATTAGAAATTGAAAAACCTTAACAACTCACTTCATCGAGGTATTCTCTATACTGCTGCTGGCGTAGTTTACGCAGCGTGTTCCGCCTGCGCTCATACTCCCCCAGGCCCAGTAACGCGTCCCCAGTGGTCCTCTCGCCGCGAATCAGAGGGTTATTGGGCGAGTATTCACCGGCCTTTCAACATCACTGGTAACCCCAAATACCGCTGCAATAGGCATTACATTCTTACTAGGAAGTTTTTGGCTGGATCTTGGAATTGCGTGTAGTGGATTTTATACTTTATTCATAATCTTGTGTTATTCAGGCTCTATAGTTTGTAATATTCGAGATGTTTTACGTAATATAGTTCGGCTTATTGTGCGTGCACAAGTGAAGCGAATGGGAAATTGACACGGAGCATCGATTCTGAGTTCCCACAAAAACTCTCTGGAAGGTTCTAACAAGACGGCCACCATCTTGTTAGTTAATTGAAATGATTGCAAGAAACTTGTAATATGCCTACTCGACAATGCCATTAATAATCTACTAGAAGATTGGTTGTCAAAAATAAAATAAAATACATCGTTACTAATATAATGCGAAAATAGAGATATTGGTTACGCTTTCAATTAGCTATTTAACATATGCACATTGTCAGGAATACAGAAAATAAAGAAAAAAATGTACTGTTCCCGATGGAGAGCAAAAGTTAGTACTATAATACACTGTAAAAATTAAATCAAATAAGAGGAAAATGCAGAGTCATTGATTTATTGTTCTTCATAAGATGTCACGGTGAATTAGTCCGTTAAATCTTCTAAAGAGAAAACGTCGCCAAGAAATTGGTGGAGCAATACAGACTTACAGGCAACCGATAATAAGCTCTCGAATTCAACCGCCCTGTTACACAGACATGATCTTATCTACAGATTTTAATATTACGGTTGAGAAAGTATTAAATATACCATACCGTTTCATATTCAATTAAAACAAAAAAATCAATGCAACCTGGCTCAAGTTCCCGAGTCCAAAAAGAGGATGCACAGGTTTTGCATTTTCAGCTTTTTGAAAGGAAATGTTATAAATAAATTCGAAACCAACAATAACAATCACTTAAGAGTGAAATGTCTATTATGGTCCGTCTTGACCGAGCATTACGCAATGTCGCGGAAGTGGAAAATTCAACCGCGACACTATGTCGCTTAACGCATCATAGTTCGCCACTCTCACACTGTGACGTCATACTTTTGTATTCACAATTTAAAAACTTTATTATACATTCAAAATAAGACATAAACATACATTTTTATTCACAGAGTGGCGCAGACTGGGAGAGGTCACTGACAAGGGGGCATATCATAGGAAGCGGCCAACTAAAGAAAAATTAGTTTATATTCAAAATTGTTGTTTATTTATATTGTACTAACAATTTCCTGCGGTATCGCATGCGTGTTCTATGTACTAAGTATTTTCAACTTTATATTTTATCACTACATAGTATAAAACAAAGTCGCTTTCTCTGTCCCTATACTTTATATTTAATATCTATATAAAAGAATAACTGTCTGGACTGACGGACTTTTATGCAGAATTTTATACCATTTTTTACCACCTTAGGGGTTGAATTTCCAAAAATCCTTCCTTCATGCTCATCTACAATGTCAAAGGAATCCGTATGCAAATTTTCACGGCCCGATCCCTAGTAATTTGGGCTGTTCGTTGATTATTCACTCGGTCAGTATTTTTTTATATATAGATTTATTTCAATAATACCGACTCTACATTGGATGATACATGTTTATAACCCACAAGTTTAATGCGATATCTGGCAACCCAACCGAGCTAGCCAAGCGCCACACGTCAACTCAGAGCAATACGTATGTATGTACGTTAATCGACCTATCCGTTGGGAGCTTTATTTTTTTTCTGGATGAAAGATGTTCTAAATACTACCACATACCAAAATACAAAGTACCAAAATAAAACCAATACATTTATATCGCTAAATTTACTAGTTTATTGTAAATTTGTTCAATTAGAATAACTACTTCTAAAAAATACGAATTTTAAATACTTTTTTTTTCTAGAACATTCATAACTTAAGGCAATAAACATCATAGAAAAATAATGTGTATTAGAAACTCAATGAGGCTGAATATGTAAGAATTCCAGAACCTTACATTTTTTCCCGGTCCGCTTCAAGTGAAATGCCCCCCATAGGTTGACGGTGACAACGAATTAACAATTTTGTTTTTTTTTTTTCATTTAATAAAACTACATATACAAACATAACTGTTTAGTACACACAAACAGAACACACACCATTGCCGTATAGAAGAATCTACATACAGTACATAACGAAGCGTGCGTCCACGTCGCGGATTCACATGTTGGTGCAACGACTGGGACTGAAGGGAAACTACAAGCAAATTACACGTTCCATTGTTATTCGTCGCGTCTACGGTACGGTGACGTCTTATTCTGTATAAATGACCGATTAACATGGCACGTTGTTCGTTTTATTTTCTTTCTATATATAATTCGTGCAAAGTAATCCTAACCAATATTATAACTATATGCAAAAAGTAGCATTTGTTTTTCACGATTTCACGCTTTAAGTATGTATTCGAATGGGATTATAAAATTTCGCATACACATTGCACATTGTCAGGAGTACGGAAAAGGATGTAGAGTTTTTTTTTTAATACTTTATAAGTAAGCGTTTGACAACACTCTAATCAATCAATAAACAATCAAAAAGTATTAAATAGTATACTTTATTACATATTATACTTTATTACATACTTAGTCGTTATATAAGAAAAAGATCATAACGATAGCTTCATTTAATAAAAAGATATTCAAGTTACGTTTGTTACAACAGCTGTACTTGAGAGTCGTCAGTCCCTCTCTAAGTTTAGCGTGTTTATCATCTTGGATCTCATCGTCGTGTAACATGTCAAGTGAGATTGAGGTCAAACGTTAAAACCTATGGAGTATTAAAAAAAACCATCTATATGCGTAGGTGGTAGAGCTACGCTGAAGCTATTACTGGTTTCAGCATGAATGGGTCGGCTCGCCCGGGGTAGTACCACCCTCTCACAGAAAACCGACGTGAAGTAACAGTGCTCGCACTGTTGCGTTTCGTTCGGTCAATGAGAGCGCCGGAGTCCCACATATATTAAAAGGCCGGCAACACTCTTGCGACTCCCTTGGTGTTGCTAGTGTCTATGGACGGCGGTGATCACTTACCATCAGGTGACCCACCTGTTCGTTTGCCCGCTATAATAAAAAAAAAATTTATATAAATAGATTCGCTTTGTATTAAACTGTCGGTTGCACAATAAGTTTCTATACGATGTACAATCCTCGCTAATCACTTTGACCGCTTTGAATATAGCCGTAAGTTCGGGATTGCGCCTAATATCATCAAGAGATTAATGCAAAACAAAATTGATAAATTATTAAAAGCTTCTAAAATTGTGATTTATCTTTAACTTATCTCGATGTTATACATATAATATAATACGTATTCATATCTAAATTCGTGTTACGCACATCTATATTCAGAGCGGTCGAAAAGTGTGACGCGGACTGGAACTAATAGTTTTTACAGAATAGGGGCATCGCTAGCGTGACGTCGAGTCATTAGTCGCACTACGGGTGCAAGCGACAGCTCAATTAGTGTACACAACCATTATGTGTGAACATTCTTTACACACTTCTGCAAAAACAACCGTTTATTAGTGTACACAACCATTATGTGTGAACATTCTTTACACACTTCTGCAAAAACAACCGTTTATAATTACAATGAATGGGTAATTAATTATCCGACACCTTATAAATTCACATCTTCTCCACGACAAAATGTTTTCTAAGACAATATTGCGAATGAATTACTGAATCGGTAAATATAACTATGATAAAAATTAATCACTAGACATATATTAAAATGTTCCAGCAGCTATATTTAAGAAGCCGTGGTTCCATATGATTTTTGTTGAAAATCCATCTAATATAAAAACAAAAACACAGGTCGCTATATGTGAAGTAAATAAGTTTCCATACCCATTTGACCAGTTATTATGAAAGTGGCCATAACTGTTTCTTCGCGGAATAAGGTTTTTAAGTTTATTTCTAATTTAACGTAGACCAAGCCACGTTCTAATACTATATAAAAGAAAATAATAAGCAGAGCTTTAATTTATTTATATTTAACAACGTGCTAAAACTACAAATTCTTCAACAACATAAATTATGACGTATATAACAAATTTGATTCACGTTAACAGATTTGACGCCTAAACGACATGACTGTGTCTTTTTCTTTACAATTACTTTCCGTTGGTTTTCATTCATGTATTTCTCAATAAAACATTTACTTATTTATATATACAGATACATATACATATATTATATACAGATACATATATATATATATATATATATGTACATATATGTACTTTAAATTTGTTTATGGTTAAGACTTTTCCGAGCGAATGAGTGATGTATATTTGCCGGAAAAGTTTCAAAGCTGGCTGTAAACCAGGCGCCACGTCTTTACGCATGGATTAATTTCCTTATTATTATTAGTTTTTTAAGTTATACTTCTTTTCACGCGTTAGGGAAAAATAATGAGAGGAAATTTTTACGATGCGCGCACACACGTCACGTAAAACCGACACTCTGAAGTTAGCTATAGTCAATATTTTATTTTAAAAAAAAGTATGTATGTATTAAATACCTTTTTTATATTGTCAGTGTCGTTTTTTCTACAAACGTAGAATAAGGCGAAAGATTAAAATTTTTGAAAAGATTTTTATCTTATTACGCCATAGAAGTATAACTTCTAAAGCATGTACATATAAGTACAATACACACACTTTTTTTTCTATGGCAATAAACAGTTTTTATTTCCTTCTTTGTTCAGAAACCACTCGTTAATTTCAATGTGAAAGGAAAATGATATAAAGTCATAACGATAACAAGATACCAGACATCATAATTCAGTTCTGCTAGACGTGGTTACGGTCCAAAGCGCCTTGAAGAAGTTAACTATCCCACATCGTAAAAAAATCTATACAAAGTTTGCGAATTATTTACAGACATGCGATCTGTGTCGCCAGACCGGCGGGGAAGGTACGCCTCCGTTCATTATAATTCATAAGCAAATAGCTAAATACATCGGCTTAAACGACAAGAGATATAAATTACATTTTTCTGGTTATTATTAGTTACCGATATAAATTGTATTTTTTTTTTTTTTTTTATATAGTTTTCTAGACGTATCTCTAAAGAAGTCTATTCAATTGAATATCTTCCAGATTTATTTATATGTCACAGTGGTATAGATATTTTGTGATTTGAAACCGCTTCGATATTCCAATCTATAATAGTATTTTCAGGATTTCAAAAGTAATTTATGGTAAATAGCTCGCACTCGCGGCTTCGAAGATATATAGAGAAGTACTTGCTTTGCGACTGACGTAGTTTGACACAGTTTCATTGCAATTGCAAAAATCATTGTTAACTTCAAAGGCAAATTATAAGCAAAATAATAAGCATATTCGTTATCACATGCATACACATACACTTGTGCTATCATTTGGTTTTCGTGCGACAGTAACAAAAATGTTATGTATTTTGGTATTTTATGTGATTGTAGTGGTGTGTGTGTGTGTGTGTAGTAGTTGTTTTGTATTTTCAATTTCTATTTCAAATTTTCTTTTTCCATTTATATGTTATGTAATTTACTTATAAATTAGATATTTGGTATTTTACTTTATATATAATAGTTCGGGTTAGTCAAATAATAATTTAAAAAAATGTCTATTATACTGAAATCATTATTGGCGAATCTAACATTTAACCTGTACTTAAAAAAAATGTATAGCTGTAGATTTCTTTCAAATAAATAAATATATAATAATTTTACAAGAGATCTATTAAACCCCAGCTTACCAAATCGTAAGTCCAGAACGATATTCAGCGAAATGAACAATTTATAATTAATCTTTGCTGCCATGCCCTTATAATTGTCTATTAGCGTTATTTAACGTTATGGCTTAAAGACGAAGATTATTTGAGGAGACTGAAGTTATACTTTAATAGAACAACAAGCAACTGAGATATTTTAATTTTAAGTGCGTGAACCGTGAATTATAGTAATAGATTACCTATGCATATTTTTCCGCAAAGTAATGCTGCTCGCCATGTAATGTTCTAGTTGGAATGTGTGACTGGCAACACACTGACAAATAAATAATTAGCACCTCAGGCCAATATTATTAATTTTGATTGGTTTTAAATATTGCAAGCTGCAGCTTTTATTAAAACTGAATGTACATTTTCTTCTACCATTTTCTAGTAAAAAAATTCAATCAACCACTACCATAATGATTTTAAATCCACGCTAAGTTGTATGCGAATTATACTGAACAAAGTTCGTTAAGATTTTCCAACTTTCGAGATTCACAATACGTGTCACCCTTGAAATATTAACGCTTCAATGAAACCACACCTACTACGTCATCAGACACTGGCAAAATAATAAATGAAATCTAATTTAACTAATGCTATAGCCTAATATACGGCACGCCTAGCCAGCCAGCCACTCCTTGTTTATGCGGGTTCCCAAAACCGCACCCCCCTTTTTCCTATTAATAAACTAAGTGTCTACGTAATAAATAAGCCATGGGCAAATGATATAGGTTTTACATATTTTTAACTATGGAACTTCATATGATTTCAATCAGTCTTGTAGCTGATCTTAAAGTGGCTCAGTATCAGAATTTATTGCGGGGAGGTGTGTTTTTTCTTACAACAGTTCTTCCAACAGTATATCGTATATTTGACGAGACTTGAGTTAGGAATGATTAAGGCCTGAAAACACTATCTCTTTATGTTCTATAGGTGGTAGAGCTACGCTGAAATTATTACTGGTTTCAGAATGAATGGGTCGGCTCGCCCGGGGTAGTACCACCCTCGCACAGAAAGCCGACGTGAAGTATCAGTGCTTGCACTGTTGCGTTTCGTTCGGCCAGTGAGAGCGCCGGAGGCCCACATATATTAAAAGGCCGGCAACGCACTTGCGACTCCCCTGGTGTTGGTAGTGTCTATGGACGGCGGTGATCACTTACCATCAGGTGACCAACTTGTTCGTTTGCCCCCTATAATATATTAAAAAAAATATATATATTTTCATTATTTCTTTACTCAGAGTGTATTGTTGATATTGTGGGGAACATTGAAAAGTTTTTATCGTATATAGATCGGGTAGCGTTATGATGTAGTGTTATTGACACGGCGGTAGCTACGCCTCTGATTTCAAGTCAGTACAGAATGGCAAAACCAAGTTCTGTTCTGATATCAATCAAATAGTAAACTCTTCTATATTTAAGACGTACAAAACTGAGCATTCATGGAAGCTTTCAAGACATTACAACAATTGAAAGACAGTGCAATATACTCGTACTAATAAAGGGTCATCTATAAATTACGTTACACGTGTTTCATGACTTTTGTTGCCCTCCGTCCGTGTTATAGAAAATCACAACTGACCTCCTTAGAATGACTCAAATATTTTCTTGTTGTTTTTAAATTTAGAAATTATGTAACTAAATTAACTTGAACGGACCCTGAACCCTTAAAAGTAGGTAACGAAAGCGTCGCGAAAATCAGCAGTTTCAAATACCTGTGATACACGAGTCGGGATCAATCGAACAAGACGTCTAATCCCGAATAAGCGCCGCTTGAGCAAAATGCCGAGAGGTCATCTACGATCCAAGGATACCGGTGAAGTTAAAAGCCTGGTGTACAAGTGTATCATCCGACCAGTCTTATTGTATGAAAGCGAAACGTACCCAGTCCTAAATAGACACGTCACTGAGATGAAGATTCTGTGAGGGATGTGTGGCGTTACGCGACTAGATCGCATTCGAAACGACCACATCGGTAGTAGTGTTAGAGTCCGTGACATTGCTGATAAGCTGCAAGAAACTCATATCCACTGGGATGGCTAGATAAATCGCAAGCCTCCAGACTACATCTGAAATAAATGTCTTAACATCACCGTACAAGGATCAAGATCTCGAGTCAGACCTAAAAAATGCTGGCTGGATATTGTGAAAGCTGATATAAACAGTTTCATATAGACGAAAGCTTAAAACCGGGCAAAATGTAAGAAGTTAAGTCCGAAAGTGGTCCCTGGCTGCAGGTCGGGTAAGCACTAGGAACAAGAAGATTTAAGTAGGTTAACAAAATTAGCACGCCCTAAATACCCAACCGATCTTCATAAAATATTTATACACGTTGTCAGGGATACGGTAAAGGGCAGTTTCCACCATCACCATCGACCTTTTATTCTTTCATCTACTACCTTTCATCGACTATCACTTTTCATCCAGTTACAGTATTCTTCCCAAGGTAAATTCACATCAACGCGAGCAAAAGCTACTATTTAAAATAAATTAAGCACTTTAATTATTAATTAACACTTTATATCAACCCACACTGCACAATACTTATAACTTGTTTCGCCGTTACACTTCATGTACGACGTAATTTATGGAAGACCACTAGTTTAGATAAGATATTTAGAAAAGATATCCATATTATTTTTGTGTCACATTTCTACTCAACGAGCGGGATGCCACTAAAACTAAGTATTGGCTAAAGTGTTAACTTAATACATCTCTTGAAGGGTCGAGAATATGGCTATAAGGTTTTGTGAAAAAATGGGAAAACTGTCTAATCATCTCCGATGTATTTTTGATTACCACCGGGTACATTAGGGTAATGATATGACTTGCTTATTCGTTTGTTACGCGTCGTGACTCTGAAAAAGCAATCGTATCCCCTCCTATTCTCTCCACTTCCATAACAAATAAAACATTAACAATCTTCCGAAGTATTATAATCCGCGCAACAAAACTAGCTGTGTACCGCTGCAAGTGTAAGAAAACTGTGTGTAACCGCTGACACGCGAAACACTTCAACATTTTGTTACGAGGAAAAAAAAACGATAAACAAATTATGAGATACTAGATGAACAAGAAGACCAACCTTTTTCGAATTACCTATATAAAAAATATAGTCTGTAGCAGTAGTAAAATGGTATGGACAAAACTTAAAACTAGCGTTACTGATAGTCCCGTATTTAAAAATTTTTTAACTAATTATTTACAAACACTATTGACAAATATTTAAAATACATTTTATCAAGACCTTTATTTTTTAATGCTTCCTTTGAAATTTTACTTTACTTTGAAATACTCATTACGACCTTTTCAGTTTTAAACGCTATATTATGAATGGATGGAACCGGCGAGAATACTTAGTTAAATAATAGCCTATCAAGAGATGACAGATTTAAGTCTTCAATCCAATTTAAAAAAAAAAGAAGGAAAGAAAAATGGATGAAAAGAAAGAAAGACACAACTAAAAAGAGCTTAAGGTTAAAACTAAATTTAATTTTATAGTACAAGTGGCCCTCAAAATACAACTTCGATAGACTGCCAAGTTCCTCAGGGACGTCGCGACGGCTCGATACACCTGGAGCCAGACTGTCTAAGGTACCGCATTATGGTCTTATTTGAGAGGAATCCACATTATTCAGAACAATATTTTTGACTTAATCGTCATATACTGGAAGGCTAATTAATACAGCCGGAGATGCACTGATTCCAAAGCATAAAGCGAATCACTAGATGTGTCCGGAGATGGCGATCATGGCAGTCACGTCTATGACTGATTCTCATAGAAATCCAGAGACACTGTCCAGCAGCTCCTAAACAATTTATCGTGGCTTCAAACGTTCATTCATTTCACCGAAATATTTTTATATAGGGCCATAATTTCACACTCAGACAATTAATTCCTTACTGAGCTTAGTTTGTATTGATTACCTTTACTAATAGTATTAATGCAAAAGTAACTTTGAATGTTTGTTTGTCACGCTGATTTACTCAACCGATCATAAGAAAATTCGCATACACGTTGTCAAGGTACATAAAATCAAATTCAAGCGAGCAACGCCACAAGCAAACGCTAGTTGTAGCTAAATGTAAACATGCAACTTAGTTATGTGCGGGAATCGAACTTGCGACCTCCCTACTCATTAGTGATTAACAATCACTGTCCCACGAAGCTTGTCATAGACGTTTAAAGAATATACTAGTGATCTACTTATCCCACATGAGATATATCGTGATGATATCTAATTATAATACTACTCACGAGATCAAAAATCAGGATTAGATCATCGCTGCATTAAAAAACGAAAACAATAGCCAATTCAAACCGTTCCCGGTCACATTGTCACAATGTCTGTGTAAAGACAGTGCACAACGTTAGACAACAACACAACCGCTTTATCGCTTCACACGTTGTTACGAACTTAGCTTTCAAAAACAATCGTCGCTCTCTAACACTCGCTAACAGCGAAGTACAGTGACACACGACATTTGTCAACAACACGTTCCGTTGTTGAAGCGTGTGTGCCGCATGTGACTGTCGCGCGTACTGAAACTCATTGTGGGAGACTGCGCGCGCAGTACAGTCGTGCAGGAAAGTTTATACGTTCCAAACCCATTTTCAACATTTTTATCAGACTTTAAAATTGACCGTTACATTTGTTTAAACAGGAAGTTCACAAAAAGTACGCGATCGATTTGTATGGTTCTTTTGCTGGGATAATCAGTAAAGATTTTTAATATCTTCTAATACATATATAAAATAAATCTCGAACATTTTTTTTTGTTTTACTTCTTAGTCACTTGGTCTTTATCTAAAAATCTGTACATAAATTATATTCTTAACACAATAAACGAAAACAGATGAAGTCACGGGTATCAGCTAGTATGAAATATTAAGCTATAATTTTTTGTACAAATTTAAATGTCTATATATTTAAAACACAAAAATCGTTTTTGCTGTGTATCTTTAAACGCGAAATTCTTTGTAACTAACAGTTCCATTTAAAAACAACACGTTTTACAGTTTATTTATTGAGGAAGACTATAGGCTATCTAAGATCACGCTATGAACTCTAGGAACAGAGTAATTTCCATACAAACTGTACATCAAAACGTACGCGATGCAGGTTTTCCAAAATCGAGGGCGAGTAAAAATTAAAAGTGGATAAAACCGCGTGACGCTGCCCGTTGTATGGCATGTAGTATGTTATATCGTACAAATAAATTGCATGGAGGTGACTTTTTATATTATAACTAGTTGAGCCAATAAACTTCGTATCACTTACATATATTTGTGTAAAATGTGGTCAAAACTTAAAACAAATTTTTTATTTACATTACAAATGCAACGCAGTCATGCACTTAATCTATTTAAAGCTTTCTCATGTACTATTTTTATTTTTGAAACAAAACTGTTTTGTATTCCAACAAAACAGACCAAAGAGCTCTGACTTAATACTACAGCTATGAAACAGAGAAATTTCTGAACACATCTATAAATATTTGACAAACGAACGACAAATTTATTTTTTCAAAAAAAATGACAAAAGACATCAAATGTTTCATAGCTAGGAACATTTTGTATTCGAAAATTAAATTGTCTTTTTTAGTATTTTCCTTTACTTATTATTTATGTTTATCACCGTTTAAACCTTCTCTGAACTTCCACAAATATTTCAATATCAAAATTAGCCAAATCGGTTCAGCCATTCTCGAGTTTTAGCGAGACAAACGAACATCAATTCATTTTTATATATAGCAGATATATATTTTACACCACGACTTCAGTCTCATATAAGCATTGTTAACACGAGCGCGTTTATAACAATAATAAAGGAAATGTTGTTTTACAAATCTCATTCTACATAACAACGTTTTGCGTTAGTTCTATTCTAAACTCTTTTTATCGCGTGCGGGAAAACGCACGTGTATATATACTGCTTTTGGAGACTCAGTGTCAGACGCGTGTACACAAATGCGCTACCAAAAAACACTGATAAGCGGATTCATAAATTGACAACGGTAATTAGCCAGACCACTTTAGAAAATTCCATACATTCGTGCTATCTGTGACGACATCACCGTATCTTTCGAATGGTGTGGCATCATGTGTTAAATTGACCCAAACTTAACCTGTTGATGAAATCGTGGAAATTTGGAAGGTTACGGTAACCATAGTTTGCTTTGTATAAATTAACTTAGAGATAAAATAACTTAGAATAATAATACTGTACCCATCAAACGAGGTTTTATGCTATTCTTAATAGGTTTATAAGTAAGTAACAAAATGTTATACCATTTATATCCAAAGCCATGTAATTGTCCTGATATAAGGTTTTTGATTACGGACATGAAGAATTTGCGAAGGGACTACAGCCATATTCTTAAGCAGGCGCATTGGAATAGAATCCCCATCCCTAAGTAAACTTGGCCGAAAATCTATACTTGCTGAGGCTAATAACATTGGGTTTATTTAAAGTGAGGTGAAATGTGAAGCCACCGAACGAACGCGATGGAAAAGCATCGTGTCTACCCTATGCCCCAACAGTTTGGAGATATAGAATTTCAAGACAAAGAAGAGAGAGAGAGAGAGAGAGAGAGAGAGAGATTGATACAACCAATTGATGCTTTCTCATTTTTATTATCCGCAAATTTACAGTGATTGATCACACTTGAAAAAAATTAGAAACTACCGACAAATATTAATAGTCTATTACAAAAAAAGTTCTTTGAAAGAGGTTTTATTTTATTAAAGGTTTGATATCCTTTTTTGTTTGCAAGACTGATGCACATCAACTTATACGAAATAACATATAGGATAGTAGCGATTATCAAATGAAAAATGGAGTTTCAGCAAATTGTAAAATAACGCCGTGTGCTCTTAAAAATTACTACAATAATACAAACTACGTATTTAAGCAATCAGCAAACGTACTTAAGGCTGTGGAATTGATTAATGCGATAATTAGATACAGGTCACTGAGTAAATTGCTATAATTTGAGACTACCTGATTTAACCATAATTGCTTGCACTTAATTCCGTCATAGACGGGTCATATTTAATTACTTCAATGTCTTTTTTTATACCTTTAAATTTTCATACAAGACTGAGTAATTATCGGCAAAGAATTTAAAATCCCACTTTGAAATCAAAATAATTCCAAACAATACAGTTTCATCGGAGTTTTCTTCCGGCCGTCATCCCAAATACATACCCAGCTGAGGTATTTCCAGGGGACTATAATATGGGTTACGTTAAGAGACAAATGTAGGTTTCTTAGGATAAAACGCATGTGATGCTTTTTATGTTGCAAGCGTCCATAGGCTACGGCAACTGCTTCCATCAGATGGACGATACGCTTATTTACCATAATCCGGAGTAACATTATAATAATTGCGAAAGTGAATTTGTTTTTCCAGTGTGCACAAAAGGACATAGGCTACCATCCATCCAGAAGAAATGTACTGTTCCCTAGGAATAGTTTAAGCTTACATTAATATGAGCAAAAGATAGTGGTGATAAAAAACAAAAGTACATCTCATCATCTTCTTTTTACACTTATCCCACCTAATAGGCTTGGCACAACATGTTTTCCTTTTCCATTCTCCCCTGTCAGATATCATTTTTCACACAATCTATCTATACCTTTTTTGGCCTTCTTCTTCTCCTATATCAGTCCACCTTCGCACTTAAAACTTTTCTAGTTACATGACTTTCATCTCCCTTCATAACATGCCCAAACCATGCTAACCTATTACTCCTCAATTACTCAGTCACTGGTGCTATATTCAAACTTCCTCTTATATACTCTTTTTTAATCTTATCGATTCTAGTTATACAACACATCCATCTCTTAACATTCGCGTCTCTGTCACGTGCTTTTTGGTAAAAAACAAGATTGGTGGCTCACATTTATAAAGTTGGTATAATGTTATTTAAAAAAAAACAGTTTTCGGTGCAGGTTTTGCCTTTTTGCCTACGAGAATTTACGCGACGAAAAAGGTTTTATTTCTCGATGAGTTAAGTTCGCATAACATTAAAACGCATCATTAGTTAATACAAACGTTTTCCCGCTTAACACGAATGTTATGTGCGCATATTATGTTATGCACGCATGTTTATATTATGTTACGCACATATTACACGATGGTTAGTGGTTCAATTCCCACACGCTTTCAAACAAACGATTCGATGGAGTCTCACATGGACCGTCTATTGCAAATTTTATTTGTCTGAATAATGGGATATATCGAGTAACAAAACGGGATGGTAATGTTTTGTAGTCGACTGGTTCACGACCACCATGATGGTGAGAATCGCATACATGCATTATTAGTTTAGCTAACCTGGTTAGCTTTGAAAAACTCTTAATGGGCGATGGACGCGTGTATGTCCGTCACTCTGGCAGTTAATACAGAGGTCTCTGAGGTTGAGGTGCATTCGTGTCCGATGCATCTCTCACCGGTTCGTCAAAGAGTGTCTCCAATACCGATCCCTCAGATCGCAAGACGGAGGCCCCCCTTATGAAGGGACGACATCCGCTGGATCGAACGGATGTAATACTCACGGGGTTCCCGCTCCCCAGCCAAAAAGGTGTGTGAAGAAAACACTATGGGAATTTAGTCCGTGTGACTCGGACGTAACCTACCCTCAGCTGCCCGGCGGGGTAGATATCAAATAAGGGATTTCGCCGTGTAAAAATAAAATAGACTTGTGATGTTGCATTCAAGACTACAGCCCAAGCCGAGATTCGCGATTGCCCAAAAAACCCAGTGAATCTATGAAGGCCCATCAGGTCAAAAGAGTCGCAAAGGTCACGTTGGCCGCCTTTGCTCTTGGATTTTACCATAAGGAATAATTTCGTCAGTTTCTGGTATTATAAAAAAACCTATAATTGATTTACTCGGTCTGTGAACGCGAAGGCCCAATCTATTATTCCGTGATTGAGTCTACAGTCCATGTTCGTGGTAACTCCGGAGTGTCTGAATTATTAATTTATTACTTTTCGTGTGGGTCGCACGTTCTATCTTGCATTCGTGTAGGAGCTTACGGGTCACCGGCAATTTAAAAATGATGTAATATCGTTTCTGTTTTATATTTATTAGTTTCTTTAATAATTCATAAAGAACTTCTCGCAACAGGCTTCTCAATATTCAAGCTCAAAAGTGAGAGTATTTTACCACTTTAATGTAATTAAATCCCTTCGAATTTCGTTTAAGAAAGTTCGAATACAAATTTTATTTCAATTTGCAAACAATTGTTCTTTTTATCATCACCGAAATACCATTAACTATGTGTACTTTATGGACGAAATAACAATTTCCCGCGATTTCGGTCGCTTTTTTAATGTTATAATTATTTTCGACCCTTTATATCTATCTTTCTATATATAATTATTTTGTACTTGTGTATATAACAGTACTCCTCCTAAACAGCTAGAATGATTTTGATGAATTTTTTTATATGTTCAGGTGGATTGAAAAATGGTCGAGTTTCACAATTGAATCTGGTAGGTGGCGCTGGAGCCTGATACTAGGATTTTTTTATTATCCGGGCAAGACGACGCCGGCCGGATCCCCTAATGTATGTACATAAATATATACAAAAGAATAACTCCTCCAGTAGTTGAATTTCCAAAAATCCCTCCTTAGTGCTATACCTAGTATGAAAGCAACCCGTATACAAACTGTCACGACACTAGCCCCGGTAGTTTAGGCTATGAGTTGATATGCTACTTAGTTATTCTTTATTAGTTTTTAGATATAGAAAATAAGATTTTAGCGATATAGGATGCCGATATATATATATATGGTAATATATTAAAAACGAAACAGATTGTTTAAGATGATTTATAATTTTAGGGTTTGATCATATTTTGACCTATTATTAAGTGAGGATATGGCCTAAGTTGGTAATACTCTAAGGCTGAAGAGGGTAGTTTTAAAGTTTGTCTACCATAAGGCACATTGCTGTCAATGTGTCACTGTCTCGTGATAATATAAAAACAAAGAAATAGAGATATTCAAAATTACCTACCTCCACCCTATATTTTCGACACTATGATTTCCTGTACTGAAAGATGTGGTTCACTGTGAGGATTTCAACCTACATCGATGGATCTAGTGTCTAATAACGTGGTCTATATTTATAACAAAAAATGCCGTGTGTGTTAGAATTACACACTTCGCTTCTAGAATCTGAAGATTTATGTCTTTGTAACAATCGTTCATACCAAGTTATTAGCGTGGGCGCCAACACATATCAAGTTTATTGCTCTCTAATAGATTCAGCACTGACAATGACAAAGTCAATTTAACAACAATAGAATACTTTAAATACTTAAATGGTATAGTCACGTGAAGAGAAAGCCACCAAATTACGTACAGAATTCAACCCTACAACTGGTCCTTCCTGGTCATTGATCCAGAGATAGGCACAACACAAATTGGAAGGGTGCAGTGCTAAAGAATATGAAGCAGTACAAAGTTTCCGAATTTGCGAAGTGGAGAAGAATACTTTGGAAGGCTGATCACACCACCATGTGAGACATTTAGTCAGGAAGAGAGAAAGAATATTTCATCACCATCATCATTAGCGTTTAAGATGCCCACTGCAAGGCCATAGGTCTCTTCCCGAAGGAAGATATAGGCATGATCACCACACCAGCCCACGACGTATGGGCGATTTCAAACTCTGAGAAATTCACAGCTCTATATTTTTCCACATACGGTAGTACTACAAGAACATATCTCAGGTTCAGGTTTCCTCACGATATTTTTTTTCACAGTCAATCGACAGTGTTACTAATTGAAATTAGTATATGTACACGAA
Organism: Antheraea assamensis; assembly: GCA_035772565.1. NCBI lineage: Eukaryota > Metazoa > Arthropoda > Insecta > Lepidoptera > Saturniidae > Antheraea > Antheraea assamensis. Next base: position 493,128 of record JAQQSE010000224.1, on the reverse strand, counting down.
TTCTGAAAAATTCGTTGGTACATGCCGGGATTCGAATCTGTGGACATGACCGAAGTTCCATCGGTCAAACCACTAGACCACCACGACTTCTTAATCAAGTTCATTTCTTTCCTGACAGAACCGTAACCATATGATGAATTATTTTTATAGGTTTTAGCGTTTGACCACAATAACACCTGATATTAAATGATAATATGACCTGCACGACTACACGAGCGAAACCTAGGAAGACTCGCGTGAACTACAACTATAGGAACACACCTATATGTGCCTAGCGACTAATTTTCAACTCGAACGAAGTAACTATCACATCGGGCATTATAAAAACCCAGCACCATAAAAGCGAGGTTTATATCTACGTCGATTGAGAGTGTTCGATCATACTGTCACTGAACCAAAGTGGTTTCATAGAATTTTCACTGGAATATAATTTCTGATTCGTTAATCTCACCTATAGTGAAAAAGAAATAAAGAGATAAAGATATTATATTATTTGAACCTAATGGATAAACAAATGAATAACATAGAGGAATGTAAATGTCCAACAACTGGCAACCCCATTCAGCAATTTGCTGTATTAGTAGGCAACACTTGAATTCTTGATGTAACGGTTAACATATTTTCATAACTATTTACGATAAGAAATATGTATACATAAAATAATACATTATGTTATATGAAATCATATAGATCCTTTTGTCTCAGCATAAAACAGCATAGGAGGATCACACGCGAAAGCATTGCAGGGCTAACATTTTGATAACGCCTCTATCTGCATCTTCATGATGGATTTACAATATAATTTTTAAATTAAAATGTAATGTTCAAAATACAAAAATATACGGAAGCTATATATATATATATACCGTTCAAAATACATAAATATACAGAAACTATATATATATACATATATATATATATACACCCTTTCTACCTCTATTCAACATATAAATAATAAAATCACAAAATATTCTTTAGGACATATCACGCACTGCTGTTTGCTATATCATAAACTAGCTGACCCGGCGCACTCTGTTCCGCCTTAGTATTTTATTAATTGTATTCTCTTTGACGGTTTATGTCACCTTACATGGGAACGCAATCGAATGGGATAAAAAGTATCCTATGTCCGTCTCCTGGTTCTAAGCTACCTCCCCACCAATTTTGAGCCGAATCGATTCAACCATTCTTAAGTTATAAATAGTGTAACTAACACGACTTTCTTTTATATATATAGATATACAAATATAACTCCATTTTAAAATTTTGCTTACTTTAATACTAATTTTATTTTATTTATTTTATGAGTTTTCATTGACATATCAATATAAATAGAAGAACAAGAAAAAAAAAAAACAAATCTAAATGCTGGCAACACGTTAAATGCGGCCCTCTTAAAAATAACCAGTCAATTTTGCTTTAAAGCTAAAATGATGAGTGGTAACAATACGAATAGCTAGTACGTCGTTCCAACACTTAATGGTCGCGTACCTGAAAGGACCACGAAAAGGGAATGCTCTACGAACACCGCAGAAACTATTTAAAAAAGAAAAATAGACTTACCCTAATATACTTTTCTAAATCAGGTGGGATATTCTCTGCTATATCATACAGATTCCTTTCACTGTCTCCTTTGCCTTCCTTTGTTTTGACTTCATTTCTCTGTGAGGTCTCAACTTCTTCAGTAATTTTCACCTCATCAGTAACATCGATCTGTTCTGCATGATTACGAGGGTCTTGAGGCTGCAAAATACTTAAATTAAGTCCACTTGGACTAATTGATGGAAACCTTGCAAGATTAAGCACGTTTTTAAAAAAAATAGTAGATATATATTACTAACATCAGCGGACAATACCGAACGAGTATGTATTCGCGGCGTACAATAGACAAGTGAAGTTATCTAATGGCCGCCTGACTAGGAAGTAACGTATCTCAGCTTGAACCCTTGCTGGGGATAACTGGAACGATCATAATATTACGAAAAAAAAAAATACCGGAGCGAGTTTCCGCAATCGTTAGACAGGTCTTTACCTAACGTGTCGCAGTTAAAAGAATTATCAGTCAGTATCACAAAGAACAGAATAATAACAAACTAAAAGTTTACTGCTACTTAGTACTGGTCACCTCTCCACCTACATGGGTAAGGGACCACAATAATTAACACACTTTACACTCCATTTCTGTAACTTTAAAATGGAGTTACAACTATAGAAATATTATGAGAGAAGGTCTAAAAAAATTATAAGGAATTATATTTTAAGCGTAACTTGTTTTCAAAGACATGCCCATTAAAGCAACGTACCAATTTATATAGTTTAATATAATAACAAAAAATACTTATTACTAGCTCTCATCATTCTTTTGACCGTTCTGAATACAGCTGTAAGTACGGGCTTGCGCGTAATATGGTCAAGATTTTAATAAAAAACAAAATTAAAATATTAAATCTGTTGTCTATTCACAACTTATCTCATAAACAGCTGAACTACTTTTAACGGGACTCTTACTAGCAGATATAATATTTTCAAAGCATTACCTAAGCTACGTATCATCACACTTCACCATAGGGTCTAAGCGGTAATGATAAAATTTAACAGGGGTTACTTAGAAACGTTTAAATTTAACATAGTTATTACAATTAAAAAAAAAACACGAAGTTCCCGTTAAATAGCATCATCCTTTTCACGAGAACAAAATCGCGACCGTCAGCTACATGGAGTGTAGAGGTAAGGAGAACCATCTCATATAGGGAACATGTTGGAAAAGTGTCCATCTGTAAGTATTAAATAACAGTTCCAAAAATCTCCAAAATAGCGCTAGAGAAGGCAAAGGGTATGGTTAGTTCGAAGTAATTTTGTAAATATAACTTAAAATAATTCCTGTGAGAAAACTTGGAGAGTGATAGAATTTTTGTGAACGTTATACGTACGATTTTACAATTTGTGCTGGTGTAAAACTTTTAAAAATAATTGAACAATAATAAACCCTATTGCTACTGTAGAGCCATCATAATTTTGACATATTTGGTACATTGTCATACACATAAATCATTCTCCTTACCTCCACACTCCATAATGAGGTAGAAATAAATAATATACAACAACTGTAACCATCTGTACCCAGATCTTGGCTGGAATTGTTATTCGGGACACCAAGTAAGGTTCATTTTCCTTATCAATTGAAACTATCAAGATGTATAAATTAAAATATACACGCACGCTTAGTATTTATACTACGCGAGTAAATCGTACAATGTCCCCGTTGACATAGTATTAGGCCAAAGTAAAAGACCTTAGAGTAATCAGTTAACTTAACAACTAGAACAATGAACTTTTTGTCCAATCAATATGGTCGCGGTTACGTGCTTACTGAAATATAAATTTTCGCTTGAAAACACTACCTTTTGATCGTGGATTCGCTCGCGTTAATGTATATTAGACCTGTCTTTCTCTTGTTGAAATTCACCCCTATGTCCTATTTATGTAGTGTACAGGTAAGGAGAACCATCTATATGTATGTAAATGTATCCGTCAAAATTTTCTAAATTGTGGTGGCGCTACTGTTGCAACGGGATTCAATATTATTCAATTATTTAAAAAAGTTTTATTACACACATATTTTATATGAACATATTGTTTCTGTGATTTCTGTGACAATTTTAATCGTTTACAGGTTTCGTTTAAAATTCATTTTCGTTATCAGCTCCATTTAACGCGCAAAAATATCTTTAACGGTGTAAATAAAAAAAAGGCTAGTTACCAATATCAATACTCAAGCTATATTACTGTTTTCTTATATGTTTAACACTACATATTATACAACAAAGTCGTCCGCCGCGTCTGTTTGTCTGTCTGGATGTTCGCGATAAACTCCCACCGAACGGATTGTAATGCGGTCTTCACCAATAGATAGAGTAATCCACGGAGAAGGTTTAAGTATATAATTTGATAAGGTTTTTTTATAAATAGGTTGAAATATAATAATAATTGTTGAAAGAATAGGAAAAGTCAAGCCGCCTGGGAGCTTTCACCAAAAACGCTGCCTAATCCCTTTGAGATATTACAAAAAAAAGCATATTCAGACATTTCTCTTTTATAAATCTACAGTAAAGTCTACAATGGCATATACCTATCTTTTTAGGATAGCTTACTATACCCTATATATCTATCTTTTAAAAATGGTCACATATAATTAGGTAATTGGAAGGCTATTTAGACGGATACAGTATTAATCCTTATCAAATAAAATACATTAGTTACCTTAAGCATTTTATGGACTTATTTTTAATTGACTTCAAAAAAGGAGGAGGTTATCAATTCGTCTGTTTTTTTTTTTTTGTTACCTCATAAATTTGGATTGGGTAAACCGATTTTGTTGATATTTTTTATATTTGAAAGCTGGTGCTTCCCGTGTGGTCCCATTACAATTGGTGTCAGTTCTGACAATGGCATCCATGAGAAAACAATACAAATCTTAATTTTGCATTAAGTACATGAGCGACAAATGGACGAATAACTCGCGGTAGTCCTGACTTCAGACATATTATTAGGTAGCGCATATACTAATATTTATTATTTAATTTGATTAATGTAACAGTTCAGTTATTTTTTTTATTTTAGTGCCTTCTTGTTTCCTTTGTGTTTCTTGATATTGAAGTCGGTTTATTTTTTATGTGTAAAAGTAATATTGTTTATTATCAGGGCAGGACAATGCCCGCCGGGCCTGTTAGTTACTTTATAAATATAAGTTTGTTTTAGACTGGTATGGTGGTAATTAATTGGTAACGGGAATTCATCTCTTGATTTTACGTCGATTTCATATCGAAGCATATTACAATTACCGTACCAAGATATTTATGAATTTAACCTAAATAACTGTAAGTAATAAAGACGAGGTAAGTACTTAATGTAATAATACAGTTATATTATCTTTACACTCAATAAATTTGGCACTGAAATAACTGAGTGTTACACTAGCTTACATAAATTCATTTTATTACATATGAATTATGGAATACACTTCACGCATCATGAATATTGAGTTTACTGGCAAGAGAAGTTTAATTTTTTTTTTAAATGACCTAATTATATTTGTATATTTTTAAGTGGACCGTCTATAGTATCCCTCTGACGTGGGTCAGAGAGACCGTCCAAAAGATCTGCTTTAGATCCCCATTTTATTTTTGTTTGTGACCAAATTCGTACCCCTCAGCCTCCTTTTCCTAGACCATTTTATATTCGCTTTCATTCGTTGTGTATATTGATAAATCTATAAATATGATATGAAAAAATTTCACATGTCCGTGTACTTTTCCAATTTTTGTGTAAAAAACATATTGCAACTGACCTAAGTAAAAGTAATTAAATACACGTCTGTGTGAGACGCATGTCTGTTTGTCTGTGTGTTCGTACACTCATCACTGCTAAAGTATAGCGCTCATGATAAAACATCAGCAAGAAATGTAGTCCGGTGGAACTGTAGAGGCCTGACGAAGCCAACAGTGTAGATCAGATCGAAAAAAAAAAAAAAGAAACATCAGGAAGAAAATTATAACGTATATCCTCGAGTAACATTTAGTCTTTGTTTAATTAAAATTGGTTCACTATATTCAAAGATATTGTAATTCGAATGTAATTTGTAGTGTATATTTTATATCTTTTTTCTTTCTATATATTAATAAAATGATAGTGATCTGCTGGACAGGGACTGATAATTTTTTTTTTCGTTCTATTTCTCAAACACATAGTTTTTTTCAAAAAAAATATCACTATTAAGGTTTCGAGAAACTATGATTTTTATAAGGATTACGCGTGTACCAAACGATGTGGTGCGCATGCGCAGGAGCGATGAAGTAAATGGATTACATTGTTTACAAAGAAATTTTGTAAGTCAATTAGGGTTTTGCTTATATTTTCATGTCATATTCCTTTGCACATAAAATATATTTTTAGTATAATAAATGAGACTGAAGTTGTTACACAGTCACAGTACTCTGGAAATCACTACGATGCAATATAGCTTGTAACCATTACAACTCGTCATCACAGTGGGATCGTGAGAACCACCTTACATATTGATTCCTAATTTCGTGTCACTATTCGTTCAGACTTCGAGCAGTAGTCACATTTCATAGGTTAGGTATTAGATTAGGGTTTTAAAAAAGTTTTTTGTACTATTGTCTCACATCTCAAGCTGTAGCCACCTTTTAGTTTTAGCTTTAATGTAAGTTAAATGTAATCTTTTAATATAAATAAATCTTATATTAAAAGTGTATTTTTTGATATCTCACAGACGTATCCCACAGAATTAAGTCGCAGGTATCAGCTAGTTTATAAAAATATATATATAAAATTCCTTATTGTTCATTATATTACTATAATTACTATAATTGTCTATGCTTGTCTTAGTTATTTATTTCATACTTTATTCTGTATTATTTCTTTTATATTGGACTTTTCTAAGTTAATAGATTTGTGTGTACTTATCAACTTAAGAGTAAGGTATCGCTTCGATTCCTTATTTTGTTATATTGCTTTTAATGATTGCTATGTCTTATTAGTAGATTACTTAATGTAAACCTATTTATGTACAAATATTATGTACTTATGTAACCTAACTACGGTAATATTTAATCTATGAATTAAGTAAATAGTGAGGTAAAGTAGAGTAATAATTAATATATAGAATAATTACAAATTAATGCTAATTATTTTATTCTACACAAAAATTATTATGTAATTTAATAGCTACCCGTTTTATCAAGTTTAACTATCTGATTCTCGCGACTTCGTCTGCGTCGTTCATTATATTAACAAATTTATGTACAGAGGAAAAAACATTAAAAAATAATTCAAAACAAAAACATACTTTGTTTATAATTTGATTGATGCAGAAACTATAGCAGCCAGAAATGTTCAGAGTCTTGGCGTCATTGCAAGAAGGTACAAGCAGCGGATTCATTAGATACCATCATAAATTGCCACTTTCTCAAAATTTTAGAAGCAGGTAAACCAATTTATGATGGTCTGTGCGGAGATTAATTATTGAACCATTGTTTAAGAGGTTATATGCAGGAATAATAATGAAAGATTTAATGCTACACTATGGAAATAGACTCTGAAATCGTATTCAAGTGGCAAAAAAGTTTGAATATAGCAATGGATATTACTGTTTGTGCTATTTATGATGGACTGACAAGCACTCTGCTGATAATGCAAGTGTCGTAGATGAGTATAGGTCTTCAATCATATAATTTTTTTCGTGGAAGCTGATGCTAACTGCATAAAGGATGTCGAATACTGTCTGTCAGATGCCACGAAAAAGGCACATGGCAGCTTAAAATCGAAAGGGAAAGAGAATGAAGAGAAAAAATTAATTTGGAATGCAATTTTATGGTCCTGCGATAGCAGACTGAAGGTAAATAAATTTTACAAGTAAATTTTTCATATTTTCACATCAATAATACATGTCCAAACTATATTCTCGAAACATGATTTTTCTTTAATGCCACGCAGTTCAACAAATTTTGATATTTTTACTTGGAAAAGTTAACCATATTTTGACAATAAGATTATAAAGAGAATGCCTGTCTGTCTGCCTTTTTATTGCCCTGTAGCGTAAAAAAAAACATTTGAATAATATTAACATAATAATAAATTGTCCCTTTCACTTTTTTTTATATGACACACAAGATAAATAATTATCAATTAATAGTATTTTCAGGGATTAAAAAGGTGGTAAGTACTAACATTTTACATATTTTAAAAGTCTTATTATTATTTTGAAGTATTTATAATATTTGGAAATGCATTTCGTAATTGTTTTACTTTTTTTATTAGTATGATACATTCTATGAAATATTTGATGATGCCAGTAATACTATATAACAACCAACAAATTTAATAAGCACTATACGATTACTTACCTTTGAACAATAGCACCACATTAATTTTAGATAAAAAATTTAATCTACCATAAGCACATTATAAGAAAACTACTGTAGTATTTTAATGGTACACCATCATTATAAAACAAAAACCGAAGAAATACCACGTACTGAATCTATTCATGGTTACCTAACACTAGGTTCAGTACGTTGACACAAAATCAATACTTCTTACCGGCATCTACGTAGCAACAGGTGAAACTGACATATTTCTACTTGAAACTTACCTTATTTTTGTGCGGAGGTTCACTGAGTCCAAGACGAATTTTCTCTTTCTCAATTATACGTCTCTTGTCAGAGATCAGCTTTTCTAAATCTACTGTAGATAGCATTGTATTGGGCCCGTATGATATTGTTGATAAGCGCGGGAAAATTATGATTAAAGTTTCAAACAAATACTGTATTAACGCATACACAGTAAATCATACACTCATTATGATAATTTTTTTCAAAAATAATAAATTAATTTCACATTATTTCTTATATAAAACAATCAAGACATCGCATAAAATTTCAGTTTGAATATAAACAATTTCAAACTATTCAAGTTTTGACATAAAAAGTTAAAATCTAATACAGCTTATAAATATATGCTGTGTTGCTAGTATAAAAATCTAAGCTAATCTATATATAAAAATGAATTTCTGTTTCCCTTGGTCATGCCATAACTTGAGAACGAATTAACCGATTTCGGCTATCTATTTTCGAATTCTAAAATTTTCGAATACTTCGTAGAAAATCCTTACGAAAAAAAAAGAAAGTTGTTCAGAAAATTTGTAAAATTATAAAAAGTTAAGGACTTATATTAACTTCTTCTTCTTTAATTTATTTAAAATTTTCTAATGTAATCTTAGTGCGTTTGGCATAACTGTTAGTCGTTTGACAGTTCGTGCACTTCAAATATCTTTTATATTAAACAAGTGCATCGGTTGGAATCCAAAAATAAAATAATTGATTTATTCATTTCTCACTACACACCGCACAGTCGCGTCAACCGTAAAATTTATGAGGTTTTAAATTTGTTCTGTGAGTTTTTTCAGAATTGTTTGGTCATCACGGTTAGTTCACATCAATCATATCATATATTAAAAATTTAATCTAATATCGATTTTTGCTACATTTTAATATATCAGTTTGTGGTATTCGCCGCTTTAAAGAAAAAAATACAAGAGTCAATTTTTATTTTCAGTTGAGCTTTGGTTTTAAAAAATGACAGCAAATAAATGTACAAATTTAGGTTGCAGAACTCGCAATGCTGCAAGTCAAAGATATATAAAAGCAAGTTAAACTGACGAGCAACGTGATGCGTGAAATTAAGTTAAAGGGAATCGATTAAATCGAAGTCAAAAATGTAGAAATGTTGCGTTTAAACTTTATCGAGCTGAATCCAATTATAATGAGGGAGCCGATTACAGTTCACAGCAAATCGTTGCTATTGAATCAATTAATGTTGCATGGCATTTATGTTTAAAAATAAAGTAAAGCGACCAAGTAAAATGGATGCCATCGGTACTGCTACTAGAGCCACTAATATTCATTGGTTTCCGGATATGGGCCAACTTCTATACGTATCTTAACTCATGTTCAGCAATACAATAATTGCTTTCGAATGACATCATTTAGCGCTAAAAAGTTATAAGAGATAATTTTACGCCTTCTTTCAAGGTAAGCGTAATGGATAACAATAAACTTCTGTCACCATGTGATTGGAGCAAAATATGTTGGCAGCTTTCAATTGAAAGTGGTATAAAGTACGTTTGTAGCTATAAATTACTATAAGCAATTAGAAGTGAGTGTATTTACAGAAGCTGATGAAGGAATGGCAGTGCTGATAAAGGATTTTGTGAGCCACATGGTGGTACAAACACTTCACTATACACCTGTTTATTCTTGCAGTTTCAGGGTCAAATATACCATTTAACAGGTTGCTTATTGCCAACGCGGGATAATGATTCCATATTTAATTTATGGTCGATTCAGCAAGATAAATCGATTAATGTTGTGGACACAAATATTCAGTGAAAAGACCAATTGTGGAACAACTTCAAATATTTTCTTACCATAATACAACGAATTGGATGCATTATTGACAATCACATTAGACCGCGTGCCATCCTATAACCACAAAATTGCCATCAAAGCCGATAAGACACCTACAGGACAACACGCAAGACGTTTTAATGCGTCAATAATTTATGAAATCGCTATATTTGTCGTGGGTGAACATTTAGAAAGCCTGTTAGAAATCTCGAAGGATATTACGTCCAAACAGATTTACTACACGTCCACCATCAACACCGACGCCGGCATTTCTATTAGAGTCTCGACCCTCGATGAGCATCGCCAGCTCACTAAGTACTTCCGGGAGCGAAAACTCCCCTTCTTCACCCATGCACTCGAGGCTGAGCGCGTCCTCCGTGTCGTCATTTGCGGTGTTCCTTCAGAACTCGCCACCAACGACATTCAAGTCTACTTGGAGAAGCGGGATCTCCCAGTCAGATGCGTACATTGTATGTACCACCTGGTTGCACTTCGATAGCTTAGTTGATGATTCGCTGGTTTATATTGTAATAATAACACTTTAGATAGTATAACATTTAATTATGTGCTAATAGATGGTTATAGTTTACATGCCCGAGTGAATTCTGTTGCGCGTGTAGGCGCGCGAGGGCGAAGCTTAGGGTGTGAGTGGCCGGGGTAACTTACCTCGTCCAGGGCTCGCGGGGTAAGCTCACGTGTTGATGCGCGTGCAGGGGTGCGGGGTGACGGCCGTTTGCTGTCCGCACACATTTATTATGTTGGCCGCAACACCACCCTAATAGGAAGGCCCCCTTCAACCTAGTTCTGGTTACTCTGGACCGGGATAGGTTTGGAAAGGACATTTTTACACTCACCTCCGTGTGCGGTCTCTCCTGCATCTCAATAGAGCCTCCACGCAAGACCTATGTACCATCGCAGTGTCAGGTGCCAGGTGTAATCCGCCCGGTGTTGCCACCTGCGTCCCAGGTGTGTCAAGTGTCTCGGGGATCACTCCACTAGGGAGTGCCCCCACACTCCAGTGTCCACCGAGCCTCCCAGCTACGTCCTCTGCAAGCAACCGGGTCATACCACGAACTATCGTGGATGTTTCCGCGCATCCCGCTCGACCCGCCCCCACCACGGTAAATATGGACCCCATTCAGGGCACACGTCCACCGTCACGGACGCAACCGCCTCCTCCTCCACCCATACAAAGCTAGAAGGCTTTTCCTGTCCTGCCGGGCACCTCCAGTGCACCAACAGCACCCGCACCCGCGGTGACCGCACTCTCCTGATACGCAAGGCCATCCCCACCAGCTCCCTCGGCTCCTGAAGCCAAGTCCCAGCCTCAGAAGGCTCAGTCCACTCCTGCGCCACCTACCGCGTCTTCAGTATCGAACACCGGTGTCAACTAGATAGCTTAACTCCTATTAGTACACGATGTACAAGAAATACTCGCATTCAACGCGCTCATCAATAGTACGTATGACCTCGGGCTCTTAAACGCGATCTCAGCTTTCCCGGCCGTTGCGACTACGTTACAACGTCTAACCCGCGCTGCGCATAAATAGATTCCCGATAATTATAATATCAGTTCGAACCCGCGTGTTCATGTACATTAGAACGATAGGAACGATTAGGAACTCGTACGTAATTGTATAGTGAAGTTGGCACCATGCCCATTGTTCTTTATTTTTCGCTCGATGTCCTCTTAAAAGATGCGTCTTTATGCTCACACCCGCGACTCTCTCTGCTCACGCCGCCGTGAGCGGGGGATGAAGATATTGTATAAAGTATATATATTTTAAAATAACGTATAATTATAAATAATTTGCATTTTTTATTACTTATTGCATTACATTTGAGAATAATGATCATTAATCAAATATACTTTTGTTTATTAAAACTTACATAGTAACACTTCTTAAAACTATTATTATTACATAACCAAAAAAAACATTATATGAAATATTGTCGTTATACTGTAATTATAATTTAATATGTACTGTGTTATTACTACTTTTTGTTTTACTTATTGTACTATTTTAAGTAGAAAAAAATTCTAAATTCTTATATAAAACTACTGTTTTAAATATGTATTACAATTGAAATTCAGATGTGGGGAGGTTTAACAAAAAGTTTAATAATAACAAGGACATAGAATAAAATTATCCCATTTTTTTAAGTGAACGAAGCATTGATATATAAAGGGTTTTTATGTAGGTTTATCAATGGAACGAAGTGCTACTTCAAACGCTTTAAGGTTACATGTAAGATAATTTTATTATCTATATAATTATTATGTTCATCAAAGCTTTGCATCAGAAATGTTCCAAATATAAACAATATTATACATGCACGTAGCTATTTTATAATAAAGAAGTTTCAAATTTATTGAAATACTGCTTCTTTCGCGTACAAAGTTTAGAGGGTAACTCGAATTTCAATACACTTTTGAAATGTTATCATAATTTGACTATCAGTTGAGTGTTCTCTGTAATATTTATTATACTCTTTTATTGAATGAGCCCTTATCAGAATATCAATACCGGTTATCATTATAGAGGTTATCATCTATACCAATATCATAAATTTAGGTATGTACAGTACAAAAACAGTAATGACATTGAGCGTGCGACTACATTAGCGGATATCGGCGAAAGTTCGCTTGATTGTGACAAAATATGTAGTCAGAACATTATCAAGTCTACAAAGTTTGTATCAAGTTCGCGGGTACTTGAAGTATAATAATTTTTGTATCATAAATCATAATTAATAAGGGAATTTATCGTGACAGAGTTTTATCGACTGCTTAAACTTATGAAGTCTCATTCAGCGTAGAAATGGTGAGCGCTTTGCCGTTGTACGCTTTACACTTTGTTATAATGAGTGAAAAAATTGCCTGAAGTAACGAGTGTTGGAATTTATTTAAAATTAATGTAATAAAGATCCACATTACTTCATATATCTACTTCATGCTTTCTTTTTGTGATATTATACATATTAAGAATGAGTTATCTGGCTTCAACTTGGACAACACTTTATAAATGTTCACAAATTTCGCATGACTTGTCACCACAAACAGAACGCCAAGTTTCTACTCATGTGTGGATACTGCATTTGTTATATTTCGCCGATGTCTAACAATTCACAAGAACGAAATCGAACTTTTGTTATTACACCTGACACGAAATTTCGTCTGATAATGTAGTCGTAGGATTCTCCAGTATACTATTCTTATCTATGCGTAGGTTGACAGAACGACAGCTGAAGTTTTTATTTCGGCCGCGGCCGGCTTTTTATGTCTATTATATATAACATGTAGTTTGCAAATTAAGTTGTAGTCCGGTGAAGCTGTAGAGGACTGTCCGGCCAACAGTGTAGTTACTTTGACAAAAAAATTGCAAATAAAAATATATTATTCATTTCATCAGTTCATTCTTGTATGTAAAAGTATCAACAAAAAGTATTTTATTTTTGTATTTAATTTGTTTGTTTTATGTAAAAGTAAAATTACAATTGCATTAAAATTTTTCTACATTATAACTTAAACTTTTCAAATTTTCAGATAACAGTAATGGACACACACTATGATAAGCAAGTTTTAGAATTGAAAAAGAAAATTAAGAGCTTTCCAGATTTTCCAAAGAAAGGGATTTTATTTTGGTAAGTGTTTTCGAAATTAGTGTACAATTTGTTTACCTCAAATATCATAATTTACTTATAGTTTTCAAGGCGCCCACAGGCTAAATAGAGCGAAGTGTCGTAATGGGCGGCAACAAATAGCTGAGTTTTAGAAGATACCTGTGCCTAAGAGAGTACTGTTAGGGGCTAATGAAATATTTTTACATAATTTCCATTTGTAGCTATTTGATCACAACATCTTTCTGAAATATGGCTGCATAAATGTCTACAGGTTGAGGTTTTTTTTTTTTTATATTATTGGGTGCAAACGAACAGGTGGGTCACCCGATGGTAAGTAATCACCGCCATCCATAGACACTAGCAACACCAGGGGAGTCGCAAGTGCGTTGGCGGTCTTTTAATATATGTGGGCCTCCGGCGCTCTCACTGACCGAACGAAACGCAACAATGCAACCACTGTTACTTCACGTTGGTTTTCTGTGAGAGGGTGGTACTACCCCGGGCGAGACGACCCATTCATGCTGAAACCAGTAATAGCTTCAATGGAGCTCTACCACCTACGAAAAGGTTCCTACCTCTGAGGACTAGCTTAGAGTGCCTTATTATTGTTGAAGTTTAATATGAATATGCCTCTCAAGCTTGGAACCCTAACTATTATATATACATTTCACATATTAAATTAATCATGATGAAGCAGGATAGTTTACAGAAACAATCTAACAATAGGATAAATATTTTTGATAATTTAGCATACCATTAACCACTCGGCTGATTTTTTAAGATCCAGATCTCAAATTGGTGGATTATGTTTTTAATGTCAAGATATTGGACATTGTAAATTTCATGGTTAAGTAAAAAATTTGTGCTGATGAAAAAATATTGTGAAAAGATATTTTACATAAAAAAATTAATTTTGCAATACATCATTTCTTATTTTTCAAAGTTTTGTAATAACCGGTATTTTTTTAAGCTTATGCTGTCAACATTCTGTTGACCCGTGCCTCCTGAGGTTTACATTCGTTTGTATGGATCTTAAATCTTTATGGTTTTGGACGGTCTAGGGGTTAAAAAATCTGATTCCATAATGTGATATATCAGTAATCCCCAAACTTTTTAGTCTTATAGATCCGCTACCAATCTTCAATGTATTGGGTAGACCCCTATCTTTTGAATACTAAATTTTTACATATTCTAAAGTAATTTTGATAGGTGAATTTGTTCTAGACTTGACTTTGGTATGTTTTATTATATATTTCTTAAAATAAAAAGATAAACACAGAATCCATAGCAAGTGAACTTATTATGTAATATGTGTATTTTTTTTTAATAAATTTCAACAAAAGTATCTATAAAAATAATTTTATAATGTCATCCCATCATTGATCAGGAATTTTCCTATGATTGATGGTTTAATCGTAAAATGGTCTAAATGTAGCTCTAAATCTTCATTATATCCCACCTTAACAATGTATGTAAAAAACGAATATTCGTCAGATACACCATCTGAGACATGTAAACAATAATATCAATTGACTATTCATTGTGATAGTTGGTCCCCATGACTTTTTTCATAGAATTTTTTTTATGCTGTCTATTTGATTATAACTCTTTTCTAGGTGTAGCTGGGCTTAACATATTGTAATTTCACACTGAAAAATCATGTCCAGTTGCTAGTATCTTTACAAAAATATAGCGTAAACATTTTCCAGGGATATCTTCTCAGCCATTGCGGATGGTGGCACTTGCAAAATACTACAAAGTCTCTTAGTTCAGTCTGTGAAAGCTAAATTCCCCGAAGTAGAAGCTGTTGTTGGGTTGGAATCTCGTGGATTTCTTTTCTGTTTCTCGTTGGCCACTGAACTTGGTATTGGTTGTATACCCGTGAGAAAGAAAGGCAAGCTGCCGGGAGATGTTGTCTCATATAAATATGATTTGGAATATGGATCTGTAAGTTACATATGTTCTTTTTTAAATCACTATATGATTTTTGAAGAGAAAACTCCTTTAGCGACATTGAAATAATTTTGGTAGGGGAAAACTTATAGGTTCCCGTCACCGATGACCTCGACATGCTAGTAAACCGTCACCTACATACTCGTGATGAATTGCATTTGTGCTAGATATTCTATATACTCAACTGTATCATATGTGTGTTTGAATTTGTGGACGGGTAAAACTTATGATTTTACGTCACCGATGACCTCGACATGCTCGTGACGTACTGCGCTTGAGTCAGACTAGCGATTTGTAGTATAGCGGCCTGTGTACATGTCACATTGATATTTTGTATTGAGTTTGTGCAGACCATCGTATATTTGATTAAGACGTAAACTATATGAAAATGTATATAATTATTGCTCGTAAAGCTAATAGATATGAAAACCAGACTACTACTGTTAATAATTTCAATTTACAAATTATGAAATTTAAATATGTCTGTCAATAATTGATTTGAAAAATCCAAAAAAGAACACAGATATTCCATTGTTTTGTGCCTTCACTTCTTTCGGCAGTTCTTATAACTGTTTCGACTTTTTTTGGTCTGTAATCATAACCTCACATCTTAGTAAATGACAAGAATAAGATGGTAATATGCTAAACCTGGATGAGGATCGGCTCTCAGGTGGATCTAACGGATCACGCCTGTAGGTGCTTGGTGATAGATTTTCACTTTAGGGATGGGCGCTATCGAGGCCGGCATTAGGAAAAGTCCCTATCTCAATGCATGAATAATAGATGTATGGTGGGGATTGTGCTTTGCGGAAACACATCGTAAGTATGAATTTGATTGAATGCTATTTCTGCCTGGAATTGATTGAGTTACCGTATATCACTCCTACGTTGAGTATCCTCATATCACAGTTAATACGTCCAATGCTAATAATGGGCGAGTCCTGGCACTGGAAAATGTTTTTGTACTAGAAATCGCCAATAAACGAGGTTGTATAATTATATCTAATATACCTTTGTATCATCGTCATCATCTTATCCTTACCCCACCTAAGTAGGGTCGGCAGAACATGCTTACCTTTTCCACTCTCGCCTTTCACACAATCCATCCACACCTTTTCGGTCTTTTTCTACTTCCATATCCGTATACTTTCAAACTCAAAACGAATTTGTATATATTGCAAATATTAATACATTTATATATTTAATACAGGTCTTCCTTTGTGGTCTTAATTTTTCAATTGCTCTATGTTTCGGCCTGGGTACATAGTTAAAGTCGACGGGTCACCCTTGATCACGGCTTGTGAACTGATTTTGTTATTTATTTAAAAAAAAAATTGGTTATTTATATGTGATATTTCATGCTTAGGATATACTTGAACTACAGAAAGACACGATCAAACCAGGTGTGAAGTGTTTGATAATCGACGATCTCATAGCGACCGGTGGATCGATTACTGCGGCCACAAATCTACTGAGAACATGCGGAGCTGAAGTGTTGGGCTGTCTCGTTGTCATCGAACTCGAATCTCTTGACGGACGTAAGAACATTCCAGAAGGTTTACCCCTACATTCCTTGATCCAGTACGATTGATATATTTTAATCTTGTGTATTAGCTAAGTACCGTAGTAGTCGCGAATCTTTTTGACCGCTCTGATTGTAGTTGTGGAGAACACTAATTTAAGTATAAAAATTTAAGGATATATGAATGCCAATTTTAGGTTCCTGTACTAGTATATATTAACTTTGTTTTTTATTAAACTCTTGACTATCGCGAGTCGAAACTTGGGACATATTCAGAGCTGCCAAAAAAGTTGGACCGGGAACTGTAATGTGGATTTGTAATGGCAAAACATGTTTCAGAACTATTTTTTTTTTGACAGCTCATCCTCCCGTTGTTTGATAACATGCAGAAATGAGGGATGTTTGTCTTATATATGGATATACTAGTTTTTGCGCGTGTTAATATAAATTTGAACTTACCCTCGGGGAATAGTACATATTTTTCTAGATTATAGCTACTCTATCTTCTTTTCTATACACCTGAGAACGTGTATGCAAAATTTCACCATGATCGGTTGAGTAGTTAATATTTAGAAAAAAATAATTAGGATATACTGTCAGAAAAGAATGGTTGAAATTTTATTTTAATGTTTTGTCAGTGGAAAGACACAGTTAATGTTTTTAGTTATACAAATAATAACAATTGCTGTTGACCGGCTATCCAAATATACGCTTAGTCTTTAATCTATATTATATTAATGTAATTAGCACATCTGTGAATGTGAAGTGATTAATAGAAAAAAATAAGAGTACAATTGAGTATATAGCAAAAATGAGATAATAAAATGGTGGTAAGAAAAAGTTGGGAGTACGATTGAGTAGAGGAAAACACGAGGGTACAATTGAACAGTTGCGAAAATATAGGAGTACAATTGAGCACTTGAGAATACCATGAGAATACAATTGGGCAGCTGTTAAAAAATAAGAGTATAATTGTGCAGTTTAGAAAAAAAAATAAGAGCACAATTGGGCAGTTGAGAAAAAAGTTAAACTATCGCAGCTATTTTTTTTAATACAAAGCATGTTACGTGTACTTTATATGTGGAATGCATTTCGTACTCTCTACACTTTATAGTTTTGATTATATATATTTTTTTGCTTTAACAATATTTACGAAGGCCAAACATATTTTTTTATAGCTGATTTTTGTATCTATATATATGTAATTATAATTTTCATTATAATTCGTTATTTTTTTTAAGTTTCAATCTTATTTTGATACATGTTATAATAGATTAGTGAAAAGAAGACGATAAATTGAATAGAAAACTTACAAAGAGTCGTATCGTCGATGGTAAAAAAAAAAACTGTTTTCTATTTGTTTTTATTGGTGCACTAAGGGGACATCCATTATATACGTGAGGGAATCAGACGAGAGAGGGATCAAGCCGAATCTCAGTAAATCTCACGTCAGGGAAAGAGAGGTTTCAGCAAATATCATGTATTTTTTTTTCGATTAAAAAATAGTGCAAAAGTGTGTAAAAATCAGATTAATTTATTGTGAAACGTGTTTCAATGCTGAAATCTGACACAATTCTATTCTAAATTCTATATTCACTATGGTTTTAGATTACGATTTAAACAATCTCAAATGCTAGTCGTAATAATAAAAGTAATAAAGCAAATTGCGGTTTTTTTAGTAAAATCAACGTATTTATACTCAAAATACAAAGTTTGTAAGATCTCACTTGCTAGATGAGGGGTGGGGAAAGAAGTTCGAGACAAACCTCACGATATTTTATAGCAGGCAGAGGTTCAAAAAATCGTCAAAGACAACTAATGCAGTCAACGGACGCCCCTTAAATAGCTCTTGTATATTTGCTATTAAAAATCGTTTCATAGACAGTGGAGAAACAAGCACTTGATTGTTTTATCTTCACTTTATATATAAATATATATTTCAATGAAATAATAAGATATTTGCGGATAAGATAAGAGTGATTAAAGTTTATAAAATGCATGTAGCTTAAATCTGTTTCAGGTGATTGAATTAATCGATTATTTTTTATCGTTCGCTAATTATCTTTATGAATCGATTTGGTTTATTTCTTATCAAAGATTACGAATCTTTCGAGTGAAATACAGTGGAAATTCAATTCAACGTCACTCTTTTTAACGATAAACGCTCTAAAACTTGACAATTAATTAATGTTGTAACAGTAAAATGATATAGATTTTTCTCCTCTCCATCTAACTACAACTCCTAATAATACCAAATACGAAGTCCCTTCAGCGTCGTTACTAGCGGCGATCCCCGTCGCCAACGGCTCAAGCTTAGGCCCGGTTTCCCGGAGTGGAGTCCTCGAACACGTTGCTAGCGTAATACAGTGACACTAAAAATTGTCAGAACACTAATCACATAAAACAGATCACCCCCACATACGTGCATACACACAGCTGGAGGAAGGTTTATATTTTTCCCCTTATCTTTTTAGAACTTGGTTAGTTTAGCCGAGTTGACAAGTATAAATAAATGTTTGAGTTTGTGAGGCACACATGTATGTGATGTATGTAATTAGTTCAAAAATAAAATAATACTTTATAAAAGTGTCGTTATTTACAGTATACGAGTATACTGTAGTTACGTTATAAGTCCTTGTATTTTCGAGAAGAATTGATTCGGTTTGATTATTACAACTGACGATTTTACTTGTGTTTCTTATCATAATATAACCCGACGACAACAGTATGATATAGAAGACGACTGTTTTCTAACTAAAGACATATCATAATAATTTATGGTAACTAGTGGTATTACAATGGTCGAAATTTGACCATAATTCCTTATTTTTTAAGTTTTAAACATTATTTTGCCAAAGTGTGTGTATCTATAATCATTTCTTATCATTCTTTATATTTTTTTTCTATTACCTCAGTACAAATACATCGTCATGTACAAATAGTCAATTTAATCAAATACGTACAATATAATCTATGGTATGAATAAAGTAATAGATGTTATTTTTTTTTTATTAATGCAAACACTGAAGCTTGTCATTGTCTACTAAAGCAAAAAAAATTGGTGGAGAAACAGAGGTCGAGATGTTCTTGACCGTTGTATCTCTTCCTATTTCTATGTAGAACGTATGTGTTACTTTCGTCTTTTGACTACAATTAAAGAAGAAGAAAAAAATTGTCGTCTGTGAAGTCTATTTACGGAAGATAATTTTATGAGATAACGTCATAAGAAAACATTCATGAAAAATTATACGTCACAAGCCGAACGCTTAGTTAATATACTTCGGAAAGCGGCAGATCCGCCGGAGTTTTTTTTTTAATTTTTTAAATTTCCCTCCGTTGGTACTGACATTTGTGTGTTATTTCACTTTGCGTCTATCGCTTCGAATTTTGTCTACGCTTGCAATAATACATTTACTTATATTACCATGTCATAAATAATATATAATTTATATATTATCGTATATTTAAAATTGGTAATGTTTTTTATACACAATAATTATAACTACTTTAGAAATGGTATCGTTTTATAGTTATATATTTTTTCTATCCTATGCAAAAGAATAAATCCAATAGATAAATTGTAAGTTTCATAGTTTAGTAAAAAATGAGCCAATAAACATATCATAAATTTTCCAAATAAGTGGTCATCAATAAGTTATGTCGTCACACATTAAGAGGTGACAGAGATAAAAAAGGGGGGGAAAAGGTAAAGGAAGGGGGATTCATCTTAATCTTCACATGTATAAATCAGAAGTATTAATACTTTTTTTTTTTTTTTTTTTTTTTTTTTTTTTTTTTATTAACGTGGGGAGATCCCTAACGGATACCCATCCTCCCGGGGGAGAGGATGGGTTATGTCCGATTCGCACGGACTAAAACCCCACGGTGCACCGGCCACCGCTTTAAGTTGGAGCGGCATGGGACCGTACTAGGCTAACACCATGCCGCTCCCAGCGGTCAGCCCGGCGGCAGATGGCTGCCGGGCTCCATCCTTATAGGGAGGTAGTTGTGTACACGATCAGCTACCTCCCCTCGTCAGCCGAACCTACCTGTGCAAAGAGGAAATGGGCCCCCCGGCCCATCCCCTCAGGTTCGGCTACGGAGGTGGAAGGAGGCGGGCAAATCGCCACCTCCTTCCACCGACCCTCCTTTGGCGGACACGGCCGCTGAGAGGGTCCGCCTCTCGGGCCCTCTCCGCCGCCTCCTTCTGCGAGATGACCTCCTCGCAGAAGGAGGCCATCGCCGTCCATGCGTTTTCGCTGCCGAGCATGGCCGTAACCACGCTCGGCAGCGAAAGATCTCCTCCTACCGCCACAGCCAGAGTGCGGCGCTGCACCTCCCACGCAGCACATTCGGACAGAGTGTGCTGCGCGGTATCCTCCTCAGCGCCGCACTCATGACATGTGGCGGTTGGCTCCCTGCGAGCGATCTGGTGCAAGTACCAGCCAAAACAGCCATGGCCGGTTAGTACCTGCACCAGTCGAAACGTCAGGGAGCCCCACTTCCTCTCAAACCACTGCGGCAGGACCGGGCGGACGGCGTCCACCGTATATCGTCCATACCGCGCGTCCGCCAGGTCCTGTCGCCACCGCTCTATAGCGGCCCCCCTCCCCTCCCTTCTCCTACTCTCTATCTCCCCGGGAGCTGCAGGCACCCCCAAACGTTTCCTTGCCGCCGTGAACTCGTACACGGCGGCAAGAACCCCCGCCTCCAGCTCCCAAGGCAGGGAGCCGGCGAGCGTGAAGGCCGCCGCCGAGGACACGGTGCGGTATCCCCGAATCGCCCTCAGCGCCACAATGCGCTGCGCAGCCCGCAGTGCGCGCACGTTGGTGGCACCGAGGGCGTTGGCCCACACCGGGGCCCCGTAAACGGCCATCGCCCGCACGACTCCCATGTACAGTCGGCGGCACCTGGCACTAGGCCCCCCCACATTGGGGAGCAACCGGCCAAGTGCCCCTGCCGCCCCAGTTATGCGCGGTCCGAGCCCCGCAAAATGGGGCTCGAACCGCCAGCGCCCATCCAGGGTGAGGCCCAGATACTTCATCTGGGTCCCCACCCTGATACGGGCGCCGTCCACCAATAAGTGGGCCCCTGGTGGTGGCCCTCGCCGAGGCCCATGGAAAAATATGGCCTCGGTCTTATCGAGGGCCACCCTGAGGCCCAACGTCCGGATGCGCCCGACCACAACTGTTGTGGCCGCCGTGGCCAGGCGCACCAAATTCTCCCACTCTCCCACCCCCCGGGCTACGACTAGGGTGTCATCCGCGTAGCATATAATGCTTGCTCCGATTGGGAGCGCGCCGCGGAGCACCCAGTCGTAGCCCAGGTTCCACAGGAGTGGTCCCAAGGCCGACCCCTGTGGAACCCCACACCCTGTCTCTCGCTGGACCATTCGGCCGTCGCTGTCCACATAGGCGACCTCCCTGTCCTCGAGGTACGCCTCCAACAGGCGCCGCAAATAAGAGGGCACCCCGAAATATCGGAGTGCCTCCCTTATAACTACATGCGGCAGGCTGTTGAAGGCGTTGGCGATGTCCAGGGACACCGCCAGAACCCTCTCCTCCTGGGAGGTCGCCCCTGCGGACAGCGACTTCAGGAGGGTCAGGGCGTCAATCGTTGAGCGCCCTGAGAAGTATTAATACTTACGTGAAACTATAACAAGAAGCGGCAATCTAGAATGTTCGAGTTATTGCTATTCTTATTTAGATTTTTTTTCAATATGAATATGTAAAGTACTAGGTTTTGTTCGCAGCTCGCTCGCATTAATTTATATTTGATCTATCATTTGTCAACAGTACATTTTTCGGGATAATATCTTTCAGACAATGTGTCTTTCTGTACTTCTGCCAGTGTGTACGCAACATTTCATTCGTTTCATGAATCGCTTGAGTATTTAAGGTTTGTTGAAAGCGTAATAAACAAACGAATAATATTAGTATGGATTTAGGAAGTACTGTTTTAATCTCTAAATAAATAAAATACACAATAAATGACGTGACAGAATTGTTATAACCTGTGACTGATTGTATGTAGTGTAGAGATAAGGAGAACCATCTGCGTATGAAGAAGTGCTAAATTATGATGGCGCTACAGTAGCAACAGGGTTCATTATTGTTCAATTATTTTAAAAAGTTTTTATAACACTACACATTTTAAAATCATTAATACGTTATATTGTATAACGTTCATAAAAGTTCTATCCCACTCCAAGATTTCCCACGGCTGTTATTTCAAGTGATATTTACAAAATGACTTCGGACTAATCATACCTTTTGCTAATGCTAGCGCCATTTTGGAGAGTTTTGAAACTGCTATTTAATACTTACAGATGGACACTTTTTCAACATGTTCCTCATATAAGATGGTTCCCCTTACCTCTGCACCTCATACCTGATAGGGGCGTGGTTCAAATATCATAAAAATAGTGTGACGTAATTTATAGATGACCTGTAATCTTTTTTAGTTTGATACTGACGTCACAATTAAGAGAGTGCTATAATTAATCTTTTGTATTGTAATCCTTTATATTTGTATAATTTCTATATAGTATATAGTATTCCATAGTTGAATAAAGTTTTTTATATATGGTGTTTTATTTCATTAAAATCATTTATTAAATACGGTAAGTATCTGGTAAGTTTATAATGGAATCTAAAACAATCATTACACCCCGGCGTAGCTTTGAGTATTGCGTTTATTTGGAAGTAGATTTTTTTAATACAATATATTGAAGTGAAAAATATATTGTTATTTGACGGAAAAAAAGATCTACTAACTAACTTTTGCTTAAGGCTTCGCTCGCGTTGATGACTTAACCCGCGGGAACAGTAAGTAATCTTTTCTAAAAAATTTTGGTTTACAAAACTTACTACAATCTATGTATATACTTAACAATGAGCAATATTGAAAAATCATGCGATGATTCCACTCTTCTAGATGTGAACACAGCATGCACATTTTTTTTATGCCCATGGGCAGTAAACAGGCAGACGGCCCATCTGATGTGAAATGGTTACCGTCGTCTATGGACATCTGCAACACCAGGGGCATCACTGTTGTGTTGCCGACTTTTGAAGAGCGTGATTCAATCCTTTTATTGAAGAGCCCCGTGTCTTAACCCTGGGGGAAAATGCACATGAAATAAAGAAAAATACACTAGGCGGTACCAAAATTAAAAAAACGAACTAATCCATCATAAAATCTTGGATATTACATTATTTAACTGTTATAAGATTATTTTTAATACAGGTAACAGAACTTGAAATTGTATCAATCTCTGTGCGAACAGCGTTACAGGAAGAAGACATACGATACACCGAGGAATGTTTACCGATATTCATTCTGCAATGAGTCAAGTAATAAATTGTTCTATTATGAAGCCGACTGCCCAAACGTGGAGTCGCAGAGTTCAAGAATGTGGAAATAAAAAGTACCTAGCTTATGCTCTTTTTCTGAACCCCTAGTATGCAAACTGTTACGATTATCAATTGACTATGAAAAGGTAAAAAGTAGGTTCGAAAGGGAAGACAAACTTACATTTTCATTTATAGTATTAGTTACGCAATAATTGTATCAAACATTGCTTATATCTTATAAATAGAAGTGTATTATATAAATCAATTGAGTACAGCGATACCTAAAACTTACGAGATAGGTGGGATCGGGCGATAAGCGCGTAAGTCGAATTCGCGTACGTCGGGGTATAAAGATTGATGACTCAGGTTGGTAGTGTGGTCGGATATAGCGTCGAAGGACGTAGGTTCGAATCCTAGCAACTGAGTCGGAGCTTTCGGTGAAAGAAAACATCGTGATGAAACCATAGCATGTTGGTAGGGCTTTTCTAAGTCCGCCTGGTTAGCTACCACCCTCAAGTTGAAAGTCTGTCGCCAAGCACCTGTTGGTGTGTTCCAGCAGCTGCACTTGAGAGCCAGTCTCCCTCTAGGTTTAGAGTGACTACCATCTTAAACCACATCATCATTTAACAACGGATGAGATTGTGGTCAAACGTTAACCTATATAGTATATTAAAAGAAAACATAATGTAAATTTCTTTTATGTGAGACCGGAGACGAAAGAAAATACTAATTTAGAAAGAAAAAATATTTAATAAAATCTTACTGCTACAAATGCGCGCAATTCAATAGCTAGCTGCTATTTAGTAAGTGACTTCAGTGCTGGTTTTCAATTATGGTCATATATATGGCTTTAAGTACATCACTAAAATAAATATCATGTGCCCCATCCTCGTTGCTAATGTTATATTTGGAATACATCATAATCATCTTCTTATCCTTATCCCACCTATATATAAATATATATATATTGGAGTTTTTGGCGGGATCTTAGTCTGTCATGTAGTGGTTTTTATATTTTATTCATAATCTTGTGTTATTAGACTATATTTTGTAATATTGGTGGTGTTTTACGTAATATAGTTCGGTTATTATGCACAAGTGAAGTGGATGGGAAATAATACCACGGAGCATGCAATCTGAGATGCCACCAAAACTCCATGGAAAGTTCTAACAAGGAAACTACCATCTTGTTAGAACATTATAATTATCGCAAGATACTTAGTTGGCAAAATCTTGTTACTTGACACTGGCTAGTACACAAACCGAAACGGAGCCAAAAAAAAAAAATGTATATGTATCTCTTGGAATACTTCTGTTATATAATTGATTTGATTATTGTGACAGAGTAACAAACTAACAACCAATTCTGTTGTCATGACAACCAGTATACGTCAATTTAGTGTAGAGGTTCCGGGAAGGCAAAACAATTGAGTGACGTTGGTATCGTATAAATATTAATGTCACTCGTATACGACGGTAACATTTAACATTATATAGCGTCCCGAATAGCAGAATAAGTATTGAAAAAATAATAATTAAAGAATCGACTGTTAGGCGGTACGAAGTTCTTCTTATAACGATAAAGAAAAATTAGTAACCCTAGTTTCTACAGTTGGCGTCATCTTTTTTCGACAAAACCCATAGAGACAAGGAGCGTTTAATATTTTGAAGAAAAAAAAATGGCCGTTACCTATGACGTGTGTTAACCTTGGAAGTTTTTGGCGGCATTTTAAGTTTTTCCTATATTAGTTTTTATTTGCTATTCCTAATCTTTACTTTGCCCCATATCGTGTTATATTGGTAATATCATACTTGATATAGCTTGGTTATGGCACACAAATTAAGTAAATTGGGAGATAATACGGAATATGAATTACTGTCATGTCACAAAAAACTTTCCGGAAAGTTCTAATAAAGGGAACACCAACTTGTTACAACAAAAGTCATCACAAGACACTCTGTAAAACGAAATGATTACCTACTAAGTAATGTAAGTTAGCCTTTAATAATACGGTATAGTTCACGAAGTAGGAAGAAGATTCATGTTAACCTTAAAAGTTCGTGTTAAGTACGGAGAGGTAAATAAACATGAAATAAAAATGTATACGGTATTTACAGCTTAATTTAATACAAAATAAAGTTTACTATGAAAATTCGAGTACAAATTTTGTTAATATTATACAGTGTTATTATTATAATTTACAGAATGAATAATTTAAACAGAATTAATTGTTTTGTTTTATTCCTGAGATAAAAGAACCAGTCACAATTCGAACATTTCTTATAATCTATATACTTTTAAAGCTAACAGTTACGATATTCGTAAGTATAAAAATGTCTCTTATAAATGTTTTTATAAGAAAAAAAATTCTAGAAACATCTTAAGACTAAAATCTTAGTACATTCGAAATTAGAACAATTATCACAAATTAATACAATTTAATTAATTATTCTAGTTAAGTATGGATTACATACTAATTTAAAAACAAACTATTCCCAGTAGTGTTATAGAGTACTTAAAATAAAGCAAAATCTTACCCATGAATTATTAAAATTAGACTTTTCTCAATTATTGTATGAAATAGGCGCCTTAAATGTTTGGTCGTTTCCATGGGAAATCAAAACTCTGGGTAAACTAATAACATCCTGCTTACCCGCCAAAGCTTCAGATGTGACTACTTCACTTGAAGACTGCTGAATAGTGACATCTGTTTCGACTATTGAACTCGATCTTGTTGATGCTTCATTATCCGATGAAGTAGTTGTGTGTGTCGGATAATCAACCTCTTCAACTACTGTGACTCCCGAGTCTCTGAAATTTCTGAATTGTCCGTGGATAACAGTTGCAGGTAAAACTGGCTTCAAGTTTTCTACTCCACTTTTGTTCTGATCGTCTTTAGTTGCTTCTGATTTGTTGACATCAGAATATGTGTTAGCATCAATTGGCAAAGTCACTGCAGGTGAAATGATTTTCGGCGTAGTTGATACGTCTGAAGCTAGTTTCTCATCTTTTCAATGTCGATAGGCGCATCTACTTCTTTTGTGCTTTGTTCGCTTCCATGAGCCTTTTGTGTGCTCTGATCGCTGGACTGCTTGAGTGGAAGGATTTGTTGGAAGCACAGTAGTAAGGTCTAAGTCATTCAATGTACTACTGCTGTCGACATCACCAGTTTTACGAGACCTCCTTAAATTATCCTCTAACGTATCGCCTGATAAGGAAATCGGAATTTTCAGAGTTTCCTCTTCAGTGGTGACATCTAACTTAGATTGTTCCGTTGTGATACTCTGATTATCCTCAGGTACGGCGTAAACTTCGATAAGGAAATCGTAGCCTCTCAATAAAGTTGGACTTTTAAGTTGAATCGTCACATTTTGATGTCCCACTCCGCCTTCAACGATTTTCGCACTACCGTCTTTATCGGGCCTGCAATCTGTGACGACCACTCGGCTTATAACTTCGCTGTCACTCGTATTGTATGTCACGTTCGCTGTCTGTACCCAAAAGGCTGGGCTGGCGATGCGTTCTTCGTCGATTATTTTCCTCCCTGTATCATTCGCGCCGACGGTTAAGTCGTTGGCGGCGACCATCGTGGTCAAAGCGAAAAATCCTATGAACTTGAACATGTCGATGGATGGCTGTTGAGACACTAACATGAATTGCGACATACGAAGCTTATATATATAGCAAAAGTTAAGGAAAATTTGAACACGTTAAATTACAATAATATTCTAGTGTCACCACTATAATTTTTTTATTAATGTAAATGAACGTCTTCCTACAGGAAAATGTTCTAATGAGTACATTCAATGACGATGTTTATTGTTTATTCTAAAGTAATAAATACAGCAAAGTTTACATTGATGTGGTTTTATTTCTCGGATTTCAAGTTCTTGAATTATTCCATTACTTTTAAACTTAGATACATATTCTAATTACTTCGCTTTATACAATATGTTTGTTTTGAATAATGTTAATCAAGTATAGGAGAATTATTTCGCTATATTATGGTAATTTTGGCATACGTTTCTTGCGCTTCGTACGTGTCTGTCTGTTGGTTTTGGCCATTTCGAGTTTTCAGAATCAGGAAAAAAATTAGCATCGGATAGTATTTTTGTTTAAGAATAAGTTTATTGTTCCCAAATTACTTTTCAAGTCAATAAGACGTACGTTACTACAGTTTTTTAAACTTTTCTCCGATTTGTTTTTCTGGTCGATGTGCTCCTTTTGATTAAGGCGGCCGTATATTAAAAACTCGACGTTGCTAAGTTGCTATGGGGATTTTTAAAGCAAAAAGATTATCTGAACTACTATTATAAATGTAAATGAGTGTTTGTTCGTTACGCTTTCACGCCTTAACTAGTCGACCGATCATCAAGAAGATTTTGCAAGCACGTTATCAAGGATACAGAAAAGGACATACGGTGGTTTTTACTCCAGAAGAAAGTTCTGTTCCCGAGGGAGAAATTAAAGTAACATTAAAACAAACGAAGCCGCGAGCAAAAGGCAGTTTACCATAAAAATATATTGATACTGGCCAATTATGAATTCCAATACCAGTTTCGCTTTGTTTCATCTTTTTAACTGTATTTTTATTGCAACAAAACGTTGTAATGTAACGTTACATTATGTAATTTTAATTAGGTGGTAGAGCTACGCTGCAGTTATTACTGGTTTCAGAATGAATGTGTCGGCTCGTCCGGGGTAGTACCACCCTCGCACAGAAAACCGACGTGAAGCAACAGTGGTTGCACTGTTGCGTTTCGTTCGGCCAGTGAGAGCGCCGGAGGACCTATATATTAAAAGGCCGGCAACGCACTTGCGACTCCCTTGGTGTTGCTAGTGTCTATGGACGGCGGTGATCACTTACCATCAGGTGACCCACCTGTTCGTTTGCCCCCTATAATATGAAAAAAATATATATGTAAATAATTTACAAAATTTAGATTTCCTGGATTTTAAAAGCAAATATTGACTGCAGTTATTTAGGAAGTTGGCTCGTCGCTGCCGCCTCGCTGGTCATTGTGCATTTGAATAATATGTGTTATTAACATATTACTATTTTGAGTCCAGGGGTACTTTTTCTGTTCATTTTATGTTCGTGAAATCCCTCGCGACACAGGTCGTGAAACCGAGGAGGGAAGCTGTCTTAGAAGGCAAATTTATATATACTAGTCTGTGATAAATACAGCAAAGCATTTGCAATGTAATCTTGTAAGTACACGACGCAATTCAATTTAACACAGAGTGATAATAAAAATGTTATATTTACAATACAGCGTCTTTTTTACAAGATACGATCTGCATCTGTACAAAATATTCTACGCACTTTAATTCAGGAAGTTAATAATGAACGAATCACTTTTGCTATCACCTGTACATGAAATTACGTGACATCTGTGGTAAACACATTCAATGCGTGCGTCGAAAAAATATTAGAGTGCCCACGTCGAGATTACGCCATGGGATATTCCGAGAAATCTGTCAATCTATTTTTTTATGTAGACGTTTTTACAGTAAAGTCGATATCGAATACGTTTCTATTACTAGATTTTGCTGATAACCGCGACTTCGTTTGCTTTGTATTGCGCATGCGCGACATTCCGCTAACCTCACTTTTCGACGGCAAGAAAATGTGCATCACTGAACGAGTAGTACTTATAAAAATCATATTATTTAAATGAAGCTATTGCGATAACTTTTATTTTAGATAAGGACTTTAAGAAATAAAACTAATAAAGCAATGATGGCTCAGTTGGTAGTGTGTTCGGACACAGCGTCGAAGGACGTAAGTTCGAATCCAAGCAACTGAGTCGGAGCTTTCGGTGTAGGAAAACACCGAGATGAAACCATAGCATGGTGGTAGGGCTTTTTCTAAGTCCGTCTGGCTAGCTACCACCTTCAAGTTGAAAATCTGTCGTCAAGCCCCTGTCGGTGTGTTCCGGCAGCTGCACTTGAGAGCCAGTCTCCCTCTAGGTTAAGCGTGACTTACCATCTTAGACCACATCATCATTTAATATCAGACGAGATTGTGGTCAAAAAACGTTTACCTATAAAGTATAAAAAAAAAAAAAACAAAAAAAAAATGAAAGTCTATAAAATAGTGCTTGCGTGATGAGCGCACAACGGTAGTAGACCTCTAACATTTATTTATAACACTCATAACGTTTCTAGGTAATTATATTTTGCAAAAGGGTCCTGAAGCGCGTTACCGATTTGATATACTGTAAGTGCAATATTACAATTCCAGTATTAGGAATTCCGAGCGCTAGTTTTGCTATCAAAACCATAATTATGTCTGGATGTCATTTGTTATTATTCATTGCTATCTAGATAAATAAAGTGATTCAACAGCAGGTTGTGCGAGCACGTCCGTCGCCCTGAGCAGTGCTTTCTGCACAGGCCCGCGTGGTGGAGGCGCTTGTGCCGAGCGACTCCCACAGTTCGTCGGGGGGGGTTTAACACCCGCCCCCTCCTGAGGGGTCTACCATCTTGACCCCTCAGACCGCAGACGGGGCCCCTGGTGAGGGGCCGACACCTGCCGGGGAGCAGAAGTAATGCCTTTGGCAGTTCCTGCTCCCCGGCCAAATAGGTGTGTGAGGCACCATGGGGTTTTTAGTCCGTGGAAGTCGGACATAACCCACCCCCCACTGCCCGACGGGGTGGGTATCCGTTACGGATTTTCCACATGTAAAAAAAAAAAAAAAAAAGGTTGTGCGAGCATCATGATGTAGTCCGGTGAATCTCTAGAGGCCCCAGGGTCAACAGGGTATGTCAGTACAAAAAAAAAAGCGAGCATCATGAAAACTATTTGAATGCATTTAGATCATTTTTTTTATATAACTTCAAAAACACTTGGGCCTTATCTAACCAAAAAAAAATTGGTTGCCTGTAAAGTTGATTCACGGACGATAATTGTACGTGATAACGTCATAAGAAAACATTGATGAAAATTTGCATACTTTTATGAATTCAACTATTATATCTGAATTACCGATGGAGTGGAACAAAGATAGATGCGTCACAAACCGAACGCTTAGTCCGATCACGCCTCTCTATCGCTTGTTTCGCGCTCGACTCAGACGGAACGTGACAATGAGTCATGCTTTTTCGTGCGTGTACCCGGCGTTTATCGATTTATAAGTCGTTATCACGTCAAAAATATCCGTATAGTTAATTTAATAAAAGTTTTGAGAAACTACTGCATCAATAACAATGCAGACAGATTATCTCTGCAACCTGTCCAAGGCATTCAGTAGGTGCTTGACGGAACCGTGCCAGAGGTGCGAACAGTACTCCACACAAGATCGAATTTGTGTCTTATAAAAGAGATATAGCTGATCAGGCGTACAAACCGTCGCACACTGTTCAGGATATCGAGTCTCCGAGATGCACTGGAGATCACGCCCCCGATGTAATACTTGGAATTGCGGTCGCTGACAATGTCTATACCTAAGATATTGAGACTGTCTCGCATTACAAGCGAGACGTTCTGGAGAGCAGGAAGTGGGATAAATGGAGATGTTTTGTAGGTAATCTCGCACACTTGTATTTTGGTTAAATTCATTATTTTATATCAACGTACAACCTAAACTACTAGAACTAGGGCCGTGAATATTTCCATGCGGGGTCCTTTTGCGCTGTAAGTGAGCACTAAGGAAGAATTTTTAGAAACTCAACTCCTAAATTGGTCATTTTCTGTCAGTCAGTCGGGCAGTTACTTAATCTTTTATAAGATAAAAAGTTGAATATAATTATTACTGCATAGAAAATGCACGTGAAGCCGCGGAAACATGTTAGTCTATATATAACGGCGAAAAAGGAAACATTTCATTACCTTTTGTTTTCTCCTCCACCTTTCAACTGATTTTCTTTATTTTTGTCCAGTGTAGTAGCTATTAACAAACCTTAGTGTTTTCAATAAAAAAAAAAAATGGAAACATTTGTGTTTTATCTTATCCTCGACGAGTCGAAGCATTTGTTTATGTTCCGATTCTTTCATACTTCACGATCGTCACGTCACATCTTTGAATCTACTAATATGATTCAGTTGTTTATGCCAGAAAGTGCGTCACGTCAGCGAATGATTCACTATAAAGTATTAATTGTCGTTGTTGGCTTATGCGGTCAGAATAGGGGAATTTATTTATCTTTTATAGTAGTTAAGTTTCTATGGCTAGAACATAGTGATATTTGAAGTATTTACGCGGTAAGTCATCGGAGGTTTCCGCTGTCGGAGACTATTTGTGACATAATCTCGTCAACAAAAGCTGTATATTGTATATTGTTGGAGGTTATTACTATATATCTGAGTATGTATAATTAAAGATTCGATCGCATCGCCATTAATTAAGTAAGGGTTCCGTGAGGGAGGGGAGAGGGGGGTGTTAAAAGAACCTCTTCATCATTGGTGGTGTTTCAAAGCAAGTGCATAATGACATTTTTTATAGCGCGGTGGGCGCATGTTTTTTTTTTTTTAGGTAAGTAGAAGGGAGAATAAAACAAACTGAAACCACTAAAATAGGTGGAAATAAAATTATTATTGATTACTTTAAAATTGTTTTTATATGATTAAGAAAAATTAAAAAAAAAAGATTTTTAAATTAGTATGTTGGAAATCTTGCAGCGGGCGTATTACGCATCAAACTTGAGCGCACTTGGGCCCGCAGTCGCGATTTGCCACCACTGTTTTACATGCTCTTATCTTGAGAGGTGGGGTACCTAACCATTCTTATATAATATTTTATATTGTTCTTAGTAAATTGAGGGTGATAGCTTCACTTGAAGCTTTGGCCAATTCGCAAGGATTCGAAGCCAGGCCCATTGAGACCGTGTCCAAATACGCTAACCATTACCGTTTATTATTATGAAATAGATATGAAATCTATAGCAAGATAGACATGTATGTATGTAAAATAATCCATGTCTGTTTGTATGTTTCCCAAGTTCTTCGAAAGTAATCAGCAGATTTTTGATACGGTTTTCACTAATAAATTGGTGAATGAATTCCAGAAAGTTCATATATATTGTATTGTGTACTATATTTATACAGAGTGCAGAAAATTGATATAATAGAATAGAGTATATTGCAACGGAAGTTGTAGAGAAATATTTTACGAGCGTTTACATTAGTAACGGTGACTAATCATTATGGGATAGATAAAATAATGTACTGCGGAATTGTAAGCCATAAAACACCCACAAAAAAGCCTCAATGTTATCATATATATATGTCTATCTCGTAAAGATAACATGTAGTAATCATTTTTATCTTTTACAAGTTATAAAAAAAATAATGGGTTATTTGCAAAGCTATTGTGACAAATATATATAATCAAAATTTGGCATGCTGAGACTTATATTCAAATAATGAAGCTTCGCTTTACGAAATATATAATTAGAGGGCGGACCATAGTACTCCTTTGTGTCAGGAAGATCTGTGGTAGTGATGCTTCTGGAAGAAATTATTTCTACTACTCTAGGCATTATAGTCGACTGATGACGTCGAGCATAATGTGAATCAAACATAATAATAATACATTATTATTTTTATGTGTTTATTGATCACGAAATAGTTATGAGTCCAAGTGATGCTAGTTACGTGTTCTGCACGGCCAGTTGCTAGATAGGGTAAATAAAAAAAATGCCTAGTGCGAGTAGTATTATCGTAGCGATGGTTCCGTAACATCGACAACATATCAATAAACAAATACCCTATGTTAAGTTCGGGTCCCTAAACGCAAGGCTATTTTCACGAGTCATCGCTGTTTGTTATTATTATTATAAGCATTTATTTAGCTTCCAATTGGGAGCTGAATTAGAACCATTTCCTTTAGACCCATGACTTTGCAATTTTGCTTGTTTGTCCAGTTCTTATGACGACAATACACCAGAATGAATTAAAAACAAAATGGCGAATTTCAAAATGGCCGCCTTACACATTGAATGCGATGAAGCGCATTTGTAGAAAAAGTTGTTTAAAAAAATATTTCTATATATTAATTTATTTTTTGTTTCATTCTACGTCTGGAGTTTGAACTACAAACACGTTTCTAATATAATTGTTATACCAGAGCGAGGAATTAACAAAGCAATACAAAAAACTAAACACAGACTGAAAACGATTTTTTTATTCACAGCTGCTTTAAATCCCCATTAATTCGAGCGAAATATTTTTTATCACATGAAATACCTTCATAACTCTATATATAAATGTTACACAATGTCAGCCTGTATGTGTACCATTTCTGGGAAAATCTTTCTGCCTGGAGGAAACTTCTAACAAAATCATCTCTTCTTTTCTCTTCTTTATAGTAAGTGAAGATAAATCAACAATTACATATTTTCCCATATATACTGCTGGTACTATATACTAATCCCAAGGAGAGCTGATATCAGGCAGACAGCCGATCGTAAAAATTAAGCCAAATCATACATCACAATAGGACACGTTGTGTCAACGCTACTTAGGTGGAAAACGGGTAATAAGGTGATGATTAAAGCCAGCGAAACCGCGGGCAAAAGCTAGCACTATTACATATCCTTCATTATAAAGTTTCAGCTACTTATTAGAGTTCAAAAGGTAGGACGTATAATGTGAGGTGACGACAATACAGTTTTATTATCTGGTAATTGGAACCCCACAATAACGACATAAAACAAGTTTCTTCAAAATGTGTATTTCAAAAGGCAAATGTAAATCTATTTTTTACGTGAATGGTTTTTATCGTATTTCAATACCCAATCTTAATCTTGGGATCGGATTCATACGGCGTATGTCTGCGGCGGTCCTTTATTTAATTATTTATGCCACGTTTGCACTGTACCTACTCACGCGTACTCTTTGACGTCTTAGGTATCACGTCTAAAAAGATGCGTACAGCATAGAAACATACGAATCTTAATAATAATAACAGTATGTAAATCTATGTGTAAATAGGCAAGGATAAAACAGTAATCTACCTTTTTCTTATCTGTTTCTAAATCGATTTTCTTTTTGACTGTGATGACAGTATTATAAATGGATGAAAGCTAGCTGCACACACGAAAAAGCATGACTCATTGTCACGTTCCGCCTGACCCCCGAGCGTTCAAGCGAGAGCGCGGAACAAGCGATAGAGAGGCGCGATCGGCCTAATCATTCGGCTTGTGACGCATCTATCTCTCTTCCACTCCATCAGCCGATGCGTCCGAGTAGAAGAGAGACAACGTCAGCACACAACCTACACGTGAACTGGTTTGTGAACTGTATATAAAGTGAAGTGAAAAGTTAATGTGGTCTCCATTGTTTATTACAACAATAATTTCGGCAAAAAGTAAGCTATTTTTCATTAATGTTTTCTTATGACTTTATCATGTAGAATTATCATCCATAAAAAGACTTTACAGACAACCATTTTTTTTATATAGATACCTATTTACGAGATATAGTCTTAACCAAAAAAAAAAAACAGGCTGTACCGTAAAGACAAACGACAGAAGTGAAACATTTTTATTACGGGAAAACATTTTAATAAAACAAAACACAAGAAAACGCCAAGAATTATTTCTCCCATACTATGTAAACGAGACGAACGACAATTTTATTCGTAATTGTAGACATTCTCAGAATAATTAGTCCATTAAATTACATGTAAAAGAGTATTTTTCCTTAAAAATTCTAGAAGCATTAGTAATATTATAAATTTTATCAACAATATGACAACATATATTATTATCATTGTTATTTATATATATGTAAGTATGTCTATATGTATCTATGTGTGTCTTGATTTGTATATATTGTTTTATGTGTATACATTTTATTATTTCATTTTTAAAGTTATTTATTTTCTTCGCTTCGTTTGTATATTCCCTACCTACAATAACTCTTATTCTAGATAACAATACTGCATGTTTGCTGGAAGAAAGTGCTTCGTGACATTAAACTCTCCAGTGTACATACTAAAAAGAGCGATAAACTATTATTCATTCATCCATTCATTCATATATGCCATTTTAATTACATAAAAATGTAAAGAAATGTTATTTCTTAAACTATTATTTTCCCCTTGTTTCGTCTGCACGTTCTTTTATGTATTCAAAGTGAAAAATAGCTTATGTATTGTTCCATTTTTGGGGTTACGTCATATAACGGTGAAAATGTATCAAACATACAGACGGATAGACTTGCTTTTACAATTATTGTATTACTAAATCAGCAAAGCGGATTCATTCGAAATGATATTTTTTGGAAATTATAAATGACTGTCAACGCAGTTGGGTATTTTTTTTCGAGCTGACTACACTATTGATCTGGCAAGGCCTCTACAGTTTCACCGGACTACAACAGTTAGGTAAACTTAATTGATTTAGTACATAATAAAGAGCGATTGTTGAGTTTAATCTCTCCTTTTGTTTATTTCGATTTCGACTCGTCAATCTCTAGCACAGCCTGTCGCAGTTTTAATATCCCTTCGCATGCTATAGTTTATTCATTGTGGACGGTTATAGGTTATCTAACATGCTACCATCCATAGCTGTCCTTTATACGACACTCTGTTTCACGCGCAATTGGAGTGTAAGGAATTGAACACTGGTAAACGTATATGTGATTCCATAAGTGATTGTTATTGTTTGTCTTTACAAGTGCACTCTTTCCCGCTCGAAAACGTTTTCACGCGGGAAAGAATGTGTCGTGTAAAAGTAGCTATTAGCATACAAAGTGAAAAAGGAGTAATAGTGCGGGCGAGGCAAAGCTGGTGTTATATATATTAAATACGCAATTCAAACATTAACTAGCTTTGGACGCGGTTGTGCTCGCGTTAGTGTAAACTTTGAATATAAAATACAGTCGTTGTTACTCGCTGATAACGTAGCTACGTATTATAAGTGAAAGAATTTTGGTTCCAACATCTCAATTTTGGTTCCAACATCTCGTCAAGCAGGTTCGAATCCTTACGAATGAACCGAAGCCTTCGGTGAAGAAAAACACTTCGTTGAAACCATGGCATGGTGGTACGCCTTCTTCTAAATCCCCTTGACGAGCTACCGCCCTCAAGTTGAAAATCAATCGTCGTTCAGGTGGATTCAAGACTGATTTAGACACACAATTGGACACGTTAGGGGGCGCTGTGGTCTGATTTTGGTATTTTATTATCAGGGCCGGACAACATGCGCCGAGCCCGCTAGATTTTAAATCCATGATTCTTCTATCTGATTTCCTGTATGGCTGGACTTTTTGAGTGTGTTCAGATGAATTGAAGAATGAGATTAACAATTGAACCCTAGTACTGCGATCGGATTCCACGTTCTTTGTTTACTTCAAGAGTAGGATAACACATGTTGGACTTCCTTGTAATACATTATTTATTTTATAATTTTGATACCATTAAAGCTCGTCAATATCTTCTAAACAAAACAGTATGTGTCATAAAGACACACGATAGAAGTGAAACTTGTGTATTACAGGTAAACATATTAATAAAACATTACAACGAAAAGCCAACGATACGCGATGTTCCCAGGCGGTCACCCATCAAAGTACTGACTTTGCTGAACTTCGGAGATCGGGCGAAAACCGGCGTTTTCAACACTCTACCCGACACAGTATTTACATCCACTACTTTTCATCAGACAGAAAGTTTGCCGATAAGAATTTCAAAGCATTCACTTCAAAAATACAGAAAATCGGTTGAGAAACAGAGGAGGAAAATATACGTAATTGTTTTGTCTCTGTCTATTTACAAATACATTTTTAAACAACTATGAATGTACAGAGATTAGAACTATTTAAAGCTATAGGAGAATGTTAGTGTCCTATGAGCATCACATTAAATTGGCGATAGACATAAAGTCGTTTATTTCACACGAGTAATAAATTTGTTTCTCCGTAAACTCGTACGAGCCTTGACCTCTAAAGCTAGTCAAAGCTATAAGGACAAGTGTATACTGTTCAATGCAAACCACTTTGTAAGGAAAACAAATATTTTACTAAAGAACATGACAATTTGAAGGTAAATTAGTTCATTTACAGTAATCCGGTTTAGAGCAAGGGCATTTGTCGCTCATCTGCAGACCTCGGGCCATCTGCTTCATGAAAGGATGCACCTCGTCGCTGAAGAACGGTCTGGTGGTAATAAGTTTAGAAATTTAAGAAGTGACGAGTGTTCAGACATTGCGTCGATCAGTATAGCTTTGAGTCCTTGCATCTCAGTCGGAGCTTTCGCTGAAGGAAAACATCCTGATAGAATCATAGCTAATGAGTAATTTAAGGTGACCAAAAACTCCATCTTCCGATTACATTCCAATATATTGACTTTTCTCAATTTTTGTATATACGTAATAGGCATGTATTATGAATATTATCTTTTCGAAGAAATTCTCTAAGCAATAGTAAAAAATGTATCAAAATCTGTTGGGCAGTTTAGAAGAACTAAGGTAACACATATCATCATCAGCCTATAAGAGACACACTACAGGGCCACAGGCATCTTCCTGAAGGAAGGTATAAGCATAATCACCTGCACCAGTCCATGACGTATTTCAAATTTCAAACTATGAGAAATCCACAGTTCTATATTTTTCCGACACGCGGTGATACAATACAAGAACATTTCTCAGGTTTAGGTTTCCTCACGATGTTTTCCTTCACCGTCAGCCGATAGTGTCACCAATTTGAATTAATAAACGTACGCGAATTCCGAAAAATTCGTTGGTACAATGGTACCTACCGGAGTTCGAACCTGCAAACATCGGATTGATATTCCACCCGTCAATCCGATAGACCACCACGATTTTTACACACACACATACAGACGCGAAAAGCGACTTTAT
This sequence comes from Antheraea assamensis, assembly GCA_035772565.1. Lineage (NCBI taxonomy): Eukaryota > Metazoa > Arthropoda > Insecta > Lepidoptera > Saturniidae > Antheraea > Antheraea assamensis. The sequence goes on along the minus strand of JAQQSE010000224.1, from coordinate 453,876 downwards.
AGCTTTATAAATATTTCTTAATACGTTATAGGTTATAGCGTTTGACATTTTAAAAATAATATGGTCTAAGATGGTTATTACACTAAAGCTAGAGCGGGACTGGATGTCAAATGCAACTGCGAGAGCACACGAACAGGTGTTTGGTGTCACCAATCTGATTTAAGCATGAAGGGAGTGCTGGACGAGAATTAGAAAAACTTCTGTCTTATTCGATAGACGCCTTCAAGTGAGCCTTCATTATTCTTCTTCTAAATTGACTATACGCTGTTGGCCTGACACTTCTTGAAAAAACACATTTTTATTTTATGGCATAACTCTGAATTTACTTACCGGCATAACATTTTGTTTATTTCCTGTTGATACTCCTCAGTAGCGATCTGACATTTCTTAATCTGGTGCAATTCTTCTTGCTTCGCTCTTTTCTAAGTATAAATACTGTATCAGATTATAAGAAATTTCCTTTCCAACCAATTCAATACCTGACACCTTATGTTAATTGAATTATTTTCTGTATTTTCGGCGCAAATACCTTTAACAACTGGTTGTACTCGATCTGCTCGAGCAAGTTTCTTTGGTGACTCTTCCTTATCTGCGAGTCAGTGAGTTCCTTATTAGCGACTAAATCCTCAAGTTGCGCAAACAGCTGACGATGATATTCATCTTGTTCTTCCAGCTTCTTCTTAAGAATTTCCCGGGCCGCCTGACGATCATTGATCTGGTCCACCATCGCTTTACGAATATCCTGGGATCAGTTAAGCATTAGAAGTTTTTGAAGTGAAACTTCTTTAGAATCGTAGTGATATCAAACCGGATGCAACGGAAAAAACGACAGGTAAGAGACACAAATACAAAAATGTGTATCCAGAGCGAGAGAGCAAATGTCGGTGTGTATGTATATTGCACACTGTTTAATGCTTGCTTGTATTTGAGCATTTAACGTGTGTTAGTATATATGAAAAGTAAGCGTACTACTGTACACTGTATGCGGCTGCGTATTACAGCTTTTTAGTAAGAAGTCAGCGTGGTGTGTTATTATTTAATAGTGTTTCTGTATTTTTTTATATCTTGTTTGTTGAAACTGAAAATATGGAACTTGAGCAATAAAATTATGTAACATATGTTAAATAAAATATATTTTAAAATTAATCAAAATACTTTCATTTTTAAACAAATACCCTTGTTATATATATTCATTTCATTCTTTTGTCAATTTACAGAAGTTTCACTTCTATCGTGTGTGAATCGCACACACACCTTTTTTTTTGTCTTGCCAAATCCCTTTGATCTTTTAGAATATTTTTGACGCAAATTATTCTCAGGGGATTAAACGGAAGGCAAATATAACCAACGATTAATAAAAGGTACATTAATTGCAACTACGATCCTGCGTGACGAAACGACGTGAACTGTAATAGAACCTCCAAAATTATTAAAGTTTTAATCTTACTTTGTTAGTTTTCTGGGACCAAGTTAAGTATTCACAGCGTTTTTTATCAATCAGTTCTTGACGTCGTCTGGCCTCCTCCTGGAGATCTCCTTCGTTGGAGTTCTCGAACTTGGCAAGTTTTTCCTTTAACTCAATCATCTTCTTGTTGCATACGTCTAAATCTCTCTGAAAATGACAACATACTTTTTTAATACGGAAAGAATTGAACTCACATCTGATTACTTGTTTCTGACTATAATGTGATAGTAAGATATTCTTAGTGTTGATTTAAGTGGAATGAAGTAACGTGTGTTGTCATATCCACCCACAAGAGAGTATTGTAATAATTTTAAACCGCGTCAATATTTTACCCTTTTTTGCTTCATGAGATCTAGTTTAGCCTTCTCATCAGCTAGACCCTGACCGGCTAACGAGTCCCAAGTATCTAATATCAACTTTGCTTCGGCCTGCTGCTTTGCTACCGTCTCCTGCCGGTCTATAATCATTTGCTTTCTTTCTCGAGCCGTTTCCATTCTCTTTTCAGTTCGTTCGCTTTCAGCTGCGAAGTTAAACACAATTGTAATGTATGTTTTTACCTGTTTTGTAGCCGAAGAATTATTTTGATGTGTTCTGGAGGAGTGGAAGAAATTTAGTTGTTCACATTTGAAAGAGCAACTTTTAAATTATAGATTACGGTTATGTATAAAGGAAGGATTTTGCATGATGATAGGTCTTTTTCTAAGTCCGTCGCCCGCATGGTACCGCCCTCAAGTTCAGACTCTATCACCAAGCACCTATTAGTATGTACCACGAACAATACTTCAGAGCAAGTCCACTCTAGTTTTAGCCTGTTAAATATCTTGGAATCCATCGTCACTTAACATCAAATGAAATTGTGGTCAAACGTAAAATCCTTATTTAATTTATTAATTTAGGACATATTTAAAAAAAGTTTCATATAATCTACATATATCCTACCTTCTTCCTCTTTTCTGATGTCGCCATCCCAAATTGCCTTGAACCTGACAGCCTCCAGTTTGAGCATCTCCCTTTCTTTCTCTCTTTGAATTCTTCTCTGTTCAAGCTGGAAATCTGTGTATTGCTTGCAGTCCATATCTCGACGGTAGCGTTCGATAGCGTCTTGCTCCATACGAGCAGCCTGAAAATAGAAACGGTAATGAAGACAGATAAATAATCAAGGAGAGATCAGTTCCAAAAAGAAACGCCTACTGCTGCATGACCAGTATTAACATTATTACCAAAGCTTCAGATTCTTTCATGGTAACTTCATTCCACATATTGTCAAACTCTTTTTCGGCCATCTTCCTAGCCTCTTTTTCCTTAATCTGATATAGTTGTATCTCTTGTGCTTCTTTAGCACGCAACTTGTATATACACGGTAGGACATGCGCGCATTTGGACCTTTGAGCAAGCAAAGTGATTTTGATTTAACCTTTATCTAGTCCATATACAGGTGAAATCGCATAGCAAATCAAATTGAAGACCTAGACAGATTAAAATTGATTCCAATTCGATCGTACAAATATCTTGGGACATTTAGCTATATAAATAAAAATTAATTGCAAAATGTTTGTAAGCGCATCACTTCAGAACGGCTGCAACTATTCGGTTGATTCTATTTTGTTGCGTTTTTATTTATCAGAACAGGCCAAATGTAGGGTTGTATCCTTTATACTGCACTGGCTCGACAATGCCCACGTATCAGTCGATGTAGCACAAAACCGTTTCCACTCGCCCGCGACTCTCGTGACAATGACGTATGCTATTTGCTTACCAACACGGGAACACACGAGACAGCGTATGTATGATATAGCGTATACACTACATCCCCAGGATTTATATGAAAGGAAATATTTGAAAAATCGTAGGGAATAGTGAAAAAATTCGATTAAAAAATCTCCATATGAGTACGTGAAGGATACAGAAGATAGTAAGGAGTTTTCCATCAAAAATATTGACAGAATTGGTATATTGACGTTCAATTGTTCAGCTGCCATTTCAGAGCCAGTTCCCTCTAGGTTTAGCGTGACTGCCATCTTCATCTTCATTATCATCTATCTAACCTATAAAATATTAAAAAAAAAACTATTTCAATTGAACAACAGTGAATTCTAGCCAATAACTGCAATTCTGTTTGAGATTCATAATAGATGCATATACTTGCAAAGCAGTAAAAATTCAGCTGTCGACAACTTAACTAAAATAAGGAGATCTTTTGATTTCTTCAATCCCTTCATCTCCCGATGAGAGTTGACACAAGACAGGCGATCAGTCTTAAAACATAAGATGGAATATCAGTTCACAACATGGGGAAACAATATTATGTGCCGGCTATAGTAGTCAATTGGAGCAAACAACTTTATGATAATAAATTAATAACGTTGGTTTATAAAATAGTCAAATTATGAGAGAATCGATAAAATAAATTCGAATAAAATAAAGGTCCAAAACTTACAGTGGCGTGTCTTTGTATTTCTCTTCGTGCTCCTTTTTTCTCTTATCCATGAGATATTGTAGACGATTTTTCTTCTCCTGCCAAATCAGTTCAGCACCCGCTTGAGCTTGTTCTACAAACTTGCGTATGTTATTCTCTTCCTCCATAGCTAACAGTTCGATTAGCCTGTGGATGTTAAAATTTACTATACGAAAATATAAAGTCTACATTAATCTAATGTTGAAGACCTTTTGAAGACTAGAGGATTATCGAATTTCGAATCAAAATTACAATTTCACATTCTGGGCAATACTTATTGCTATTTCCAATTTCTTATTCACGATGAAATCATAATTGAAAATTAAATGAAAGTCTGAAGAGCACCCTACACTATACGTTTTGTGTAATCACGACGCTTTAATGAATGGACATCATTGTCTTTTGACTCGTCGTTACCTTACAAAATAACGTTCCCGAGCTTTGGGTTCATTTATTATTGGTTGCATGTTTTGGAAATCCCGGGTTTAAGAAAAGAGAGGGTTGGTCATTTGAAGATATGGAACCGTCTCTCGGGTAGCGATGTCCCTTATGATATTCGGTCCTTCAAACGAGATGTGTAGAGGCATTTTTACAAGCTTGCTTAACACTGACGATTGTCGATAGAATTTATGTACTGCATCGTACTTTTCATCAGATACTGTTGAACTATTATGCCGAGTTCATATAAATCGAAAAATGAAACCCAACTTCATAAAAATCGACTTTAAAAAATGCACCAAAACTCTTTCACAATAGTTAGGTACCTACCTAGTCTTCATTTGTCATAAACCTAGCAATATCTCATGCACTTTACATTTTCTGTTCTACTTTGAGGAGTTCCCAAATAATAAGCTGCAATAACAATGAAATTCAAGGGTCCCATTTCAAAATATCCTCTATAAAACAAGTAACAATTTGTGTGGATTCAAATGATACTAGAAAGAGCGGAAGACCTAAAACACGATGGGAAGACGACAAGTGTTGCAGGGAATAAAAGGCTATCGGAAGCAAAAGATAGAAACCGCTGGAATAGTTTGGAGGGGCCCTTTACGGTTGCATGAGTTTTACGTGCTTTAATTATTTTACAATTATTTTTAATTATTTTGTAGTACATATACTAAAGAACACATGTAAAATGTAAACATGGTAAGGCATGAAATAAAAGGCTTTTTTATTTTATTTATTGAAAAAAGAACCTTACAAGGTTTATGAATTACGTAGTCCTGAGGTAATAAACATAAAAAAAAACCGAATTGAAAAATTCCTCTTGTTTAAAGTCACTTAAATAAAGAATCTTTCTTATCTATCATCTTCCCATATCCTAATAAGGTATGCAGAATGATTCAGAAGTATAACTGTATCCTATTTGTACCTCTGTCATTAGACCTTCTTTTTATGTAGGTATCTGCAATGGTTTTGTATTTTTTTATTTTCTTACAGTTTTTTTTTATGGAATCCACAGAGGTCTGCAGTCTGCGGTTTTTATTAGCATAAATATTCGCATTCTAAATGAATTCATGAACTCACATGTTCCCCACTAAAAACCAATGAAGTACCCGTCCTTGCAACATTGTTACCTTTTCAATAATAGCTTCAAAACTAGCACGATACAGAGTGCACTAAACGATACCTTTGTTTTTTCTTCTGCAAATCGTCTTCGTAAGAAGCCATGCACAAATCTACACGACGGGCGACATTGTTGATCAATGACCTGCAATGCGTTTTAATAAAATGTCACTGAATGTTTTCTGCAGCAAACCGCACCATCTTGTTGCAACCGCATCTTCTTAAATAACAACTTATTTTGATGGATTTTATTGTCATCAATTTTCATATAAGTATTAGCCTCATATAATTGTTGGACAGGACAAATGTTTATCTGTAAGTGATACAGATTTATTTCGATGCGTTGGATCTCAGCAGTGTACTAGATTGTTGTTTACATTTAACAAATTTGTCTCAGAGTTTCATTATCCTCAACACGACAATATAAGCGGTGACCGTGGACTGCGTATAATTTGACTTGATGCGGATTTCCTACTTCCCGTAGATAAAACAACTGATTCGTACGTAAAAACTACGGTTTCCAAACTCATTCTAAATAAGTTGGTGCCGCTGGCTTTAGTCTTAGAAAACGCTTTTCTTATTCTAAATACTTTGCTAGTTTTAGGGTTCGACCACAATGCCACGTGCTGTTAAATGATGACGTGGTCTAAGATGGTGAAGTGAGGAAAGTGGTTCTCAACTATCAGAACACACCTATAGGTAGGTACTTGGCGACCCATTTTCAACTTGAGGCTGATAGTTAACCAGCCGGACTAAGAACTACTTAGACCTCAACCGTAGTAAGACATCATTTCCTGGATACAAGACTACGGTCCTTCTAAAGTTTGTTCTACAGGTTGTATTGAGCCGTTATTGTTAGATGGACTGCATAGCTAGTTTATTGAAATAATTGTGTGGTTTTATGAAACCATGATGCAAGTGTAACTTAACTTTAATTGAAAATTTTCGGAAAATTAATTGATTTAGGGTATTAAAATCGCGTTTTTAATATTACCTTAATAATTAGAATATGGATCTGATAATGGGAAATGAATAGTAGATAGCATACACAACTATACATTTGAATTTCAATCTGCGTATTAGAGTACCGAATACATAATAAATACAATCATTCAGATGATAGACGCATTTTAAAAACTGAACACAATATTTATTTAAATCATTTTGAATTGATCCTATGGGTGCCACCATAATGGTCTTGACTACTCTGACAAGCGATTTCACTGTACCCCTACTCCACGGCCGGCTGTAACGCGATATGCAATAGATGGACGAAAAAATTTGAGGCGATGTAAAAAATAGTTTCACTTTAAAAAATATACATGTGATTGATACCTGCGATCGCATCTTATGAAGAAATCACTGTATTGTTTATCTTTCAGCTCCTTCAGTTTATTCTCAGCACCTCTCTTTTGATCTTCTTCATCAGCGCGAAGTTTCTTGACGAATTTCACGTAGCGAAATGTAGAGTTTAACACTCGAGAAGTCTGTTATTTGAAATCACCAATTATTCTATACTTATTTTCATCTAAGTTCATAGGAATGGTCAGAGTACCCTCAAATAATGTTATGTAATAATAAAAAAATAGATACACTTGAACGATTTTCTTGCAGACTTCTTCCAATTGTCCAATCGTCTGGATCGATGATAGTTTGACGTTTACAAGCTTCTTCTTAGGGGTCTAAGTTAAAGCAAAATAATTTTGATATTATAATTAATAAGACACATTTTAGACGTACATAGTAACAATCAGGCACTCCTCTGGGTCCGGGACCATCTTTAGGTATTTTCTGCCGTGGTACACCTCCGGGTGGTTCATACATAATTCTTTATAAGACAATCTAGTAATTTTTCTATATAAAACTAAAAAACAGATTGACACAAATCTCTTGATTACTTCAAAATAGTTACTCAACCGTATATACACCATACACTAAAAAAAGGATTTACTTGTCAAAGGAGTTCTTCTTACTATTCGATAATTTTTTACTAAAATTAATTTGGTACCAATTACTCCTGATAGTTAGAACGTTATAGTCCAAAAAACGACAGCATTGGCTCATTCTATTAGTACTGGTCGCCATTATGCTAACTTGTATAAAAGCCGTTTTACGCCTCGATTCAAACAGCTTTGTGTCCCCGCCAATATTTTTGGCGGGTCTGGATATAGTAGAAAGTTCGGGTTTGCGCATCATATCGTGAAGAGTTTAATACAAAAAACAAAGTTAAAATATTATTATAGGAATCTAAAGCTGACATTTATTTATCCTTAAATTGTCTCGGTGTATGTCATATAATATGTATTTATACCTAAATTTGTACTCTGCAGAACCTTATTTAGAGCAGTCAAAAAGTTTGGCGCGGTCTGTACTTACATTAAATATAGAGAAATACAAATTTGTTACTTTCGGATTTAAAAATTTCTTATTATTTTTATTTACTTAAGGACAGTTAGTGGCCAATCATCCTCAGCCTGTCTGAGACCCACTGCAGGGCCATAGGCCTCCTCCAGCCTGCAACGTATTGGCGATTTGAAACTCTGAGAAATCCACAGTTTTTATATTTTTCCCATATACGGTGGTACTACAAGAAACATTTCTCAGGTATCAGGTTTCCTCACGATGATTTGCCTTCACCAGTCAGCCGATAGTGTAACCAATATAAATTAGTAATTCCGATATATTCGTTGATGCATGCCGGGGTTTCAGAACCTGCAGATATCGGATTGATATCCGCCGTGTGTGGGAAAATATAAAACTGGATTTCTGAGGAAAATAATGGACAACTAACAACAAAGTTACAATTTCGTTATAATCAAAATTTCCATTTAATTAACCAATAGACGTCCATTACTGGACATAAGTCTCTTCCAAAGAATTGTTTAATGCCCATCCTTTAGTAGCTCAATTATTTACCAGGCTTATCAGCCTACCTTGTGGTGTGTCTTCTCGATTCCTGGACCCCATTGGACATGTGTTCTACGAGCAATGTGCTCGGTCCACCTAAATTTAGCAAACTGTGACTTCAGTTCTCCGAGGCTCTCATTTCAGATTCGAACACACTGAGAGATTCAAAACGGCCCTCGATATTACATTTTGGATGACCTTGAGACTTCTTATGAGGCTCATCATTAGTGACCATAAATTGTGGTGTAAAGGAAAATAATACACAATATATGACATAATCAGTCTTTTATTTTTTGTGTCAATGCACCTTAAGACTATATAGATTAACAAACTGGGATATTAAAGGAGATTCGATAAAGACGATGGTGAAGATTGATGAATATGAAAGAATTCCTTGTATGCTCAAAAAATAAACCTTCTCACGTTATACCAAGCAAAACCCTCATAAAGCTCACAAAATGCCAATCGACAGCAAAAGCCTTTTCCCATACTATAGATTTCAGAATAGTATTTTAACTCGAGATAGGTCACTCTTTACATACCATACGCGTGGTGATAACCTCCAAAAAATATCTAAATCACTAATTGAACATTTTTATAAATTATGAAATGTAACAAAAAAAAAAGTAACAAATATAACTTTTATATCAAAGAGAAAAAGAAAAACAAATTATAAAATTAAAAAAAAAAGTGCTACTAGCACAAAACAAAATTTAAAGACAAAATGAAAAATAGGTAGAAAACATAGATATTTTTTAAATGCTTAAATAATTGTGTGTCAAACGAACATCGTAATGATATGGAACCATTAAAGTATTACATAAAAACAATGTTAGTGCTTGTCAGCAAAAGCAAACTAATATCCCCCCTTTATCCCTTACGCTTACGTACTTATGGGCATATTTTTAAAAATGCCATTAAAAATCTCTCGCGCAAATGTCTTTAAGAATTAAAAACATCAAAACGAAAAAAAAAACGCCGACTATGTAATAATTGAACGGTCCTTTCTATAAGGAAATGTAATTTTACATTTAACAATTATTTAAAAGTGTAATCAAAATCGAAAAAAATATGTCAAGTAAGCAATTAACTATTACACAATAATAAGAACTAGACGCGAAAATTGTTTTTTTTTTTTAATAGACTCACGAATAGATATCAAACATGCCCCACCATACTACGTCTGCTAAAAAAGTTATTCAAGCTCGAACACATCGGTTAAATGCTTTGATGAAAACAAAATAGACCAAAATTGTAATAACGGGTAATTTGTTTGTGCAAAAAGTAAAAAAAAAAAAAAAAAACAAATTAATGGAGTAACAAAAATTACTGAAATTTTTGTAAACATTCCTCCATAGGTGTATTTTCGATATTTCAAATGGTAATAATATGTCATTCATAAGAAAAAAAAAGTAATAAATTTTTTGTCAACAATTGAATGATATACAGCTGTTGCCTGAACTATTTCTACGATATAATTAATCGTTTGCAATAAAAAAATAAAAACAATTGTATTAAACTTTTGTCTTTGAATTGAATAAATGTTTTGGCAGACTTATGCCCGGTTTCTGAAGCATTTTTAACTGTAGTTTATCTGTTTAATAGCGCTATCGGTTCGATAACTTGTCAAATTGGGTTTCTGAATACAAAATGACACGAGAAATGTCAGTCTACGTCTCATTCTGTATACAGAAACATTGACAGTTAAACGCCGCTTGTCTTATGGATAACGTTATTGAATCAATAGCCATTGATAGTTTAACTGACGGCTTCAGAAACCGGGCATTAGGGTCGGTGGGGATTTTTGACATTTTCTCTGTAACAGTAAACGGGAATGTCTATTTTGACTGAACTACACATCGATTTATTATATGCAGTTCTTATTCTAAGAAAATAATTAAAAAAAAAAGAGTGATTTATTTTCTTACTTATTCATTTTTTATTAAGATTAAAATAAAAACCAAAATCAATTATTACTCTGATAGAAGAGAGAAAAGTATTTACCTAACAAGTTAAGATATAAATAGATTTAAAGAAACGTCAAAAAAAAAAATAGATTTATATACTTTACAACGTATAACAACTTAAACTCTATAACGTATAACGTTAAATAACAACCGTTTAATACTTTTTTTGGTAACGTTATATATGTAATGTTATTTCTGTAACGTTATTATTGTGACATATGACATAATTTTATAAAGTTATTATTATATCGTTATTATTATAGCGTTGTAATATCTGATAGTTTGATAAAAATATTAATGTGGATGTCGTGTAAGGCCGGTTGCCCGATGACAACTTTCATCGGGGAGTCGACGACCAGTTCCCGGTTGATCAGCTTAAGGTTAGCGCTATTGGGCAGTAGGTTCATTTTAGACAGTTCAAGCTTGAGGCAATCCGTATCCTTATAGTACGGCATCGTGTGTGGCAACTCCAAGACTAGTCCCTCCCAAGAGTACGGTTCGCCTGACACCTTGTTGAATACCGTAATTTTGGCTAACTTTGTTATATTTTCCCCGTCAGTTGTTATACACTGAAAAATTGATTTCTTTTCAACTTAAGAAGCGATGATGGCTCAGCTTGATAGTGTGCTACGGATACAGCGTCCAAGGACGTAGGTTCGAATCCAAGCAACTGAGTAGGAGCGTTCGGTGAAGGAAAGCATCGTGATGAAACCATAGCATGGCGGTAGGGATTTTTTTAAATCCGTCTGGCTAGCTACCACCCACAAGTTGAAAATCTGTCGCCAAGCACCTGTTGGTGTGTTCCGGCAGCTGCACTTGAGAGCTAGTCTCGCTCTAGGTTAACGTGACTTACCATCTTAGACCACATCATCATTTAATATCAGATGAGATTGTGGTCAAAACGTTTACCTATAAAGTATATTAAAAAATAAAACGTTAACATTTGACCACAATCACGCATAATGACTAACCATGTGGCCTAAGGTAGAAAGGGTAAGCTTAAGTAAACTGACTCTTAAGTGCATATTTGTACACCTCTACTAGAATATTTGGCTTTTACTTGCTTTTTGCTTAAGTGTTATTATTGTAGATAGAAATAAAACTATTTTCTATGGGGTCTTTACTGCTTGAAACATAATTAAAATTTATGCACATTTTTCCTGAAGTGATGTAGACTCAATGGTAGAGTTCATTTAGGCACAGCATCAATTGTAGTAAGTTAGAATTGTACTATGAGGTAAAGCTTTTGGTGAAGGGGAGACATTGTGATGAAACTATAGTATACCCATTCTTACCAACTTTACTTCAGAGAACAGAGACATCTTCTGATCTTCTTCAGATCATCTTCTACTTCAGAGACATCAAAGATTTGACTATATAAAGAATATTACATTGTAAAGTCCCATATCGTTTTAAAGACCACCATTGAAAGTTAAGAAACCCTATTCCCCTAAGGGGGAAATGACAAAAATAGGAGGGGAAAACATACGTTGACCGAGGCCATGAATATGTCAGGGTCCTCGTATTTAGCACTGATCACGTAGAGCATAGAGCCGTGCTGTATCACGCGACAGAGCCAAACCTCGCGCTGGACGAGACTCCCGAGTGTGAACGTCGTCACCCAATCCTCTGTCTCGTACGTTTCTATATCGCGGATGTGTTCCTGTGTAAACGACGTAATGTATGAGGGGGACTTTCGATAATTATATTTCTTTTTAATCCATTTCCTCCCCTTCCTCCCTTTGATAAATTTTATTTAGACTTTCCCCCGCCTCTCCAACTTAGTAAAAGTTTATCTGGACCTCCCTTACCTTTGATGAGCTTTTGTAAGATATAAAGAGACCTTAACCCATTTCCCCCCACGTGCCAATTAGTGTATAATCTTGACCGCTTCGTTAGGCATTAAAAATGGCAATACGTCTTTAAATGTTCATGGACCATAGTCTACATAGGACATATCCTATGCCGATAAGTTCAATAGTTTTGACGTGATTAAATCTCAAAGAGAAGTGTAATTTCAATGTAGACTACAAAGTTGACTTAAATAACATTAAAAAAAATGGGTAAGTTTGTAACTAAGACAAGTATTTTAAGCAATAGCGTTAATTTTTATAATAAGTTTCCTGTTAATCTGAAATAAGTTTTATTCTCGAATGATTACGCTAGAAGAGACTTCCTTCTCTGTAAATGCAATAGAGATTATTAAAGGAAATGGGGTTGCATATAATGATAATATGGTAATGTTTTGACGTTCATAAACTACTTTAAAGGGCCTGAATTAAATGATATATTTTTTCATATAATATAATATACAACAGAGCGACACTAACCTGCCTCAAATGATTTTCAAGTAAATATTTGGAACCAGCCCAAGGGCAGAAGAAGCATTGCATACACATATGCATTGCGACGCGCTCCATATATTCCTGTAACAGTATAATTATTTGATACGACTACATTTAATAAAACGCGTGTTTATACAATTATTTTATTAGTAACAGAATCATAATAATGGTGTGACATTAATATGACATAATTATTACCACGGTATGATATATACATATATGCCGTATAATGTCAAACTGATGACCTGTATTCGCATTTATGTCGTGTTACGATTCGAGTATTGACAGCGCATCTGATGACAGTGTATGTAAAACGATGTGATATTAATATGACGTCATATGATGTCAAACTGATGACCGAGAATACAAGAAGCCTTGCGGAATTAACGCCCCAAATTAGGTCCTAATAATTGTAAAATTTAATAATAATAAAACTTTATTGCACACCTTAAATATATACATAATAAAACAATAATTTACAATATATCGCTTTATCTAAAAACAATCTCTTAGGCGAGGTCCACAGTGCGGGCCTAGGGCGGTTGCGTCCATAGTGTAGTGGCGACGGGCCTTCGCGAGATAGCGCGCGGTGATTACAAAGGTTCCTATCCACCCGTCGCGGCCGCACTACGGTACGGTGTAGCGAGCGGCACGATGCGCGGTTGGCGGATGTAATAAACCAGTTCGGTCTAGCCGCTCGCTAATTTTAAATGAGATTGAAATTTTACTCATTATTTATTTGACTATAAATGTGAAGATGGACTATTCGAGAATACTCAAAGAAATATGTAGGGTGCAATTTTAATTATTTATATAAAGTATCAAAAACACCTTTTATTTCTTTGTTTTTATTAATTTTGTACACACCATCTCTTGTACTCAGGATATGATGAGGATGAGGATGAGAAATATCGATATATATTCGCTCGTGTACTGTTTGATGCGATATATAATTATTATTTTTTGGTTAATGAATACTTACTTTATCCTGGCTGATTAGATCCATAGCGTCCTCGACTAATTGAGGAATCGTTGTGTTCGCTAGTACGTCCTCATTGCTTACAGTTTCCAACGAAGTCGACATATCTACAACTGAGAAATAGACAGCACAATTTACTAAGAAAAAAATTTAGATCTATGGACCATATTTAATGACACCTACAATAGTACCCGAGTAGTTATCACTTTCGTGTTGAAAAAGTGTTGCCAAGCACACGTAGTGTATTCCGACAACTACGCATAATAGCAGGGTGTCTAGGTTGGTTATTAGCAAGGTCTTAAAGGCTGAGCTCTTATAGTAGCGGTGCGCTATGATGGCCGTTTTGACACATTACAATAGTGACGTGACATGTCGATTTATTATGGAAAAAATGAAATATAGTCAAATGTTGCTTTTCTTTACATTAAGCTTTGACGCGAGTTTGTCGGGGGGTGGCAGTTGTGCCGGCCATCGATCCTATAGATAATCAGATACGAGATATATAATAATATATGCGATATAAATATATATTTTGAAAAATATAAATATCGAGTTGTATTGTAAATTAGTACATTAACAGTTATAATCTATCAAGGATTCTGCCAAACGGCGCTGTTTTTTGGTAATAAAAACGTGAAAACGTTTGTTCGCGAGATCATATAGTATAGTTAGATATAGTAGCAGTTAGACAGATATATGCTGTATCCATTATTTATATAAATCTATATAATTTAGAAATCAGTATTTTCTAAATATTTAGTAAGTACTAGGACTAACAGCATGTCACTATTTATAATAAAGGACAGCAATTTGCTCCTTCAAACGAAGTTACTAATTTATAAGTAACTTCATGGGTGGAGAAACGTCAAAACGGCCATCATAGCGTGCCGCTATTATATTGTGGCATCATCTTAGACCACATCGTCACCAGCCATCAGACGAAATCGTAATCAAAGGCTAAAACTAAAAGCAATTAAAAAGATTGAAATAAATATATGGCAACATAGATTGAAAAAAATAATGTTATATGTGTAATCTCAAGCTGTTTTAATTAAATTGTGTACACAAATTATCACTGAAAAGCTCTTTTTAATACAATAAGATAATTACAAATAAAAAAAAATAACGAATCAAAGACATCACATGTATAAAAAAGCGGATTTTATGAAACAAAAAATTTATGAGAAATCGCAAAACGTTGGAAAAGCTGTATTTTGTAAAAGACCGTCATGATATAAATACTAGAAATTGTGACAAACTCGTCGCTTCATGTTTTAGACTCAGTAAACCTAGTAACAGTTTTTTAGGTAATAGTGTTAAATTTTATAACAAAGGCCCAAAGCATATTACCGATTTGCCGGACTGTTAGCTTAAGCGCCATGTCAAGCGGATTTTAGTGTCAAAAGACTATTATTATAGAGTGAATCAATATGTGAACGATGGCGATGTTTGGCATTGACTCCTCTCTGCGCAACCACTAAAAACGATCGTAACGTGTAATGAATTTTTTGTTTATACTTTATAGGTAAGCGTTTGACCACAATCTCATCTGATGTTAAATGATGATGTGGTCTAAGGTGGTAAGTCACGCTTAACCACCTAGAGGAGAGACTGGCTCTCAAGTGCAGATGCCGGAACACACCGACAGATGCTTGGCGACAGACTTTCAACTTGAGAGTGGTAGCTAGCGGGCGGCGGACTTAGAAAAATACCTACCACCATTTTATTTTATTTTTTAAAATATACATCCATATATATATATATATATGTCAAAAAGATAAAGCCGATCGAATTTCTCGCCGGTTCTTCTCGATGACTGGGTTGTTTGTCCGAACCGGTGGTAACTTTGACGTTCATAAGCGCCTTCTCAGGGCCTAAACTGAATAAAGTATTTTTGAATTTGAATTTCTAGCCGATTCTTCTCGATGACTGGATTGTTCTCCGAACCGGTGGTAGTTGTAACGTTAAAAAGCGCCTTCTTAGGACCTAATTTGAATAAAGTATTTTTTGATTTTGATTTTGAAAGTGAACCAGATGAATCGTTATTACACAATTAAAAAAAAAACATTTACATACCTTTGTCATAGATATATACGTTTCTTGACGAAGCGTTTTGTTCGTCATCAGTTACCAACTCATACTCTGTAGTGGCACATTGATTATCCAGCATGAACACTGGAAACAGTATTTGTGTTTGTTAAAATCCTGCTTGTACGAGTTCAACAATTTATTTTTAGTTATTTTTATATGTGTATTGTACGCTTACTCGATTTACAATAACTTTCAAAGACGTTGATCCTAATATGTACAATTTTCTAATACACGTCTAACTTGTTTTATGAAAGGTAATATTGGCCCTAACATACTGGAAGAGCTAGTACTCAAATTACAAAGTAAAGGCCAAACTTTTATTTGTTTTCAGGCAAACACTTGAGAGCCAAATCCCCTACATATAACATCTACAGTCACATAGTAATTTATCATCATGTGTGATTAATTAAACTCTGGAATATGTAGAAAAAAACAATGATTTTGATAAATCTATACATGTCAATATGTATGGTGGTCGCAGACACCATAGCCATGTTCTACCAATCGACAAATTTTAATATGAAATAATAATTATTTACAACATATGTTACTCGAAATAAAGAATTATAATTATGAAAAAGTTAACGTATAAATTCTTGAAAATATAAATACGAATTATAAGCGGATCAACATTAATTCGTCATGGAACCGTTGTACTATAAATCCGCTCTTAGATAACATTATGAACTCAACTTAATAATGTATATGTATGCTATATAGAACTTGTTATGTCTTCCGTATAGCACAGTAATACATTTGTCGCCAAAGATATTTTACCACATAAATTGTCTCAGTGCAAGGAGTTATTCAATTGTGTACACATAAGCCCATCTCGTGACAACGCTGTCATGTGAAGGGAACACTTTATTCTATAGTCTAGTCGGGACAATTTAATACGTCACATATGACAGCTGTCAAAATCCTCGCGATGGGACAATAAAAAATTGTTTATTTTTCGGATTCGATCGCGTAAAATTATCGTCCGTAAACCTACTTTACAGACAACCAATTTTTTTAACTTTACCTGGTGTGATAAATATATATATTTATTATTATTTTAATTTTTATCGTTTTTTTTTAAATATTTGCACGACCTACAACATTTTTTTCTCAACAATACCTCCAGTTAGGTGGAAGAAAATTATTTATAACATTAAAATTGTGGCATTAAACTGATAAGTGCAACTATTTAGGATTAAATTTACTAACTTCATACAAAAGATTGCATTGTATTAAAATTTACATGAAAGGAGAAAATAAATCACAATAATTCATTAATCACGATAATAGTAATCGATTACACAGGGTTCAAAACGATTATGAGCAATCTCAACCCTACAGAAACATGGCGGCAAATTTAATTATATAACATTATACAATCGTGAAATTGGAATATTTACAATGAAATAAAGAATAGTTTTTGTACTGACTAATTTTTTAATGTTATTACCCTTATACAACCTAAGTTCGGATCGGCACAATATGTTTTCCTTTTCCACTCTCTGTTTTCAGATATCATCTCAGTATTCACACCCTTTATACTCATATCATTTTTCACACAATCTATCTATACCTTCTTCGGTCTTCCACTACTCATATATCCATCCACATACATACTTAAAACTACTATTTACCTAAAACAAAATATTATTATAGTATTCAAATAGTAATTTTGACGCATTATGGAGAAGTTTGTTTAACATTGTTTGTAAACTCTTGATTGAGGTCGTAGAACGCGAGAACGTTACCGCGTTACTACTTTAAGAAGATTCTATGGAGATAAATAAAATATTTAACCCCAATTGTATAGATTTATAAACACTATGGCAGTTAATATACGAATATATTTCTTGTGCCAAATGACATATTTAACTCATAACAGAACATGTGCAAAGGGTTTAATTACAGATTGTAAAATGCAAATAATAGTGTAATGATAAAGGTAATAAATGGATAATAAAATCACAGGGTGTGTTTAAAGACACATGATAGAAGTGAAATTTTGTGTTACAAGAAAATATTTAAATTAAAATATATAACAAAAAGATAACATCATGCGGTGTTCCCAAGTATTGACCGTGCACGGCGTGATCGGATGAAACACCAATGTGTTTTCAACACTCTACCCGACACAGTGTTTACCCCCACCACTTTTTGTCACACAAAAAGGTTGCCGATTAGAATTTCATAGCCCTCCCGTAAGAAGTTTCTCTTCAATATATGACCCTTAAAAGAATATATAAATAACAATTCGCCGTATTTTATGCGCGGTTTGTTGGCACAATAGTTATTGGATTCGAAATATTCGTTTGTACCGTAAATTATTGCAATAAATACATATAACGGTTGATGTGTGGATTTGTAAGCGCGAATAGGCTGTGGCAAAATTCAAAAGTGAAATTATTAAATTATCCCGACTATAGTAAGGTGATAAATGGTAAAGGCGTGGTTAAAAACAAAGCATTAGAACTCACAGTCGCAAGCGTTACATTCGTCGGTGACAGAAGCAGGCGGCTGTTGTAGTATGCTGAAAGCGAACCATGCGGTGAAAGCAAACAAGACAAACCCAGAAAAACCAAAACACAATATGTACAGGTGTCCAGGTATGTATGACATCAATTGAACACGTATGTAAGAGTCACTAAGGAAAGTAATATGTTTATATCATAGACATATACACATACACCTGTATATATCAAAAACAAAATGCAGGTATAATACACCTAGATAAAACGTACATGTATTTGGACTGTTTATATGTTATCTGAATTATAAGCTATTCTGTTACATAATAACAATTTTTAATATAATTATTGGTAATTTTAAATAAATAGAGGGATCTAATAAGAAAAGCAAAGCAAATATATAAATACCATCAATTATTTTTTTATTCTTTGAAGTATTATATTATATTATAAGTATATATATATATATATATATATATATATATATATATATATATATATATATATATATATATATATATATATATATATATTGGTAATTTTACAAATAAAAAACTAAATCATTATAGTTATTAAAATGATTTCTTATCTATTTATTATTAAAATGACAGTCCAACACGTCTAAATTGACAAAAAACTAATGACATCGGCAGATATGGCAAACTGACAAAAAAACGTTTGCTTCAAGTGTCAAAATTAGAAATAAATTTACTTTAATTTAAATAATAACAACTGGAGAACTTAATAAAGGGAGAAGATGAATATAACAATTTAGTGTTGTCATTTGTTTTTAGCAAATCGAATGTAAAAACTTATTGTATACCTTGGTTATTGGAGGCCTCCGGTATTATAATATTGTATTTTTTTTAATCTATTCCTTTATCTAGTTTTTGTTTATTAGCAACACGCCGACATAAACATATACATAACCCAATGCAATTCTTTTTTTTTAAGGACATCTCCCATATCAAAGTTGTGTCGTGATGGACTTTATTATAGTCTTCTATGGAAATCGAACCCTCAACACTATTATAGTAATTTTATTACAATAGTTCATTTACAAAAACATTAAAAATTGGTTGGATTAAATAAATCTCGTGTAAAATGATGTATAAATTTTTTTTGAAAAAGAATGCAAAAGTTGTTAACAAAGCATATTGTTTGTGTTAAAAAAAATGTATTTTTTCCAGAAAAAAGGTCACAAGTGAAACATTATTAGACGTTAAGGAGAAATGAAAATTAGATACGTGAGGTAAATATTAAAGGGACCGTTCATAAAATACGTCACGGTAAAATTTAACATTTTAAAACCCCCTACACTCTTTCGTCATGATATGTCACCTTTTGTACGACTCCCCCCCCCCCCCCCCCATCACTAATGCGTTACGAATAGTATATAGATATAGAATAGTAGATCACCAGGTGGTAACTTTGACGTTCATAAGCGCCTTCTCAGGGCCTAAACTGAATAAAGTATTTTTGATTTGATTTGATTAGACCTCTTCTTGTTCATGTGCAAATATACATGTAAAAATATTTATATATTTACTGATATGAAACGAATGACCTTCTATCGTAACGACAGAATAAAATAAAATAGCAAAATTGTTTGATGAGCTATGAACGTTAATTGTCCTTAGCTCCCCCTACCCTATTGGCATATGTCACAGTAAGCGACACCTTCTTCCTCCTATAAGTGCCAACGTATTTTATGAATGGCCCTAAAAAGGTGCTTTGGTGCGAACATAACATTGGAACGGAGCCTTGTATATATGGATATATGGTATATTTAGATACGTACGCTGTGATGACCATCGGGGTGCTATAGACGCATGTCGTGTTCGTAGTAGTCTTGATGCTCTGCAAGGGTGCAGAGCTGGTGATGTACTGGCTCTTGAAGTTATAAAGATTCTCGAGGAACCCGCTGTTGGTTACACTTTCAATTGTCGTGCAAATCGGTGGTTGAGCTGAAAAAACAATTCTAGTAACCGACGAATTCTACCGGGACGATGGGTTCGGTAATCAAGAGGTCGAAAACACCTCTTGAATGTGCATGTGTTTAATATTTCACTAGGTAATTTTTACGTTACGTTATTTCGTTATACCAGAACGTCCACTATAGTTTAAAGCAGTGATTCCCAAAGTTGTCTATATCGACCCTTAGGGGTCTATGACAAACTGCAAGGGGTCTACATCAGCGAAAAAAAATATGGGGGTCGATGAAATGAAAATGGGGGTCCACGATAGTGGATCTCAACACATACACTGATAGTATCTATTTACTTACATCATACTATCTTATAATATCAAAACATATACATTATTTATAAAAGTACCTATGAAATAAAAAATGTATTATATATGTTTATAAAATTGTGTAAGTTGTAGGATGTTGGTATTCGCTTTGTGGTCGCAATACATTTTGAACTTGTAAAAACCTGAGAGTCGCAATCTCAGAGCTTCGCTACCTTGCACTGACTTGTTCAGTTCGTCGCTCTATAAATACGAATGTGGGACAAATACGTTTATTCGTTTTGTGAATCTTGAAAAGGAAAGTGCTAAGAAAATATTTAAAAAATATAAACAGATAGTATTTAAGTTTTTAACACTAACTTAACTACAGTTAGAAATTTACAGGAAATCAATATGAGGTAAGTAGGGGGTCTACCCAACACGGAAAAACTTGGCAAGGGGTCTACGACACAAAAAAGTTTGGGGAACTCTGGTTTAGAGTGATAAAGTTTTATTATTTTTTTTAATCTAACTACTATAAGAGAACAGGTTTGCTTTTATTTTTTTAATGGAAAGATACAAAAAATTTAACCATTTAAAAAAACCCGTTCACCTACATGAAGCCATATTATCAGCGAATAAAATGGACAGTACTTTGATTTTAAAAAGTTACATCAACGAGAGTGAATCCGCAAACTAAACCTAGTATACTAAGTATAAAAATTTGACGTATATAAAGAAAACCTTAATACTAATTAATTTTACTAAGACTCTCCGTTATATTAAGCTGCAGCATGTTGTACATTTTACACCGTTCAATCGATCGGCATGGTAATTAGTTTGTATAGATATTTTAACACAGACTATTAATTATATACTAACAGCTGCCTGAGGCTCCACACGCGTTTTCTTAAATTCTATTGAAAGAAATTTTAAATTATGAGAAGATGTAAAATTACTGAAGTACCCTATCAAAGACACTTGTTTGTACGACAAGCACGCTACTTCCTGTATCATGGAACATGTACATTAAATATGTGACAGTGTGCCAGATGGAATTTAGCATAAGCAACAATGTATTTGGAACTTTAACCCACTATATAATCCCCTCATTGCCCACTTACAATATATAAGAAACTAATGAAAATTTTAAACTATACTTTGAGCCTTATAAGAAACAGTATTGAATTTTTTTTATAACACTCCTATTTTTTTTTTTTTGCCAACTAAAACCTACCTCTTTTTATCAAAATCTGAGACTGTTAGTCAAAATATTTCAGCTAGTTATAGACAGATTCTTAAGAAAGTTCTCATGTATCAACAATGGTTAAGGTTACTGACCCTTAATGTCATATCGCAAAAATTTAAGAAAAATTACTCACTTTTCTCTGAATTCTCAGGAACTTGCTCATAAACGGGTGTTCTCTCGTTGCACTCACTATTGGAACTGATAAATTCACTGTTAATTTGCTGTAGCACTTCACTATCACTATTTTGTACTTGTGATATCTGATTACCGGTTTCCTTCACTCCACTATACCCTCTATACGGATCTGGTAAACTTTGTGAAGGCAGATTTTGTGATCTGTCCATGACTAAATCGACACTGTATGTATTATTTTCATTATTCCCTTGATAATTTCCGAACGGAACCAGACGGGTGTTGTTTTGATTCTGCATGACAGTTTCTCTTAACAGTCTCACTATGACATTTGCCCCATGTCTAGTATTTAGTCCGGGATTCGACGTTTCACTGAAGTTTCTATTGATGAGCGGTGTAGGTCTCTCTATGAATGCCTTGAGTCTAGTCACTTTACCGTTCTGATGTATAAAGTTCATGGTCTTGGTATAAGTTTGGTGGGTCTTTTCCGGTGTAATAAGACGGGAAATACCGCTTATTTTTCTCTCTCTTTTATTCACTCCTCCAGCCTGAAAATATTACTTTTTTTTGTCAGAATTTTAATCGCCATCTTGCATGATAACAATTGACACTGTGGCCAAAGACGATAATGTAGGCAATCAATCACAAATATAACTCTGTTCAACTTGGAAGATTTAATATATATGTAATCAAATAGTTTTTTGAATTCTATCTAACTGACTTGTTTATTGATTTATATGTGAAGGCTCTGTTTATTGACATTTATATAACTGTCTTCATTACTGCCTTATATATAACTGATTTCTTTACTGACATGCTTATTGACTTACATTTAATTATTATTTATATGTAATTGAAATATTTTTGTACTTATGTTCTTTTCTTTAACTTATTTATTGTCTGTAATCTTGATTTTTAAATAGAAACTAATTCTGTTCGAAGAGTACACCGAGACTATAGATCATACTTCTTAATCAGATACTTTGAGATAACATGTTTGTCATACACTAGCAAACTTAGCTTAAAAATAAAACTTATTCTCAATTATATGTACTAGCATAAATATTTACACTGATAATAGCTTTATGAGCATTAAGATATGCTCTAACACCAAGTATGAACTAGTCCGGTGGAACTGTGTAGGCCTTGCCAGGCTAGCAGTGTAGGTCAGTTCGAAAATGATGCTGAGCTGCCACTAAAATTCTAGTAAATGCAATAATAATCTGCATATATGAATATAAATGAAAGGATACCTCATTAGTAGATACGGGGCGGATTCCACTTGTCTCAGGTTTCCCCACTGGCGTTAGTAAGTTATCATCACTAGATGTATTGACCATTGGATTATTAGTTTCTTCACTTTTTTTATTGACCTTCGCTGGTGTAAAATCAGGTTCCATTAAATCAAAAACATTACCCATGCTTATTGTTCTATAATTTGGTCGATCACGGGAACTCCTTAGAACTCTATCGCTTGTTGCTGGTCTGACATTTGCGGAATAGGTTTTAACATTTTTTGGGTGTGTACTGTTCAACTTACAACTGTTAGGTTTTAAAATGCTCTTCTGTAGCTTCGGTGTTTCTGTAATTGGAGGTGATCTGTTGCTTGTCGACGACACCTCTGACGTCTGTGGTGAAAAAAGGATGAAAATTCGCTTGTTTTCCTTCAATTATTTATTCTTTTATATATATAGACATAAAAGAAAGAGTGGAAAATAATTACCGCATAAAAACGTGTAAGAATCCGCGGGAAATTACTAGTAAATATATTTGTACCGAATGTAGAACCACAATAAGTTTAGGGAACACACTAAGCAATACGCCACTATCCTACCAAAATATATAGCTGTAGGTAATGATGAGTGTCTATGGGATTATATATATTATGTAGCACTTCAAAGCGCACAATAACTTAGATTTTAATCAGGAACACCCCTCTGTCCTCCAGACAGGGAGGTTAGTCATTTCCACCCCCTAATCCTAATCCCTAATTCCTAATCCTAGGTGGTAGAGCTACGCTGAAACTATTACTGGTTTCAGCATGAATGGGTCGGCTCGCCCATGGTAGTACCACCCTCTCACAGAAAGCCGACGTGAAGTAACAGTGCTTGCACTGTTGCGTTTCGTTCGGCCAGTGAGAGCGCCGGAGGCCCACATATATTAAAAGGCCGGCAACGCACTTACGACTCCCCTGGTGTTGCTAGTGTCTATGGACGGCGGTGATCACTTACCATCAGGTGACCTACCTGTTCGGTTGCCCCCTATAATATAAAAAAAACCCCGCCAAGCCCCGAGGTTTTAACACAGCAGCAGAATCTGCCAAAATTTTACGAGTTCGTCATTTCGCGCCACTTTCGGACCGCGACTACGACGATCTTAATCTGCTGGGTTATGATTTATGGTCAGTTTTAGAGAGTACGGTTTGCTCTAAACGCCATGATAATTTGGAGTCCCTAAAACTATCCGTACAATTGTCAGTGAAAAATTTTCTAATGGAAAGAGTGCATGCTTCTATTGATAACT
Organism: Antheraea assamensis; assembly: GCA_035772565.1. Classification (NCBI taxonomy): domain Eukaryota; kingdom Metazoa; phylum Arthropoda; class Insecta; order Lepidoptera; family Saturniidae; genus Antheraea; species Antheraea assamensis. The sequence goes on along the minus strand of JAQQSE010000224.1, from coordinate 429,500 downwards.
GACCTCAACGTTTAAAGGACTGTATTGCAGCTAATGGAGACCAGTTCGAATAAGCTTTTTGTATTTTAAATTGTTTTATATTTATGTATTAAAATGTACTGAAAAGTAATAAATGTTATTTGCAATAGAAATGTTTTTTTTCTTTGTTTCAGTATTTATAGCAAGACTAGGTATACATATATGCGAATATGCAATCTTATATACATTTACAAATTTTTCAAAATTTGTTAATTAATAAACTATGTGAGAGCGAAATTCTGTACAACAGGTACTGTAGTCCGGTGGAACTGTAGAGGCCTAACGAAGCCAACAGTGTAGGTCATTTTGAAAAGAAAAAAAAATGTATAACAGGTGCGATGCAATATTTATCAGAAGTTTACACAACATTATATGCCAAGTACACAGATTACTTGATAACTATATAAAAATTACCTGTATGTCATTTTTCTCAGTGTTTTTGGCTTGCTTAGACCCAGACTTCTGCCTTTTTTCAAGTTTGACATTATATATTATTTCATTTAGCTCTTTTTCTGATTTATATTCCTTGGCATGTATTATCCTGATTAAATGTGTTTTCTGAAATCAAAATACTCATCATGTAAGTTATGTTAAAGTCAAAAAAAAAAAAAAACAATAAAAGATTTAGAATGGGGGGCAGCAGCAATGAGCCAGAATATATATTCTGAACATAAAATGAGTAACACTTCAATTTATTAACCACATGAATAAGTAACAAGTCAAGTAAGTAACACTCGATACATTCTTGACAATTTTATGTACGTTCACAAAACGATGAAAAGTTGGATTTATAAAAGACCGGTATGATCTAAATACTAGAAACTGGTCATCCTATGTTTCCGACTCAATAAATTGAGTAAATTAGCTGGACTACAAGTTTAATCGCCATGTGAAGGGGATTTTGGTGTCAAAGGGCTATTATAGAGTGGATCAATATGTGAAAGATGGTGATTTCTGAAATTGACTCCTCTCTGTGTGCCCATTAAAAATAATTGTAAAGTGTAATGTATTATAAATTTACATATATATATGTTAAAAAGATAAATCCGATCTAGTTAGTCTCTTGCTGTTCTTTTTGTTGACTGGGTTGTTTTCCGAACGGGTGGTAATTTTGACGCCTAAGCACCACATAAGCGTCTTCTTAGGGCATAAACGAAATAAAGTATTATTTATTTGATTTGAATAGTGGCAGAGTAGTTTAGACACACAGGACATTTAAAAACTTAGATTTTTGGATAGGATCTCCTTGGTCTTGCTTCTAGTCATAGTTATAAAGTATTTATGTAAAATAAACAATAGGCTTTTTTAAAATCATTATTAGAAAAGAGACTGCTCTCGAACTATGGCTCAAGTACTGTATCACTGCGGACTTTATGAACATAGAATGAACGTGCACAAAGTGCATCCAGTGTCAAATTCACATCACCCAACGAGACCTCGACTGTAATACAACCACTTCAATGTTCTCCTAGGTGGTAGAGCTACGCTCAAACTATTACTAGTTTCAGAATGAATGGGTCGGCTCGCCCGGGCTAGTACCACCCTCTCCCAGTTGCGTTTCGTTCGGTCAGTGAGAGCGCCGGAGGCCCACATATATTAAAAGGCCGGCAATGCACTTGCGACTCCCCTGACGTTGCTAGTGTCTATGGACGGCGGTGATCCCTTACCATCAGGTGACCCACCTGTTCGTTTGCCCCCTATAATATATAAAAAAAAAAAGACAGTGCTATTCATGCACTGTATGTAACTAAAATTTTCATCAAACTGAAATGTCCAACTATGTCCTTAAATGACAAATGATGTAAGTTTTTTTATTTTTGACAAGTTATGCAGAATAATGGTTAAGTTTTTCAAGTGTATCTATGACTGTTTATTTGGTACACTCTGTAGCCTGAACTGTTTGATAGATCCTAATGTATAAGATATGTTCATGGTATGTGATGACTGGTACCTGTTGCTATGTGTATGTGAACTATGCAGCCTAACCTTATAAGGGCAATAATCATCTAGCTAGAGATAATAAAGCTCCTGAAAACTAAGTTGAACTCATGTATTGGTATGTTGTCAACTAAATCCTTCAAAATAGAAGACAGTAAAGCAAACTCTAATGCTTTGTTTGTAATTGTTCATTTATTGGTGCCATAACTATGATAATAAAGAGAATTTGACAAGCTACTGATATTGCTAAATTCATGTTCTTCTTCTTCTTTAATTAATGGCGCCGTGTGTAAGTAATACACAATTCCACCAATGTCATGTAGATACAGAGTGAGCTCTGTCTGAGGCAAATAGTGTCATAAACTAAGGAGAGTGATTAAAAAATGTAATTTGTGAAAATAAAATAATTATTTCGTGTAATTTGTATTCAGGCTGAGTTAGTCCATTTTCTTGCAAAAAAATAAATACAGCCAAAATTAGATATATAATGACTAAGACATCAGATAATCAGATTAATGTTTGATTTTGTTAAGTGTAATAAATAAGGACAAAGCATGTAAAATTAAAGAGTTATTATTCACTACAGCTAAGAGACGCATACAGTACATAGAACGGGGAATATAAGCAGGGAGGAAATCATAAAGGGAGAATCTGTTGCTCGAACAATTGAATAATATATATTACGGAGAATCGTCCTCTAAGCCACATTCACAGAGAGAAGGATTCTCCTTAATTTAGATAAATGCACTGGTGTACAAGAATGACCGTAACTATAGATGATGGAAGTAACAGACTTACTTAGGATATGGAAACTTTAAAAACCCAATGCTTTTAAGGAATATTTTTTGTATGTTACCATAATTTTTGCCTTTATATAAATTGGTGCTTGACTTTTAAAAAATCTAATTATTATTTGTCAAAAAAATGTAGTACGGCGTTGTTATAGTTTTCCGATTGAAATAAATACAATATTATACGCAGTTTTTATCTCATAACATTATTTTGAATACTAAAACTTTACCTTTACGTTCGATGGCAAATTCATGGACTTAGCGATACGCTGAAGATTCTTATAGGATCGACTATTTAACTTTTTTAGAGAATATCTCTTCTTTTCTTCATCCATGATTTCTAAACTCGCCGGCAGTCTTTTACATTTAATTGTTAGACCCTTCGCGACAACTGAGCCGTGGAGCACGTCCTTATTCATTCTATGTAAAAGTATAACTTGCTCTCCAGTCCAATGAATCCATTATAGGAGTCTACCTACATTAGGAGTTGTTTAGGTATTGATTACCACACAATATTTAGGTATGTACTTGGCCAATGTACTGTTCTTATCTATGGTATGTAGTATAATTGAAAACTAGGGTACCAATATAATGTTTATTTGTCTTTAGTATTAATCAGATACAAATAAAACTTAGTAATATAATCATTAAATAGTGTTGTGAAATTCGAACGTGAATGATATTGAACATACATATTGCTAGTGAATAGTGATAATATACAGTAGATATAATTGTCAGAAATATTACACTTTGCTTATAAAACCTATAAAATTCATATTACATTTAATTTAAAATATTAAAGCAAAATATTGATGTAATATGCCTGATATAAAGGGATGAGTTTTCCGTAATATTACATTGTACAAGAGGCAAGAGCCGAACGTTCATAAATAGCCATGGAAGAAATGCAAAATTTCTTTGATGTGTGTAAAAAATATCGGTTCAGTTATCGTGTTGCATCTATCGTCATTCAACCAAGTAGGTCGTAACACGCGACAATTATCACATTTGCATTTATTGTGGTCAAAGAAAATTTTTGTATTGAATAATTTGTATAGCGATTATACTTAAATAATCCATAATATTTTTGTGTTATACTGTATTTAAGCAATTTATTTACCTTTTGCAGCGTTATCTAGTAAATATAATAGTTTATAATATAATTTAAGTTTGAGACAACAATAGTATTATAACTTGTATTTTGATTAACAATAGCACCTAATAACCCTAGTCTATTGATATATGCTTAAGTCTAATTTGCATCATTGAGTACAATGTAAATTTCGTAACAGAAATAAACAAAAGAAACTTGTCAAATTTAGGTTGATAATTTTGATGGTTCATATTTCTATTGGTAAAATATACTGCAAAAAATGTCATACTTCATTGATAGGTGTTAACCATTTACCGTAGTGAAGTGCCATCTATGTCTAGCGTTTAATGCTTCAAAATATTTAAAACTACTAAAATAATAAATTAATCGTCATCTATGAATTATAAATGTATATGTTTTTTTTAATAACAGACACGTACTCGATAATTTAACAACCGTTAAAACAATAATTATCATCTTATTATCCTTAATCCCATCTACGTAGAGTGAGCCTATCATGTTTGTCATGTTGAAGTAGGATATGACTTAGTTTTTACGATTGGCGGCCGCTTGCCTGACATCAAACCTCCTTGAGATTATTTTGTACTATCACCATAACTTCAACTTTTTAACTTCGTATGGATGCCAAATGTGAATACTTGTATTCAATAACAGGTGGTAGGTTTTCAAACGACACGCTTGTATACAATTTCTCCGTGTATTGGATCTCCACAGGCTCTGGTTTCAGGTCTATAATAGCCATGAGATTCAAATTTTGCAAATCTGATTCAGGAGGTTCACATGCATTTTACTTCTTTATTATCAAAAAAATATATATTATTATAAAACTAAATGTGAGTTATTCTTTACATCATATAGTCATTTGTAAATTTTATATAATTCTGTATTAATTGAAAAGCAATATTAAAGCAAATATTAGGAATAATTTGTGTTTTAGCTGTACGACACTAGAGTGCTGAGCTCATATTGATTATAACATATTTTGTTTGTTATGTACGCAGCTTAATTTTTTCTCGATAATACCGTTGGTTAGTTAGAAAAGAATACCTTGTGGTATTAAGCTTCCTAGTGCATGAATTAAAAAATGCTGTAAATTATTCATTTACTCATTACGACAATAAAACAATAAATTTATCGCTATCTAAGAATTGTTCTTAAGAAATATATTTTTTGGTATTATTTTTAATGAAAGACACATGAAATTAAAATAATTTATATCAGTTTTTATTTATTTGTCTGACAATTGACAATAATATATCAATGCCCCATCCGCCGTTGCCGGTCAACTGAAGGTCACGGCACAAGTTCAGGTAAGCAGAATATTAGAGATAAGCCAGATTCGATGAATTAAGGCACGCGCGTTACAACTGTTAATTAAATAGAAAAAAATATTTAACATTATATCACAATCCATACTGTATAACAATGATACTATCAATTCTAATTGCCAATCAAATACATTTATTTACAATTATATACTACCCCATCTCTATTGTGAGCTGTCAAAATTATTATCCTAATTGAACAGAGTATGTAACTGTAATATTTCTGTAATTCTATTCTCTCTCTCACAATTTTTTAAATTGTTTAAAAACACAATTTAAAAAAATACCAAATTAATATGTTTATTTATAGTTTAAGTAAGTCCTTTGTAAATATAGTATTTTCAAACGAAAAGATCTGTGACGTTGATGTATTATAGAAAATGGAGTAATAGTCATTTAACATAATCACATAAAGATCATCTAAGTAAAAAAAGTGAATTTAATACTTTCCATGTACAAAATGTCATTAACATATTCGATTTTTTTTTTTACGTTGATTGTTATAACAGTGTTGTACGAGGTAACATCGTATGTTGCATACGTTTCATACGTTGCATACGTTGCATACGTTGCATACGTTTCATACGTTACATACGTTGCATACGTTGCATGCGTTGCATACGTTGCATCGTGTGCCTGCGCCGAAACCAGACTTGTTTAGTTAGTATTCAATTAGCACTCAACTCGGGGCGGTTTTACTTATCATATCTCATCATCGCCCCTATTATCATTTTCATATTTGTAGTACTGTACAGCTTATACAAGTGTTATTGAAAACTTTTATTACCTATCAACTTTACACTGACTTTTACTTCCCGTGTACAAGATTACATCATACTCGGTTATATTAAAACTGTTTGAGAATTCATTTTACATATTTATTGCAATTTTTATTATATAAAATTTTTAAATAACATTGATGATGTTAACACTTATACTATATCATTTTTTAAATTGATTTTTTTTTCTGTACCTACAAAATAAAAATAGTTTAAAAATGAAAAAAAAACTTTTTCTTAAAACATTTTTGGCAATTCTGCTCTATTAATTAAGGAACAATATAAGATTATTTTTAGAACTTTAATGAATTTCGATTTAGCCGTCTTAACGTAACATCTTGATAGGCAAACAGACAGAAACTTTTTAAACGCCATCTTCTTGATCATTCTAATTTATGGTGGACATGTATCAAAAAATTTGGAAGACAACTATACAAACAGAACTGAGAAGAAGTGAGACATTCATCTGCTAACAGTGACCGTTGCGGGGGGCCCCATTTACTTTGGCCTAGTTTCGCTACTCATGGCCGCAGCCCCCGCATCCGTGCTTGGTTTACCACTGGTTTTGCCGTTCTTATTCATTCATCTATTCAAGTTTTCAAATCAATTCATAGATTGTCAACTCTTATATAATTTAACAAACTATTCTCTAGTAAGAGTACTTAAAACTAAAATAACAAAATGGCGATATTTGTACAACATCACTAAAATACCATGGAACATAATGTCGAATGATACTAGATATTTGACCTCTGTAATCAAACTGAACGAGTTCTTCTAAATATTATCTTCTCTACCGTTTAGTTTGCGAATCATGAATCGTAATAGAAATAATAAAAGCGGTATCGTTTCTAGTACTTATACAACTTTATATCGAAGGCAACTGTATTGATCCATTTCTTTGTTTCAACTCGACGACTCTTCTGAAGGGATGAACAGGATTCGTGCTACAAAAATAAATAAAGTTACCATCTTTTTTAGTATCAGAATTATCGATTAGAAACCATAAATTTCCTTTACCTTATACGCGCTGTACTATTGTTAAATCTTTTTTCCATGATGTCTTTAAACATTGTCGCTTTTCGTGTAAATGGCATTAACTTCTGTTCTGTATTCAGTAATTCTGATTTCTGTTACGAAAAGGAAGTATATGTATAAATAAAAAAATAATCGTTTTTTTAATACTTTCTAGGTTAGCGTTTGACCACAATCTCATCTGATGTTAAATGATGATGTGGTCTAAGGTGGTAGTCACGCTAAACCTAGAGGGAGACTGGCTCTCAAGTGCGACTGCCGGAACACACCAGCAGGTGCTTGGCGACAAATTTTTAATTTGAAGGTGGTAGCTAGCCAGGCAGACTTAGAAAAAGCCCTACCGCCATGCTATGGTTCCATAACAATGTTTTCCTTCACCGAAAGCTCCGACTCAGTTGCTAGGATTTGAACCTACATCCTTACGTCCTTGTCTGAACACGCTACCAACTGAGCCATCATCGCTTGTCGTATGCTTGTAAGCTTATCACTACAAAACGACCGCACCTATTTGGCTAATACTTTCTTTGTTATGTTTGTAATTCTCAGGATAAGGTATTCGTAACAATCGTATGGAAAAGTGAAACATGTTGGTTAAAAAATCTTCATATAAAAAGTGGGAGGGTGAGTGAGACAAAAGACAATTAACAGAATTGATGGATTTACGTGCAATTATTCACTTGCTATTTTATTAGGTGGCCGTAGAGTGGAAAAAAGATTTGGTTACATTTTCTTTGTTGGTATGGTGATGGTGATGATGGTGGCGAAACCAAGGTGGGCAGATAGTATTATTAAAAAAATAAGATGTTTTGTTCGTCCGCTCGTTCTCCGAATTGGCCGACACAATTTTGACGAGATTTTGCATTGGTGGATGTAGGAATTTCAGAATAATATTATCCAGGTATATCATTCCGCTTTTCCAAGGGGATTAAGCGATACATTTTAAATACGATTCTAAATTTCTAGTATAATATTATTAAAGCTATGCTTATCTCAAGTTAATAAATACATTTACCAAATATCTCTGGTTATCCATTATCTGGTTTGTCAGACTATCTCTGTATTCGATCTGTGATTTTAACTCCATATCAGTGCTATCTATTTTCAATTTGAGCTCTTCTAAGGCACACCGTCGCACTCTTTCTGCGTTTTCATGCTGTTCTGATTTCGCTTTCACCATTTTACTTCTTAAGTTGTCTAAGTGATCCTTATAATGTTGGAGTTCTTTCTGCAAGTATGAAAACAACTTGTATTCGGGTATAAGTTAATTGGAATGTAGGCAGAATAAGAAACGGAGATGACCGGTCACTTTTGCACCGGATACCGGTGCGACATGATAGTGAGTGACTCCTAGAAACATTAGACTTGATATCTTGTGGTGTCCATTATTTGGAAGTTGGTGCTTCGTGAACGCCTGCAACAGTGGTGGTAAAGACTAAAAGAAAATCGAGTCTTTATCCCGATTCTTTACTCTAAATTTGTAATTGTTTTATTTTATTTTAACATCGCCGATAATTGTGGTTATATATGTAGTAACGGGGTAGTGTTACCTTTTATGGAAGTCGCGGTTTTAAATAGAAAACGATATTTCTCATTTTTGCGTCTCTGGATCATTCTCTTAGTATAACAGTACAAAAAAATCGATTTCAAAATAAAAATACCTGTTTAATATTTCGTTTCTCCTCTTCCAAATATATAACATATTCGTCAGCTTTAGTTTCTCTTTGTTTTCTCCATACATCTGCAACTTTTTCCGTTTCTTCTTCCAAACCCGCAGCCATCTTTCTCTCGCGGTTGTAGTTTGCCGTGAATATACGATTTTCTATTTGGAGCTTACGCTGAATATAAATCGTTGTTAAAAATTAAATTCTAATGATTCGTGAGATAGTATTTTGGGATTGCATAAGACTAGTCAGTGAGGGTAGCGTATATAGCGTCAAATATAGTTTTCAACGCTTCCACTTTTGTTTCAGTACTACGTTCGAGGGAATAGTTACGCCACATACAATTACGTTTTTTTTTCTGTAGACGATAAGCAATAAAAAGGGACTTTATTATTATCTCAATAACGTTCCCATAATAATACATAATTTGTGAAAATTTCAAGTGATTAGCAAGTATAATTCTCAAGATATAACAAAGGGAGGATAGACAGTGTTGGCTTAGCATTAGGATTCAATTTTATGGAAAGACCTGTAAAACGTGGTATTATTAATCATCGCCTGTTAATAACAGTAAATTAGTAGCCTGTGTATTCTAGTCTTTACAGATTCGATTCCTTTAAAAGACAAAGCACATTTCTTGTTTCTCTAATCCGATTAATGATATATACCTACTTTGTATAAGACTGAGTTCAATCACTCTGTCCCAATCAAGTGTGTTGTCGGATTAGTTCTAATTAAACTGCTGAATTACGCAACCCGAGAGTGTTTTAAACACTCACTAATAATTTATTGTTAAATACTAGGAAATTATTAATGAATAATTATTATATAAATTATTCATATTATGAGAAGAGATGAAAAGCATGTAACAGGAAAAGTTTTGAGTTTGAAAGTGGATGGATATAGGTGTAGAGGAAGACCGAAAAAGGTATGGATGGATTGTGTGAAAAATGATATGTGTATAAAAGGTGTGAATACTGAGATGACATCTGACAGAGGAGAGTGGAAAAGGAATACATGTTGTGCCGACCCTACTTAGGTGGGATAAGGGTAAGATGATGATGATGACTGTAGATATTAATCAATTTCGTGATTATTGCTATTATAATCTATCTTATTTCTTTAATTTTAAAGCCTTCTAAGACTTTAATAGACGTGAAACTCTCAACCGTCAGTCTCTGACCACCTATGGTGGAGGCATGACGTAGGAGGCCAATAATATAAGGTCTCCGCAAAAAAAACTAACAACATCTTTCTGTCGCATGGTATCCTAACATATTATCATATTTATAAATTTGTCTCGGAACTAATAACAGACTTCTATAAGCTTCTATAACTTCTACACTTGCAATATTAGAAAAATACATTAGGCTTACTTACATAGCAGGTCATTTGTTCCAGCTTTCTATTTTTCCAACTATGTAATAAATGGGATTTTCAACTGGCGATATTTTAAAAATGTTTCTACTTTGGAATCATTTAGGGGACGGATTCTGAAAATGCCATGCTTCTAGACAGTTTAAACAGTGGTTGAAAGTGGGCAGTGCTGTCAAGCCTTAATAAGTTTAGTATATTATAAAGGTCTACATTTTTCAGTTTTTCTTCAATTTTATCAAGCTATTTTTTTATTTGTTCCGGATAAAAAGACACCTATGTTTTTTTCTAGGGCCCACGTTAGCTTTTCGTCAAATACCACTACGATTCGTTCTGTCTAATTTTGCATTTCATTAACTACTCGAAAACATTTGCAAATCGTCCAGTTAAAATTATGAAAACCGGTTAACAATAAGTAAAGCAGTACATTCTACATTGTCATACCCGAAAAAAGCATTCCTCATAATAAAATCTCTAATAGTATATCCAATAGTAAGCTTACCATCTTCATAACCTTCCTTTCTCTCTCTTTATGTAACTCTTCTAAAGCGTCTCTTATACATTTACTATCTATTTCTCTTTCTTTAAGCCTCTCATATTGAAGTCTTGACAATTTCATTTGATGTCCTTCTATAAAGTTATTACGGTTTACTACTTGTTCCGATTCTTTCTTTTTTAATGCTGAAATAAAAATAATAGTTTAGAATTTATCATTAATATTCGTTTGCACAATTGCTTATTCATGCAGAAGAAGAACTTTTTAATTAAAAAACAAAATAATTATAATGTTTTTTTTTAGATCAACAAGCTAATCTAACATATGTACAATAACTCGGAGAAAGAAGGTAGTTCAGTGAAATCAGTACAAAGAAGTATTGATGTCAAAAGTAGGCAGAATGTATTAAAAATTAAAAAAAAATAATTTCCATGGTTGTAAGTTTCCTACAATGACTTATTTCATCGACAGTCGTCTCTATTACTTAAAAGGTTGAAATGGGTTAATGTACTAGAATTTCGAATAATGGGATGGTACAGGCTAATGGAGTCATTCGGGTGGTTTCACTGGTGGAATGTCAATGTCATGTCCACAGGCTCGAACCCCGGCATATACCAACGTATATCAATTTACTAATTTAAATTGGTAACATTAGCGGTTGGTGGTGAAAGAAAACATCGTGAGGAAACCTGAACACGCGAAATGTTCTCATAGTACCACTGTGCGTAAGAGAAATGTAGAACTGTAGATTTCTCGAAGTTTGAAATCGCCTCTACCTCGCGGGCTCGCGTGGTGTTATACCCATATCTACCTTCAAGAAGCGGCCTGTGACCATCCAATGGGTTCCTTGCAGGCTGACGTTAGATTCTATAGCCATTTTGACGATTCTCTATCTCTCTATTCAATTATCAACATTTTTATCAACGTCTATCGAATTTTAAAAACTATACGGTACCTTTATAATGATCTTCTTCCATTTTCTTTTTTATGTTCTCCAATCTTTTGTTTTCCTTCTCTCTTTCTTCTTGAATTGCTTGTTTTCTTTTTAACACTGCACTTGATATCTGTTCATCGTATGCTTTTCTCCTTTCGAGCATATCTTTATGTCTTTTTTGGGTTTCCAACAATTCTTGCCTTTCCTAAAATTTTATATTTATGGATAAAATACAGAGCAGAGATTTTTTGAATCCGATATATCAATAATCGTTCTTGGCATTACGCCAAAATTGTATGTGACCCATTTAAGTTGCTCTTATTTTGATTTCCATTAAATAGATCCTTATAAGAAATAAAAGTTAGTCTCGCCAACATACCTTAATTCGAATATTTTCCAACATAGTTTGATGCCACATTAATTCTAAGTCATTGTTTTCGTTTTCTATCTGCCTTTTTTCTTGAATTTGTAACTGTTGAAACTTTTTAAGATTCACTTCATCCTTTCTAGAACATTCCATACCACTAACACTAGAACAATAATATTTAAATATCAAGTCCTTATAACACATCGAAGATATTGCCAAAAATATACTTACAGTTTCTGCCTTTCTAAAGCATTAAAACACTCTCTAAGTTTTTCTTTTTCAATTTCATCGTAATACTGTTTAATTTTGCTATCTCTATCTTGACAGTAATTGCACTCCTCCATCTTTTGTTTTCTCGTAAGTTCTTCCAATAGAGCCTCTTCTTCTCTCTCGAGAAGTAGCTTTAGGCGTTCTCGCCTCTGTCATAGTTTGATTTCTTCTTTATTAAAAAGCTCTAATACTTTATCACTTGTTCTGTTTATAATTAATCTGTGAGTACATATACTGTTTTTAAATAATTCTTTAGAATTTCTTTTTTCGTTTATGTGGTTTGCCAAGTTAAAGAATTGTTTTCAATACAATGGTGGTATACGGTGGGAGATATTGATCTAAGAGCAATCTTTTTTGATTAATTTGATGGTTCAATCGATGGTATATATATATTTTAGTCGCTTAGGATTATATCAAATGACTCTTAGGCTTAAGAAATATCTACTATTTTTTACTTCTCTTTTGGTTCGATTGCATTGTTGTAATATTGGAGAAATATTATTTCAAATTCGCTGTTCTTTTCCATTGTTGATATTAACATTACATTCTGTGTTAAAATTTTATATTCTCTTGAAAGAAGTTTATATAATAATAAATTTTAATTCTTCTCCTACTTCTCTTCTTTTATTTCAAAAAAGAAACGTTTCCTACTTATCTAGTATCTTTGTATGTGACCAATTTTTTTGGTGACTACTTGATCATTTTTTCTATTTTTTTTACTCAGGCAATCTATATATTTATGGAAAGGTAAATTCCATAAAATATTAATAAGTCGTGGTGGTCGAGTGGTTGACGAAATTGAATATCAATCCGATGTCCAACAACGAATTTTTCGGAATTTATGTACATTTACTAATGTAAATTTGTAACACTGCCGGATGTCGATGAAGGAAAACGCCGTGAGGAAACCTGACCCTGAGTAATGTTCTAGTAGTGCCACTATATATGGGAAAACAAAGAACTGTTGGTTTTATCAGAGTTTGGAATCGCCAATACGTCGTGGGCTGGCGTGGTGATTATGCCCATGTCCTCCTTTAGAAAGAAGCCTATAGCCTTGAAGTGAGTCTCTCTTACAGGCTGATGATGGTGATGAATACAGTACAATTTTGATGTATAAAATTATTCAAAATATAATTGTATCCAGTCTACATACTTTTGTAAATGGACCGAGTCATAATTCACTATATCGGATAATTTCTTCATGCCCTCAACATCGACTGCAGTCGTCATCTCGAAATCCTTACGCTCCTGGAAATAACAACGACTCCAGTTAGAAAAGTATAGTCCATTTTATTCTATTGGTTGTACTATTTCAGCTCTATGGGTTGGGGTTCTGTACAAATCTTTTTAATACAGTACAATCAGTACTCGGCAATTTTTTGTCTGCTCTGAACATAGATGTAAGTACAGGCTTACGCGTAATATAGTCTCGAGTTTAATACAAGACAAAGTTATAATATTATTATCATAATCTAAATTTGACCTTTATTTATTTATCTTATACCTAAATTTGTGTTCTGCGCAATTATTTTCAGACTGGTCAAATAGTTTTTGGTAAGGTTAAAGATAAAGTTCAAGAAAAACTATTTAAAAATCGACATCTACTAATGTTCAAATTTGGGCCGTTTTTTTTTGTCTACATGCCTTTGACGATATTTGGGCGTTAATCAATTTACCTCTTAACTTAAAATATAATTAAACACAAAACTCTACATTCGCATTCTGTCTGGTTGTTTGTTGTCTTTTCATGACTAATCATGTGTACGGATTGCTTCGGACTCAGAGAAGGGTATAAAAACCGTCAGACGTCGTCGCGTATAAAAGTTAGTGCTTACTGAAATAACATATTTGTCATAATTTCGCGGAAATGATTTTCAAACTGAAGCTTTAAAGGATTTATTAAACTACACAGATGTAAATATATAATCTAACACTTACCCTCCAGAACTGTTTTGGATGTCCACAGTAAATAGCGCCGGTTTTTAATCTAGCCAAACCGACCATTTTTATATGTACCTAATAATATTTATTTGAAATTGTTATCAAAACTCTTTGATTAACTTTGATAATAAAATTAATATTGATAGTCCTATTTTTATATAAATTGAATTTATAGGATATGTATGTAGTAGATATTCAAGTTCTTATACTTCTAAAGATGTGGTAGAGTTACGCTGAAGCTATTACTGGTTTCAGCATGAATGGGTCTGCTCGCTCGGGGTAGTACCACCCTCTCACAGTAAAACGGACGTGAAGTAACAGTGCTTACACCGTTGCGTTTCGTTCGGTCAGTGAGAGCGCCGGAGGCCCACATATTTAAAAGGCCGGCAACGCACTTGCGACCCCCCTGGTGTTGCTAGTGTCTATGGACGGCGGTGATCACTTACCATCAGGTGACCCGCCTGTTCGTTTGCCCCCTATAATATAAAAAAAACTTCTATCTACGTTGGTAACCAATCCTCTCCACTGGGCGATAATTACAGAGTGTCCTGTGACGACTTCAGCGTTCCGACAAGATGGCGCCTCTTGTTAGAACTTTCTAGGGCGTTTGTATGAAAACGCGAAATTCAAGTACCGTGTTATTATTTCCCATCTACGTACTTCACTTGTGCACAATAACCAAGCTATATGACGTAAGATATCAACAATGTTACACAATATAGGGTCGAATAACGTACGATTTGGAACCAATGATTATTATTTTTCTCCTGAATCTATAGCCACATAACAAATTACTTATACTCACAACAATATTTTTAGGTTAGAATAATTTAAAGCAATGATCTATTTTAAATTATTATTATATTATTGGTAAACAAAGAAGTTTAGTTAAAGAAGGTGAGATAAATATTGTCACTAGCAAAGGAACTAATTTATCGATCAAATTCGGTTGCTTAGGAGATGATGTTGTATTACGCCGCTGTTTTGATTTGAAAGGCGCTTATGGTTTTTTTTTGTTTTGCAATAATTCGAATTAACAACATATTTGCAGAGAGAATTGTCCTCAATTTGATACAAGTCACTTCCCTTCTCATCGAGGCATTGCATGGGGATGTTATCAATACATATTATAAAACAAAGTCGTCCGCCACGTATGTCTGGATGTTCGCGGTAAACTCAAAAACTACTGAGCGGATTGTAATGCTGTCTTTCTTCGCCAATAGATAGAGTAATTCACGGGAAGGTTTAGGTATATAATTTGTCAAGGTTTATAACGATAATAGTTGAAAGAATCGGAATAATTTAAGCCGCCTTAAGCGTTTCATGCTGATAAGTATATATTTCTTTATTATCAGGACAGGACAACCTCCGCCGGCTCTGGTAGTTTATTATAAAGTCACAAAGATTCGTCATGTCATGATTAAGATGCAAGTAAGACGGTACAGGAATTTCAAACTCCTGTTGAATACCTTGAAACTTTTTTTTTTTTTTATGCTTCATAGGTAAGCGTTTGACCACAATCTCATCTGATGTTAAATGACGATGTGGTCTAAGATGGTAGTCACGCTAAACCTAGAGAAGACTGGCCCTCAAGTGCAGCTGCCGGAACACACCAACAGGTGCTTGGCGACAGAGTTTCAACTTGAGGGTGGTAGCTAGCCAGACAGACTTAGAAAAAGCCCTACCACCATGCTAATAATTATATACTTTACAAAATCATACAATTATTTTGTGGTGAACTCAAGATATCACACAAATAACAGCAAGACAAGCGAAGTAGACCAAAACAGTGGCTATACCAGGAAGGAAATTCTAATTAGTATGAGCAATTTCCTAATTTCCTCAAATATGGGTAGACGCATAATAGTAATTCAGGGTACTGAATTCAGTTTTAATATTTAACTTGACAAACCCTGTGATACTCGCGGCGGATTTCGCGCCGAACGGTTCTCAGATGCAGTTGCCGCAAAACATCTTTAGAGTGCTTGACGACAGATTTGAAGATTATAATTCATCGGAATCTCTGGCTCATTCCAGGAATTCGAACCTATGTCGGTCAACGCGTTGTGTGAACACGTTACCAATAATCATCATTACTTGGTATAAATTTAATATTCGTTATCAGTTACCATCAATTATGTTGATATTAATATGGAGGACACGTGCGTTCGCTTCGGCCGCCGGGTCGTTAAGTGACCACAGAATAATATTACTCCTAGGTGACAAAATAGCGGTTTGTTTATGTTCGGTCCACGCAAATATGAGAATGCAAAAGGGCACTAGTAACATTTCTATGAACAGTATGAAGTCTTTTTTAAACATCGACTTTGAAATTCTGATCGGCAACTTTTTTTGTGAGACGAAAAATGGTGGGAGTAAGCACCGTGTCGGGCAGAGTGTTGAAAACATAGGTTCTAATCCGATAGGTGACCTCCTAGAAACATCACAAGGCAGTGGTTATTTGTTGCATTTTTTAAAATGTTAACAGTTTCATTTCTGACGTGTGTCTCTACGACACACCCTGTTTTTTTATTGATAACACTAAAGCTCTAAAGTTCGTTACTGACTACCAATCAAAAGAAAAAAAAAGAACATCGGCTGAGAAACAGGAAAGAAAGTTTTGTGTCTGCCTCTGGCTCGTATATGGGTGTTCCATGCCAAAATGGACGGATTTTTTAAAAGAAATTGTTTTAAAAAAAAAATTTGACGTTTTCAACACGTGATATTAATATCAAATATCAACATTTATTTAGAATAAGTAAAAAAACCAACAATTAATATGATTTATAATGGAAAAAAAACAATAAAAAAAAAAATGAAAATAAGTAGCTGTTATAGAGTTTTATGCAGAGTCATGTCCCATTACCAGACCGGGCTTTAAGTTAACGAAAGCTTAAAAGTTTAAAAGAGAGAAATTTAAGAAAATCAATGAATATAGACAATTTTTAAACTCGATTAAAAATATCAAATTCAAAAAGTTTTATCTAAAACATAAAAAATATTTTTTATTCAATTTTTTCAATAAATGACCATGTAAAAACAAATATTAAAGAAAATCAAATTTGGACTATTTTTTAAGAAAGTTATGAAAAAAAAAACAAAAATGCGATTTTTATGAAAATTCGACATTTTTTGAACGGGTAATCAAAATTTTTGAACGGGTAATCAAAAAAGTCACAGAAATTTACCAGGAAAGCTATTTGAAGGAGTTTTGTCATAAAATTGTGAATTAAAAAAAAAGTTTTTCAAACCGTCCGATTTGGCGTGGAACGCCTAACTCTATATAACTAGACAGATTTTAAAATGAGCAACACCGTAGTCGGAGACTAGTATAAAATAAAGATATTAACGTTCGTGATGTCCCTTGATTCTGTTTAATCGTGCGAAAGGGAACACGACGTTCCATTATCAGATCTTATCAATCCACAGGAGGGCGCCACTTCATTCAATGACTGAGGTCACTCACCTCTATAATGGCGGGCACGGGGAACGATTTATGACCCGCTATTAGCGTTAATTAATTAAAATTTCACAGATAATTCATGTACGAAGCCCGCTCACGTTTTGATGTAAATGCAGAAACAGATTCGTGGGCTGAATTAGTTTTAATTAATTTTATATTTGAAAGGAATCTTGACATAATCGTGATTAGGGTGACCGCTTACGTACTATATAGCTACAATAAACGCAAAACAAAGTCAAAGTACTATTTATAGGAATCTAAAATTGACATTAGCTTATCCTTCAACGATCTCGATGTTATATGTATATATATGTATGTCGGAGAAGCGTTATCTTCACGGTCACTCATTGTGGGCATCAGCTGGGATCCTAACGAGAAAATGAATACTTTGTAGGTTAAAATAAACCATTATTGTGAATCACAATAGGTAGGTACTATTTACTTAGTAGGTAACTCAAATACCTAGTACAGTTCCCAGGCAAGTATCACTTTGAGTGTTCAGAACAATATGGTAGTCCAATTTTTTTTTTCTAACCAACTAACCGCTGTTGGCTTAACGAGGCTTTACAGCTTCACCGGGTTTTTAGGACGAGCGCTTAGGCCAATCAGTTGAAAGACAACACGCTCAAAGGTGCCAGTGTGGCCGAACCTCGGCTTGGGCAGTTGCCTTGGGTAGAACGCGAATCGAACTAACCTAACTATTTAAGCTAATATAATGCATACCTGCATATGTGTCACACTAAGGCGTTCATGTATATAGTGCCTGATAGTTTTGACTAAGGTTAGCTAACCAAAAAGGAAAAACGGACCAGAACCAGTGTACGTACCATGTGAATGTGCACGTGTGTGGAGTGCAGTGTCGTGTGTGCGAGGAGCTAGTGAATGCGGTGTCACTGTATCGCGCTAGCAGCATGCTAGGATTATAAACCTTTACGTTACATGAAAAAACAGTTATAATGGATCCGTAGGTAATGTGTTTGAATGCATCAATGTGCCCGAGTTCGTGATGACATCATTAAAAAAATATATGTGGTTTTATGAAACGACGATCGATGGAAGTGAAACTTTTTTCGCTTCGTAGACATTTCAATGAGAGTTTTCGTAAAATTATTCGATTTAGGGTATTCAAATCGCGTTTTTAATCTTAACTTAATAATTGACGTATAGGAATAATAAATATAAGAAAGATTGTATATATATACCATAGGCGGCATCCATGACTCAATTCAAAATTGTACAACATTTCATTGATGGTACATACATTTAGATCAGTGATTCCCAAGGTGGTCCAGGTGGACCCCCAGGGGTCCACGAGAGACTCGATGAGGGCGTACGTCGGCGTGACAAAGAAATAGGGGTGCACAATTAGTAAGCGGGGGTCTATGAAAACTGGTCTATTTTCGATAGTGTGACGAACTAACAATGTTGGCTTTACCTCATACGATAGTATTGAACCTTGCAGGGGGTCCACCGGAACCAGTAAAATTTTGAAAGGGGTCTATGAGAAAAATAAGTTTGGGAACCTCTGATTTAGATGATAGACGCATATTGGAAACTGAGCACAATATTTATTTCAATCATTGAACAATTTTGAATTGAGTCATGGGCGCCACCATTGGCCATTGTTGCTCTGCCGAGCGCCTTTCACTTTACCCGTACTCCGTGGCGGGCTGTAATGCGACATGGGACAGATGGACGAAAAAATTTGAGGCAATGCAATGTAAAAAACGTTCTATTTTTTCACTTGAACAAGATGGCAGGGCCTAGTACCCAACTGCCTGGCTACTATACTCATGTTGAAAATCTTGTGGCAAGCACCTGCGCGTGTGGGTTGTAAGTATGTTCCGGCAGCTGAAGGTTAGAGTCCCGCACTTAGGGCATTGTCTTAAATGACACTAATGCTAAACTATTAAGTGAGATTGTGGTCAAACACTGCAACTTTTAAAGAAAACATAAATTACACAAAGATGCGGGCATATAAATTGGTTGGAAGGTACGCAAGATTATTTTTTATATATGTAAAAAATCGAATACGACCGGTAACTTTCCTACTGTTCGGTTATCGGCACAGCACGGCAGTCGGTGGCTCTTTGAAAACTTTAATTTGATATTTTGTGAATTAATATATAAATTGGTGCCGAGTGAACACTTGAATCGGTGACGTTCTCAAAGACTAAAGGTAAGTAAGGCGGTGGCATTCTCGAACATTAAAGCTAAGTAAGGCTTTCTCCCGAGTATAGAGTAATACATTGACATTTATTTTGTGAGGTACCACCTACATGTAGCCAATTTAAAATATACAGGCCACTGCCCAAGAAAGATACGGCGGTCTGTGTAGGTGTGGTGGTTGCCACTTCAATACCAAACGACCCTATTTCTGAAAAGAATCAAAATACTTTGGTAATTCTGAGGTTTGAATATTATATTTGTCAAAAATCACAAGAAATTTCAAAAATGCAAATCATAAATAAAAAATTATATGTTTTCTTGGAATCATATAGATTAAGATGCCCTATAGTTCAATAATTATTTCTGTATAGAGACGAAAACATCATCGTTCAAATTATTATAATATAGTGCATACGTGTACACAGAGTACTTTTCTTTTCATAGGCATCTACATATATTATTTTTAGATGATTCTTTTTTTCATATCTCTCTATAGTCCCTTAGTCTTTATATAATACCTCACAAAGCCGTTACACAGCCAACCTTAAGACTTTTTCATCATAGCCCTTTGTTTTCGGTACGAGGGTGACAGACTCTCCGTTTTAAACAGAGACGCATTTAAGATTCTAAAATAAAAAGTGAAATTATAAAAACAACATAAAATACTGGCAAAACAAATGTAAATGTTATAATGTTAAACATTGTAATATAATTGTAATAGTGACGTCTAATTTTTAAATATCCGCCATCTTTCGTAACCGGTATCTATTGCGTATACAACTAATAGTAAGAATATTTTTGTCTGTTTGTTTGTCTGATATTAACTCGGATATAGCTTGACCGATTGTAATGGAACTCTATATACGTAGATATCGTTGTCCAATACATAAATAAATTTTATATGTACAAAAATATTACAAACACTTTAGGAAATAACAGTACGGGTACATTTTTATTTTATTATAATTTTCTGGGATCATTTCGACATTGATAGGCTATTAAAATTATTAAGAATACTTTTAGACATCGTAAATTATATTAGAAAATTAAATTACGACATGAAAATAATTATTATTACTATATAATAAACACGTACGGAACCTGCAGGCAATAAAAAAGGACTTGATCAATTTCGATCAAGTTTCTTTAACAGTTGGTCTATATTAAAAAAAAATACCACGATAGTGTTATGTACTACTATATAGTTTAAAGAAACCATGATTTTTATAAGCACTACGCGTTCAGCTTACATAATTTATATGTAAACAATGTTATCCATGGAATAATCCATTGCTCCTGCGTATGCGCACCACATTGCTTGATCCTCTCCACAGATTGATAAACGCGTAGTGCTTATAAAAATGGTTGTATCTTAAAACCTAAATAAATATATATTAAATTAAGAAATCGTGACTATTGAAGTTATACTTCTTTGAAAAATGATGAGAGTACATTTTTACGATGCGCACGCACACCGTCACGAAAAACCGACACCCTGAAGTTAGCTATAGTCAAAATTTTATTCAAAAAAAGTATGTACGTATTAAATACATTTTTTCTATTGTTAGTGCCATTTTTTCTACAAACGTAGAATAAGGTGAAGGATAAAATATTCGAAAAGAGTTTTATCTTGTTACGCCAAAGAAGTATAACTTCTAATGAGTGTACATAGGTACACCCAATTTTTTTTTTCTAGATATTCTTATCTATCCAAGTGTCTAAAAAATAAAAGTAAACAATTGTAATCGATCTTTTATCCTGTATTTTTTCAAGATCCACGCATGAAAGCAGACTTCTATCATTTATTTACATGTAGAAGATATCAGACATACTACATAATACCTAGGTTTTTGAATGAGACAGAAATGCATATGCCTGTTGCCTACTTTTCACTCGTATTTAACTCGCGTCGTCATTTGAATTATACTATATTTTGATAGAATAAACCGATTTTAATGAAACAAAGACTAAAATGTTATTTACTCGAGGATATGTTTTAAGATTTTCTTTGCTTACATTTTATCATACGCTTTATACTTTAACAGTGATACGTGCACAAAAAAACAGACAGACAGACATGTCAAAAATCATTGAGATGTATTTAATTACTTATTTTTAGTCTCTTGTAATAATTTTTACATAAAACTCTGCAAAGTACAGACACTTAAAATTGACAATCTTATTATATCTATAGATAAGAAGATTAAAGTATATATTACTTTCAATTTCATGGAGGAATAGGATAAATGCAGGGTGGATGAATTGGCGAAAGGTATCTGGGGTGGTTCGTGACCCACGAATGCTGTTGAGACTCAAGGGGAAGGTGTATAAAACTATAATAAGACCAGCCGTATAATATGGATCCGAGTGCTGGGCTACGAAAGAGACGGATGAGAAAAGATTACATGTGTCAGAAATGAGAATGTTAAGATGGATGTGTGGTGTAACAAGAATGGATATGATTAAGAATGAGTATATCAGAGGAAGTTTGAAAATAGCACCAGTGACAGAGAAGTTGAGGAGTAATAGGTTAGCATGGTACGGGCATATTATGAGAAGAGATAAAAGTCATGTAACAAGAAAACTTTTGAGTTTGAAAGTGAATGGATATAGGAGTAGAGGAAGACCGAAAAAGGTGTGGATGGATTGTGTGATTGGGCTTACCCTTATCCCATCTAATGATGATGATGATAATTACTTTCAATTTGCTGAAAACAATCCAACTAAGATAAAATAAAAATCTAACTTTTTTTATTCCGTCGAGTACGTCCCTTTGCTTAGACGAGACGTAGAATTATCCTACCACAGTCTAGACTCGAGTTCAGACTTTGTTCTGTATTAGAACCCGTGCGTTACTCTTTGACTGGGTATAGTTCTAGGCTTTTTGCGTTCGATCTAGCACGTAGCTTTATTAGCGCTAATTTTCAACGGACACGTTAGAAAAAAAATTGTATGAATATTTTGCATTCTTATTAACAACTAGCTTTTGTTCACAAACGTTTTATTCAAATTTAACGATCCAAGAACTACTATATCGATTTTGGGAACAAAATATACTACCTGTGTAAAAAAAAAAAACGAACAGGTACATTACAACAGTACAAAAAAATTACACGCACAGACACAATCACGAATTTTTAACATAACTATGTATACGCACAACAAAAAGAACTTGTCCATGTGATGAGACTTCGGAAGCATCTTTAACTCTAACATAAATGTAGAGTTGAGAGCCAGTTTCCCTCTAGATTAAGCGTGACTTACCATCTTAGACCACATCACCATTTAACATCAGATGAGTTTGTGGTCAAACGCTTACATATAAAATATTTAAAAAAAAATGTCAAAATGACAATAAATGAATTGAGTAATGCCCGGTTTCTGAAGCCGTCAGTTAAACTATCAATAGCTTTTGATTCAATAAAGTTATCCATAAGATAAGCGGCGTTTAACTGTCAATGCGTTTCTGAATACACAACGAGACATCAAATAACTATCAAACCAATAACTACTTTTTTGATGTTCACTAGATGGCTCTTTTTACAAAGTGGTGAATAAAATTGATTTTATCATTTCAATTCGTCATTAATTGTTGTTCTATTGTAACAGATTTTTTTGCCAATTTAGATACGTGGCTTTTTTAATTTTAGTTATAAAGTTTGTATGATGATTTGTTACACAGCTGTTTCTCAAAGACTGAAAATTTACCTCTCATTCACAAAATGTCGAACATTATAAAAACTTTGGTTTTGTTATTGCTCGAATGGTATTCTTATTATGCATAGTAGTATAATTTTTGTTGATTCAGTTAGATTTTATACTCAGCAATCCTGTTGAAATCATTATTTGTAAGTATTTTATATATATATATATATATATAAAAATATATGTACGATAATGAAGCTAGAAAACAATATCAAAATATAATATAGTTGCTAAAGAATTTGTGTCGAAAAAAATAAACATAAAATGATTTTGAAGTACAGAGGTTAGAAATTATCTACAGTATTTTTATACTGAATTACGATGAATTTTCGGATCCTTATTCATATTATGGAACATAATAAACAATAATTTAAACATCATTTATGCTAAAATTAGTATACCGACACAAAGAAAAAAGGGTTTCAGGTCAATCTTGGCAGATGAAACGTTAAATAAAACTTATCGAATAGATAAACGCCCAATTTTGGCCAGTTAAGTTGAATTGGGGTTAACTGACATATAGCGTATGATTGTGTGTTCAGAAACCCAATTTGACATGTTATCGAACCGATAGCGCGTTTGAACAGATAAACTACAGTTAAAAATGCTTCAGAAACCGGGCATTAGTGTCTTATGCCCGGTTTCTGAAGCCGTCAGTTAAACTATCAATAGCTATTGATTCAATAACGTTATCCATAAGACAAGCGGCTAACTGTCAATGCGTTTCTGAATACAGAATGAGACGTAGACTGACATTTCTCGTGTCATTGTGTGTTCAGAAACCCAATTTGACAAGTTATCGAACCGATAGCGCTATTAAACAGATAAACTACAGTTAAAATGCTTCAGAAACCGGGCATCACTCATTTATATTACAGTATATTGCTTCCTTGTGAAACCCTGTCTTGCGATATTAGGAATTATTGACTTCGATCAACCCACTTTTCTGATAGTAAAATAACCAGCGGAAAACCTTATCCCGGAAGCTATTCACAGTAGGAGTGGTTCCAAGTCGGTTTATGCTGCCTCTATATTTTATGTACAGTATAGATAAGTTATGCAAGGCGAGCCTTAGGGATACCAGGTGTGAAATAATTCCGAGACAATAATCATATTTATTTAACAGTTAGAAAAAAAAGACTTATTCTGTATTTTTTGTGTGTGTGTGTGTGTGTATGGGCGCAGTTTTCTCAACAATCAGGGTCAATTATTATATTTGTTATAATGTGTTGTACAACATACTAATCGGAAGGTATATTTAGTATTTCAAATGCTCAGATATGGTAATATTTTACGAGTACTTATAAATGTAATAATTGTCTCTATCGTTGAATATTAACTAAGTCGGTTTATCTTCTCCTTTATACGACAATGTAAAACGATAGTAATGGTTTTTGAATGCGTGTATATTTCTTTGGAACGTTTTATAGCTTTGGGCTGTAGGATTTTAATATATGAGGTGTCGTTGGTGTGTTCGTCTTAATTGTGTGAGTATCATAGGTTAAGAAATATTTGAGTATATATTCTGTGGACTAAATAAGTAAGGAGCATACAAATAGTTTTTTAAGAACCAATACGTTGATTTCGGACGTTAACTTTCGTTTGAAACAGAGTTTGGGCTATTCTCTTGGATCCAATCATAGTGATAAGCATCTCTGATTGTCGTAAAGGATCCATTTTCCGTCTCACGTAACAATACGATTCAAAATTCCCTCATTGTTGTGACAGTTGCAGCACTCAATGCGTATTTCTTAGTGTAGTACTTCAGTCAATTCATGCGGAACTAATTTCTCGAGCTTTTTCACTTTTACAATTTGTTTCAAGTGGATTGAAATTATTTCATCACTCACCCCGAAGCGAGCTGCTATTTCCAACGTGGTTTACGATGGATGCACTTCCATTATCACTTTTAATTCTTTATTTTTAACTAGAGTCCGTGGCCACTCATAGGGTTCGCTCGGTAAAAATTTTCAGAATAAAAATGTTGGATTCAAAAACGTACCGAGCTTTTTTTGCAGTAACTTCCCCATGGCTTACTGTAATATCCTTCCTAATATATCCTTAATAATCATATAATCCTTCGAGGTGTTTCTCACAGTGCTGAAACCACGCTGGAACTCATGTTTGTAAATAACGTGAAATGTTAGGAAAAGAACAATGTCGAAGAAATATCAAAATACGAATATCACTAAAATACGAAACGCAAATACACAAGCCTAAATTTGAAATAATTTTGTATTTTAATTCAGAATCAAACGCCATTTATTAGAGATAAAATTGGTCACTTCGACAATTTAATTTCATACGTAAGGACCTAATATAATTCACATTTCACTGTCCTCAGTTATTTGTTACAAAATGATTATTAAATAAATAAAATATAAAATAAAATACATTCCCGTTATCGTTAATTTGTGGTGGCAACACTGATTTGAGTACTCAGGGTGAAGGAGCATCGAACCCACTAGGGTTGTTTCGAATTAAGTGCGCGGTGGTTTGTCGAGGTGGCGTAAAAGTCGATGCACATTGCCATATCTTTCACATACGCATTTAGTACCAGCACTAGTTAATGCTGGCGGTTTTACCTATTGTTATTTAAAAATAATTGTCAATTATACTCCATTATTAAATTCTTTCGAGTATTTATTATATAAGGTAAAGTTTTGTTACATGAAAGCCTTTTGATTCAAGCTAGTTTTTCTAATAAAGGAGGTCAACCAAATGAGACAATATCATAGGCGCCTTAAACAATATAGTTGGTTCTTGCCGACTGGGACGTCACGCCTATCCCATAATGTAACTCCTCGTATTGCGTCGCAAATAAATAGCCCGAGATTTCAATTGTATTACCGTTGTTGTGATTCTCCTATTCTATCATTGTGATCTTTTATTGAAGTGGTTATTCTGATCAATAAATTGTTGTGATTATTTCTATAAGCGTATATTTCACGTCTTTTTCAAATATGCTATTTTGTGATTTTTCAAGTAATTAGTAGTAAAATTAAATAAAAAAGTAGGGGACTTCATCTCTATCCAGATTACATATCACTACGCTTCTTTGTAGAGGCTATGTAATAATGTTAGTAATTTAACAGGGGTAACCTAAAATCAATAACAGTGTGACACGTGAAATGTATTGTCGCTAGTGATTAATGAAATATTTCATGGCGATTATATATAGTTCTTTCTTTATTGTATGGTTTTATTACATGGTCCTCTTCTACAGTGTTTTTTTCTTTATGGATGATAATATATTACGCGTGTGGATACTTATCATCGTCATCTTTTAACTGTCAGTGATTTTTCACTGTCCTTCACGTGATATCACGTGAAATGTAGTTATTTCCTCGCATAAGAATCAAGAAAAAATAAGAAAATGTCAAAGTAGGTGGTGTATAAATAAGCACTATTCATTTAAAAAGACGAAATTTAACGATCGTAAATATTGAAAATGGGAATTTAATGTTGCAAATAACTCGATAAAGGCGTAGGGAGTCTCTTAGCGTAGCTAAGTGGATTACGCATGGAAATTTCGTTAATAAATTGTGGTTTGATTCGAATAATAAATGGGTTTCGGTTAATTTTAACGCTTTTTCTTTTTGCATACCTTAGGCACATTCTGTTTGTCTAAAGTGTTGGAATTTGTTCTCGTTATTTTACACCAGATTTTGCTCGAGTTTTCTGAAAGAACTTTTAAAATCGTTTAAACAAAAAATTTAATATTTTCTGTTTCTGATGTTTTATAAACTAACCAGTGCTCGCTAGTTCGTTCTCAACAAATTCGTTTTGCTATTTCATGATAGTACATGTTTCATGTGAGTTTTTTTTTCACTGTAATTACGTCATTACCACAATACCAACTCATATAACAGTATTACCGTTTTTAACCCATCCTTATTACATTTTATATATCTATTTCTATGGAAAAGCGGAATAATATGTTGCCTGGATAATGCATGGATAATAATGTCAGTAACAATTTCATGAAATTATTTCTTCATTCTTATCTCATGTTGGTGAGGATTGTACTTTATATAACGTAGGTTTTGAAGTAATATTAACTAAGCAATGATGTTGGAATCGAAACTGACTGCGTAGGATGCGCCAAATGTATTGGAGTATCTTGACTCGCAGAGGCTCTTTCCAAGCATCCACCTGACTTTATGAAGAGTCAGGATTTGGTCGAAGCTTAGAGAGATATCACCGGTATCTTCTACATCTTCTACGAACTATATCGTAGAAAATTGCCAGAGTTTACAAAAGACGAATAAAGAAAAAAACATCTCACTTGACTCTTATTTCTATGTCACATTCTGGTATTAGCTTAGTTATTTCTATCATTTCGTCTTTTAATAGCTGCTTCTACTTTACCGTCACATGGAATTTAGTGGTGGCACGATTAGGGTTGTCATGTTCCCAGACCAAACAATGCATAGTAATCAAGCGGCATTATAGGGTTTCTGCACGTTTTATACCCTTTTTTATGTTACTATAGTATATCCCTTTTATGCTTTATAGTTTTACCATTGAGACCATCGAGATTTGAGTTTGCTTGACCACAATCTTAAAATAACGATTTGGTCCAAGATAGCAAACACTCTAAGCCTAGAGAGACTGGCTTTTAAGTGTAGCTGTTGGAACACACCCATAGTTGCTTGGCGACAGATTTTCTGCTAGAGGATGGTAGCTCACCAGGCGGATTTAGGAAAAGCCCTACCACTATGCTATAGATTCTTCACGATGTTTTCCTTTACTGAAAACGGGGGCTTATTCGCAAGGATCTCAACGTACGTCCATCGACGTGATGCACGAGAATGCTAACCATTGAGTTACTGAGATTTTTGGGAATTAATTAGTTTATATCCAGTTGGGCAGATACTTGCAGGTTGTATGGTTTATGTTTGATACTGTCGTTTTGTCGCAGTTAAAAAAAAGAAATGGCTTATTCTTTATGTTTATCAGGACGACAATGTTAATTATAGAAAATAATTATAATTCCAAAAAGAGTTTTAGGCTCGTAAAATTGTTTCGTCAGTATTAATACCTTTCGGCGTCGCTTCCCGACGTGGGACGAACAATGGGGAATGACCTTAAGGTGGTGCTTCAGCACGCATGCGCAAAGCACCCCAGCCAAGCCGTCATGGCGGCTCAGTTCGCGTATCGACGCCCGATCGCCGCGCGTTTCTTTCATTTATCCCGCCCGTCGACTTTTATAAAATCAAGATTACATACCTAACCCGTGTATATGTGAGTGTGTGTGTGTGTGACAAATTTCAACGTGACCCACGGCCTGGCGCGAACCGGCCCGAACTAGATCCACTGAGGATTGAATAGCTTCGATACAATTGTGAGTAGTTTAGCAATAATGAAATGAAAATGATGGTAGAGAATATTCGATGCGTTATTTTCCCCCCTTATGTACATATGTGTGTGTGTGTTTCGCAAAAAAAAAACGTATTTGCGTTTGCGTCTAAGATAAGAAATGTTAATATTTCGCTTAGAAAGCTTTTGTATTGATTTTATTTAGTTCCATCGTTGTTTTTTTTATACAATTTTAAATTTAACAAGTAAAATATTAATATTGAGATTTTTTGAACTCAAGACACCATTTTTATTTTGATTTTCATTATCAAGTAAAGACAGATAAGAATAACAAGTAAATAAATATCGAAGTTTATTTTGAATTAATGTACGAACATCGAACAAAATGGTCCAACAACTCTTACTAATATAAAATGTAGAGGGTAAGATAAACCAATGCTGTGCTTTTCCAAGTTTCTTAACACCAATCATAAAATATACAGAATCTGTATAGATTTTTCTCGAAATGCGTATATGTTTACTAATTTGAATTTATTTAATAACATTGCTACTTGTCAGTGTCGGAATGCGTTGTGAAGTAACTGAAATACTCTTGGAATGTTCTCGTGTTATTCGTATCGTGTAGGAAAAAAAAACATATTTACCTACAGATCTTATGGCGTTTAAAATCGACAATACGCTGTATGTTGAAAATAAAAAAAAAAACCGTATAATTAAGTTATACAATTACAATACGTATAAATAAAACTAAAACTTAAATATTATTGTTTGTAGACAAGTGTAAATACAAATCAGGAGAGCATTTGTTAAAATAAAATTAAAATATAGTTACAAGGAATCAAGTAATACACCAGTAAGTTGATCGTCTGCTGTAACTTAATACATGTTTTATTTTTACTGATCCATTGTTGGCATGACTGGTTGGTCTTCACAGATTCACCGCGCTTTCTGAGCGAGCGCTTAACCCATAGTAGCCTGGTTTACGAAAGTGATTTATTTTTAATATTACTGCTTTTGCTTGAGGGTCTAGATGAAGGGAAAAATAGCTAAAGAAATCACAATATTTATTTTACATATTTAACAATAATGACATTTGATTTTTTTTTTAATTTCGTTGGATAGAATATTATACAACAGTAAAATACGTACAGCCAACCTATAAAAAAAAAAACTAATAGTAATGTGAACATTCGGTTTTAAAGATTGGTATCAAAATTGAAACTCTAGGTTATTAAGGGTTAAAACGTTCAATCGTAAGGCAACAAGCCCAAGGGCGCCAAAGTGCTCGAACCTCGGTTTGGACTATTTGCGTGCATGTGCATATGTTTATGCATATGTTTGTGTGTGCGGCACGAACGCGGACATGTATTTCGGATCTGGCGATGACCGTTGTTCTTTTTTTCCCAATTGTCTAAATTGTTGCTTTGACATGCCTCTACGGTTTCACAGGGCTACTAAGAGAAACGCTTAATACACTTACCCGATTTTATAATGGCAACCAGCATAATGGCGCACGGTGCACCTCGGCTTGGATTGTCACCCAATATCCAGAATCTAACTAAGCTAATCTATACATATCTGTACACGTCAGTGAACTATACAATTTACTTGTATAACTTACTGACGCTTACATGTATTTGAGCGAATCTTGAGTGTCAGCGAATACTAAACTATTCAGTTCAAAAACAAGACTAACAATTTTGTTTTTCGTTTTACTTCTTAGACATTTGGTCATTATCTAAAAAAAAATATCATGATAAGTCTTATTTAATATAATGATACTAAAAGTTTTAAGAAACTACAATTTTTATAAGCACTAAGCGTTCAACGTTAGTAGCAGTGGTTGTCTAGTCCATTGACCGGTGGTATATCAATCCGATGCCCGCAGGTTCGAAACCCCCGGCTGGTACCAAAGATTTTTTCGGAATTCGCGTACATTTACTAATTTCAATTGGTAACACTATCGGATGACGGTGAAGGAAACCATCGTGAGGAAACCTTAACCTGAGAAATGTTCACCACCACCACCACAACAGTATAAAACTGTGAATTTCTCAGAGATCGAAATCGCCTATACGTAGTGGGCTGGCGCGGTGATTATACCTATGCCTTCCTTCGGGAAGCGGCTTATGGCTCTGCAGTGGGTCTCTTACAGGCTGATGATGATGATGATGACTACGCGTTCAACGATGTGTTTTCTTGCCGTGAAGAATTTGGCCAAGCGGTGTTGTGCTTATATTTTTACCTCTGTACATAGAATATAATTTTAAAATAATAAGCGACGGCAACGAATCCACGGTTGATTTTATTTTCATCTATACATACATATAATAAAAATGAAGTGTCTGTTTGTAATATCAAAATAACGACTTTTTACTAATTAGATATGAACGTATACACGATACCGATAACAAAAATATAATTTTTAAAATTTTTGTCTGTCTGTCTGTATGTTCCGGGTAATCTCCGAAACGGCTGGACCGATTTTGACAGAAATTTCACTGACGGATAGTTAAAATTACAGCGGGTGACATAAGCTACTCTATTTTAGACTAGCCGTCATCCGTAGCTTCGTCTGTAGTACTATCTCCAAAGCGATTGGACCTATTTTCATTGGACTTTCACTGACAGATAGCTGATCTTATAAAAGTAATTTATAATTATAAAAAAAAAACGCATGCGGAGCTGCGGACAATAGCTAGTTATTAATAAAACTTTTAAGCATTTGATTGTTATTTCTCAGATACCAATTAAACTAAAACCTTCGGATATCTTGACACAAAGGTAAAGTATTAACCGAAAAGCTGTCATAAGAAAAGTACCGCAATATATTTCAATTTTCACGAACTTATTTACCGCTGTACGAGACAAAAATAATACGGGCCGTCATATTTTCATATATGAATCCGAGCGAAAATGATATTTCGCTAGCAAGACCCCGCGGTGCGAACTCTTTGACAGACGCATAAAAGAGAACGTGACCGGGCTAATGAGAAAACTTTTGGGTTCCTTAGGACTGTTTATCTTTGAAGTCAATTTATATTTGAAGACTATGATATACCTAGTGGTCAAGCTCTCGGAAGCTGCGATTAGGAGCTATGACAGACTTTTAAAGCTATAAACCTACCATTTTTTAAATCAAAATCAATGACGTTACTCGCGTCCGCAAGAAGTATACCTCCCATTCCCCTGCACATGTTCCCCGGGTGGTGCTAAAGAGTATCAAATTTTTGGCTGCTGGATAGTGCCACATAAGTTGAACCTCGTAGCGACAAATCAATTAATCGACGACAATAACAGATGAATACTATATTTAGCCATACGATTAAATAGAAATCAAAAATAATTTATTCAATTTAGGATGCGAGAAGGCGCTTATGAGCGTCAAAACTACCATCCGTTCGGACAAACAATCAGATCATCCAGAATAACCGGTAAGAAACTCGATGATGCTTCGTTTGTTATCCAGCATAATATTCCAAATACATACTAAGCCTTCTTAGCTTAACAGTTTCCTTGACATTTATAGTTGGAAAATTAATCATTTTAAAAACGTTTTTGTTAAAATCAAGTTATCTGACATACATTTAATAGTACCCGGCTTTTGATTGGGCACATCGAGTAGAAGACCCAGATAGACAGCTAAGTTCGGTTTCGTATAATTCTGTCTTTGTCTAATGCAGTCATTGCGCTGTGTGTAAAAAAGAACGCTTTACAAAATCGAAGAAAGCCGATCTTAGCCGGACGTTTCACTCTTCTCCTCGAGTTATCAAACCAAATGCCGGGTACTATACCTTTTGAACCGTAATAAATAACTGGTTACAATTTCCCCAGAATATGTGTCACTATAACGAAAATCCTTGCAAATAAAACGGGTAGAATTATTAACAAAGTGAAAATTAAAAAGCTCGGTTGTAAAAACGCTGGAACATACCTTATCTAATAGCAAATACTAGTTGTTCAATCGAATTATAGTAGGTAATTATTTTATCTATTCTTTCTTATTTAATACTAGGCAGGCCTGGCGGACGTTGTCCTGCCCTGATAGTAAAAAAATACATACTTATGTGCAATGAAACACTTAAGGCGGCTCGACTTTTTCCGATTCTTTCAACAATTATCATTATATTTCAACCAATTTACAAAAAAACCTTGACAACTTATATACCTAAACCTTCCCCGTGAATTACTCTATCTATCGGTGAAGACGGCGTTATAATCCATTCCGTAGTTTTCGAGTTTATCGCGGACATCCAGACAGACGCGGCGGACGACTTTGTTTTATCATCCTACTAGATAGAATGTAATTTAAAAACGTCATACGTCATATATGTTTGATAAAATCCATTAAGCTGTTTAAACCACAAAGCGCGTTAAAGGAATAGACGTACGTTCGAAAACTATTTACTTGTTGTATGGTAGTAGGGTAGTAAAGAAAATATTAAAGTGGTCCCCATACAATAAAGTTTTTTTTTTTGTCTAACATAAATATCGTAACTCATATGTGCGTGAAACTTAGTGCAAATTGTAGAGAAATATTAAAAAAAATGAACGAGTGTGATTAGCATTGGAGCTAAGGATTCCGAATTCAATGAAAATGCATTTTTTTTGTAAATATACAATACAGATGTATTGTACGGTGAAATGAAACCCTTGGTGAGTAAATCCGACTTACGAAGATTACGAAGATATGGTGGTAAGGCTTTGTTCGAAATCTGCTTAACATACACACACAAGTTGAAAAACTCTCGCCAAGCTATAAGTTATATTCTGACAACTGCACTTGAAAGCCAGTCCTTCTCTAGGTTCGGCGTGTTTACTATTTCAGATCAGCATGCCATTTAACATGAGATGAGATCGTTGTCCTAACTTTAACATCTAAAAAGAAAAAAAATACATTAGGATATTTTCATAGCATTATTCGGCACTTAAAGAGAGGTGAGGTGACGAGCTGTTAAAAGTTGAAAGGTACCGATCACAATCGTAAGAAATAGGAGATCTCTTCTACGATCTCTATGTCCTGAATGATAAACGACAGGATTACGGCACATTAAGTCATTAAAAAGGTGCGAATCATTTGATTTTTTTAAGAAATAACCTCTCCCTGGGGTATTGTCGTTTGCATTATTTACTTTGCGAACTCTTATCACTCCAAGATTAATGTTCAATAAAATGATAGTATCCTGCATTACAGTTATCCGTAAGTGAAATAACTGCTTAATACATCGAATCGTTGGCCTGTTTGAGCCCAGTGCCTTTTCACATAAAAAGAAAACATTTCCCTCGTCAAAACTGAGAACAATCTGTTGACCCAAACGAGGCTTTTAGAGGGCCCTTTACGATTTGTATTCAGGGATCTCAATTTAGTAAATTGGTTATGCAGTAAACCTTCACGGATGACCGTATTCAATTTTTCTTATTGTTTGCACCAGAATATTTATAAGCTTACTACGACAGCTAATTAGAACAAATACCCTACGTCACCGATAATTACCATGTGTGTGGAGTGGTAGGTGGTAGGTGGTAGAGCTACGCTGAAACTATTACTGGTTTCAGAATGAATGGGTCGGCTCGCCCGACGCGCGGGGTAGTACCACCCTCTACACAGAAAGCCGTCATGAATTAACAGTGCCCGCACTGTTGCGTTTCGTTCGGTCAGTGAGAGCGCCGGAGGCCCACATATTTAAAAGGCCGGCAACGCACTTGTGACTCCCCTGGTGTTGCTAGTGTCTATGGACGGCGGTGATCACTTACCATCAGGTGACCCACCTGTTCGTTCGTTCGAGGTGATATATAAAAAAAATGTGGATAGTGACGAGTGCTTTAATTTGAGTGCCTAATCTTTAACAGATGTTTTAGGTGGCACTTTACCAACACTTCCGTTCGTGGCTCAGGAGGCGGAGCTGAGAGTATCCCTCGGCTAGACTCGCGACAAGTGTTTATAGTCCCAGGGGACAGGGGTAGGCCTCATGCACTTATCCTTTAATAATTGAAATCAGGCAACGTCATTAAGGGCCTACATAATAAAAGTAATGTTGAGTGACTTAAATTAAAGTTATGTAATTAGAAGAGTATTAAGTATAAATTAAGTAAAAAGTGTAAACGGCTATAGGATTAGATGAGTAGTCCGGTGAATCCGTAGAGGCCTTGGCAGTTCAACAGTGTAGTCAGTTCGACAAAAAAAAAAAGGATTAGATGAAGACCAATGCTGGTACGAAACGATTGTGCAAGAAAAATGCACATAAACGGTGTCAATACCGAAATTATAGCAATGGAAGAATGGAAGAGGTATTTATATGCTTGCCCTACTTAATGTGACATACGGGAAAGAAAGAGAATAGGTACTTTAAAGACAGTATTAACCTGTAACATCTTTCTTGTTATCAATAATCTATTGTCGGCACAAAGGGTAAAAGTATATATACCCTTCTACCCAGACCAGACAGGTCGAGGGATATAAAAAGAGATAATGCACAAGGAGCGCGAATCTCCCCACAGTTATCGCAGCTCCCCTCAGCAGCGCCTCAAGTCTAGGTCCGATCCCTCGGAATGGAGCACTCGAGAACGCTGCTAGCGCGATATAGTAACACCGCATTGACCAGCATTCACCCACACCAAACTACACCTCATATATACCATAGGTACATATAAAGTGGAAGGGTTTGGTTTTATTATTATTTCTCTTATTTTTAGGTTTTGGTCGGTTTTAGCCAAATTTCCAGATACGAAAGATATATGTTAGTGAGGCAAAAATACTGGCACTCACATGTGTCCTAGTAACGCATACATTTATGATTAGTTTAATCAGCTTGGTCAGCTTAGTTCAGCTCGCGATGTTTCATTCAAGGCAACAATCCAAGCCGAGGTTCGGCCACTTTGACTCTCTTGAGATTGTTGCCATACGGCTGACTGCATTAAGCGCTTGCCTAAAAAGACCTGGTAAACTGTAAAGGTCCGTTGGGCCGAAGGCGTATAGTCAGTTACAAAAAGAGCATGGATTATTCCTGTTCGGTTCGTCAGACTCAGACCGTTCATATCCCTATAAAATTGCAATATGGCATACCAAGCTAATGATAATTAACATTGCTTTGTCCTTCTAAAGGTTACCCTTTATGAGTCTGCTCTTCATGTAGACATGTATAACAACAACATTGAAAACCTCACACTTTCTCGGGCAGTATTA
The DNA here is from genome assembly GCA_035772565.1 of Antheraea assamensis. Classification (NCBI taxonomy): domain Eukaryota; kingdom Metazoa; phylum Arthropoda; class Insecta; order Lepidoptera; family Saturniidae; genus Antheraea; species Antheraea assamensis. Next base: position 393,615 of record JAQQSE010000224.1, on the reverse strand, counting down.
ATTCAGTTGTAAACTACTTCGGTTACTTCATGCAAAGTAATTACTTTAAGTGTTAACAGAAACACGCCTGTTAGCAATAAAGTCATTACTTTGAACAATTAATTTAATACGTAGTGCTTTAATAACCTTGATGTCCTTGTATAGACGAACTTCTACGTACAATAAGGTGATTAAGACTTAGTGCGTATACTATATTGAAGGGTGTCATAAACTATGTAGGGGTGTGCTAACATTACTCGAATTCGAATTTCGAATTGAATATTCGAATAATTCAAAATATTCGACCTATACGAACTATTCCAATATTTTCAAAATAAGGAAAGTTATCAAACTAACAGTTATAGGAAAACACAACATTTTTTATTATTATAATAATTCAAATAATTAAAAAAATTGTCAACGTCGAAAAAACAATTGTTATATAAAAATCCATAATTATTTGATAATTCGAATATTCGTACACCCCTAATACAGTCATATAAGGAGTTTATAGCCTTTAGTGAATTATCCTTTTCTTTTAAATAATTTTGTAGTTTAGTATACCTTTTTGTAATCACTACATATTATAAAACAAGCTGTCATCATCTGTCAGTCTGTATGTTCGCGATAAACTCGAAAACTATTGTAATGCGTCTTGTCTTCACCAATAGATAGAGTAAGACATGAGGAATGTATAGGTAATAAATATGTCAAGGCTTTGTGTAAATTGGTTGAAATATAACAATAATTGTTGGAATTGTTGGAAAAAGTCAAGCCGCTAGGGAGTTTTCATCGAAAACGCTGCCTAACTCTTTTGAGATATTACAACACAATGCATAGTGAGATATTCCTCTTTAATAGTTTTCAAATTAATATAGGACTGAACCTGAGGAAGAATTTAGGAAGGTTTTCCATAGAACTCAAATAATAATGATACAATTTTGAATAATTTTATGACAACATCCCATTTTTCCTCAACACAAAAAGCCTTCGATACCAAGAACATGTTCACGCGAACAGCCAATCATATTGACAATTAAAACAGATTCCATGATATTATATCTATCCCCATAAGCATAAAACTATTATTAAAAAAATTTGTAATTTCATCTAATATGATACCTCGCTGAACTTTTTGACCGCTTTGATATGGTTGCGGAGAACGCAAATTTAGATATAAATAGGAATTATTTTATATATATAACATCGAGAACAATTTAAGGATAAATAAATGCCAATCTCAGATTCCTATAATAGTATGTTAATTAGGCCCACATATATTAAAAGACCGGCAACGCACTTGCGACTCCCCTGGTGTTGCTAGTGTCTATGGACGGCGGTGATCACTTACCATCAGGTGACCCACCTGTTCGTTTGCCCCCTATAACATATAATTGCATATAGATCCCACGCTTCCCCTCTCTGATAAATAAGTGTTAATAAAATTTAAATGAAAAAATTAGTTAAGTGTTAGCCCCAAACTAAAGTAATCAGTGATAAATCCGTCAATGTCAGTTTATTTATAGTCTGTCGTTTCTAGAGATTTGCAATATGGTAATCTGATGACGACGGATTCTTTCGACGATGGATTGGATCTTATTGTGGACGTCCATATTTGTTTTTATCGAAGTGAAAATATCCTTAAGCGCATTGGCAAGAGAAAGTACGTCACACTCGGATCGGTGACGCACTGTATCGTGTATACTCGACTTCGGTCATTATTATCCACGTGTTTCAGAGTTCCTAACTTAGGAGTTTTCTCCTGAATTCAAGGGGTAAATAAGGGTAATGGGTTTTTTCAAGTTTTTTATATATTCAAGTGACTTCTCTATTTACAAGCACATAGACTGAGATAACTCAATCCAGCTAATTTATTGGAATCATTTAAATCAACTAATTATTATTTAAAAATAGAAATACTATAAGTGTATTTTTTTAATATTTTTAGTAGTAATTTATCAACTTCAACTTGTGTCATAATTATTCATTTTTATTTTAGGGGAATTTTCAATAATAGTGGTAATTTTATGGAGATTAGGCTTTAATTTTAGAGGTAAATATCTTTAAGTGTTGGGTAACTCTGATTTATCTTCACTTCCATCGTATGGCCAAAAGCGCGCATATTTCATATTTTTGGGTATTTTATTATAATAACGAGTTTTATTTGTTTTTATAATGGTGAATAAAAAGAACAAACGTGGGAATGTGGACGATCCGTTGGAGTACATGTTACAGTGATTACCTTATTCAAATTCTGAAGGAAGATATTCGTTACAACTATACGGAAGTAGGTCCTAATCATGTTAAAGTTCACGTCGTGTTAACAAGGAAACGTAAGTACATGGAACACGCACATATAAATGAGATTGTAACAGCTTATACTTGCAAAGTAGTAGTGGAAATCATTAAAGATGTATATCATTTTCTCTTGTAACCGTATATAAAATAGACAGAGACAAAACCAGTTAATTAAGTACATCTTCTGTTTCTCAATGGATGTACTTTATTTCTTTTGTTTTTAGTAACTGACTATTGACTAACTTTAGTGTTGTCAATATCAAATTTGAAAAATGATCGTATTTGTATGTAAATGTAAATCAAGTATTTTATATATATAGATAGAAAAAAAAAAGAAGACATATATATGTTCATTGAATATTAATAGTAACCAATCAAACTCTCCTACAATTCCATCTAAACCCAAAAATCTTGAAAATGGCACTAAACTCTTTCCACTTATGAGCAATAAACCGACTATTGGGATATAACAAGACCTTTTTTTTATTTGGTCTACGAAACTGAATGTAATTTTTACAATACGCTACTATTTATTCTATAATTATCTTAAAATTAAATCCTTCTTGACATAAACGTAGCCTACTTTGTTGGACATGCAATCAATTACAAAAAAAAAAAACAAGATTGATTTACATGTCGGAGTATTTGAATGAGAGACGACAAGCCGCTATGCCAAATAATTCATATCGACGTGCTGTTTATATAAATGTAATTCTTACTATTCGAAATACTTTTACAATTTATAATTCTTATTATATTTAGTTGTAAATTACAGACGGGCGTAACGTTTTAATAACTCCACTATGACAATGGGCACATCGTTTCATTACAGGCAACTGCTCTCATAACGATTTCCCCGAGAAAGAACCCACCCTCGCGGCCGTGAATTCGGAAATATTACTCGAGTGAAACACTCGTTGATGTGACGGTCCGGTTCACACGATCAGAGCATAAGCTTTAGCGGGTCTGTTGGTGTGTGATTTAAAAGACTTATTGTTAAAAGATAGTAAACAGATATGAAAATGATTTCTTCGTTATTTACGTTAAACAAAAATCATATATCGAGAACTGTACGAACGAAGAAAAATAGCTGACATATAGTATATCTTTTTTACATACTCGTTGGCTTAAATAATGTTTCAGAATCTTTGAGTAAAATTAACTTGTGCGTGTACCAATCATAACTTTTAGAAACTTTAACGTACCTACTATTGTTGTTATCGGTTTTAAAATTTATCATTACTATTTTAATTACCTGAACACTATTACTACCTAATTATTATATTATTTGAATTTAACAAGGACTTTAACGTAGACGGAACAATAAAACAACTCAAATAAGTAACGGAAGTACGTGACGTATTATGGATTGTCTCTAGTGATATTTTCCATAAAACAGTGTTATTAATTTGCTATATATTTATTAGAATTAGTTATATATATTAAGGACAAGATAATGGTTGTAAATAATTATGTACTTTGGTATTTGTACTAACGGAAGCAATGTTCGTTGTTGTGAATGTGGTTAGAAGGGAGAAGGGCACTCCACCACGATTCACAATGGCGAACATAACGTCAGTTAGTTTTTAGAATCGGTCGATTGACGACGGTGTAACAAATAGGTTGCTGCCTAGATTGAACAAATCTATTGTAAAATACTTGATTTTATTATACTATATAATACGGTTGGTTGTTAATGCGACCTACAGGTAAAATTTAAGTTTTTTTTTTTTTTTGTTTATTTCCTTCTTTGTATTTCATATTTTCTTATAGCTATATGCGGAAGCTTATAAATTACCTTCGTTCATGTCAAAATTTTTTTTTTTGCTCTTAATTTTTCTACGAGTTTACAAAAAAAAAAACGTGTACGTTTAGAGGACTCATCAATCACGAAGCTTCTAAAGGTAAAGTAAGGTGACAAATCAAAAAGTTTTATTTAATATTTTTAGGAAAAAATCTGAATTCATTAGAAATTTGATATTTTATAGTTACATAAAAACTGTAATTCCACGTGCTCAGTATTAAGATTATACTACTGACGGCAAGCAATGTTGCTCGGATCGAATTTTAATAATCCATACATAACAAAGAGACTGAGAGAAAGTCACACTGAGGAGTCATAACGCTTTTCCCGTAAGTGATGATTTTTACCAGTCAACTCTAACGCAAGCCGCGTTGAGAAACTCGGTTGTAAAAAAATAATAATTAACAACGTAAAAAATATGCGTGGGAGCTTTTTTCGCCTGCTTGAAATGATACACTTTTAACCCTTACTCGAGCCTGAAGAAAACCTTTTAGGTATAGATTTTAACAAATCTATTACTGTCTCGCTCGGTCTGAATTAACCAATAGAGCGCAAGACATACACCGGCAGCTCGTATACCTACATATAACCAACGAAAACGTGGATTCATGTTCCCTGATTTCTGAACTAATTTTATTCCTAATAGCTATGTCTGTGTGGTTTTGTTTTGCTCTTTCTATTCGTTATTTTTGTTTGCTGGATGTCTACATACAGCCATATAATTCAGATGATTTGGTCAATTTAGGAAAGTTCTAATTTCAGAAAATAATTAATTTATATAAGAAATCTAAACATAGGAACAGTTTTTTTAATGGCATTGGAAGCAAATGAACAGATGAGTCGTCGCCTGGTAAGTAAATAAGTAGTAAGTTGCCGGCCATTGAGATAGGAGTAGGCTACAGTCGAGTGTACCAGGCTGCCTTCCTTTAGCGTAGGTTAGGCCCGGCACGAGGCTGGGCTGATCACCGGGGCGGCACGATGACTGTAATCACGATCTGGTATCGTCCCATTTTGGCGGTAGAGTGTACACTGTCGGGTTTTAGTGACTAGCCTCTATGTTATATTGGCCCGAAAACTCTGCCGCTGGGGGTTCATTCGAGAGAGCTAACGTTCGTGGAGTAAATGTGACGGTGACAGGTAGTATAGAGTGAATATTATTATTATTTGAAAGTGGACGGATATAGGAGTAGAGGAAGACCGAAAAAGGTGTGGATAGATTGTATGAAAAACGATATGTGTATAAAAAGTGTGAATACTGAGATGACTTTTGACAGGGGAGAGTGGAAAAGGAAAACATGTTGTGCCGACCCTACTTAGGTGGGATAAGGGTAAGATGATGATGATGATGATGATGATCATTATCCAGGGGCAAAATGGAGGAATATGTTTAAATACGTGAACCCCTACCCGTGTTTCCATTTAAAATTTGCTACAAATTACGCTAAAGCTTAAAAGTTAGACCACAACATGCCCACAGTGATACCCGTAACAGTTGACCGGTAAAGCTATAAGTACACACTTATTTATCCTCACCAGTTATTAACTGAGGGCTCTCTTGCCTAATACTGACAGTCGGGTTTTAGTTTGTTTTTTTTTTTTTATACTTTACAGGTTAGCGTTTAACCAAAAACTCAACTGATGTTAAATGATGATGTGGTCTAAGATGGTAAACACGCTAAACCTAGGAGGAGACTGGCTCTTAAGTGCAGCTGCGGGAATCCTCCAACAGGTGCTCGGAGACAGGTTTTCAACTTGAGGGTGGTAGCTAGTCAGGCGGACTTGAAAAAGCCCTACCACCATGCTTCACCATGCTATGGTTTCATCACGATGTATTCCTTCACCGAAAGTTCCGACTCAGTTGCTAGGATTCGGACCTTTTTTTTTTTTTTTTTTTTTTTTAATGTGGGAAGAAATCCTTCATTGGACACCCACAGCCCTGGGGAGCTGTGGGGTGTCAGACTCTTACTGACTAAAAAAACCCACAAGATACCGTCTGCCGCGCTATGGAGTGGCACGGGATCGAACAAGCAAGCACCATGCCACCCCGGCGACAAGGCCCAGCGCGAACGCCCTGACCGCGACGACAGCCCGGTCAAGCTGCCTACCCGTCTACCGAACCAATGTGCAATGGAAAGTCAGGTCCCCAGCCCCTTCCCTCCTTGGTCCGGTTTGGCAGTCAAGGGGTCACCCCCTCCAACCACCACCACCTGTAACTTTTTTACGTGGTTTTCTACCACGGTGACTTTTTAACGAGGTTTTCTCCCTCTCCCTCCGCCCGAAGGCCACCCCTCTGTCACTTTTTAATGTGGTTTCCTCCCACAGGAACTTTTTAATGAGGTTTTTCTCCCTCTTCCTCCGCCCGAAGGCCTCCCCTCTGTCACTTTTTAACGTGGTTTCCTCCCACGGTAACTTTTTCTTGAGGTTTTCTCCCTCTCCCTCCGCCCAAAGGCCGTCCCTCTGTCACTTTTTAACGTGGTTTCCTCCCACGGTAACTTTTTAACGAGGTTTTCTACCTCCCTCCGCCCGAAGGCCTCCCGTCTGTTTTTTAACGAGGTTGTCTCCTCAACACCCGTAACTTTTTAACGTGGTTTTCTCCCACGGTGACTTTTTACCGAGGTTTCCTCCCTCCCACCGCCCGAAGGCACACCCGTCTGTAACTTTTTAACGTGGTTTTCTCCCACGGTAGGATTCGGACCTACGTCCTTAGACGCTGAGTCCGAACACACTATCAACTGAATCATCATCGCTTCGAAGAAAAATTTACTAGTAGTTTAAGTTTTAGAAAAGTACCCTATAACATTTTTTGTATTCCTAAGAATACCTGTGTAAAATCCATCCTTTTTTGAAGTTTCAACATTATTGAATTTTTTTTTTGCCAATGCGTTGATTGATGGACCTCATAATTGCATATGATTTTTTTAAAGTTCTATTTAAAATTGTGTAATGATAGTCTAAAACTCGTCAATAATTATCAAACAAAAGAAAAAAAAGTGAAACATCGATGAAAAAACACTAGACAAATGTATTGAACTGTTTTATCTTCCGTCTTTTTATCTAAAATTATATTTATTTACTAAAACCCTACAACGCGTTTACCAATTTTGAAACATTTATTATTACTGCATAGCCTATACACCTATTTTTATATATTTCATTTGGTACATCAAATTTGAGTTGCCAATAAAATATGGTCATGCGTTTTTTTATTTGGTACATCAAATTTGAGTTGCCAATAAAATATGGTCATGCGTTTTTTCATTTGGTACATCAAATTTGAGTTGCCAATAAAATATGGTCATGCGTTTTTCATAGTTTACAAAAATATTCTAGTTTTTAAAGGAATCGACCTTTCTATATTAACTTAAGTAACTGATTTACGCGCGCTTGGTTGGGCATTAATTAAGCAAAATGGCAAAGAGTCGATGGAATTTAAAAAAATTAGCCTAGAACCATCTACGATATACTTCCCTTCGTATGCCCATACTCCTATGCCGATAGGTTCAGCAGTTATGACGTTGTATGATAAAAATCAAGTAATTATATTGCTCAATTTATGTCTATTCATATTACGCATATATTTCCACTCGTACAAAGTTACGCGTAACGGTGTAACCGAAATCGTAACAAAGTCTAGCATCTCGTAATTCGACTAAAAAAATGTCACTTTAATAATTCATTTGTAAATGATAATAATAATAATAATAAAAGGGCATCACTTTAATATTATTGCGATTTAAATTTACAAATTGAAATAAAACGGGGTGTGCGTAAAGACACACGATAGAAGTGAAACTTTTGTACTACAATGAATTAAAATTGAACAACAAAAGGTAACGTTGAACGATGTTCCCAGGCGGACGGACACACATTCAAATACTGACCTTGTCCGACATTGATTAACTTCGATGATCGGACTGGAATCGGTATTTTCAACACTCTACCCGATACAATGTTTACCCCCGCTATTTTTCGTCACACAAAAAGATAATTAATCAGAAAAGTAAAGCCCTCCAATAAGAAGATCCACTTCAATAAAAAAACATTTGTAAGTTATTCAACAACTTTACACAACTCTCTTCCTAACTATATAACGAGTCTCGAAGAAAAGTTATCGCGAATGGACTGTTTAAAATGAACTCGATTCCTTCTCCGTTGTGCTACATCAAACAAGTACGATTTTCCAATTGAACGGTAGATACAAAAAAATAAAATCAGTGTCAACTAAACCTTTTCTTCGTTCGAGACCCTCGTCAATTCGTTTCACATTTTACTAGTAACTACCTCTGTTATTTACATATTGTATTGACACTTCGAAAATGATTATTTCCCAACTTGGCTAACCGAAATACTTTTTTTTTAACAATCTTGTGGTTTCTGTGAGAACGAGCGAAGGCACTTTAATCATGTTATTTAATTTATACAATTTGAAAACAATTGTAAATATTTTTAAGAGCTGGCAACACGCGCGGTCGGCTGCGTACGCGACCGTTGTGCTTTATAGGAAATTTGTATAAGACATTGCGTTGATAATAAAAACAAGGTGCGGGTGCGATTCACACACGATAGAAGTGAAACTTCAGTAAATCGACAAAATAATGAGATGAATATATATAACAAGGGTAGGATAATTACAAAGTTTATTTGTTTAAAAATAAAAGTATTTTATTAATTTTGTAAAGATATTGTTTATTTTATTTAACATATGTAACATAATTTATTGCTCAAGTTTCATATTTTCAGTTTCAAGAAACAAGATATAAAAATACTTACAAACACTGTTAAATAATAACACACCACGCTGACTTCTTACTAAAAAGCTGTAATACGCAGCCGCATACAGTGTACAGTAGTACACTTACTTTTCACATAAATGACGCACGTTAAATGCTCAAGTACAAGCATGTATTAAACAGTGTGCAATATACATACTCACCGACATTTGCTCTCTCGCTCTGGCTCACTATTTCACTTCAATAATAGTATGTTTATTTCTGTCTCATTCTTTGCCGGCTTCATCCTACACACTTTTGTATTTGCGTCTCTTCCTGACCTGTCGTTTTTCCGTTGCATCCGGTTAGAAGTCGCAACGATTCTAAAGAAGGTTCAAATCAATAAGAATTTTAAAAACGTAACCTCAGCTAGTATTTAAGATAAAAGTATATTGTTTGATGATTTGTCTATGTCAGAATATATATGGCAACATTATATAAAGTAGCAATTGTACCAGATTCCATCGAAGCAATTCATGACGTGTGCCAAATTCCGACGGTAGGTACATATCTCTCTCGATGAGTGATTGATTATTCTGCTTTACATTGTCTGGGATTATGTTCATACAAACCCATGTATAAATAGTCCGACATACACAGATATACATATTATAGGCGTATATAGGGGGAATAGAAGCAAATTAAGCGGTGTGCCAGACAAGACCGCGGCGCGCTTTGTTGCGCCCGTCGTGTTACGCGGCAGGAATTTTGGATTTACGCTGAATGCTTGGCACGCTCATTAAAATGGGTGAATATTAGAATTCATATATGTAATTTCTTTGATGTCACTACACTACATCCACCCTGATTTAATTAGCTACAGTCATGTCTACCAACAATAAAATATGATACATTTGTTTGTTTGTTGAAAAATTTAAATCTGAGACTCTGTATAAAAAATACTAAAAAAAGGCATGCAAACCTAATGCAACCAATCACTTCCAGGGGGACACATATGAGTTAGGAATTAAACTAAGCATATTGAAGACTATCTGGTGACAGTAGCTCCCTTCACGAGAATATGCTTCGGATATTACATAGGAACATACCTTATTATTCTTTTCTAAATAAACAACGAAAACATAATATATACTACTAGGCACTTTAAATTATGTAGTTAGTACAAAAGGTGGCCTTAATGCTGGTGGTAATCGTTTCCATGCAACCCTTGGATGGATATGTTTTTTAGAGAGAAGGATCAGGGAAAACTAATAGCTATGACATAAATTAAAAACATGGGAACTATACCACACATTAAAATATACTATAAAATAAAAATAATATATACGTTTATTTCAATATCTAAGGATGGTAATCCTAATTTAGGTAATATTTTCCTATTGAGGCTTATCTAGGTATATGTTGTTATTATTGTTTTTTCGAAATATATTTTACGATTCTCCATCAGCCAAAGTATTAGTTTTAACACTGACATCATTAACCTTTGAAAACATACAAATTTGAAACGGTCCTGTCTCTCTATAGAATACTTTGTTCGTCGCTTTCAAAAATATCTGAGAAAATCCATCTCCAAGCCGTCCCTCGCGTTCGTCTAAAAACCTCTCGACGTCGAGACCCGGCTACCTGCTTCCCTTTTGTTTCAGATCCCTAGTGGATCACTCGTAGGCACTTGTTTCACGAAATTAACCCGTGACGTCTATAAAATAAAGTACGTTTTGTAATACTGAAAAACTCCACGGTATTATTGGGAAAAATCGACGGTTTCAATTGGCGCCAGTAAAATAACAGGCTTTATTGTTAAAGGTGTTGAAATCATTACGAACATGTATTCTCGTAAAATTTTGTATATTAATTCCTGCGTAGAGTAAAAGAAATAAATGGAGGTTTTTTTATAAAGATGTGTGTTTTCTTGCCATGGAGAGATGTGACAAGCGATGTAGTGCTTATGTTTTTAAAGTTAATGTTTTTTTATATCGCCTCACATTTTTTCGCCCATCTATCGCATCTCGCATTACAGCCGGCCACGGAATCCATAGTAAAAGGCGCTCGGTCTTGCTCTAGCAAACAAGACCAATATGGTGGCGCCCATGGCTCATTTTTAAATGATGTAATAAATATTGTGCTTAGTTTTTAAAATAGTACGATCCCAAAAAATGTTTCATTTGCATCGTAGATTCATAAAGCACACAATTATTTTTTCCTCTATACATGTTATATATTGTTAAAATAACAAACGCCGCAGGTGAAATCGCGGGTATCAGTTGGTTAACAAAAAAAATTTGTATGTAAAAAAAAAAATTTGTATGTAAAAAAATAATTTAAAAAGCGTTTTATTTTATCAGTTATTTGGTAAGTGAAAACAATCTGTGCACGAATTCCTCCCAAAGTAAGACACGTGCTTGTGAAATACTAAAGCATTTATGGGAAAAAGCGTATACTTTTTGTTTAGGACGAATGTAAATATGCATAGATTTTTGCGCCCTGTATTTTGTGTAACTTTTTTGTTGTTGTTTTAAATGAAAACTTCTTTCTGCGCATGGAATAGTAAAGCGAATCGTCACGTTCGGATCGATGACGCTGAAACGTATATTCTCGGCTGAAATCGTCATCAACAAGAACAACCCAAAAGAACAAGAAGCCCATTGTTCCAATAACTGGGTTTTTATTAGTATGTAGTAGTAATAATATTGAAATGAAGCTTCTTATGGAAAGGGCTTTGAAATTCTGCTCCGCAACCTTTTTGTGTGAAATGTGTAGGTAAACACTGTGTCGGGAGGAGCGTTAAAAACGCCGGTTTGCGTCTGATCATTGAAGGTATGCAACAGTTTGCCAGTTATTGTTAATCTGTATTTTTATATTTTAACTGTTTTACTCATGTTTCAACAATACAACTAGTTCTATCTTTCTTTCTTCTCTTCTCATATATCTAAGAAATGAAAGTAAATAACTTTGATTGACATTTCTTCAGTAATTTTTGCATAAGTATTTACATATATTGGAAAAAAAAAATAATTAGACTTTTTTTTGTATCAATCCATAAGTAGCCATAAATTTATATTTATTATTATTAATCAAATAACAAGATCCCTAGTTCTATTATGCGCTTAACAAAACCAATCACTTGCCCATCAACAATAACTAGTAAAATTGAGAATACAGCTAATCGAAAACATAAATGTACCTGCAAACAATAATCCAGACAATATAGAGTCCACTCAAATCGACCAATCATGTTCGAGTGCGGACAGATTCATCCAATATTCGTTCGGGATTTCCATTATACAATGCCGTATGATGTCGATAAACCGAACTCTAGATTCGGTGTACATTTATTCGGCTTAACTTGGATATATTTCGGAATCACTTTTCACAACTGGCAGAATTTCTAAAAGAAAATTTCTTGTGGTATTAAGCTCACCAGTGTAAAAAAAAAATCATAAGTGCAACAAAATATTAATTCAATTGTTATTTTGTTCGGACACCACGTCATTCGACGTAGGTTCGAATCGTTCTAAATGAGCCGGAACATTCGGGGAAGGAAAACATCGTGATTAAATCAAGCTACTACTCGTCGAGTTGAAAATCTCTCGCCAAGCATCTACAGATGTGTTCCGGCAGCAGCAGTCCAACATTTGAAATCCAGCTCCTTTAGGTGTAGCGTGTTTACCATCTTAGACTACGTCGTTTTTTTAACATAAGGTGAGATAGTGTTCAAGCACTAAAATAAATTAAAAGAAGAAACAAAAAACATTTATTTTTTTCGACCTGACCACACTGTTGACCTGGCAAGGCCTTTACAGTTTCACCGGACTACTAAGGGGAGCGCTTAAGGCACTCGCCCGGTTTTATGTAGGCAACCAGCACAAGGGCGCACGGCGCGCCTCCGCTTGGACTGTCACCGAATATCTCGAGTCTCACTAAGCTATTATTTCAAACATTTATAAATTCGTGAAACATACACGTGTACCAAGCATGTATGTTTCACGAACTCATACATGTATCTTGCAACCGACTACTGTTAGGAAACATAGGAAGAAGAGGTACTTATTTTTGTCTCTGTGTATTTGCATATAGATAATTTAAAAACTCTTCAGTGTACTTACAGTTTGGTTTTTTGTCTCATTAACAGGCTATAGTAATTACAGAAATTTACATATAACTATATATTTACTAATTGAACAACGTCTATTTGAGGTTAATTTGCAAGCATCGTTTAGTTTTCGAATGTGCCTTCAGGGTCTCGTTTGTAACGACCACCGTACCTAGACATTCATAAACACAATAGATCTATATCGGGGGCGGTGTTTATTTAAGATGGTATCATATATGGTTGGGGGGCATTAATTAATTAGATAAGGATGATTCTGGTCATTTTTAACCTCTCCTAGCCCCATGTAAGGGTACAAAAAGATTGTCGAACGACCTCCCTCTCTTTATGTAAGATGAGATCTCGTTTTTCAAAATAATTAAATGTTGTTAAAAAATTATCAGTTATACTAAAAAATTGAAGTAAATCAACGATTTTTATTTTGTAAAATGTTGTAGTTTTTGAGTATAATAATATGCTAATACGACTGGAATTATTATTGACCTAAACTGATTTGAATCATTTAATGCTATTATTGCTTGAATTAAAAGGAATCAGTTTTTATTTTCCAAATAATTAGAATAACAGTTAATACACAGAAACTGAACACATTTAAGATTTTAAACTATTAATAAAAATAAAAACAATTGTAAAATAAAATGAAAATCGAAGTATTATAAGATGCTATTCGGCATCTCAAATCAGGACTAGATTCCTAATATTACATTTCGACTTGCAAAATACTCGTATTACGTAAGAATGGGTTTTACTACCTCTCCCCTCCAAGATAATTACATGTAAAGATTTTTAACACCCATTCTCCCTCGGGACCTGTACATAATTAATGAATCCTTGTATACTAGGATAAATGTTTTAATAAACAGATTTTCTTTTACAATATTCATAGATGTTAGTTTGACTACGGGTCATGGCAACTCCTTAAGCCTCGCAAGGAATTTTTTTTTCAGAAATTATTAGTCTTCAGTTTTGTATACATATATTTTTTCTTCTTTTTTTTTTTTGCAACACTCCCAAAAATATAGATATTATTTGCAAATGATAATGTACATGTAATATAAACACAAAAAAAAAACATACAAATAAATATTGTGTGTGAGGCATATGGGTTCCGGTCAATTAATTAATTGTGTCTGTGTTGAATAAAAATTTGAAATGTTTGTTGAATGTTACGTATGAGATAATAAGTATATACGAATATATGGGATATATTTTATTTGTCTCTCTCTACTTATTAAATCAGTACATAGCCGATCCAGTTTCCTATGTAGTGTTCAAGTTTGAATCCCCGAAGTCGCACGGGTAAGGGTGGCAATAAATACGAATTAGCCTGCGATCCCCTACGCTCCGGTCATTCATAACTCAGACATATTTGCGTAAGGGCTTAGTAGATATTGAAGCAGCTTCGACGCATTCCGTACGCATAGTATGGTTTACCGTTGACGCCTAACCGTTTTACAAATTATAAACAATACTCACGTTGTTTAGTTAACAATAGTTTAAAATTATCAACAATAGTAAATATTTGGAAACAGCGGCAAATTATGTCGAATTTCTAAAATGTCAAATACAGCGTTTTGTTATTTTACCTCTTGAATTTTTAGTATTTTATTATGTGACATAAGCACACTGCGTTTTATAAGTGTACAGTTTTATGCGTTCATCATTTCTAACATGACGCCAAATATTTGAAACGAAGAACAAAACGTTTCTCAGGGACGGATTCATTGTAATACAATACTAATACAGTAATACAAAAGTTTCACTTCTGTTGTGTGTCTTTACAAGACACCTTGTTTTTTATTTATGAGTGTGTCTATTTTTACTGGTTAATCAAAAATTCTAACCGTGTGACTATTATGGTATCTCAAATGACCGATTCAGTTACATTATTGAGGTACGACCGTTAGTGTACGTATTTGACTAGATTCTCCATTATACACTGGTGAAAACTATTTATATTGCAATTTATATGTTCATACAATTTTGTTGAGAAATTGTATTTGACCGAATTCGCAGGCGTATGAGGTTTTACAACTTAATCTCATAATGTAGCATTCTGTATAGTGTATTGTAAACAACGGCAGATAATGAGGATAGCGAAAATATAGAATACGATTACACTCTTATAATAATTTCAACACAATCGGGCAGAGTTTCCCCATACAACTGAACTTGGCGGTGGTTACGACACGATTCATCCTAAACATTTTTGTTTTTTTCGAACTGACCTACACTGTTAGCCTGGCAAAACCGCTACAGTTTCACCGGACTACCATCCTAAACAATGTGACACACCGGCTTTTATAGACAAATCATGTAACGAACTATTTCATAATTTATACTGAACACTTAATGTTACCGTTTATACTGAAATACTAATCAATGGAAATTATCATTAATTCTAATGAACAAAGGTCATTTCTAAATACTATTTTTAATTAGAACTTCCTGCGCCGAAAGTTCTGTAACAGTATATTAGTGGGTAATATACAGCATTCGTTTAACATTACGTGTATTTCATACCAGTTTGCTATCTCATAAAAAATACAGTCGCCTTGCCTGTAGATTTTCAGACGAATGCGACCGCAATATATGAATCGGTATTTCTCACGGGCGCGGGTGTACAGAGCCTATAAATCTTGAACTGGACGTTTTCATTGCCGGGTGTACAATCCAGTGTGTACGTTCAATTGCATTCGCCTATTTTTGTGGACTATTCTGCTATACAGGTTTTTATTAGTTCCCGTATGAGATTGTGTAATATACGTACTTATAGTGTTATCTGTATCCTCTATTTATATTAATAGATCTGTGGTTTTGTATGTAAATGTATATCTGTGGGCATTGTGTTCTTTTATGTAAACAAACCCTGTCAATGGAGTTTCTGGCGGGATCTTAGTCTGTCATGTAGTGGTTTTTATATTTTATTCATAATCTTGTGTTATTAGACTCTATATTTTGTAATATTGGTGGTATTTTACGTAATATAGTTCGGTTATTATGCACAAGTGAAGTGGATAGGAAATAATACCACGGAGCATGCATTCTGAGATTCCACAAAACTCCATGGAAAGTTCTAAAAAGGAAACCACCATCTTGTTAGAACATTATAATTATCACAAGACACTTACTTGGCAAAATCTTGTTACTTGACACTGGCTAGTACATAAACCGTGACGGAGGCAAAAAATAAAGAAGAAGAACCCTGTCAATTTGAATAACATTTTGTACATGATAAGTATATCTCATTCTTCAGTATATATGCAATATAACGTTCAATAACAGTTTTAGAAATCTTAAGAAAATAATACATTTTTTATTTGCAATTGATTTTAATGACATTTCTATATAATGTATAAGACTTATTATTAAATCATAAAATATGTTAAAAAAGAATACTAGACGAAAATAAAACGCGTCCGGAGCCGAGACAAAACCTAGTAATATATAAATATATATATTAGGCTGGTAATAGTGCTTTGTTGAAAATGGAAAATCACAAAAAGCATATCTTCATTTAAAAGTTAAGAGCTGCCATTTTAACTGAGTGATTGTCTCGGTATCTTGAACATCATTTATAGGGGACGCTTTTCTTAAAAAAACAGTTTTTTTTGCAGCCTCCTTAAATAGAACAATAATATAATTTCAAAATTATGAAAATTGGATTACCTAAAACAACTTACAGGCTTCGACATAGGTACTTTTATAGTATGTCACTTGTGATACAAAGAGAATGGACGAAAAGTAAAATACGTAACTCTTCTTTAAATAACAGATTTTTTTTCTTAAATATTTTTTCTTAAATAACTCATGAGGATTATATCTTATAAGCGTTGGTGTCCTTATACGCGACATTATTCATTATCTTTGTGTATTATTATTATTATTACTCTAAAGGAGGGCTGTGTAAGCCTTAGTTTTGTATCCCTGCGACCAGTAATGATTTATTATGGTCACCTTTCATTACTTTAGCTCCATGCCTCGTCCTATAACATGTATATACTGCAGGACTGTTTTTAGTCAAGAGCAGCTGAAGAGAGAAGAGAGCCAGTCCCCCTCTGGGTTTAACATCTTAGACCATATCCTTATTCAACATTAAATGAGATTCTGGTCAAACGCTTAAATTTATAAAGTACTTAAAAGAACATTATTTATCATGTCATAAAGCCACTTTATCTATGACAGTCTAATACAGTGGTGCTCAAACTTTTTAATAGCGGGCCACAAAGTTTAAAAAATTCTAGAGGAGGACCAGAGTTATAGAATAAATGCATTTTGTATTAAAGCTTTCTAATAAACAAAATACCTTTTACTTTTCAATTATAAACGTCAGATTTTATTTTTCGCGCCAAAATGCTGACTACAATATTTAGGATGAACCCTTGGCGGGCCGGATTATATACATTCGCTGACCGTACTTCGCCTATCACTGGTCTAATAGAATTAATTCTCACTAACGTTTGTTGCAATGTTTTTCCCCTAAGAACAAAGTTTTGTAGGGTTCTGTAGGCAATGAAGAAAAAACGAAACTATTATAATATCACTAAATTATCCGCCCGAATATGTATCCTTGTATCAAGGTCCCTGTTTCCCAAAACGGCTTCATACCTACTGCAGAAGAGAAATTAAGTTTATATGTTAACCCAGTAGTCGGCAAAACGCGGCTATTTCACTAAATATCTAGTCCAAACACGAAATATTATTTATTAACTAGTAAGGGACGCATAAATATCTTTGAAAGACAAGAAAAAAGGCACATTGTTAGAAAGCAACAATAACACAAAAAGACACAGAAAAAAGACATATTTAGCGAAGGCAAGCTCGAGAGTGTACTCTTAATCGTAATTATTTCCATGAAAATATCGGTACTAAAGCAAAGCTTAAGTTAAAAAAAAAGGCTCTTTGAATAAACTTCTATTTTATATTGTTTATTTTAATTTGGCCCTTTTGGATGACGAGTTTGCCCACGACTGGGTTAAACGAATAAAAAGATACGACTTATAATAAAAAATGTCCCACTGCTTGATCGATTAAGTATAATCGAAGTCAAAATCAAAAATACCCTTATTCTATTCAGGCACTAAGGCGGTTATGAATATCAAAGCTATCGTGACCGCCTAGTGTGTTGTATTTTTTTTTATTTAAACGTTTCCTTGTTATATAAAAGTTGCACTTCTGTCGTGTATCTTTACGAGACACTCTGTTTTTTTTATTAAATAATAACAGCATAATTATTGTCAAATATGACTTGAGTTAACATTCTAATAATCCTACCAGAATTATACTAGGAACTATCTTGATTCGTTTTTTAGTTCAAGTATCAAATTTCACTAAAACACGGAATTACCGATGTGATGGTATTGACAAAGCTAATTGCGAACCGTTGACAATTTACTGCAACGGTCGTGACTGCGCTGATTGGCTATAAATTTAAACACATACGCTTTGATTGGTGAACTCATTACGCGCTTTTGTCTTTGGATTTCGGTGGCGGTTGGAGTGCTTTATTCTGCGTTCGACTATCGAAGGGTTTTTGAAACAAAATCGTTACACTAATTTATTATAGTGCTTTTTTTTAAGTCGCCACTGGTGCTTAACAATGGTATTTTTTTAGATCAGTATCTTGAATGGTATACACAATTCTGAACAAAACATAAAGCAAATAATAGTGCGCAGAGATACAAGTATTTAAAAATATCGATGTTTATATCGATGACACGAAAAAATCGATAAAAGCTGTGTCGATAGGTATAATTAGATATTTTAATAAGCCACATATGACTATTAAGCTATGGAATTCGATCTCAATTGTTAATGAAATTTGACTTATTATAAGAAAATGATCATCATCATCTTACCCTTATCCCACCTAAGTAGGGTCGGCACAACATGTTTTCTTTTTCCACTCTCCTCTGTCAGATGTCATCTCAGTATTCGCACTTTTTATACACATATCATTTTTCACACAATCCATCCACACCTTTTTCGATTTTCCTCTACTCCTATATCCATCCACTTTCAAACTCAAAACTTTTCTTGTTACATGAATTTCATCTCTTCTCAAAATATGCCCGTACCATGCTGACCTATTACTCCTCAACTTTTCTGTCCCTGGAAAATTATATAATTATATTATAAATTAAAATTATATTATTATAAGAAAATGATATAAGTATGATTATGCATGGCTTCTGAAGGCCAGATATAAACTTTTGTACTATCTCATTCTCTCCAATTTATTCCTGTATCCCGAGAGATCAGATCAGAACAGATTTTAAAAAGTCCTTCGCTTGACACCAATGCGGAATGATAAATGCTTCATGAATATTCTGGATTAATATATACATGAATAAGCGTATTAAAAATCGTTATTAACCGTGCATAGTTCAAAATGTAACTGAAATTAATGAATAATGTTTCAGTTTTGTATATTAGCGATATTTAATGTTTTTCGTAATCGATATAGTCGAATCTTCAGTTTGATTATATTTATATTGTGCTATCGATAATATACGTTTATCGATATATCGTTGCAAACCTACACGTACGTCAGCTAACTATTGACAGTTAATATTGTGTTATGCATTACTATGGAATCTACCTTTGGGGATAATTTTCTTTTGTAATACACAAGGCTTCTATTAGGCTTTTGTTACTCATTTACCTTGTGTCAGTAACTTCTTCCTTGTACATTTTTTGTGTGTCTCTCGGGAGTTTTTATTCATTGTAGTAGCTGCCTAGCGGTCGAAATTCAACAATCAAATTATAACAAAGGATACCATCTTTTTTCACTTATTAATATGTAGTAATTATTTATTATTTATATTGTTCAAATGTACCTATAGAAGAAAAAAAGGGTAAATATTTGAATGTTTTAACTGACAATACTAAGGTTATTCCATAACAGTAGTTTAAACCTTAGTTATTTTGTTTCACTAAACCAATAAACTGTAAGAATACCGGTTGGCAAATAAAGGAGCTACTGAATTCTTTTATCTTCTTCTATTTGTATATAGAAAATTACTCTTTAATTAGTGGACTTTTGACATTCCTCATAGATGACGAACACCAGAAACTTTATGAAGAAGTTGCACTTCCACTAGATTTCGAGTGTCGCGTTTTATTATTATTTATATTTAATTCTATTCAACATTATATGCGACATTATATCCAGGTACTAGATATCTGTCAGGGTGTTTATAGGCTAGCGCGTTATAGTTGAGGTATCTAGGGTTCTTTTTGATAATGGCCTGGCAACTAAAAATTGATAGAGGCGGTATATGTGCCCTGTGTTTTCTTTTTTTTTTTTTATACGTTTATAATTACTTCTTAGTCTTTATGGAATATCATAATATGTATGTAACCTAGATCTTTCCTGGTTTTAATCAGACATTGCTATAAAAACTAAATTGCTTCAGCATGCACGCATTTGGCACGCCGTCGTCATTTTAAAATTTCAATATTTATTTCTGTAATTTTTTTTAAATAATTTTAGGGCCTGTTAATTAAAGAATGACACATTCTTTCAGTGTACAAAATTTTATTAAAATTGGTCAACAGTCAGAAGTTCTTCAATGAAATCCGTGTGGACGTACAAACAAAGATACAAAATATTTTTAAATGCCAAATTTGAGATAATTAACCTTTATATTGGATATTAATAATGAATTTGGGGGAAAAAATAGATACACCTACAAACAGAATAATTGATATAAATAAAAATATTTCTAGATAGAGGCCTCTCTCTCTTTCTTGCGAAAAGTAATCACGCTATTTGCAACGTATTAGTAATTCGAAGCGACATATAAGCTGCGATTATACTGTGCATAATTTAGCCGTGCTGGACATAACAATTTTACTGACAATTTACAAAAAAAAAAAAAACTATTTCCTCAGTGTAATTAGACGCGTCTCATAAAAATTCTACCAGTTATAAGCAAAGTAGGCCTTGGATATTATGCAAATATTATTCTGCAGCGGAAAGTATGAGGCCGCCTGAAATATTCCATTGTTTATAACAAAATAGCCGACGGCCTCTCTTAGTTCTAGTTATTGCGGAGCTGAAAGCTTTGAGCGCGGATTTTACATTTTGTTTAGATGGTAATCATTATAATCTCTAGAACCTGGGGTAGCATAAAAAATACTTCTTACGTGAGATAATTAAGAGGTATTTATTACCTTAATATATTAAATAGCAATCGTTATCGGCGATAAATCGGCTTGTAACACACATTATTGTGTCGTCCTGTTTGATATACTAAAAATGTCGATTTTAGAAAATATTGAGCTGCTTTTTTTTTGAACTGACTACACTGTTGACCTGGCAAGGCCTCTACAGTTTCACCGAACTACTAAGGGGAGCGCTTAAGGCACTCATCCGATTTTATACGGGCAACCATCACAAGGGCGCACGGTGCGCCTCCGCTTGGACTGTCACCGAGAAATTGAGGTACCTATTATAATTGGTTGAATGTATATCACCTTCATGTGTAAATTTCGTTAACCAAAATGAATCATATACTTGATTTATATAACTCGATTCGTTGATTTCAACGATTTTTACGAAATTACTACCTTTGCTATAGTCATGATTGGTCCGTTATGTTTCGTAGCTATTTCATGTAATGGCGAAATATAATAATCGTATTTATTCTCTACTAGTTGATTATTTTAGGTGATAAAAATATTAATCCATCTATTGGTTGCCGATTTAACGTCTATATTTGCTTTTATAAATTGTTACACTATTTTGTAATCATTTAGCTTTAGGTTGAATCTACTAACCTACAATAATGGGTGCTTCTTACCTTCTGTCTACCTTAATAGGGATACGGCGTCATAGTCAGAGTAGACTAAAGTTTGATATCATAATTACTTTGGCGTTAATTAAAATATTTCGTTCAAAAATTAAGTAATGAGATTGGGTTTTCGGATGAATTTTCCAATCTCTAGAGAGACGACATTCCTTTGACGACGGATGATCCTTTGATATGTTTACAACTTAATAAGTTTCACGAATATTTATTAAGGCAACTTTGTAACTCACCTGATATTATGTCCATCCATATTGATATTATAAATGCGTATATCTGTTTTATTTTTACGCATTCGTCTTTTCTCTCCCCGTTAATATCAAGCGAATGACGTTAGCGGGGTGAGGTAGCACGTTGTTTCTCCTCCCCGCTACATCACCCGCCCCCGTTAACATCTAGAGTACGGGACTAATCCCGCGAACGTCTGTCGCCTCGTAGGACGGTTGCGCACGACGTTGTTGGACTATACTTAACCGGTTGTCATAACATTCCGAAAAATGTACTGTTCCCAAGGGATGGATCAAATCTACAGTAACGTGAACGAAGCCGACTAAAACTAGTGTAACATATAATGCTGTAACTCACGTGACATGAATTATTTCAATGGGTCGGACTATAGATACAGTTTTTCTGTTAAATACGAAATAGATTTCAGAAAAAAATATTAGTTGTCTGTAAAGTCGGATTTCACGATAATTTTACGTTATAACGTCATAAGAAAATATCCGATGAAAATTCATACTTTTTGCCGCTATTGTTGTTGTAATAAAAACAATGGAAACTTTTCACTTCACTTTATAAACAGTTGACAAAAATTTCACGTGTAGGTTGTGTGCTGCCGCTGTCTCTCTTCCTACTCGGACGCCTCGGCCGAATGGAGTGGAAGAGAGATAGATGCGTCACAAGCCGAACTCTTAGGCTTATCGCACTCTCTTATCGTTTGTTCCACGCTCTCCCTTGCACGCTAGGCTCAGGCGGAACGTGACAATGGGTCATATTTTTTCATGTGTGTAGCCGGCGTTCATCGACTTTTAAGACGTTATCACGTCAAAACTGTTTATGTACATTGATTCAAACCACGAGACGAGACAAACAAGAGATTTTTCTTGTATATGACAACTATTTACCTTTACCTTTTTGAATCTTTCATCACGCTATGTGTACATTTTTGCGAACCCTCTATCAATATCATACGAATCTATCATACGAATGATGGATCCCCTCCTGTACATGTTCACACGTGTAGACGCATTCGTAACCCGTGGATTCATTGAAGATTTAAAACACATTTTGATAGAATATGGCCAGAACAAAGTTCAATGGAAAGCTGCTATAAATCAGATGAAGCTAAATATAATGGCTCAAGGCGTCTGCCATAGAATCTTGTCCGCATTTGCATGTGCAGAATTCATAATTTTATAGAAGTTTGCTTATTTCTAAGGATTTTTTGTGGATATGCTAAAGTTAAGGTACGATGGGGGTTATATTTATTCTTTTTCGACCTAAGCCCCAAAGTTAAATCATCATCATCTTACCCTTATCCCACCTAAGTAGGGTCGGCACAACATATTTTCTTTTTCCATTCTCCCCTGTCAAAAGCCATCTCAGTATTCACACTTTTTATACACATATCATTTTTCACACAATCCATCCACACCTTTTTCGGTCTTCCTCTACTCTTATACTATCCATCCACTTTCAAACTCAAAACTTTTCTTGTTACATGACTTTCATCTCATCTCATAATATGCCCGTACCATGCTAACCTATTACTTCTCAAGTTTTCTGTCACTGGTGCTATTTTCAAACTTCCTCTGATATACTCATTCTTAATCTTATCCATCCTTGTTACACGACATATCCATCTTAACATTCGCATAAGCCTCAAAGTTAAATATAGATAAAATATTAAATGAAAAACTCGCATCCGAATCGTAGGTTCCACCTGTAGTATCCTACAAGTTCACTGAACAATATGTTCACAGTTCCATAAATCCCTGCTGCATGCCAGTTTCCGGACCGATGTCCGTTGTTACGGAAACGGAAGTAGTCACAGCAGCGGATATGACGCTAGCTGCCTGACAGTTAATATCCTGTCGTGCATTACTATGCAATCTGTATTTAGAGATCATTTTCTTTTATAATACACAAATTTCTCTATTAAGCTTTTGTTTTTCAGTGTTTGCGACTTGCGTCTGTTTGGATTGTTTTAGGGTATCTCAGTACATACCGTATGCCTGTCGTTGTTAATTTTTATATTTACTCATTTCCATACATACATACAATTTCATCTTAAAGGTTAAGGTACTGTGTATGGAAAATAAATTCAAGCACCATGATGTCAAATGTTATATTGGTAAAGGTTATTTGGGCAGATCATTAAGTAAAGTATAGTTATGTCTAGAAGTGACACCCATTTTTGTACATTTGTTTTTTTTTTATATTATAGGGGCAAGCGACAGGTAGGTCACCTGATGGTAAGCGATCACCGCCGTCCATAGACACTAGCAACACCAGGCGAGTCGCAAGTGCGTTGCCGGCCTTTTAATAAATGTGGGCCTCCGGCGCTCTCACTGACCGAACGAAACGCAATAGTGCAAGCACTGTTACTTCACGTCTGTTTTCTGTGAAGGGGTTGTACTACCCCGGGCGAGCCGACCCATTCATGCTGAAACCAGTAATTAGCTTCAGCGTAGCTCTACCACCTACAATACCTAAAATACAATTGTGACTAATGACTTTTATAGTTGTATTAAATATATATGTATAAAAAAGTTAAACAAGATCGAGTTTTTTTGCGTCTCTTCACAACGACTGGTTTTTTTTCCGAACAGACATTTGAGTGAAGTATTTCTGATGTGATTCTGGTTATAGGTATGTAATTTACCAATGGGTGATGTTGTGCAACCTACTAGCTATAGGAAAGAACAGAAAAACGTATACTGGTATAACCTATCAGTATTAAGGAAGTAAGCGATAGGTGACTCAGTGGTTTGTATGTTCGGAAACCGCGTGGATCGAAGTATGATCAAATCCCTGTGAAATGAGCTGCAGATTTCGGTGAAGAAAAATAAGGTAATAAAAGCAATGCTTGGTGGTTGAGAATTTTCTCAGCCCGCCTAGATAGCTAAGCACGATTAAGCTGAAAATCTGTCACAAAGCATCTATAGGTATGTTCCGGCAGTTGTACGTGAGATCCAGTCTCGCTAAGGTTTAGCGGGTTTACCACGTTGGTCCATATCGTTATTTAACATCAGGAGAGATTGTAGTCCATCGCTAAAACCGACAAAGTAAAATAAATACTCAAAGATTTCCTTCGTCATATCCGACAGGTCGTACTATATATAGTACTAGCGGCCTGCTCCGGCTTCGCACGGGTATAAAATATATAGCCTATATCATTCACTGAAAAAATGATTAAAATCGATCCAGTAGTTTTGATTTATTCATTACTGCTCGTGGCCCGCACGCGTTAAATTTGCAGTAACCTCAAAAATAACAGTATTTTTCCACTATTTAATTTATGTTATTATACATATAAACCTTCCTCTTCAATCACTCTATCTATTAAAACGAAACCGCATCAAAATCCGTTGCGTAGTTTTAAAGATTTAAGCATACATAGGGATATAGGGACTGAGAAAGCGACTTTGTTTTATACTATGTAGTGATTTGCACATATAACTAAAATATAGTTTATACTAACCCGATTAATCATGTCGAGTCATGTGCGGTCTGTAGTGAAGCCTGACATATGTGCCGGGTAGCAGGTCGATATGAGAAATAAAACCCCCGAGGGGTTAACAAACTGGTGTGTCACCGTGTATCACGTCCAGTGCCGTCTGCGATTTTATTTAGTTCACTGGTAATTGATTGACCCTTCAC
Organism: Antheraea assamensis; assembly: GCA_035772565.1. Taxonomy (NCBI): domain Eukaryota; kingdom Metazoa; phylum Arthropoda; class Insecta; order Lepidoptera; family Saturniidae; genus Antheraea; species Antheraea assamensis. The sequence continues at coordinate 367,998 of JAQQSE010000224.1, read as the reverse complement.
CGTATCTTTTACGTGTGACCTCAAATACTTTATGGCCTCTATTATTTTTATTATTTTATTGATTTGTTCAGAAGGTTGCGAAGACATATATTGAAACAGGGGGATTCTATTCCCCCAGTATATTTGTATGTGATCTGTTTTCAATATATATTTAATAAATTAATCTATAAACTTATACTAAAGCTGTAATGTTCTCATGTACTACATTTATTTGCCAAATAGCTGATTCCCGCATGCTTCGTCTGGCATTGAAAATGGGAAATGGTCAATCGAATCCAAAAATTATGTAGCCTAGAATTGCCTACGAAAAATTCCGCATCGACTGCCTATAGCCTTCAGCCTATAAGAAGAGTGTGTACCCACGCCCCCGTAACCACAGATCACGCTGCCGTGATAGCCGAGTTGCTGGGGCGACACGATGACTGCAATCGCGATCTCGTGTTGTCCCTTTATGGCGGTAGAGGGTAATCCGTGAGGTTTTAGTGAGTAGGAAGTCTCACACTACTCCACTCTCTCCTCCGTGAGGCTGGCGTTTCCATGATGGATTTCCCCATATAAAAAAAAGTTTAGCCAAGTTGCTAGATACAAAATACATATCTGAGTTTATGTATGTATGATTAGATTAGCTAGTTGAGCTTAGTAAAATTCCCGATGCTGCATCGAAGGCAACATCCCGAGCCGAGCATTCTTGAACTTGTTGTCAAACGGCTGAGAGCAATAAGCGCTCGGCCCATTAGTCCGGTTAAGTTGTGAAGGCCCATCATCAGGCCAATAGCGTATAATCAGCTCGAAAACATAAAACTATCCGGCAGACATTAATTTTAACATTAGGCTAACAATTTAGATGATTGGTGCTTATCGCTTCCCGAAAATATCGACTATTATATCGACACCTAATCCGTTTCTAAAGCTAGCTAATATGTTAAACTCCGCTCGACCATATACAGAATATTAAGTAAGGGAGGAATAAAGAATTGTGCGGACTTCAGCATATTTATGAGTACTTTGTATGAACACATAGGAAGGGGGATCAAGGGCTCGCTTCCGACGTGTGTTGGTTTCGAATGACTCGGGGATAGTTTGTGAAGTTCCATGTATCACTCGCTATTTACCCCGACTTCGTTAAATAATGAGCGGATTTTGAAATGACAATGGTTCGCAACGTTTAACGGAGAAAAAAATTGTGATATAACCTTAGTATAGTTGTACGATTTTTTTTTTCTAATACACAGGCGTGTAGACTACTAGTTAGACAAATAGTTACCATCTTCGAATTGAAAATCTGATGCTTAATATAGGTATCAAACGATAAAAGCCTATGTATATCTATACAAATTAATATAATTAAAGTGTGTATGTATGTAATGTCAAGATAACAGCTTTTTTTTAACAAAATGCATACGAAAGTATATACAGTAAATACAACAAAAAAAAAATTATCTGTTTATTCCAACTAATCTCTGAAACTGTTGGACCGATTTCACTGCAAGATATTTGATGTTATAAGGCGTAACTTATATATAGAAGTAGGTTTAAAATAATACCAGCAGGCCCGGCGGACGTTGTCTTGCCCTTATAATAAAAATAAATATATACTTATGTGCATGAAACGCTTAAGGCGACTTGACTTTTTCCGATTCTTTCAACAATTATCATTATATTTCAACCAATTTACAAAAAAAAGCCGTAATAAATTATATACCTAAACCTTCCCTTAAAACCCTTAATTACTCTATCCATTAGTGAAGACTGGATTACAATCCGTTCAGTAGTTTTTGAGTTTATCGCGAACATCCAGACAGACAGACAGACGCGGCGGACGTCTTTGTTTTATAATATGTAGTGATAAGTGTCTATTCGTCATAATTCACGATTCTTACGTATACTAATCAACAATATTTGTACAATTTTTTGGTAAAAAAAAACAAACCCATTGAAACCTTAAAATAATTAATTATGGTCGTATTTCGACCACAGGACGAGTACTAGTAATGAGATATGCGTGCGAGCCAGCAGACACAGGTAGTAGAGTATAAAAAAAAATTGATATATTTTTTAAATGTCCAATTACTTCTATTATGATAGAATAAGAGCTATTTGAGCAGTTGATATACATATGTTGATATTTACAGCATATAACTAACGCTCACGTCCGTCACACAGACATAAGTCATCACTATTGAAGCACTCTGAAACCCCTCGATTCATTAGTAAAGCAATATTAAAGTTTTTTTACTTGAAACCGAAACTACTCATGTATTGTCTTAATTGTGATTTTAAGTCGTTTTACTGTAAATTTATATATGCTTCTTAGAGAAATGTTAAAAGAAGTTATTAAGAAATAAATCACTGGGGCTTATTATTTAGACTGATCCCATTGTAAGTTCGGATAAGTTGATTCAAACATAAGACTAAGCTGTGCCAAGTGATGCTTGGGTGTAACTTGGCAGTAAGTTATTAGGCACTACTATTTGTTTTAGACGCATCCGAGATTTTGATATAACAAGTCAGGAAAAAGTGAAAGTTTTTTATTTCTGACAAATTTATTAGATTCCACACCGATTCGTCATTGACGTATACATTCTTAAAGCTCCTATAAATCTTAAATGATTAATTAGTGGCAAATTCTGTGAAATTTAGAAGTTGCAAGCTTCATTAACTCACATGCTGTAGTCGTATATTAGACTTTAAGATTGTTGGAATAAAATAATGTATCACTCACTATTAAATAAATAAATAAATACCATACAATATGAAATTGTTCAACAGTAAGTACCTATATTCAGCCAAATATTACAATACAACTAACTAACACGGCAAGCGCTGATTTTCAATGTGGCTTCAAAGCAAAATACCGACTTCCAGTCAGTGTATTCTAACTAATATTATAGATACAAAAGTGAGTTTGTTGTAACGCTTTCACGCCTTAACTTCTTAAACGATAATCATAATATTTACATACGCATTGCCAGGGGTACAGAAAAGGACACAGGGTATTTTTATCCAGGGAAAAAAATTGTTTCCGAGGGATAAGTCGAATCTATTTTAGCGCGAACGAAGCTGCAAGCACCTGTTAGTATTTAATATAATAATATAGTAACCAAATAAAAGAATATGAAAGAATACAGCGTGTTTGTGTTCCCATTTGATTGTATTTTTTTTTTATATATATTATACGGGGGCAAACGAACAGGTGGGTCACCTGATGGTAAGTGATCACCGCCGTCCATAGACACCACTAGCAATACCAGGGGAGTCGCAAGTGCGTTGCTGGCCTTTTAATATATGTGGGCCTCCCATGTCCCATGTAATTGCCATGGTCCTAGTTTAACACTCAAGAGTATCAATATAAATATCGACATACCTCAGCCTCTGTTGGTCACATTTGAGGTCGCTTATAAATAAGTATAAGCTACAGTAAAGACTCTGGTTATAACTCTTTCTTGCTTTATATCTCAAAATAAAAAAACGATATAACTTCGCATGATATAAGAAGTTTGTTTAAAATAATGAGTTTGAAACAAAAAGAAACAATAGTAGGGGTAGTGCGCGCCTTATGTTTTTGTTTTTGACTTAGCGCCAATCGTATGGAGTCTGGCTCATGTTAAATGTTACTATTTGGCTTACTATCGCTTTGAGGTCATTAATAACTCTGTTTTATAACTTTTTTAAGCATTTATACCATACCTTAGTTTTACTTCTTAGATATTTGGACTTTACCTAAACAAATAAAATGATGGGTATCTTCATTGAATAAGTACTGCACGATATGTTTGAAACTGTAGCGGCCTTAACAAGCCAACAGTATAGTCAGTTCGAAAAAAAAAAAAATTTTTTTCTTGCCATGAAGAATTAGGGACGCTGTGTGGTTTTTTTTTATCTATACATCACACGTATTATTAAAACAATAAACGATGCAGTCGGAGTGGCGCGTATCAACTAGTGTCATATATTTATGAACAGTGAAACTTCATAAAAACAGTTCCGTTGAAAGCGTGAAAACAACACGAACTAAAATGTGCGCCATATTTGAAAAGCCAACCATTAACAGTAATAAGAGTATATTGAAGAGATTAATTTTCCAAAAACGAAATTGGTGAATATAGTTGGATAATATCGGGTTGTACAGCGTGAAACATTATACAATCTTACTTCCATGATTTTATTATATATTCAGAAAGGTTGCTGCGAGGGTTTCTTTTTACAAAAGCATTATGTCGTGGTCGGGTAATTAACAGCGATTTCGCAAAGGTCCCATTCATAGCGCGTCCGGCGATAATTTAATTTATTTAGACCCGGCGATATACCTTTGCTTACCTACCCGTTTATGTGAGATATAAATGTGAGCTATTGTTAAGCTGTGAATTATATACATAACTAGGTGATTCCCGTGACTTCATTCGCATATAAATGTTTTTGATGTTCTACGGGAATACATGTCCATTCAAAGTGGACCATAGTGGGACACAACAGTTGTGTCATATTGTATAACGATTATCATATACTAGGTAAAGATTCGATATGTTATTGAATAAATCCCATCTACCGTTAAAAAGTATTGTGTATCGGCAGAAATATTAAACCCTACCCTGTGAAGAAAGCCTATAAAGGCGTAGTGCAAAAGGAGCGTGATACAGATACTGAAAATTAGCATTCACTAGTTCAACATACACAACGCAGATCACCCCACATACATGCATTTATAGCTAGTAGTTTCACATATGGTGGAAAGGTTTTTATTTTTTTTCCATAATTTTTCGTCTTTAGTTACATTTTCGTTTAGCCGAATTGTCTCATTATAAGTACATATTTGGATTCGTGCGGCACACGTGCAGGTACTCATGTGTCTCACCAACACATACACATATGAATAGTTTAGCCAGCTTAGCTCAGTCAGATTCGCTATGTCGCCTTCAAGGCAGCAGCCCAAGACGAGGTTCGGACACCCTGTGACTCTTGAGCTCGTTGCCATACCGTTGAGTACCTTACGCGCTCCCCCAAAACATTCCGGTAAAGCTGTAAGAACACTTGAAGGCAAACGCTTTAGTCAGTCCAAAACAAAAAAGAAGGGAGAGCATTCTAGCGTGAATCGTTCACATCTCTTAAGATTATTAGCAAGTATATTCAACATTGGAATACTGTATCGGTTGCTAAGGATGGCGTCACATAACTCCCCCCCCCCCCAACATTCCCCCAACAGATATAATAACACGAATACCGAATATCGAGCGGGATTGTAAAATTTGTATTCGACTAGGTCGCGGTCACACTGTTCACAGTGACTAGCTTTTGGTTTGTCACACTTTGCAATCACTCGGTGTGTATACAGAATCAGAGGCGGTTGCAGAACCGCTTGACGGCGACGACTCGCTATAGATTGACCTTTTAGTATATACCTTTTAGTGATTGTAGTTAATTATATATTGTGCTTATCATTTTAAGGTACTATGAAATTACTTTATCGTGATCCAATTACAAAGACAATTATTCATTTCATATTTTACATCGTTTAGCTCTGATATAAATCTTTAATAATATTCAATTATTATTAAAATTATTGATGATTATTAATTTCCCCTAATATTCCAGAAATAATACCAACTAACTATATGAACAACAATGCGTATAACTGTACAAAGTTCCAATCAATTCACTGCATCGAATTACGCCTGAAGGCATACAAAACTGACATAGGGTTATTGGCGTTTTTTTGATATTATATGCATAGTTCACCGTACTATTATTGATCATCTATTTCACTAGCTTTTACTAAAAACTTTGCTCGCGGTAATATAATTTGACCTGTACCTTGGGAACAGTACTTTTATTTCTGCGTAAAGAGTACCCTACGTCTTTTTCTGTACACCTAACAACGTGTATGCAAAATTTCATGAATTACAGTACAGAAAAAGGTTCGGCTGACGAGGAGGGGGCGACTGGTGTGTACCCAGCCTGCCCCCTATTATTAAGACGACGCCCGGCGGACATTCCGCTGGGCTGGCTACTGAGGCGACATGGTGATAACACTGCACGATCCCATGTCGCCTCAACCAAAGCGGCGGCCGGTACACCGTGGGGTTTTAGTGAGAACTACCCACTCTATCCCCCCGAGAGTGTGGCGTGTCCATGATGGATTTCCCCACGTTAAATAAAAAAAAAAGGGATAAGTGGAATGATCATTAAAGTGGGCGTAGTGGCGTGCAAAAGCTATTGATATTATAGTTAGGTTTAATTTATTGTTAGCACTATTGACTATATGTTCGTATTCATAGTTTGTAAAGTATTTATTAGATATAAATCGACAATATTGAGATACATTTGGTAAACATCACTTATCTCATTCTAATAAGGGACAATAAACTGTTTATTCTAATTCAAATTAATTAAAAACCTATAAAATCGTGCATTAAGACAACGAAATTTAGAGACCACTTGATGACATCTACAATTAATAATCATAAATCAATTAACACGACTATATATACATTACATTAGGTTGAACATTTAAATCAAATTGTAAACTAACAATATGAAGTGCGTGACTTTACTTTTCTTTACTGCTATATGTACCTTCGACAGTATTACCGGTCAAGGTATATTGAATACCATTTTATCAGAAGGAAGAAATACAGTCAATAATATTCTGTCCATAGATCCGTGTAAACGCGACCACACGAGAGATTTTCAGAAATCCCTAACAGCTTTCTCTACAGATCTTTTCAAACGAGCCTCTGCGGTAAGCGGTAATCATTTTGTTATCTCCCCATATTCAATATGGCTAACACTCGCCGTAATTGCTGAAGGAGCAGATGATGTTACTAAACACGAATACTTCAGCATACTATATTTACCTAAGGAGGTGTGCGTGCGCAAAGAATACTACCGAATAGCTCTAAGTTTGGAACCCAAAGGACCAGATGTTAAATTGTCGAGGAAGCGAGTAATGATATTTGGTAATGACTTGCGTCTGAATCCAAAATGGGTAGATTTCGTTCGTGATATGAACCTCCTGCAGTTAACGACCGCGGCTAAGAATGCGAGTGTGGGGCAAGCAACTGATCTAACTGGGACATCTCTGATACTCGATACTTTGGACTATGATGGTTTTTGGACAACAGCGTTCCCCAGCGCAGATATCACACGATCACCGTTCTACGACGATGACGGAAAAACTATTGGTACGGTAGAACTCATGAGAATGAAGAAAAGAGTCAGATTGGCCCATCTACCGTTTTTCAATGCAAAAGTATTGGAACTACCCATTGGTAATAACGGAAGGTACACTATGTTAATTACGATGGGTTTGGAAAACGTAAGGATGAGGCGTCTATTGGAGCTGTACCAGAATTCATTCGTTGTGGAGATTCTTAACAATTTGATAATGAGCCTCGTACCCCTAGAGATTGCAATACCCAAGTTTACAGTAATGACAAAGTACGATGCGAGGATGATTCTAGAAGATATAGGTCTGAAAAGTATATGGCATAATCCGGCTGCGACCAAGTAAGTTTTAAATATGTTTTGATTACGATTCTTCATATATAAATAGTCTTGTAATTGCGTGTTTACTTAAGTTTTATGTGTCGGAGATTGTCTTCCAATTGTGTCCAAACAGTCTGATGTCGGAGATTATATGTCAGGCATAGTCTAGTCTCCTGGACATCACCATTACCATTTACAGGTCTCGTGGGCGCTATTGTAATTTGAACACGAAACACAGTATTGATTGTTTTTTTATAGTTTAAGACTGTTCTTTATGATTTTCACAATATCAAAAGAACTAGACTAATAAATACTTCTCTATTTAAATCTTGATACGTTATATTCGAGTAGCCGGTCCACCTAGACCAGCTAACTGTGCATGAATATCTTGATGGAATTGTTATGTATACGTGTGATTAATAAAACATCCTCCATTGAGTTTCTAAATACAACTGGTTTATTTTTATAAGATGCCTTTACAAACTATGTTATATTGTACTACCTACATAACAGGAATAACGCCCAGACTACTAATACTATTTTATAATAACGGACTCTAATAACCCAGTTGTATCTGGTGAACTGTATAGATGGCGCCTCGACCCTACTTGAAGCCAAGTTGCCTCTACTCTGATTTGCTGTCTGATGCTAACACGCAATACAATATTAGTATCTTTAATTAACTTCATACATTAATACTTAATATAAAATCCTAACAAAACTAATTATATTCAAATGACGATTTAACAATGTATTCTTTTAGCAATAAAATATTATTCTAATAATGAAAAATATTAACAACTAATTCGTTTCCGGTGAACATAACAAAATGGCTGTAGCCCCGCCACAGGGTGAACAGTAGGAGGTTGGAAAGGGATAGCTATATAAGGTAGAAAGAGAAATGAACGGAAACGGATAAGCCACTCTCAATATAAAGCTTTTAATAAGGGTCAAGTAGTTGTAATTTGTAAGAACCGATGTATTGAGTTACGTAACCAGGAATTACACATTGTAGACTACTTACACCCGACATATATTTATGTACAGTGTAAACTGTTTTTAAACATTCGTGGTTATAATTAGGTATTTGTATTAGAAAAGTAATTCGTACAATCTCCTTACAGTTTTCACTGTCAACTGATGTTGATTAAATAACGCGATAATTAATTTGTCGTTTTGTATTAAACTTAGAGGTTATAGGAAATGTTGACAACTTTGTAAAAAAAATTGTGTGTGTACTTATGTACACGCTTTAGAAGTTATACGTCTTTGGCGTAATAAGATAAAAATCTTTTCAAAAATTTTATCTTTCGCCGTATTCAACGATTGTAGCGAAAACGACACTAAAAGTAGAAAAAAAAAGGTATTTAATACATACATACTTTTTTTGAATAAAATGTTGACTATAGCTAACTTCAGGGTGTCGGTTTTTCGTGACGGTGTGAGCGCGCATCGTAAAAATTTACTCTCACCATTTTTCCCTAACGCGCCAAAAGTATAACTATATAAAAACAAAAACGAATTTTCCACAGATATATATCGGATCCCGCGCCAATACCGAAAGCCTTTATGCAACAGGTGAAAGTCAACATCGATTCTGCCGGCATTAGTCTACCTCCAAAAACAAGCACTATTAGTATCTTTTCGCAAATACAGGAAGCAGCCTCAAACGCTGCTACAGGTCTCGCTGCAGCCGTTGGAAGGAATTTTATTGCCAATAAGCCTTTCCTGTACACGCTGATCGACACGAAAACGCATACTATTTTGTTCACGGGAGCTTTCTCTAAACCGGAGAATTAGCTGTAAAATCCATGTTGAGTTGTGACAAAAATAACTGCTATTAATATTATTTTTAACGCTGTATATATATTACTGTGGAAATCGAATATCAACAGTTTTGTTAACTCCTCGGATGGTTTTTAAAACTCAAATCTCAAAATGGCGGATGATTTTTTTTTAATTTTACGATATCGTACATCGTAAATTTCATGTAATTTAAAAGTACATTTTACAATACATCATTTGTTATTTTTCAAAGTTTTGTAATAAATCGGGCCATTTTTTAAACTTATGCTGTCAATCTGTCAGTCAGTCTGGTCTGTTGATCTGTGCTTCATAAGGTTTATATTCGTATGTATGAAACTTAAACCTAATATGGTTTTGGACAGTCCAGGGGGTAATGTGTTATCCAATGAGCAAAGTTTATGTGTTTTTAATAAATAAGCTATGTCTTTGTTTTAATGACCCTTTTTTGTAAGTTAGTAATTCACGGCGGGACTTATATCTAACCGGTAAATTAGATGAAAGTCCGTTTCGAGATGTTTTTTTTTAATGACTTCACAGATTCACTGGTCTACGTTTAGAGATGTGACAGTAATAACTGTTATTAACGTTATTTTTAACACTGTAAAATGTGCTACCGTTAAAAGAACATGTTCTAATGTGTTTTGCTTAACTAATAAAAGTTATTATTTTTTTTTTTTATCTAAGTTTGATTTTTATGTATGTAATTTGAATAAAATAATATAAATGCTTAACAAGTATTTTGTTTTTTAAGAACCCGCTTTTCAAATTACAGATGTGATAATAATAACCGTTATAGACGTTATTTTTAATACTGAATGTTAATGTTATCGTTAAAATACAATGTTAATCGTTTTTTAATGGCTTATCAATTATTTCGTTGTGTTTTAAACATGATATATTATGAGTTTTTATCAAGTATTTCATTGACCTACTTTTGTAAGTCACATCAAAAATATTGAATTAAGATCTAATATAAAGGTTCGATGTAGTCATATGTTTGATATTTATATTTTAATACTGTCTGTATATCTCATTGACATACATAATAATTTGATAAGTAAACAAAATTATGGTTCAACGCTCTTGAATATTCTATACCAATGATCTTTTGGATTTATGTTTTGTAGACTTCTTACCAATTTTTACTATATTAAGTAGATCTTAATCGATTAAATATTGATTTTTTTACAAATTGAAATGTTTTTGACAGGTGAAATTGTTCTTGACTTAATTTTGATAGGTTTTAAAAAGTTAAAAACTAAAACAAGAGAAGTTCTTATGTTATAAATTATTTCAATGTGAGGGATGCTCCTGATGCTTTGATATGAGATTATCTATATTTGGTGGCAATTTAATAAGAGTAAATCTCAAATCCTCTCACTCAATGATTTCCAATCTATTTCTCTTTATCGTTATAAGATTGGTGACAGACGGGTACCTCTTTCAATGAGGTATGAAGAAGAAATGCTGCCAAAATACTATGTCAGAATAGTCCATAATGCGGGATATGTAACAGGTATGCCTCCTTCTCAAGCTAACATTTTTGGTATTAGTTTCTAAGCATGTAAATTTTTCGTAAGTGATAATTGAGACCAGTTCTTCTTGGAATATAACATCCAATTTTTCAACTTCTGATTTGATAGTCCACTGTGGTATATTTATACTCACGACATCTTCAATACCTAATTTCAAAGTCTTTGTAAAAGGCATGTAAATGTTTAACGTAGGTTAAAGGACCGGCTGTGAGAAATTTGGAAACTGGGAAAAATTTTTTCGTCTATTATTTTGCCTCAATACCTTAACTCTGAGAAGGAAAGCTGAAATAATAGACTTGGCCCTTATCAAATTTTGACTGTTACAGTGTAATCGCGGCTACTAAATTTACTAAAGAAATCTGTTCAATAAGCAATTTCTAGTTTCATGTTAATGAAATTACTTTATAATATGGGATCTTTAGTATCCAGTATCCAGAACAATGAGTCGATTACTAGTTTTTATCTTTTTTTTATATACTTTATAGGTAAACGTTTTGACCACAATCTCATCTGATATTAAATGATGATGTGGTCTAAGATGGTAAGTCAGGCTTAATCTAGAGGGAGGAGGCTGGCTCTCAAGTGCAGCTGCCGGAACACACCAAAAGGTGCTTGACGACAGATTTTCAACTTGAGGGTGGTAGCTAGCCAGACGGACTTAGAAAAAGCTCTATCACTATGCTATGGTTTCATCACGATGTTTTCCTTCACCGAAAGCTCCGACTCAGTTGCTTGGACTCGAACCTACGTCCTTCGACGCTGTGTCCGAACACACTACCAACTGAGCCATCATCGCTTCAACTGAGCCATCATCGCTTTTACTACAGACTATTACATTTATATGAAATCCACATTAGTAGACTTGACGTGACCTTAGGACTTTAATGACATGACAGGTCCTCTTTTGTACCCTTGACAACGTGCATGCAAACGTCATGATAATTGGTTTACTAATTGCGGCATTAAGGTGTAACCAACAAGCAAACTAACATTTTCATTTATAATATTACTAGCTTTTGCCTCCATCTCACACTAAATTAGGTTCGGGAATATTTTCTGGATGGTTACTGGATTACTGTTCTTTTCTGTATTACTCTGCTAACGTGTATGGAAATTTCATGATAATTGTTTGGTTTAATTAAAGCATGAAAGCGTAATAAAGAAACAAACTCATTTTGGCATTTGTAGTATTGATCTGTTGTTCAGATTATTCGCTATGTATTCGTATGTTACCTACATACACAGCATAGTTGAATATAACAATATAATACATAACGCAAACCAAACCGCTAGTTCAGCTATTATGAACGTTCCCGTGTGAACAATTGTGTAAAGTGCTGACCATAGGAAACAATGTATCGTGGGACAATCAAACGTAAAACAAGCATTCATATTCCTTGCTCGATCGCCGGAGCACATAGGTTAATCATTTAGGTTTAATTAAATATAAGTAATTAGTTATTATAAGTAAAGATTTTAAAGGACAAAAATAGCCTTTTTTTAAAACCTCCTACTGACGGCCAACTACGTAATTCGTATTTATATCGTGTCTATTATTGATAAATCGCCTATATTGTTGAGCTAAGACATCCGGTAAACACCACTTATCTAAATCAGCTCCAAGAAGTTAGTCCCTAAAATTCGCGTAAGAATTTAGAAATACATAGAGTGATTGCCAATCGATCGCCCATTTTTGGCTATAATTTAAATTTGTTTTCCTATCGATATAAAAAAGAAAGATTTATATACTGAGCGTGAGCCAACGTCCAAAAAAAAAATATTCAGAAGTTAGTAAATGTCAACGAAAATTTTAGAAGCTTGTCGTTTTCACGTCTTTTACATTTCTAATAAGTCAACTTCAGTGGCGTGAAAATAGGAGTGGCAAAAAATTGAGGGATGAAGAAATTTGGAATAATACAGATAAATCCATTTAATATGCCTATCCATTTAATATGCCTATCATTAATTTTTTTGAACGTCAAATACTAACAGAGGCAGGTATCGACCCCTCATCAGGAGCCTCAGCTTTGCGGTCTCAAGGGTCGGAAGTGGTGATACCACTGATGAATCAGTGGAAGGCGTAACTAACACTGGTGCAAGAAACAAAGAGGGAGTCTAGGGAATTTGGATCACGTTATTATATATAACGGCAAACTTCAATAATATAAAATAAGATGCTGAGGCTAAAGGTAAATGAGAGCGATTATCATCTATACTTGACCTGACCAAGAATACTTTTAGAAATATTAGTATTCCGGAGGAAAATCTTTCGATTTCCCCCAAAACTTTTCTATTAGCCATCCTTAGTTATGGAGATTTTCAGAAAAATATATAACCATGCCACCTCCTAGCTAAAATCGAGTGTACTTTGCCTGCCTTAAGACTAATTTTGGGAAATTCGGACATGATGAGGTTTATTTTCATTTAGGACATTCATAAGGGCAATCGAAACAATGTTGTTCTGGGTGAAAATTAACCTTAGTTCCAAAACTCTTCGTGGGCAGGCCAAGTATAGCTCTCATTTACTTTTATACCGAGTGTCCACTTTCATATAATGGACATTTTCTCTTATATATAATGACGTGATTCAAACTCCCTAGAGAGGCTTCTTATTCATCACTTTCTTTCGTGATTTGTGATAAAAAATTAATAAGATTAAAATGTTCCAAGTTATTTACATATTGATATACATGTATTACTTGACACTACACCATTTCTTAGTGATTTATTCGTAAGGAATATTCAAAGTTGGTAAATATAAATTCGTGGAGTACATTTAATTGCATAATGAATTTCATCTCCCAATATACTACATTCTCCCCCATTTCCACTCCTTAGGAGTTGACTTATCAAAAAGTAAAAGTAATGGATCTTTGAGGTCCACCTTGACATCTTCATTTTTGAATATTATTCAAAGGTTGGTCCACGTATACGTAAATCTTTAATAACTTGTTTTATAGAGATGGGTGATAGAACTAATTTTTGGTAAAAACGGGTAATCCCTTTAACAATTTCTAAATTCTTCCGCGAAAAGTGGAGGGCCAACTTCCCGGAGCTATCTAATTCTAATGAGCGACTATAAACTGTTTAATTCAATAGAAATTAATTAAAACCCTATAAAGACACACATTAAGACAAGGATTCCTTAGAAATCGCTTGATGATATTCGGTATTACTAACCACAAAATAATTAACATGACTACATATATAGTCTATAATACATCGGAGATTTGAATCGATGTCATTACCTACTGACAGTATGAAGTGTGCGACATTTATTGTTTTTTGTTGCCATATGTACCCTTCGACAGTGCATTCGCTCAAGGTATTTTTGATACAATTAATACCATTTTAACGAAAGGAAAGACCACAGTCGAAAATGTTCTTACCAGGGATCCGTGTCAACGCGACCATACAAGAGGCTTTCAGCAAGCCTTGACAGCATTCTCTACAGATTTCTTTAAGCGAGCCTCTGCAATAAGCGGTAATCATTTTGTTATCTCCCCATATTCAATATGGCTAACACTCGCCGTAATTGCTGAAGGAGCAGATGATGTTACTAAGCACGAATTCTTCAACATATTGTACTTACCCAAAGAATTGTGTGTGCGGAAGGAGTACTATCGAATAGCTCTGGGTGTGGAAACATCAGGAGCCGATGTTAAATTGTCAAGGAAGCGAGTAATGATATTTGGTAATGACTTACGTCTGAATCCAAAATGGGTAGATTTCGTTCGTGATATGGAGCTCCTGGAATTAACAACGGCGGCTAAGAATGCGAGTTTGGGGCAAAACAATGATCTCAGCGGAACATCTCTGATATTCGATAATTTGGACTATGATGGTTTGTGGACAACAGCATTCCCCAACGCAGATATTAAACTTTCACCATTTTACAACGATGACGGAAAACCGGCTGGTATGGTAGAACTCATGAGGATGAAGAAGAGAGTTAGATTAGCGCACTTACCATTTTTCAATGCCAAGGTATTAGAACTGCCCGTTGGTAATAACGGAAGGTACACTATGTTGATTACGATGGGTTTGGAAAACGCAACGATGAGGCGTCTTTTGGAGCTTGTACCAGAATGCATTCATTGTAGAGATTCTTAATAATTTGATAATGAGCCTTATACCTATAGAAATTGCTATACCTAAGTTTACAGTGATGACAAAGTACGACGCGAGGATGATTCTAGAAGAGATAGGACTGAAGAGTATATGGCATAATCCGGCTGCGACCAAGTAAGTTTTAAATATATATTTTGGTAAGGAATCCTCAAATATTTTTCGTAATTTTTTTATATGAGATTTTCCACGGTCCAATAATTGCGTGCTTATCAGAGTTTTATGAGTTTTATGCATAGTATATATATGTCTCCAAATATATATTAATTTTAATAGGTACTTGCATAAGGAAATATAATTTAAGAATACAATTGTCCTTTAATATTATACTTAGAGGTTATATAAAATATTGATGCCTTAAAAAACGAATTTTCCACAGATATATATCGGATCCCGCGCCATTATCGAGTGCCTTTATACAACAAGTGAATGTTAAGATCGATTCTGCAGGCGTTAGTCCACCGCCCAGAACAGACAGTAGGAGTCTCTTTACGGAAATACAAGAGATGGCCTCCAACACCGCCACAGGCCTCGCTACAGCCGTTGGAAGGAATTTTATTGCCAATAAGCCTTTCCTGTACACGTTGATTGACACGAAAACGAACACTATTTTATTCACGGGTGCTTTCTCTAAACCGGAAAATTAGTTGCAAAATCCGTTTAGAGTTGCGACAATAATAAATCTATTTACGGTTCTTTTTACACTGAAAAATATACTACTGCTAATATACATTATTAGTAGTTATTAGTGTTTTATGAATTCATAATTTTTATGTACTTTGAATATAAGATATTTTGAATTTTTATCATGTATTTTGTTTTTAAATAAGATCCAAATCACTTCATAATTCAGTACTACATGTATTTCATTGCAAACATAACTTGTTACATAAATACTTCATGATTCACCATTCTGGATTTATTCTAAATAACTTAAGATTTCCTTTGTGATATTTATAAGAGTTTGGGATCGCTAAATTACCAAAAAGAGACAAATATTAACCCTATCTTAGCGTAATTTAGAAAGAGAATTACAGCAAATATAATTATAAATAAATAACAGAAATAGAATAGAATAAGAGGTGAAACCGTTTTCAGACATAGACAAACATTAACAGTCACCTTTGAATTTGCGTACGTGCTTTTCCGCGTTCAATCCCGCACATTGCAATCGTGAGTGAAAAAACGCATCGTGTAAAGACAACTATTCTGCTGGTTTGACATTTACGGTTCATCAAAGTCATAAATGAACCCTTTTTGAAGTGATACTTCTTACGGGAGAGCTTTGAAATTCTGACCAGCAACCCCCTTTTTGTGTGAGGAAATGTGGTGGGAGTTAACACTGTGTGCCGGTTGTAGTCCGATAACCGAAGTTAAACAACGTCAAGCGCGGTTACTACTTGCATGGGTGACCAAGTGACTTTTGCTTTTAGTTGTATTTTTTTTTTATTAAAATGTTTTCCTGTAATACAAAAGTGTTACTTCTGTCGTGTGTCTATACGACTCGCCCTGTTTATTTTGCTTGCGCGTAGTTTTAAATCCGCAATATTGTCTAAAATGTTGATCGAAACTAAACTTAAACTAAATTTAAAAATGATGTTTAATCAAATATTGAATACAAAGATTAATACTTGTTTGTCAAAATATCGTCACAAATAAACAATCAAAGACGCGAGAGCGTAACAAAGAAACAAACTCACGTTCGCTTTTATAATATTACTAATTAAGACAAAGTTGTGTAGAAACTTGCAAGGACCATCCTCGTTTCATAAATGATTTTTTGTGTGAATGAAAATCTTAGAGATATTTTGTATTTACAAAGATTAAAATAAACTAGAAAAGTCGTTGAATACAAATCAAATGCAACTTTTTTTACAAAATATCGTTTAATCCAGCCAAAGAATCAGGAGAAGAAAAGGATCAGGGTCGAATTAGTTATATAGATAAAGTAACAAATGTTAAAGGCCCCGCGCCACCTTAATCCGTCTCTGGTTTCCTTACCTCCTGTTCCCTCTATAATGCAAAGAACGAGTACATTACGACATCTGAAACCAATGAATTAAATAAATCTAGAAGTTTTTTATATAAACCTCTGTATTACTTTACGACTAATACTCGCTGTACAATTACGTATTTCGCGAGATACGAGAGCGATGGTTGAAATAGGCTAAATATAAATCGAAACCGAAAATTATTCACATTCAGCATGTAAAAGACCCACTGAAGGGTCAAAAACCACTACCCTAAGGTAGGTATGGACATACTGACCCACGACGCACTGGTGATTTCAAACTCCGACATATGCACGCTTTTAAAGCGATGATGGCTTAGTTGATAGCGTGTTCGGACACAGCGTCGAAGGACGTAGGTTCGAATCCCAGCAATTGAGTCGGAGTTATCGGTGAAGGAAAACATCGCGATGAAACCATATCATGGTGGTAGATCTTTTTGTAAGTCCCTCTAGCTAGCTACCTTCAAGTTGAAAATGTATCGCCAACCACCAGTTGGTGTGTTCCAGCAGCTGCACTTGAGAGCCAGTCTCCCTCTCTAGGTTTAGCGTGACTACCATCTCATACCACATCATCATTTAACATCAGATGAGACCGAACTGCGGTCCCTCCGTTCCTTTTATACCGAAACGACAAGTAGTAGGGGAGAGTGAGAGTAATTGAATAACCCGATCTGTGGGGTTGGATGTGCACGTGTTGTTTACAGATTCATTGCTAGAGGTGCATATGACGGCACAGGTGCCGACACATACTATATATTACGTGTTTATATATAAACTAGCGGCCCACTCCGGCTTCGCACGGGTATAAAATATATAGCCTATGTCATTCACTGAAAAAATGCTTAAAATCGATCCAGTAGTTTTGATTTATTCATTACTGCCCGTGGCCCGCACGCGTTAAATTTGTAGTAACCTCAAAAACAACAGTATTTCTCCACTATTTAATTGATGTTATTATACATATAAACCTTCCTCTTCAATCACTATATCTATTAAAAACAAAACCGCATCAAAATCCGTTGCGTAGTTTTAAGGATTTAAGCATACATAGGGATATAGGGACAGAGAAAGCGACTTTGTTTTATACTATGTAGTGACTTATGTCCTGCGCAACTGTATTCAGAGCGGTCAAAAAGTTTACCGAGTACTGTATAAAACTGTTACTGGCATCAACATTTGTACAGGACTTGAAGTTTGTATATAAACCTCGTATCTGACCGGTAATTATTACTCTATGAACTTTCGCATATCAAATTTCATTACCCGAGGGTTTGGTTCGTTATTCTTATCGCATAGACATTGTTTAAAAAAAAAAAAAACAAAACAAAATATTAAAACAACGCACGAGTTCGTGAAAAATATTTAGTTTTGTAACTGTATATCTTAGAAGTGGGTGGGTTACTGTTCCTAGCGATTTCACATCCAGGTTGCACATTATCTATATATATAAAGACAGAGTATGTCTGCAAAGACACACGACAGAAGTGATAGTTTTGAATTACATTTTATATACAATGAAAAACTTTGTAATTAAAAAATACAACAAAAAGCCAACGTTACGCGGTGTTCCCAGGCGCGTGTCATAGCGCCCGACGTTGCTTAATTTCAGTGATCGGACGAGAATCAATTTTTTCAACGCTCTACCCCACACATTGTTTACCCCCACCACTTTTCGTCACAGAAAATGGTTGCCGATCAGAATTACAAAGCCCTCCCATAAGTAGTTTAAATTCAAAGAGGCAAAGACGAAACGTATGTGTGTACTTAGGTGTTATACCTCTATAGCTTAGAGAAAGACATTAAATACAATAGATAACGTATTCATTATAACTAACTTTAAAATTAATTATCTATATATCTCAATACAGAATCAAATAAGATACCAAGAAGAAGTAGAATAAACTATCAAATAATACTGTAATAATAATGATTTGTAATACAAACAAATAAAAAGAATACACACCGACTTTCATTCTCTTTTCTCACTCACTTACGTTCATAAATAGTAGTGGAATGACACACTCACCTTCTGGAGGAACAGTCACTTCTATACTTTCATTTAATGTTATATTTCTAAAAAAATTCTCCGTGAAGATATCCTGAGAATAATACAATTAGCTGTTACTATGCTTTTTTGACGACAAACAGATTTGTTTTCAACGCCATCTATCCGCTGATTTTACAGACTAAGCTATTAATTGTACATATTTTATTTTACCAATGAGTTTGCTTTTAACACCATCTATCGTTCAATCATCAAAAAGTAATCTATTTTTTTTATTCTAAGAAATTATTCTTAAGACTTAAATGTACTCTTTTAAAACCAGTCAGCTAACATAACTTAATTTTGAAGGGATGATGGTTTAATTGATTGCGTGTTCGTATGACGTAGGTTCGAATCGTTGCGACTGAGTCGGAGCTTTCGGTGAAGGAAAAAATCGTGATGAAACCATAGTATGGTGGTAGGGCTTTTTCTACGTCAGCATGGCTAGCTACCACCCTCAAGTTGAAAATCTGTTGCCAACACCACCTTCAGGTGTGTTCCGACAGTTGCACTTGCGAGCCATCCTCCTCTAGGTTTAGGATGTTTAACACCTTGGCCCACATCGTCATTTGACATCTGATAAGATTGTGGTCATTGTACCCTAACAACCTAACCAAAACGAAACCCCTTGAAAATATCCCATTTGTAATGTAATAAAAAAAAACATTTTTCCAAAGTGGTTTATAAATGACAAATGCCTGATGTAACAAACGTTAAAACAAAAATACAATGGAATCGAGAACCTTCTCCCCGTTGAAGTCTGTGAATAAAAATAAAAAAAATTAAATGATTCAAATATTTACCATAACAGTATACCCGTCAGTGCAATTCAAACCGTATTCCCCGGGTGTGATAGAGACAGTGTACTCTTCAATGTGCAAATTGACGATTGCGAATGAGAAAGATAGATAATTGTCTCCCTTCATTGGCAGATGTGGCTTTACCCATAGCGTGACGTCATGACCCATCTTAAAATAAAACAGAGAAGACTCAAGCGTATATATTATACTAGCTGACATCCGCGACTTCGTTTGCGTTGTTTATTATCTTAACAATATATTTTATGCACAGAAGAATAACATAAAAAAAATTGTGTGGTTTTATGAGACCACGATGCAATTGAATTTTTTTTCGAATCGTAGGCATTTAACCGAAAAATCCATTTCAAAAACTGAGTACAAAATTTATTTAAATCATCGAGTCGTCTCGAATTGAGCCATGAGCGCCGCCATATTGACCTTGACTGCTCTGCCGAGCACCTTTCACTTTACCCCCACTCCGCGACCGGCTGTTATGTGACATGCGATAGATGAACGAAAATAATTGAGGCGATGTAAAAGGTTTCACTTTAATAATTTAAGGCAAAAATATACTTCCTTAAACTTCTGTAGAGATTTTAAAAATCA
The DNA here is from genome assembly GCA_035772565.1 of Antheraea assamensis. Taxonomy (NCBI): domain Eukaryota; kingdom Metazoa; phylum Arthropoda; class Insecta; order Lepidoptera; family Saturniidae; genus Antheraea; species Antheraea assamensis. The sequence goes on along the minus strand of JAQQSE010000224.1, from coordinate 347,586 downwards.
CACTTTATTAAAAAATATATAATATTATATTAAACTAACTTTGATCGCAGTTTCGCTCGCGTTAACCAACATATGACCTATCCCACGGGAACAGTACATTTTTTTTCTGGCTGAAGAGTACCTTATATAGACATATTCATTTGTCCTTTTCTGAACTCCTAACAATATGTGTCTAAAATTACAGTGAACGGTTAAATAGTTAATGTGTGAAAGTGTACAAATAAACAAACATAACCACGTTTGACTTTATAATATTAATAAGGTTGTAGATGCCGTGACATTTTTTTATATTTTTATATTATATTATAGGGGGCAAACGAACAGGTGGGTCACCTGATGGTAAGTGATCACCACCGTCCATAGACACTAGCAATACCAGGGGAGTCGCAAGTGCGTTGCCGGCCTTTTAATATACTCGTATGTGGGCCTCCGGCGCTCTCACTGACCGAACGAAACGCAACAGTGCAACCACTTTTACTTCACGTCGGCTTTCTGTGAGAGGGTGATACTACCACGCGCGTCGGGCGAGCCGACCCATTCATGCTGAAGCCAGTAATAGCTTCAGTGTAGCTCTACCACCTACAAAACCACCTGAAATACCTTTGAAGTAAAACTAGAAAAATTGGTCTAAATCTATCCAATTTTTTTTACTTGATGCGCGCACAACGTAGAGTATCTTTTACTCTTTTACACACATTATATATGTATATACTTTCCTTTGGGAAGAGGCCTATGACCCTTCAGTAGGTCTCTTACAGGCTGATGATGATATAAGTATATATATATACTTGTAAGGCCGCCAAAATTAACAGTTTTGTTTGTAGCAAATAATATCAAAATCAATTTTAAATGAAACTATATAACTCTCGTAATAACTGGATTCTGCGAAGTAATTAGTTCGCTAGCTTTTCCAAATCATAAACTATACTTAATAAGTTTATTTATTAGAAATATAAGCTGAAACGCTATTTAGGATTCCCAACTTTAAGACAAGCTTATATAGCGTATAAAATATTACAGTTAAAATGTATTTTTTTTAGTTTCATATATCTAACGTTCACCCTACATACAGTATACGATAATTCATTATTTTCAGTTATAAGTAATTACGTTGAGAAAATATGCAATATTAGACGACTTATTATCGTTACAAAATGTACCATAATTTTTCGCTTTTGTGTTAGGAATTTCATACATCTTTATACGGAACAAACTTTATAAAAAAAAATTCGGGGCACTTTTATGTTACAATGACGTTATCGTAACTACAAAAGTTACGAAGTAATTCTTGTGTTAAAAATGGGTATTTTTCCGGCTTTACCTATGTACATATACATATATATATATAAAATAATGGCTTGCTATTTTCGTGGTTTTATTTCCTTATTTACGTAATTATTTCATATTCTTGCTACGCCTTTAAAGTTTGCACCTAATTATTCTTAAATACGAGTACGTTTTAATTTTTTGGTATCATGGTTAATCCAATCCCTCCCCTCGGAATCAGATCTATGCCCAACAGTGCGATATTCACGAGCTGATTCAATAATAACCGAGAGTCTAAGCATCAATTTCCAAGTATGTACATATTAGCTAATATGGAACTGGTCCCCAAACAATTTTCATTCCTCTCTCCTCATAAAAAGTTGTTAAAAGAATCAAGCGTCCCAATTTATCGTATTTTTAACCCCAATAGATTTTCCTTTGTTGTGTCTACCGTCAGTTAAGAATTTTCTATGTAATAATCCGACCCCATTACCCAACTGGGTTTAGCTTTTATTTCGGTGAGAATTACCTCCATGACATTGGTGTGTTTTTACTCGACTTCAAAAAGGGCCGTTCTCAATTCAATTGTATTTTTTTTATTTGTGTCTTTTAATGTTATTCACCTCAGAACTGTGTATTTTACAATCCGATTCGGAAAAATATTTTTTCATTGGGAAGGAGATATTTTCAAAGGGGTCCCATTTCATTAGTATTGGACCTTGTATTTCGAAGAAAAACCAGGAAACTCCATAAAATCTAATAGGAAAGGAATAGCGATAGGTTTTAAGACAATCCAGGACTGGATTAGATACATAATTATGGTCAAAGACATTCTGATGATTTTTTTAGAGTAAATATTTTTAAAGTCTTTTATATTTATTATATAGTAATATAATTATATAACACTTTTATTGACTTGACCAATATTAAGAAATCATTCAAATGATACAAACTTTTTGAAATCTATATATTCTGTTGTCATATAAAAGATGACAACTTTAAAATAGTGAATACAGATAAAATAAAAAAGGCGATCAATACAACATTAAAAACTCCAGTATGTAGAGATGCTCGTTATTGCGACAATTAATAATGTAATGTATGCATTACATATAAGGAATCATGATTTCTAAGCAATGTATGTAAACAAAGTTATTCTGCTATCATTCTGATATTGTTCTTCTGCTGTTGGTTATTCGTTATCAATTATTATTATTGGCAATGACAAGCGTCGGCCGTTGTTATAGCAACGTATAAACGAACAATCATTACGCAAAAATCAATAGGTGTGAAAATAAAAACACTTCACGTTACGAAGTCACTACACGAACAATCACACTAATTTAATTATCGTGCCGTTGTAATAAATCGCAATACGATACAAAACAGCAAATAACTCGACAGCAGAATAACCGACAACAGATTTTAACAATATAATTCCGGTGTGCCTGTGCTTGTAATTCTTCTCCTGAACGGACAACTTGACTACTCTTGATGGATTTCTTGTGTTTATAGAGTAACCTGGATTTGTCCTAGCTATAACTGGAGCCGGTAGACGACGGTGCTGTTGTCGAGAACTGACATTTTGTTGACCAAATTTCCATAATTTATTTAGGTTTTGTGGCAGAATCATTTTTGTCTACCAGGTCTGTTAGCAATATAATAAAATCATGTTTTTTTTTCTTCTGACTTCAGTTCCCTAGGAAAGTACTGACCTAAATTGAATGTAATTTTTAAGACTATTTCCGAAGAAGCATTTAGGCTACATATTGTTATGCTTTCCTAGTGAGGGCTAAAAAAACATGTAAAAATACAATTATAATATAATTCAATTCATAAAGAATAGTCAAAGCGTATTCACGTGATCGGCTCCGAGAGCAAAAACTAGTTGGATGAAACTTACATCATAAGGTTTGGCCATGATCCCGAGCTTGTCCTGGCCCACGGCGATCAGATTTAGATTCTGCAGGAGAATTCTCTCAAAGGGTCTCATATGTGCCATATTACAACTAAGCAGTATCGGAGCAGAGAGCATCGAATATACTACTATTTGAACGCGGCTTTGGCCCTCTGTCAGTACTCCAGTACCGAAGATCAGCTGAAAAAACAGCGCAAGCAATTCAGTACGCGTGAGTCACGTGACGGAAGCTTCTAGAAATAATGTTTAAAGCTTGTACGCGTTTTTTATAAACTAAACCCAAGCTGAAAGTATGACAAATTCTCTTATTTCGTTTCACTCTACCTCTCGTTATTGGCTGTTAGGATAAGATCGTATTGTCAGACTGGACGGTGATCACCAAACACCACGGTAATACGCTTAAGCGTGTTTTTTTGATTTTTCTTTTTATGCTAACTCTTCAAAATGACTTGCCAGTGATAATGGAAAGTACAGTACAATCCTAAAATAAAGGCGACTGGCGGTGATGAAGTATATCAGCAGTCGTCACCGTCATGCCGGCCTACAGAAGTGCCTGTTCACGCCTCATTTGAAGAACCCGATTCCAAAGAGGAAAGGAACCCGCTGGTGGAAAGGTTATTTATTCATATACACATCTTTGAGGATTTTTGAAATTTTCGTTTTTGCCCGGATACTTGCTATTGTGTAACTCTATGGACTTCTAGGTATATAGCACAATAATTCTTTTCTAGTTCTCGTCACATTTCGGGATCGTGATGAAACCATAGTATGGTCGTAGTATGGTATCTTTCGGAGTATTCATTGTCGAATAATTGATACAACAAACCATTATAATAATATAAACTATCACTACATAGTATAAAACAAAGTCTCTTTCTCTGTCCCTATATACCTTTGTATGCTTAAATCTTTAAAACTACGCAACGAATTTCGATGCGGTTTTTTTTTTTTAATAGATAGAATAATTGAAGAGGAAGGTTTATATGTATAATAACATCAATTAAATAGTGGAGAAATACTGTTATTTTTGAGGTTACTCCAAATTTAACGCGTGCGGGCCACGAGCAGTAATGAATAAATCAAAACTACGGGATCGATTTTAAGCATTTTTTCAGTGAAGGACATAGGCTATATATTTTATACACGTGCGAAGCCGGAGCGGGTTGCGAGTTTAAATATAATAGGAAAATAAATATAAATAAAATGACATGTCATTTCATTTATAACAGGAATTTGTTACTTAGTTGTGTAGATTAGAAAAGTATTCGAACAATTTAAATTATTGTCTGACAGTTCATATGATACGAGTAGTTCGAATTATTCGTACTATTCACACATCCCTCTTTATTAAATTATAGGCTTAGTTTAACTATGCTTTCTCACCATGTCCGGGTCGTTCCAATGTCCGGGACCGTTATGAGGCGATAATGTCTCATACTGTCTTTGATAGAAATGTACGATGTCTTTAACCGCCGCCCAGGATAAACTCACATCGTGGTAATTCCGCCACAAGTTGCAGTGTGGAGATATTTTTGTTAAATTTGGCTAAAATAATGGTATATATATACATAAAATGATAGGTCTACGTTTGTACACGCATCATTCAAAACCTACTGGATAGATTTCGACTAAATATTTTAACTTTACTTCTTAGATATTTTGTCTATACATTTTTATATAAGCATTACGTGTTTAGCAATGTGCGAAGTGGGGCAAGCGGTGTGATGTGCATACGCAGAAAAGTGGAAGTAAATTGACAATATAGTCTATAAAGAACTTTTGGAGGTAAAATATATCTTTACTCTACATTAATAAAAATGGCGTATGTATTTAAAAGTTAACCGAAATCGGTATGAAAACGTAAATATCGGTCACCTTACTCTCTGCGTGTAAATAATGCCCTAGTCTATTACGAACTACTCAAGTAAACTTAAATAATCGATAAGCGAAAAAAATACGACAATAATAGACAAATGAATATGGCGACAATACTATCAAAGTTGACGTTTGAATTGTCAATTTACGACATTAAAAATGGAGTATGTGTTTTAAAAGTTAACCGAAATCGGTATAAAAACTTAAATATCGGTTACGTTACCGTTTGCGTGTACAGTCGATAACGCCCACATCTGTCACGAATTGCTCAAGGAAATTGATATAATCGATAAACAAAAATATTACCACAACAGTAGACAAATGAATATGGCAACATTACTTCCAAATTTGACGTTTAAATTGTCAATTTACGGCATTAAAAATGGAGTATGTGTTTAAAAAATTAACCGAAATCGGTATGAAAACGTAAATATCGGTTACGTTACCGTTTGCGTGTAAAACCGATAACGCCCACATCTGTCACGAACTACTCAAGGAAATTTGAATAATCGATACGCGAAGTTCACTCACCTTTTTATTATGTATAAACTGGATGTAGTACGGCCAACTGCAAGAATAGACCATTGCACGGCCTGTGTCGTTTAAATATTTGCCTAAATTGATGTATGCTGTGGAATCAAATAACTATCTATTTTCATATTTCTTTTATCTATTTAGATTATTCTTGGACTACCATCTTGTTTAGTGTTAAGTGACTTAAATCGGTATCTCCATACAAATCTGTTCATCTTGTATGTAAAAAAATTATGTAAGAGCATCATTTCAAACCGGCTGCACCTATTTGACCAATACTTTTTTGCATTATATTTGTCGGGACACAATTTGTATGAAAGAAAATGTTTAAAAAATTGTACGGAAAAGTGAACAATTTGGGTTCCAAATATCCATATAAAAAGTCAGTGAGTCATTGAGACAGAAGGCAATTAAAAAATTTACTTCAAAAATTTGGACAGAATTGACATTCAGTTACCAATTTATTTAATTATTTAAAATTTATTTCGTGATAAGTCGTACTGTACAGGGAAGATTTGGACTCAATTTCCCCGTTAGTAAACTAGTGCGAAGCCGAGCCCGTGACCTAGTATAGAATAATAACTGACTCCCATATCAATGCACAACTTAGGCTACTGAGACTAAGGCTGTAAAATATTGCATGCCGTTTACCTTTACATTGTATTAAATCCCTAAGGTGGTGAAAAAAGGGTAACTAACCATAATAGAAAAATAGGTCCTTTATAAAACCTATGTAAATACAGTATGCGTGTGTGCACGCACACATGTGGGATGTGTAATGAATTAGTGAATGCGATGTCGCTATATCGCTCTAGCAGTGTGCCCGATGGTTCAACTCCAGAGGATTAAGCCTATCTAGCCTGTAAGTTTCTCCGGACACTAGATATACATCAGCTAATCTCAATAAATAATCATCGACCATTTACCGCCATGATGTACTAAACAGTATAATTCAGTAGTAAACCCTCTTCACTCCCAAAATTTGGGTACTGGGCCTTTTAGAACTGCCTAAGTCACGGTCTCGTACGACGGTAACTTCCCTTTACATTATATTTTTCTGTTATCGCTGTTTATCAATTTAATTTTATTCAAACATAAAAACTTCGGTTATTCCTGTGACAAATCTCAATCGTATTAGAATTAACTTTACATAGTTATGTGTGATTGAAAATATATTAACTTAATTGCCAGATAACAATTTACGTAAGCGAAACCGTTATAAGTCCTATAAAGAAAATCGCTCATTATTGTGGATTTATCGGTGATTTCCTTTGCCATCATTCGGGTTATCTTCGGTGGAAATACAAATATTTAGTTTCTGTCCTAAACTCTGTTCTAATGTTATTAAGAGTAGGAATTGTATGAAAGCTATAAAAATAAGTTTTCGCCATTTGTATGGTGGTAGATTCTATCAGTTATAGACACTCTATCACCCTGCTTTATACACTTCAGTAGCTACATACTGTGGCATATAATCACAAGCAGATGCGTGATAGTTGTAATCACATTACACACCTTCATTAAGATAACTCTCTCCAACAAAACATCCGTCTACTTTCAAGTAATCGACGTCCCACATAGCAAAGGTTTTCGCATCAATACTGAAATGGTTTTTCGAGCCTGGATAACGCATGCAAGTCGTATCAGCTATGTTTGTATACATGCCGAATTTTAATCCTCGCGCGTGAATCTAGAAAACCATGAAGTGATATTAAAAATAGTAACAAAAAAATCCAATTTGTTTTTTACAGACGCATAGGACAATTAGACATACCAACATTATGAAAAAAAGTTATAATCATTGTATTTAAACGGGTAAATCAATTACTAACATAGTCAGCAATATACTTCATTCCATTGGGGAACCTTGTACGATCGGGAACGAGTCTATTATGCACATCCCTGCGTTTCTCGGACCAACAGTCATCTATAATTATATATTCATATCCAGCCTCTTGATAGCCGTCTTTGTAAAATGTGTCTGCCACAGACAATATTAGGTTTTCACTGAAAAATATTTATTACACAGATATAAATAAAAATAATACAATCTATAAATATATATTTGTATATACATACATATAATGAAGATACTGTTCTTCCGAAGTTTACTACGAAACTACTGAATGTATCGTCATATGCTATTTCTATAAACTGCGTGATGACGCTTCGGCTACTTGTCCCGCTAAAAACTAACCTCAAAATTAATTACCATAAAGGCGCATAGTAACGTTGGCATACCTTTGTCATTTCAATAATAACTTAGAATTAGCGTTTCTAAATTCCTTTGATGTATGTTAAAACCACGTGCCCAGTCATCGTGCTGCGTTTATCGTCATGCAGGACAATATTTCGTAACGCATGACGATAATATCTTCCCATTCCTAAATTTATTGTGAGCATACATAAAACTTCGTGGCGATACACGCAGGTATGGGAGTAGCAATAGGATTATGGCCATTCCATGTGAAATATTTCGTAGATGATTCTACGCAATTTATTTTTTAAATTCGAACAAACGTTTGCCCTTTTTTGTAATGCCCAACGAAGTGGGTGGGAATCACAGCTAGTAGAATATGTGTTCGTATTATATAAAACCAAAACAGACAAAGCAGGACTGATCTATAACTTGATAATTAAAAAAAATAAACTGACAAATTTTAACTTTATACAGAGTTAATTATGGTGAATGTTATACAAACAATTTAAGATGAATCTCATAGAAACAAAATCATCAAAAATAATAAAGAAATGTGTTACCTGAAAACAAATACAATTTAAATTTATGTATGGACTAGCTGTTGTCCGCAGCTCCGCATGCGTTTTTTTATATAATTGTGAATGACTTCTTATAAGATCAGATATCTGTTAGTGAAAGTTACGTGAAAAATGGTTCAAACGTTTTGGTGATAGTACTGCAAACAAAGCCATGGGTAAAAGCTAGTCCAAAATAAAAAAGCTTTAATTACTTTTTATAACGTTAGCTATCTGTCAGTGAAAGTCCCATGAAAATAGGTCCAATCGTTTTGGAGATAGTACTACAGACGAAGCCATGGATGACAGCTACTCTAAAATAAATTAGCCTATGTCACTCGCTGTAATTTTAACTATCCATCAGTGAAATTTCTGTCAAAATTGGTCCAGCCGTTTCAGAGATTACCCGGAACGTACAGACAGACAGACAAAATGTTTAAAAATTGTATTTTTGTTATCAGTATCGTGTATACATTCATATCCAATAAGTAAAAAGTTGTTATTTTGATATTACAAACAGACATTCCAATTTTATTTATATGTATAGATAATTATTGTGAATATTATAATAGCATTTTTGGTTGAATGTAATCCAATGAAAGTTATCAAAATACATAAGAAATGTTTGTGTTGCTATATATGTATCTCATTTCAACACATCCACACATTGCAGCCTTTGAATTACTATGTTCATTGTTATAATTATTACAATATACATGCAAAAGTTGTAGAACATTTTCAAAGTTCAACTGTGGAAGTATGTAGTCTACATTTTATGTCTACTACATGTAGAAATGAGTATAGTAACAATACTCCAAAGTTAAACTTTGAAAATGTTGTATAACATAGACCTGGTATGTAGCAGTAGAGCTCATATTGTTGTTACAGTCTGAAGGATGTGTTTGAAAAAACATTTTGGTTCACAATTTGTTACAACTCAGTCGTAGCTACATTAACAGAAGTATGATTATAGAAATCACATAAAAAAAATTGCATTTGCTAAAACATACTTTATGTATGCGAAATGTTTCATTATGTGGTTTATTTATTTTTGTATTTATAATATACAACTTTCTTATTTTATTGAAATAAATGCTATTTATATTACAAGTATATCTGATGATATTTCTTTCTTAACACTAAGCGCTTGTTCTATAAACAGAATGAAGCTGTGATGGTTTATCAGGACTATAGCAGTTAGTTAGCTTGAAAAATGTATATATATATTTTATTTACAGAATTCTCAGTCATTTAATTTTTAAAACAAAACTTTGATAACCGGGGCTTACTTGATTTAAAAATAAATTAATAATAACTGGGTTCGGAAAAAAATAAATAAACATCAATACCTATTGTATGTATAACGTACAATATTATATATACTGACATAACTTAAGGATAAATAAATACCGATTTTAGATTCGTATAATAATATTTTAACTTTGTTTTGTATTACACTTTTGACAATATTACAAGTAAGCCCAATATATGGCAACATTCAGAGAGGCCTAGAAGATTGCTGAGAACTGTATACACCTTTAATTCAAATGCAGAGGAAAATAAAACTACGAACTAAATCAACAGAAATATATGAGCAGTTTAAGTTGAAAGACTTTACAATCACTAACTGATATATGCATATAAATACTTATTAGATGCTTTGAATTCATCCATACACCAGATAAAGAAAAATTTAAACAGATAAAATAAATTTATAGAAATGTAGATTATACATTGGCTATCTTAGACAGGCAGGCAAGTTTCATAATTAGCCTGTTTACAAAATCTCTTGTTCTGATGTTCGAAGTGTTTATATGGGATCTAAAATGACATTTAATGAGGCCTAAGAGTTTTCTGTTTTGTAGTTTTCAACAACCACTGCTTAATTTTAATTATACGTATATATACATATCACAATAGATAACATTCAATCATTTTACTCAAGCAAGTATTACAACAATAAACACTAACTTACTCTAAGCATTTATCTGGATTATCTTTACAGTCCGTACCACACATGTAATAGCCCCAAGACATCCACCCCATGGGAGGTGTTCGAGCTAGGCCGTTCTCGAGAACATTCACTTTGTCGAATAAACACAAGAAAAAAACTAGAACGAAAGTTAACGATGTAGGATACATTTTCCACGTAAAATTATGTTTGAATTATGGCTTCCGGTTGCTACGAGTAAGTTTAAATTACTATAAACTGGTACATATATAAATTACGAGATTTCCAGCTAAAATAACATTTTGTTTACATATTTGAAACTATGGTACAGATTTATTTACAAATACAGGATATTGGTAGCGTGCACAGATAAAAAGAAATAGGGATAGGTGTCATATTAAAATTAGTAGCTATTAATAGAATCGATTCTTATTTTTATAAATTATAAGTTTAGACATTTTAAATAGGATTATAAATTATTTTAGTACATAAAATAGTATTTACTGTACTCATTTCTTATCAATCCAATAAGAATATTTCATAGTAATGTTTTTTTAACAATAACATCACATAATATTTGAAAAAAGAGTAACATGTCAATATTATAAAAACAGTAATTGGCTATACACCAATATCTACTTTAATTACAGAAAATATAAATATCAGTAAACTACTTATGTTTCTTTTTTTCCACTGGTTATTTTTACCACGTGCTTCTATTTATCTATTTCATTGTTTGTAGTAAGTAAATAAAAAAACTAAGAAATTGAGTTTTGTATTTCATTTCTTAATACGATATTCTACCTAATTATACTTGAAATGATCAGCATTACATTGCAAGAAGTTATAACCTATATTATTTGGATTGCTAAACATACCATATATAGGCATTCAATCCACGAATAAAGCTACAAACTTCCTATAATAAGTTAGTTAATTAAGTATGATAGTGTTATACGAAGAAGTAAACCGAGTTATGTATGGGTTCTGTGAATATTGACATGTATATAAAGTGTAAAATAAAACGGAAATAACAGTTAACAGAGAAGAAAGAGAACAAGAGTTATTGAAGTAAAATTATAGATGTAAACAAAAATAAAAACCATTAAGCTCTGTGTACAACTACAGTTGATTTTCCAAGAAGAGCAATAGCAGTGAAGTGAACATTAAATACAAGGCGCCACGTACAGATGGTCAAGCGTCGAAAGAAATAAAAAGTAACTGGTAGTCTATACAGACAAGTTAAGTGAAGGGACAAGCGAACCTTGTCTGTTATAGCTTTCAATATAACATTCACAATGAGGGTTGTCGAATAAAAAATTTACACTTTCTAATCGTACAAAGTTAATACATCTCAATAAGATGAAGATCCATAATACAATCTATGAATAAAGGCGAATGTGAATGTTAATATATCTTTTAAAAAAAGGTAATGCTCTGTGTTATTATAAATGATAGTAAACAGCCTTCAAGTGCTGATATAATATATACATTGTTATAAAGTAACATAACACACATAGATAGTATCACCAGAAAACCTTATTTGCATGTTTTAGTATATTAGTATATTATTAGCTATTTTTCTCGTCCGACGCGGCGTTGAATTTCTCAACGAATTAAAATATTTGTCAAAAATATATTGTATTACAATTAATACAACAACCCTAACAAAATGTAGAGCTACGTACGAAAAGGTAAAGAAATAAAACTTTGGCAACTGTAATAAGGTTTCGTGCACACTGTTTATTGAATAACGTACGGCAAAAAAACTTTCCTTTGATACACAACTATTGATATAATTTATAAAAAGAATTATACATTACAGAGTTACCAAAAATGTACGCAAGTTATTGTACCCTAAATCGGAAAGTTTAAATAGGGATGTGAGGTTCTTTAGATACACTAAAGTATTAGTGTTCGAAAATCGATTTGTTTTTCAGTTATAAATAATTCAATTATCCCATACGTTAAGTCCTACAAGTTACGGTGGTCGAGTAGCTTGATAAGTGGAATATTAATTAAATAGCCGTCAGTTCAAATAACGGATGAATCAAATAAGTTTTCAGAATTTGCGCATATTTAAATTAGTAATATTGAAGGAAAAAGTCGTAAGCAATAAAACTGTGGCTTTCTCAAATTTTCTAATTGCTGATACGATTAAGTCCATATCTTTCGCGGGAAGGGTCTTATGGCCTAACAGTGGGTTTCTTACAGGCTGATGTAATGATGAATACTCTTGAAACTGTAACAAATGTAATGCACATTGTCTTGTTGACAGAAAGATCGTGTGCGTCGAGTATGGGCGGAGATGGAATGGTGTAGTGTTGACATGAACGCGCTGCGAGTTGCAACACAAGCTGCGCCACAAGCTGCGCCACTCACCGCGCCGCTAGTTGCGCTTCTCACCGCTTTGCTCGTCACTGTGACGGCTCGTGTGCCCACACAAGAACCTGTCCTATTTGAAGCAGCTTTCCAAGGTATTGCTTTTTGTTCATCGAAATAGCATAATTTTAAAAACATACATTACCATTTTTCGTCATAAGATACACGACTGCTGACGAATCCTAATTTTGAATTGCTCTTATTTGTTGCTCGATGCTGTAATGATATAGCGTTTACTAGCTGAAAAAATATAGTGCGATCTAAATAGGCGTATAGGGCGAGTGCCTTGCGGAAACTTCATATCTGAAATATTCTCATATTATATTAAGTCTATTACAATTTCCGATTTTGTAGTCTCTTTCTTAACAAACGTCAACCTATAAGACTAAAAATAATTTTTACTTATCAGGTACATAGTAGTCATATTTTCGTGACAATATAAAGCATAATAATGGTCCTTTGCGACACATGTGTTATATATTCTCGTTTGGCGAAGATACCGATCACATTTCATATTTAACGGAGAATCATAACATGATAGAATACCCAATTTGGGCGTCGTACTCTTGTTTTGCCGTAGGGTTGTAAACTACGCGTTGAAGTTATTACAGGAACAATTTGACATGAAAACGACAGATGACGCAACGAATATTTATTATAATTTGATATACTTATATACATATATTTTATCATTTGCGGCACAAAAGATTTTTATTCTAATAAAATTTTATATCTCGTGAAAACAAGTTTTTTTTTTTTTACATTATAGGGGTAAACGAACAGGTGGGTCACCTTTTGGTAAGTGATCACCACCGTCCATAGACACTAGGAACACCAGGGGAGTCGCAAGTGCGTTGCCGGCCTTTTAATATATGTGGGCCTCCGGCGGTCTCACTGAACGAACGAAACGCAACAGTGCAAGCACTGTTACTTCACGTCGGCTTTATGTTAGAGGGTGATACTACCCCGGGCGAGCTGACCCATTCATTCTGAAACCAGTAATAGCTTCAGCGTAGCTCTACCACCTACAATTATTTACAATTTGATTATCAATTATAATACATCATTTGATGTAGTACTGATAGCGCAGTGGTTTAAGTAAACGATTTGTAGCTTTCGCCTAGTTGAGTATTATTGGTTGAAATTTTACACAAGACAATTATTGCTGTGATCCACAATGTTTGTTCTGAGTTTGATTACTCGTTTCGACCTATGCAATAAATTAAGTAACATGTGATTAAAGTACCAAATAAGTATTTTGTGTATTTTTAAAGCTGAAGTAGCCTAATTTTTTATTTAGGAAATAAAAAACCTATAATGATATGTATTTTCAAAAATACCAGTTGAATAAAGGTTCATATAATCTTTTTGTCCCAAGAAAAGGGAATCTATAACATAAGTGTAACAATTAGTGTCGTTAACTTCGGTCGCAATCGGTGCAAAGTTACCACCCTCGGGAATCGTATCGTATTCACCCACATACGCACTCATGTTCATATTCTATAAAAAGATGACTCTGCACAAGTTTAATTAAAATCGGCTTACTGTGAATACATTTTGTTATAATAATTAATATTACATGTTTAAATGGAAACTACTTGTTCTAAATGTTTGTTAAACTTTTTAGTAAAAACAAAATAAACGTGTAATTAAATAAATGGCCCAATGGCAGATTCTATGGAAATAACTAAAACAGGTATAGTAGTTAAATAAATATAAATTTCATTATTCAAATTGATTATTATATTTTCCCATTAGATTATATTTTTAAAATCAAATGACCAGGTATAAAGCTACAGGTATGCATATGACACAAATACTCCCAGAAAAAAAGGCAAATGTACACATATAGGCTTCTGAATTCCAAAAAAGATGTTTAAGGTTTTCAAAAGAACCGATGTGTAATAGTATTTCAAATGCTTGGTAACAAAAATAGTTATTTAGAACAATTAATTAAAAAAGGTTACAACCAGTTTTATGCAAGACAAACTTGTAATCGCTCTCCTGTAAAGTGGAGTAAAGTAATTTTGTTCTGTGTATCGTCCGATTTGTAAAGACCTTTTGATGAACCCTAAGTAAAATGTGAGTTGCCTTAAAAAATGTATTAAAATAACAGTAGAAAAACGGTTTAAAACATTGTCGACAGATCTATTCCATATTTTCAAACCAGACACATATATAAGTTTTTATCAATGAGTACTTACAGGCAGATAAACACCCTGTAGAATAATAAAGTAAATATAACGATAACAACACCATAAAAATTCATTGATAAAAACATAACAATAAATAAATAACAGAATAACGATATATATGAGGGATGTGTGAGGTGTTGTTTGAACAACATTCCCATTGTCGACGAATTTCATATAGAATTGAATGAATAATTAACACCTTTTCCACAATGGTGCGAAATTACAGCCGGAATATAGCGGGACACTCGGATTATACTCGACTCATGTTAGATCGTAGAGAGAGAAATTCTGTATGTAAATGTTCTAGTCTCGTCTGTGGGGTAATGAAGCCTGTAAAGTTAAACAACTAGGACCTACTTCTTCTTCTTTCCTATTTACTGCTATTATCAAGCTGATAATTATTCCTCTGTGCAAAATGTCTTGTGATGACTTCACGTGTATGTTTGTCTCTTGTAATGTAACTTTTGGTTTCATCGGTATGTTTGTCTCTTGTAATGTAACTTTTTGGTTTCATCGGTATGTTTGTCTCTTGTAATGTTACTTTTTGGGTTTCATTGGTATGTTTGTCTCTTGTAATGTTACTTTTTGGGTTTCATCGGTATGTTTGTATCTTGTAATGTAACTTTTTGGTTGCATTGGTATGTTTGTCTCTTGTAATGTAACTTTTTGGTTTTATTGGTATGTTTGTCTCTTGTAATGTAACTTTTTGGTTTCATTGGTATGTTTGTCTCTTGTAATGTAACTTTTTGGTTTCATTGGTATGTTTGTCTCTTGCAATGCATCTTTTTGGTTTCATTGACTTTCAAATCACAACGGTGCTAAAGAAGTTTTCACTTCATAACACAATTGTATTAAATTGTATCTACTGTTTATTCGTTATGTGCCAAGTTCAACTGACAGTAGATATAAGGTCACTTGTATTACTTACTGCATAGCGATAAATTGATA
The DNA here is from genome assembly GCA_035772565.1 of Antheraea assamensis. NCBI lineage: Eukaryota > Metazoa > Arthropoda > Insecta > Lepidoptera > Saturniidae > Antheraea > Antheraea assamensis. Next base: position 331,763 of record JAQQSE010000224.1, on the reverse strand, counting down.
CGGCTTTATACTAACATATTAAATTGTATTTATATACGTACGTATACAGTATGTATATTAGTTTAGCGGTAAACACAGTGTAAATTATATATACTTTGTGTAACGGCAGTTGTTAATAGATAAGTATACGTTATCCAATGCAACGCGATCTCATCGTTACTATTTTTAAGCTACATTAAAGAATGGCTATCTAATTAAAATGATTAGGGCAATAATTTAAACTAAGATAAAGTATTGTGTAAAATGAAGTGAGTAAAATATTATTTTATACTCATGAGTCGCGTCTTTGAAAAAAATGTGTTATACATTATGTTTTTTGGGTTTGACCATAATCTTACCAGATGTTAAATAACAATGAGCCCTAATTTAATAAGAAGCTAAATTATATTGGATTGAACGTAGGTGTCACGTCTCTATAAGTACACATTAACCAAACGAGTTTTTGAAATAACGATGTTCAATTGAAAATGAAAAGTTACTTTAATCGTAAAATTTGAGCTTGTGTGTATTGATGTGACGTCCAAACAAGCTTAAATTGTTTTCACCTAAGTGATTTTATTAGGAACTATCTAACTTTTGTTCGTGTAATAATAGCATTGGCATTACCACATCACTAGTTTTGAATAACGATTACGTCATTCTTTTGTAGATTAATTTTGGTAAAATGTAAATGTTTACCAATTACCTATTACATGATGTGGCTGGGACAATGTATTTCGCGCGCAAATCATTATTATTACGTTGCTACCAACACAACGAAAAAAATGTCATTACCAATTTTGGCGGGATCTTGGTCAGTCATGTTATGGATTTTATATTTTATTTATAATCTTGTGTTATTATATTTTGTAATATTCTTGGTGTTTTACGTAATAAAATTCAATTATTGTGCACAAGTGAAATGGATGGGAAATAACACCACGGAGCGTGAATTCTGAGATGTCACAAAACTCCATGGAATTTTACGTACGATTGGAGACTAATTAGGTATTAATATGTCTAATTTTATTATGTAAATAGTTTTATAACCAAAATTAATTAAATATGTAGTTTGATATAAAAGTGGAACCAAAGATGAAAGAAACAATTTCATATAGACTTACATGAATTACACAAATCACATATGGATAAAGAGACTATTTGCATTGTAATTTCATTAGCATTGGACCTTGGACTACCAAGATATACCAGGGAACTACTCCAAATCGAATAGGAAATGTGTAGTGACTGAAATATTGCTAGGCTTGTGACAATCCAAGACCAGGTGGCTCTAGGTAGGTCACACTAACTATGATGAACACGGGCACCTTCGTCGCCCTGGCAACTCTTGTACAAGCCCATTTGGTTAAGACGCATTAGTGTTCGTTGCGCCTCCCACCAATTCGTCAAGGGAGGACCTTCTATCTTAAGTCGAGGCCCTGCTGAAGTTCCAACACCTGCTGGGTCCGGTAGAAGTATTGCAGAGGTAGTTACAGGCCACCTTGTTGAAAGGAGCAAGAAGAACACCGAGGGGCCTTAGTCAGTACAACTATGGCATTACCTCCCACCTATGCAGTCCGGCCAAAAGAATCGAAGAATATTTCCTGCAAGAAAAAAAGCCTCATACTAACTAAGGGTGAAAGATGTTTGGGTAATTTTTTTTAAAGCAGTGTTTTTGAAGTCGGTTTTACATTTTGCAAATTTTTTTTTGTTCAAGTATCGTTCGAGCGTGATACAATTGAGTTATAATAAAAAAAAGAGTAATCAAAAGAAGATAATTCCGTGACCTCGATGTTATAAAAGCGACAATAAACGGGATTTATGAAAACATTTCTGGTTTATTCGTACGTCGTCCCATTGTTGGTAACAATAAAGCCATTATCCGACCAAATTGAATGGATAATTAAATCTCTCCAATAAAGCCGCGCTCCGCACCGGACGGACGGACAACGCAAATCGTCAGTACAATATTTGCAAATTGTGTTTAAACTTCACCAATTGAATTGCGACTTTTGTCTGTTGATATTAAGTTAGAAAGCCTTTTCCCATTTCACAGTCACCCAATGAAAATCTATACATGTATATAAAATAAAAGGTCTGCCGTTGTGTATGTCACTTAAATACTAGACGATAAATTTCAATCAATTTTTTTTAGTAAACATCTAGAAAAAAAGGTGACGTATTTTTAACATAAAGTTTCAAGAAGCTATGATTTTTGTGAAACTTCTTATGCCACGGTAGGGAATTATTTTCGTTACGCGATACGCGTTAAACGTAAGGTAAGTATGTATTTGTGTATGTAATGTATGTATGTATAAGTCGCTGTCTGAGTCTAGCACTATACCAAAAGGAGTAAATTTATAGTTATGTTACGATACTTTGTATAGTATATAGTTTATAAGCATTGTCACATACATATAATTTAATAAGCCAAAGAAGTTTAACTTCTTCCGCTTTTACGCACTGTTATAAGCAATACGCGTTCAACAACGTGTGCAGTGGGGTAAATGGAGAGGTGCGTATGCGTAGGAGAAGTAAAGTAAACAGATAACATTGCTTACAAAGAAATTTTTTGAACAAAATATGTTTTTATTTTAAAAAAATTTAATTTTTTCAAACGTATTCGCGGATATCTACTAGTCGTTACATATTATAAAACAAAGTCGTCCGCCGCGTCTGTCTGTCTGGATGTTCGCGATAAACTCAAAAACTACTGAACGGATTGTAATGCGGTATATAGAGTAATTAACGGGGAAGGTGTAGGAATGTAGTTTGTTAAGTTTTTTTTGTAAATTGGTTGAAATGTAATGATAATTGTTGAAAGAATCGGAAAGAGACAAGCCGCTTAGGAGTTATCGCCGAAAACGCTGCCTAATCACTTTGAGATATAATAAAACAATCCATACTGAGGTATTCCTCTTTTATAGATCTACGATGGCATATACCTATCTTTTTAGGATAGCTTACTATACATACCCATCTACATTCTAACTATGGTCACATATAATGAGGTAATTGGAAGGCTATTTAGACGGATTTAGAGTATTTATCCCATCATCATCATCTTACCCTTATCCCACCTAAGTAGGGTCGGCACAATATGTTTTCCTTTTCCACTCTCCCCTGTCAAAAGTTATCTCAGTACCTTTTATACACATAAGTATTAAGTATTTATCTCATATCAAACAAAATATATAACTATATATTTTTTATTATCAGGGTAGGACAACATCCACCGGGCCTGCTAGTTATTAATATAAATTTGATAAATCTACACGAGATTTCCTTAGTGTTAAATTAGGTTCCGTAATTAAGTATTTCGCAAGAATAAAACGATAGCAGAAAAGGAGAAATAAGCTACAAAATTGTCAAATACAGACTAGGTACGAGACATAATGTAAGTTAAAATATGCACACATCTGTATGAACTTACTGGTGTAAAGATATTATAATACGTATATACAGAGATAGGACTGTCACTGACGAGCTAAGTAACACCGCCACATATAAAGTTTTCCTTAAAACAACAGTACTCGCGCTACTGTATCCGTTCCAGGAAGTTCGAACGGTAACAAGCACAGGCACATGAGATTTTCCATCTTACTCAGTGAACTCCTCTTCAAGCTACACTGGCTCATAGCGACACGCCATGATGGCCGTTTTGACAATTAATAATTATGTTTGAAGGAGCAAATTGATGTTCTTTATTGTCAATAATGGCGTGCAGTTAGTACTTAAATTTATCGAATTTTCTAACAAAATTAATTTAACTTACCGATTTCCAAATTAAATCTATATCTATATATATATAAGCGAAATACCACTGACTGACTCATCACGATTTCTCCGAAACTGTATGTCCGATTGACTTGAAATTCACCATAGTTATTCCTTTTGCGACGTAGACGCTCACTAAGAACGGATTTTGGTTAAAACGCATCCTAAATACATTTTTCAGCTACAATTACATATTATCTTACAGACACCGATAGTCCCTGACATTAGGCAACCGTTGTTATAGTAACCAATAATATTATATCCGTTGCAATACGTTTAATTTTAGGGTTGTGCAAATGATGCTCGAATCGAACCGAATCGAATAATGATGTTAAATTCTAATTTGAATAGAAAATTCGACCTATTCCTATATTTTTAAAATAAGGTAGAATTAGTAACCTAATAGGTATAGGAAAAGTTACAACATTTTCACTATTTTAATAATTGAAATAAAAAAAAAATAACATGAAAAAACGATTATTTAAACATCAAAATTTAAATGCCTTTGAATAAGAACTTTAATTTACTATGTAATTCAATTCTACAATAATAAATTCCTATTAGTGAATATATTTCTTAAAAACATACTTTCTCCCTTAAATCTAAATAATTTTATAACATTTCAATTTTAACAAATTTTTAATATAAATAGCAAAATTATTTTATTTCAAAGAAATTGCAATATTTTTGTATAATTTCATATTTTAACTGATTTCTAGAATTTTGTGGTAGAATCACATACATTAAAAAATATAGTTTTAAATTTTGGCGCTCAAAATTCGTTAACAACTAATAACGTACAAACGTATAACTTTTACTATATTAGAATATTTTGTGTGGTAATTTATTAAATAAGAAATCGATAATAGTTCATAAAGAAATTTGTCACTATCGTTGAAAAAAAAAACATTTGCAAATAATTTTTAAATTAAAATAAATGTCATTTAATTTCTTGAATTTGTAATTTTCACTTTTTCCCCGTCACTTTTTGACTATAAATAGAGTATTTTTGAATGCTCTTAATAGCTGGTGTCGACTGTGATGGCGTTACTGATTAGTTCGTAACATTTTATAGTTATTGCTTATTTGACGCATAAATTAAATTACTTGACTAATCCGAATAGTTCAAATTGTTCGTATGTTCAATTCGCATTTCGAATTGTATTATTCGAATCAATTCGTTATCGATTAATTCGAATAGTCGCACTTCCCTATTTATTTTATGTTCATTGAATTAGTAAGTTTTCATTCAAAAACGTCATTTTAGGTCAGTATTATTTCGAATTTTTGACTTGCAATCTATAGATATAATAAATATGAAGTGTCTATATATATTATCAAAATACCTACTTTTTACTGACTAGATATGAAAGTGTATAAGCTACTTATAGTAAAAATCAAATTTAAAATTTTTGTCAGCCTGTCAGCCTGTATGTTCCGGGTAATCTTCAAAATGGCTGGACCGACGTTGACGGAAATTTTACTGGCAGAGAGCTGAATTTGCAGGCTGTATTATTTTAGACTAGCTACTATTCGCAACTTTGCCCGTAGCGGAATATCCGAAAAGGCAAAACCGATTTTTACGGTACTTTCACTGGCAGATAGCTGACCCCATAAGAAGTAATTTAAGCTATTTTTTTAAAGTACCTGTTACCTGCGCCTTCGTCCGCAGTGACATCTCCAAAACGATTTGATTGATCGTCACGGAACTTTTACTGTCATATAACTGACTTTGTAAGGAATGACTTAGGTTAATTTATTTGAAACTAGCTGTTATCTGTAGCTGTGCCCACAATGTATTCTACAAAACAGATAGAACTATGTTAACATGAATTTTACAGACACGTAGCTGCTCTTATAAAGAGTAATTTAGGCTATTTTATTTTAGATTAACTGTTACCCGCGACTTTTTCCTGTCCAATATGGAATCTCCAAAACGATTCACCAAATTTTAATGAGACTTTCACTGACATATAAATAAAGTAATGAGAACTAACTTGAGCTGTTTTATTTTTAACTAGCTGTTACTCGCGATTTCATCAGTGTGGAATATCTGAAACGATTAGACCAATTTTTACATGACTTTCTCTAGCAGATAACTGCAGTTATAAGAACTAACTTAGGTTATTTTATTTTAGACTAGCTGTCACCCACGACTACTTCTGCATGAAACTTAGCAAAAGTATGTTGTTCACTGTAAGCATGTGCGTGAGGTGTGCACTGTATTGGACTCCAAAAATTAATATATTTGTAATGAATATATGAATGTATGTAATTTGCTTAATCTGTCTTTTGGTCAAATTGGCATTTGTTTTTATTTATCGTGGTCGCGTCTACATAACTCATTAACCATAGCTCCGGGAAGTTGGCCCCCCATTTTTCGCGTAACGATTTTAAAATGCGTAGAGGGTTTGCCCATCGATTTCTCATTTTTGCTAACCATTTCATTTTTTTTGCCCGTCTCTAAAAAAAGTTATGAAGATTTAAATTGCGTGGTCCAGCGTCCGAAAAAACTTTCAAGATGGATTCTTGAAGTATGTCGTTTGCATATATTTTTTGACCAATTTTTACTTTTTGAAAAGTCAAATCCTAAGGAGTAAAAATTGGGGGCAAAAAAAAGCGGAAGGTCGAGAATTTTGAAATGACGCATTTGAATCTACTTTATTTATCCACCTTTGCCCATCTTTTTCTTTATTAAAAAAGTTAATTTTTAGGGGGTAAAAGTTGGAGGGAAAAGAAAATATGAGGGGTCAAATTCATCATTTTTTTCGATTGCCCACCCTTAGATACAGAGATATTTTACGAAGAATATGACTTTCTATACTCTAGCAATAATCGAAAGTGTTTTGCAAATCACACGATTAATTTTGAAAAACTGGGAGTTAATAAGATTAATTACCATACAGAAGGATATCCTTTCAATTGCTCCACTTTAGTTACAGACATGTCTTACGAATAATTTGTCGTTCTGTACTCTAGCGATAATCGAAAATGTTTTGCCTACCACACGATTAATTTTGAAAAACGAATACTTATTAAGGCTCATTCCTATTTAGAAGGACAGTTTTTCGATGGCCCATAACTTTTTTCGATTACTCGCCCATGCATAATTCTAAAATTCTCGATCCCACAAATTCTCTTTCCCCCCATTTTGATCCTATAGAAATGTACTATTCAAAATGGTAAATGATGGGCAAACGTGGGCAAAAGATATAGGTTCAAATGCATAATTCCAAAATTCTGCGTTCATCAACTTTTCTTCCCTCCCCCTCCCCCTTTCCGCCTCCTACAAATTGACTTATCAAAAAAACAGAAGATGGGCAATTTCCAAAAATTTTTTCGGACGCTGCTCGCGCAATTAGATCTTTCATAACTTTTTTATAAAGGTGGGTAAAAATAGGAAATCGATGGGCAAACCCTCTACGAATTTTCAAGTCGTTACGCGAAAAATTGGTGGTCAACTTTCCGGTGCTATTAACCGTAGCAATGTATTACCATATTGCGTCGAGTTCAATGAGCACTATTTTAATTCGAAAATATTAAAAACTGCTTATAGATAGATATAGAGTTTTTATTTATATTAATGCAAAATTTTAAGACTTCAATTATTTCTGTATTTTTAATTAAAAAAATATTCATCAACTCATTGTTTATAATTCAACATTATAATTAAGAGGTATTTTGAAAACAGAAGACATTTTTTCAATATTAGACCAGACACGTATTACCTTAACAGTTCCACTATAGAATTTCTTGCGGACTAGAGAAGTGATTACTTTTTGTATGACTGCAAATACTTAATTATGTTAACAATATCTATATAACAACATCTTTAAGAGAAATTGTATATCTTGAAATTTTCATTCCTTTCTTATACTGTGTAAGTGAGTACTGAAGGGATTATATAGCAAGGTAAAGTTCCAAATATGTTGTTGTTGCTAAATCTCATCCCGGAGACTGTTAGTATTTACATATTTAATGTACACGTTTACATATATCAGTAGGTGGCATGCGTGTCATATCTAGAAAAGTTTTAAAAGAGCATTTCTGTAATTCTACCACTTCTCACTATTTTATATTACTTTAATACAATATAACAACAGTATAGTATAACAACATATATAGTATAACAACAATATAGCTAACAGCTAGTATATGTATAATTATATACTATATCTTTATTTAACTACTACTATATAATACGGTCCCGCGAACATATTTTTCCATGTTTTTACTAACAACTAAACAGCAACGTTTGACAGAATCCTCAATGGATTGTAATTATTAGTGTACTTATTTACAATACAACTTGGCATTCATATTTTTCAAAATTCGAAATAATATTTTTATATCCTGTATATTTATAGAATTGCTGGCCAGCATATCTACCACTTCTGACAAACACGCGTCAATGCTTAATTCAAAACAAAGCAGAATTTCATTATATTTTTGTTGAAAGTAAACTGACATTTCACGTCACTATTTTATTGTGTCAAAACGGCCATCATAGCGTGCCGCTATTATAATGCTGACTGAAAGTCTCTTTGCTGCTACATACAATTTTTTTCCTATTCGAATTTCATGATTTTCAATTAACGACACTTTCTGATGACCTAGTAGGTATTTGACAGCCACTTGTCTTTACCAAACATGTGTGTACAAGCTTTTACTGTCGTCATAATCTTAATTAAATATGAAAAATAAATATTCTTATATGTATGTACGTATAACGTAATTTAATAACTGTACGCGTGTAGGCCGGAGTTTGATATTGATAAATGGTCATACACATCTGGTTCTAAGGTTGTTTGCGGCCCACATAAATCTCCTTTACGGCTCCTAAAGAAGAAATGGGACTATACTCACTAAATGGCCGGTTTATTTTTGCTTCATAAAATCGTACTTATTCGGTTCATTATGGAATATTAAATGTATATTCGTTTATAAATTAGAATTATTATGATTTCTGACGCTGAAATATTACTTACAGAATTTATATTTGACATTCGTTTTTTTTTGGCAAATCTTTGCGAATAGTAAGTACTAATTTGTGCTTTACCATAATCAACATAGACTCAACTAGTTCCCGAAATTCAACCATAATAACCAAATTCTTTTTTCTTCTTATATTATTGTATGGATATTATTATGAATATTTCCTTTTGTTATTTTTTTTAGGGTCCTTCAAACGAGGCGTGAAGAGCAACTTTCGAAGGTCGGCATGATTTTTCGCCGCTGTTTTTTTGGACTGTATAGTACTTTCCAACGGGTATTGTGAAGTCATTTTGCCGAACTAGAATATAAATTTTTTTTTATTGATAAAAAGATTATTTAGTATTGTGCAGATATTGTAGATTATAGATGTAAGGATCATGAAGTATGACGAACAGATACATGTTAATGCTAAACAAATGCAAATACAAAGTCCCTTAGTATATATTTTAACTATATATTTATTCATTTTGATATACTACTAATACTAAACCCAAACAGACACTTATACATACACGCAAATAGATACCCACCTTACGTTTAAAGCGTAACGCGTAATGAATTATTGTGCCTATAAGAATGCCGTGCACTTCAAAACCAAATTTTACTTTTAATTTCTAGTTTTTGTTTTTAGTAACATTGAATGTCGCTTAATAACTGCTACTACTAAACAAAATAATAATAAAAAATAGGTTGAAACACACACAGAATGAAGATGTTCTTGGCTGTTTTTTCTCTGTCTGTTTATATATATGGATAGGTTGAAGTTATTACGGGTTGTTCTTGTGAAATCTCACTTACTCGATTTCGACATTCCTTGTTCTTCAAATATGTGCGTATAGTATACAAAATCATCATTCCGCTCCCTTACTACGTATCACGCAAATGCAAACTGATAGCAGAAATATTTAAATATCGGCTACAATTTGACAAATACTTTATATACTTGCTATAATGTAAATTAAAATGGGTAATTTATATTTAAAAACTTACCTCTGGAAAGTATTTGATATTATGTACATAGAGCTTGGTTATATCTATTTAGTAAATACACGTTACATTTTCAAACTTTATAGATTTTATAATAAGACTGCAATTTCACCTGTTGTTGTAGTCCGGTGAAACTGTAGAGACCCTGCCAGGCTAATAGTGTACGTCAGTTCAAACAAAAAAAAAATCACCTGTTGTTAAATGACGATGTGCTCCGAGATGGTAAAGACGCTAAACCTAGAACGGGACTGGATGGCAAGTCCACTTGCCGGAACACACCTATAAGTGCTCCGCGACAGATTTTCAACTTAAGGGTGGTAGCTAGTCAAGTGGGCTTAGAAAAAGCCCTACCACCAAGCTATGGTTTCATCACGATGTTTCTCTTCACCAAAAATTTCGGCTCATTCGCAAGAACGACACAAAGGTGCGTAAACGTACGAATCCTTGTTCGACTCTCCGTAAACTAATGGGTGAACGACAATTCAGAGCAACCGAAATGGGCCGAACTGAGAATGCCAATGCGATATTCCATGCATAGTACATGAAAAATGTAACTCGAATGAAGCCGCGAGGCATATTTGGTGAGAGATAATGGTATAGAGCAGAGGTTACCAAACTTTTTTTTATTCTAGACCCCTTTCAAAATTTTAGTGGTTCCGGTGGACCGCCTGCAGGTTCAATCCTACCATATGAAGTCAAGCCAACATTGTTAGTTCTTCACACTATTGAAAATACACCAATTTTCATAGACCTCTGTTTACTTTTTTTATATTATAGGGGGCAAACGAACAGGTGGGTCACCTGATGGTAAGTGATCACCGCCGTCCATAGACACAAGCAACACCAGGGGAGTCGCAAGTGCGTTGCCGGCCTTTTATATATGTGATGCCTCCTGGCGCTCTCACTGGACCGAACGAAACGCAACAGTGCGGAACACTGTTACTTCACGTCGGTTTTCTGTGAGAGGGTGGTACTACCCCGCGCGTCGGGCGAGCCGACCCATTCATGCTGAAACCAGTAATAGCTTTAGCGTAGCTCTACCACCTACAAAAACTACTTTTTGTGCACCCCCATTTCTTTGTCACGCCAACGTACACCCCCATCAAGTCTGTCGTGGACACCTGGGGGTCCACCTGGATCACTTTGGGAATCACTAATATAGAGAGTATTTGTAACTTAATCAGATCTTTTTAAAGTAATTATATACTAGGTATTAATTTCAACATTTTTTTCGAAAGATACCGTAATTTCATAAAATCACTCATTATGAATTCTTTTTAAGGAGATCAAAAAATTCACGCCTCCCTTTGTGAAAAAAACCATCGACATCAGGGCGTCGACAGAGACTAATTGAAAACGATATACGTAACAGAGAAACCGGCCTAAATAAATAATTGGGTTGCGTCGTCTTTGTCAGCGTTGTAGTGTGCTCTGCGATTAATAAATTTGTTCTTACCTTTGATTATTTCTGATGCCCAGTACTCCGTGTATGTATTCTATCCGGATTCATTATGGCCAGTATTTTATTTTTTATATTTACAATAAAAATGGAAACATTAGCGAGATCTTTTTCTAAGCCCGTCTGGGTAGTGATCACCTTCAATTTGAAAATCTCTCGCCAAACACCTAAGGGTGTGTTCCGACAGCTGCCTGCACTTGAGAGCTAAATATCATTTAACATCAGGTAAGATTGTGGTCAAACGTAAACTTATTTATAATTCTGGTATTGATTACAGCCAATTCCAAGCACTCGTAACTAGGGTTGTCACACCTATGACATTTTTATTTTAATACGCACTGAGCAGAACAAAATGCATATATACAAAATCCTAAGCACTACTTTTTAATATTATAAACTAGCAGGCCCGGCGGACGTTGTCCTGCCCTGATAATAAAAAAAAAATACATATGTGCGTAAATCGCTTAAGACTTTTTCCGATTCTTTCAACATTTATCATTATATTTCAACCAATTTACAAAAAAAAACCTGGATAAATTATATACCTGGACTTTCCCCTTGAATTACTCTATCTATTGGTGAAGACCGCATTATAATCCGTTCAGTAGTTTTTGAGCTTATCGCGAACATCCAGACAGACGCGACGGACGACTTTGTTTTATAATATGTATTGATAAGCAAAAAGTTAATCGCAACATTAAAATTTTGGCATAGGATTGATCCGCTCATTAAATCGCTGTCAGTCGCAACGTAACACGTACCGTAGCATAAATTCGTTTTGCAGAAAAATTGTTATTGCTCTAATAGCTGCTAACACGAGAACTTCATAATGTTTGTTTTCCTTTTTTTATTTTCCTTTCAATTAATTATTCGTAATTAATTAGAGCTATAATTTTCAGCTCAAAAATAAATAAAAACGAAGACACTATTGGACACACGGCTATTTAATTTTCAAACTAAACATAGCTTGTATTTTAGCATTTAGGCCGCTAATATACATACATACATTTAAAATTGAGATACGGAACGAACAGTTATGCTCATTTAGAGCTGAAGGCTTCTAATGATCGATAACGCTAGTTTTATGGACTGATTTATTGTTTTTTTTTTTTAATACTTTATAGGTAAGCGTTTGACCACAATCTCATCTGATGTTAAATGATGATGTGGTCTAAGATGATAGTTACGCTAACCCTAAAGAGAAACTGGCTCTCAAATACAGTTGCCGGTACACATCAATAGGTGCTTGGCAAAAGATTTTCAACTTGAGGGTTGTAGTTAGCCAGGCGGACCTTGAAAAAGCCCTACCTCCAAGCTATGGTTTCATCACGATCTTTCCCTTCACCGAAAGCTCCGATTTAATTTCTAGGATTCGAACCTGCGTCCTTCGACGTTGTGTCCGAACACATTTTCAACTAAGTCATCCATTCGAACATAGAAAACATTTTCACAATATACATTTTGATATAACTGACAAATTTTTATTACTAGCTAATATTCGCTAATTCGTATGGGTTGTTCATTATCTTAACCTATACAGTAAAAAAAAAAAAACTAAACGCCTGACATACTAATCTTTGGGTTTTAAATATTTTTCCGTTAATTTTTTTTTTTACCACGAGTTTCAGTTTATGTTTCATCACTGAAATGAGTTATTAGATAAATTATATATTAATTATAATAACATTGTTTTGAAGTGTAATAATAATTATGAAGTTGTTCAATAAGCAACCATGCGGCGAAGGATGAAAGCATGTTTTGTATTAAAAGGATTATCTACGTAGTACACTCGACTGTGGTATAAGGCATAAGCGGGAATGCTTTTTTTAAATTATAATATAACAGAGTGAGTGTACATGGTGATAAGTACAATACAATTCAAAAACAACGGTCGACTCTGACAGATCTACAATTTATCGCTAGTCGCCGCTGTCATGCCGACCTGCAAGTATCTCAACTGCTTTCTGGAGCTACATTGGTGTATTTCGAAATGCGACAATCTATAAGAGAACTATTATGGGCTCCATTTATATGGGTCATCATCAGCCTGCAAAAGGCCTAATGTAAGACTGTAGGCTTTTTTTTTCGAAGGAAGGTATGAGTATAATTACCACGTCAGCCCATGTTATATTGGCGATTTCAAACAAGATAGAGAAGATTTCTACAGTGCTATATTTTGCCATATACGTTGGTCGTACAAGAACATCTCTCAGGTTCAGGTTTCCTCACGGTGTTTTACTACACCGGCAGCGGAGAGTGTTACCAATTTAAATTAGTAAATGTACGCGAATTTAGAAAAAATCGTTGATATGTGCCGGGGTTCGAATATGCGAACATTTACAACGGGCAAACCACTCGATCACCATACCTTTATACTTTACTTTATTGTGTAGATACAAATAAAGTAATATTTTAACGGAAGTAGTTTTAAATTGTCATAATTCATTCCTTTCGGTAAAAGATGTTTCGGCGTGCGGTCGAATTTTATTGAGCTATCTAAAATAAGACCTTCTAGACATTTACAGTCGGGTAACAGAGTCTACCATTAGAGTTGCTACCAATACATTATAATAGCTTATACCACTTTATTTTTGATAAATATACTTTATACTTTTGCATAAAAATCAAATTTATTAAAATATTTTATTTGGAGTATTAAAAAATAAGTATATATATATATATAGATAATTCAACTGTAACTTGTTAAGTATAAAAATAATATTTTGTCTTCTTCACTATAATTATGTATTCAAACAGCACTCGATTTAAAACGATTTAGGTTTAAAACTATTTTAGAAAAAAGGTGCGGACCAAGAGTCTGCAGAAAAATTAAATAATCTAAAAAAAACTCTCGAGATGAAAATCAGTCGCCAACCACGTATAAGTATATTCCGGTAGTTGCAATTGACAGCCAGTTCTCTGGGTTTAGCATGTTACGGTCTTGGGCTACCTCTTTGAATATCACTTAAGATTGCAGTTAAACGCTTATACCTATGAGGCATAGATTGATATAATCGCGTGTCGCTTGTACCAATTCAAACCGCTGGAATGAAATCAATACGCTCAGTTACTCGATTAATTGTGCGGCGGTAACAAATTTAACTGTTCAATTTAGTTATCGATTTCCGGGGATGAATGAAAAACGTGCCAATATGATGAATTTTCTTGGAGTTGCAACACCCGAAAAATATTCTCACTATTTATCTAAAATCGACTTTTCGCTGGTTTCTGTAAATATTTACATTTTTTTTTATATTATAGGGGGCAAACGAACAGGTGGGTTACCTGATGGTAAGTGATCAGCGCCGTCCATTGACACTAGCAACACCAGGGTAGTCGCAAGTGCGTTGCCGGCCTTTTAAATATGCAAGCACTGTTGCTTCACGTCGATTTTCTGTGAGAGGGTGGTACTACCCCGGGCGAGCCGACCCATTCATGCTGAAACCAGTAATAGCTTCAGCGTAGCTCTACCACCAACTAAGAAGTATAAGAAAGTAGTAAGTAATTTAGATAAAAACTAGCAGGCCCGGCGGACGTTGTCCCGCCCTGATAATGACAAAATATATACTTATGTGCATGAAACGCTTAAGGCGGCTTGACTTTTTCCGATTCTTTCAATAATTATCATTATATTTCAACCAATTTACAAAAAAAACTCGACAAATTATATACCTAAATCTTCCCCGTGAATTACTCTATCTAAGTCAGCATTACAGTCCGTTCAGTAGTTTTTGAGTTTATCGCGAACATCCAAACAGACAGACAGACGCGGCCGACGACTTTGTTTTATTATATGTATTGACAACTAGTTGTCATTTTGTCCTGGTGATCTACGTAATTCGATTCGATGTCCGCAGGTTCGAAATTCGAGGTATCTCGAATATATTCACCGATTTAAATTGGTACCACTATCAGCTGAGGGTGAAGGAAAACATCGCGAGGAAACCTAACCCTTGAGAAATGTTTTTCGTTTTACATAAAATCCTCTTTATATCGAAGTAGAATTAAACAAGATAAACACAACACGAGTAAAATGGAAGGTATAGGCTGAAATGTCCGTCCACACGATAGGTAATTGGTTCATCGAGCATGTTAATTTAATTGTACGGAACAGCTCTTAGTCTAAGGTACAGGCGCGGGCGATAAAATCTCTATAATCGGATGATGGACAGTACGCCATTATAGACCGGTGCTCAGTTTATCAAACGTTACGAGTCTACATGCACACAAGTTACATTTTACAGTAACGTTTTTTACAAGTTCTTGTAAATTCAGCAATACGAGTCTACAAGCTCACAAGTTACAAAATACAATGACATTTTATACAATTATATGTGAATTTGTATTTTTAATTTACAGCGCTTTTATTTTTGCTAGATTGTAAAATGATATTTCTTCTAAATTTAATCCGGGTAAGACAGAAATTACGATATAAAAATTAGTCAAGTTAAAGTTAACAATAAACACTTATTTCAAATAATGTGATTTTGTGACCAATTTTAGACTCAACAGAAGTTATCCAAACATTCGTAACAAGCGACAAAGGCATTTATGATAAATAAAACTATTAACACAAGTCTGAAAAAGCACTTTTATTATAAGTGATATCACTTGTAACTTGTAATTTAGACATGTAGTTTCGACTAACCCATTCCTCTAAAAATGCACTAATTTACAAGAAGAAATGGTTGTAATACAAGCTTTGTAACGTTTAAAGCTTAAGCGTTTGGCGTTTTAAGATCAGCCGTGAAACTCAAGTGCGGTGACGTTCTGTACCCTTTTTTTTTATTAACGTGGGGAAATCCATCATGGACACACCACTATCTCGGGGGGGAGAGTGGGTAGTGTGAAACTCTTACACACTAAAACCCCACGGTGTATCGGACGCCGCTTGGTTGGAGCGACATGGGATCGTGCAGTGCTATCGCCATGCCTCCTCAACGACCAGCTCGGCGGAAGGTGTCTGCCGAGCGTCGTCCTAACAAGGGGGGCAAGCTGGGTACACACCAGCCTCCACACCTCCTCGTCAACCGAACTTATGCAATGGGGAGATGGATCCCCGGCCCATCCCTCCAGGTTCGGCTACGGAGGTGGAAAGAGACGGACAAAGCGCCGTCTCCTCCCACCGATTCTGCGTTGGCGGAGAGGGTCACTTAGAGCATTCTCCTTGCGGACCCTCTCCACCGCCTCCTTCTGCGAGATGACCTCTTCGCAGAAGAAGGCCACTGCTTTCCATCTTGTTTCGCTGCTGAGCATGGGCACGACCACGCTGCATCCGCTAGGTCCTGCCGCCACCTCTCCGTCATGTCCCTCCGGACTCTTCTTATATCCTCTATTTCCCTGAGAGTTGGAGACTCTCCCCGGCATTTCTTAGCCGCCGTATAAAAGTATACGGCGGAAAGAACCTCTGTCTCCAGCTCCCAGGGAAGGGAGCCGGTGAGCACGAAGGCCGCCGCCGAGGACACCGTCCTGTACCTTCGTATCGCCCTCTGCGCCACAATTCGCTGTGCAGCACGCAACGCGCGAATATTGGCGGTGCAGAGGGCATCCGTCCACAACGGTGCCCCGTAGGCGGCCATCGACCGCACGACTCCCATATATAGAAGGCGGTAGCCGCCAATCGGCCCCCCTTTATTGGGGCTCGAACCGCCAGCGTCCGCCCAGGGTGAGGCCCAGATTTTCGCCCCAACCCTGATCCGGTCGCCCTCCACCAAAATGTGTGCCCCAGGAGGTGGCCCCCGCCGAGGCCCATGAAAAAGTAGGGTCTCGGTTTTTTCGAGTGCCAGCCTGAGGCCTAACCGTCGAATACGCCCGACCACTATGGTTGGAGCTTCCGTGGCTAGGCGCATCAATTCTCCCCAGTAGGGGGGCCCCCCTACTAGGGTGTCATCCGCAAACCCGATCCGGGTGTACCCGACTGAGTCACGACAACCTTGTATATGGTGATAAATTTGTGTGTGTGCACACATTGTTTTTTTTTATTACCGCTTCTCAGAATCAGCCACTATATGCTTAGAAGCAGAGATGTAAGTTGCCATACCAATAATATCTAGTAATCGTTTGTAGATACTTAGTAGTAACCGTTATTCTTGGATTGTACTGTGTCGTTATATTATATATTTATTTCGTGAATTTTAGTTCGTGATAATTGATATCTGTGGTTAAACAATATTAAAAGGCAATCAATTGATCCTCGCCGGATCTGACGTCACGACTACTTTGGGGAATAAATCTTATAAATATCCGCGAGCTCTGTGGTGTGATTCATTTTTGTTCTGTACTCGTATATCGTGTCACGAAGCCTCTTTATCTTCTATTTTTATAAATATTAAATTTACTAAAAGTGCCATTATAACGTAACACTAGACAGGATAATTTGTTCGTTTGACAGGTTTTTTTTGCGAGATCGTGTTATATTTCGGTGGTTGTTGGCGTTCATTTATCAATGTTGGATCTCGTTAGTTATTTTTATATGAAGGTATAAAGCTACATAGAGATCTTTCAGAGTATTATTAAGGGTATAATACATCATAATAATTTTTCATAGGGATCAACAATAGGATATAATTTAACAGAGGAGATTTAAGATTGCTAAGAGTTTAAGGATTAAATCCTAATGGGTAATTTTGTTGTTCAATAGTTTAGTTTTCGCTAAAACTCAAAATTCGTTCAAATACATGTAAGCACCAGTAAGTTATACAAGTAAATTGTATAGTTCACTGACGTGTACAGGTATGTATAGATTAGCTTAGTTACATTCAGGATGTTAGGTGACAGTCCAAGTCGAGGCGCGCCGTGCGCCCTTGTGCTGGTTGCCATTATAAAATCGGCTGAGTGCCTTAAGCGCTCCCCTTAGTAATCCTGTGGAACTGTAGAGGCCTTTCAAACCAACAGTGTAGTAAGTTCCGAAACAAAATTATACAAAAGACAGTTGGGATATATTCAATAATGTTGACAGGATTGCCAAATTGACGGTCAGTTGTTCAGCTGTTATTTTATTTGTTACATAATCGTATTCTAAAGGACAGATCAGTGCACTGTTTATTAAATGTTAAAAGTCATCTGTTAAAAGTGTTTTAACTTGTGCATTAGTATATTTTTACAAAAATATGTTTATCAGAACTACATGTTGCACTCTTAATAAGGTAAAGGCTTAGGAAATTGGTTTTTGGGAAACACCAAAATCAAATCGACGATCACAATTTTTTTACAAAATTAGCCCCAACTCCCTGATTGATTTACAACGTTATTGCCATGAAAATTTACTCTTTCTGTAAGATACACCTTGTAGAACTATTTATAATGAGCTCTTCTTCTATTGTAAAAACTAAAATACCTAAAAATTCAATATGTACCCTTACTTTATTAATGGTGCGATGTGTATTATACAAGTGATATTACTTGTAATACAAATCCTAATTCTCACTTATATTTGTGATTTTGTTTATCGTAAATGTCTTTGTAGCGTGTAACTTGTTGCAAAAAAAATTGCTAGTTTCCGTTGACTCTTAAAAATACAAGTGTATAGAAGCTAACAAGTCTTGTAAAATTACTCGATAAACGTATATTTTACAATAACTTGTAAAAAAAAAAAACTTCTGGTAACATTTAAGTTGTGGTGTGCTCGTAGACTTGTAACGTTTAATTGATAGGGCACTGGTCTGGTCTTATTTGCTTAGTTAGTAAAACTGCGAAACTGGGCCGCGCGCTAGTTGTTAAAAAACTCCTTGTATATTGACAGACTAGGTAATGAACCCTGCAACACCTCACCAGGTTTGGTTTTAATAGTTTCTAAACACGCTGCAGTGGGTTCCTTGTACCAGTTACTCTGGCTTTGATCAAAATCGTCTTTCGCTGACACAATTTGCTGTTCACTCTGAACCGTAGCTCCGTTATGTGCCCCCGCCGTATATAGTTTCGGTAAAGATCGGGAGACATTTTCATAATCAGTGCTTAAACCGATCCATCGACGCTTATATTCGTCTGCGATTTAAAAAAAAAACAAGCTGTTGATACTTTTCTCTTGTTTTATTTGTATTCAAAATTGCCAGAGGCGTATATATTGTTCGCAAGGAAACTTCCGTATTTTTTATTAAAGAAAAATTGTCATTTCACCAGAATGCCTCCCTTAAGTTGAAAATTCATCGTTCCAAGGAAAATTCGCCGGTATGCGCCGCTATTTTCCGGTGCCTTTAAAATTAACGATTCAATTTCAATTTAAAACGAGGAAAATATGATTCATAATGCTTATAATCTGTTGCATTTAGAATTTGAATTTCGTCTTCGGAACCATCAAATATGAATTCCGATGGTACGACTGCTTACTTACATTAGTTCTAATGAATTTTCTCTTTGGATGAAGTACGTTTCTTACTTAGGTCTACATGTACATTTGTGTGGAATTAAATGCCATTTTGTGTAAAAATAAATTTGTTATAGACACACATTATAGAGACGATGGTCAGTACAGTATCTGTAGTAGTATTCACACCTTTTATTGTTTTGTCATTATCGTGTTCTTGTACACTTCTTCCTTTTGCCGCTCTTTGTGCTCACTAAGGCTAAGTCGAACTATTTGCATTGTTAATGAAATCAAATTAACATGCTGTCTAGAGTCAATAGAATTGATATTGAATATTGAATAACCAGACACATTGGTTCTCTATGTCTACTTTATAGCTTGTACTACAGAGAATGTTCTGAAGAACTGTTAGATATCGGATTGAAACATACCCTTCAAGGTTGGTAATACAAGAATGATGATCCTGGTGTTGCAGCTGTCCATAAGTTATGGTAACCATTTAAAATCAGATGAGCCGTCTACCTATCTGCTAACAAGATATAATAGGATCAGGTTTCTTTTGGCCGCGTCGTGGTTCGCTTATATATTCAATAGAAGCTAGGAATGGAATATTCTAGAACGCAATTAAATTTTGGTTTATATCACTGACAACGTTTAAAGGGAGGTATCGTTTCGAAGTATTTTTAGAACTTGTTTGAAGTGTTTATAATATTTGGTTCTATAAGATTTTAATTTATGAGTGTTTCTTGCATCGAAAGTGTTGCCATGCTGCATTATTTGTTAGTACGAGTTTATTTGCGAAGTTTGTAGAGAATTCGAGAATGTTCCGTATATTTTTTCAGTGTCCGGTAATTTTTTTTTTATATTATAGGGGGAAAACGAACAGGTGGGTAACACCTGATGGTAAGTGAACACCGCCGTCCATAGACACTAGCAACACCACGGGAGTCGCAAGTGCGTTGCCGGCCTTTTAATATATGTGGGCCTCCGGCGCTCTCACTGACCGAACGATACGCAACAGTGCAACCACTGTTACTTCACGTCGGTTTTCTGTGTGTCGGGTGGTACTACCCCGGGCGAGCCGACCCATTCATTCTGAAACCAGTAATAGTTTCAGCGTAGCTCTACCACCTACAAAATACGTTTTGTTTTATGCAAGTTGTAAAATTATACATGGATTTAGCATGTGAGCATAATCTCACTCGATGTCAAAAGAGAACACGGATGTAATACAGTAAACCTAGAAATACTGGATTTTCTAGTTTACTTACAGGAACACATTTGTAGTAACATGGCTACAAATTTCTAATTTAAGGACGATTGGTCATTCTGTGCTGTAAACATGCAATGGTTTAATTATGATGTTTTCCTTTTTTTATATCTTAGATTTAATGCAGTGATTAAATACATGCTGGTTCATTTCAATCACAAAGCTGGTCTAACGAAAAATTGTGCCATAATTTCTTAGATATTTGATCGATGAAAACGTTACTTTGCAAAAATCTTTCATTAAACAGTTGAGTGGACTTTACTTTGAACTTTCACATGGAATTGACTGAAGCTAGCCGAGTCTTGCAGTGAGACGTGATAGCGACGAATCAATTTCAGTGGGAAGTACAGTTGCTTAGAACACATATTTATGTATAAATATTGTATTAGTTGTACTATTTTATATTACATTATATGACTAAGGTAATAATATAAGCTAAGCTATCTATCCATTTCATACGCATATGAATTCGTGAAAAATGCATGTATGACCATGCATGTATCACGAATGCATACGTGTATTTTGCATCTGACTACTAAGATGTGTGACCTATTTCAGTCCGAAAATGGCAAAAAAACAGCCCACCGCTATGTGTACCTAGGTGTGCACGTGTGTGGGGTGATCTGTGTATATGTAAAACTAGTGTGAGTCACTGTATTCGCTGCGAGTAACATACTCGAAGGTTCCACACCGAGGGACAAACCTAAGCTCGAGCTACTACCAGAGACAACGCGACGTGTGTGCGGGATCGTATCATCACCCCACGCTCGCGGCGGCGCGAGCAGAGAGTCGCGGACGTAGGCGCAAACACGCATACTTTAAGAGGATATCGAGCGACGAAATAAAGAACAATGGGCGCGGTGCCGACTTAACTATACAATTACGTACGAGTTCCTAATGATTCGGTCTAATGTACAGGAACACGCGGATTCGAACTGATTATGATTATCGCGAATTTATTTATGCGCGGCGCGTATGTTTTATATTTCATTATATGACAATTTAAGGGTAAATAAATGCCAATTTTAGATTACTATAATAATATTTTAACTTTGTTTTGTATTCAACTCTGAACGACATTGTGCGCAAGTTCAAATTTACCACTATATTCAGAGCGGTCAAAAATATTAACGAGGACTGTACAAAATAACGTCCACTTAAGTACTTTTATCATTGCTTCGTATAATTTATGGCAAAATACGTTATGAAATTCTGTCGTTGCAGTTTATGAACATGACGTATCTATTGATCCAGGGAGGTGCGGTGAAGGTAGTCCCTGTGAGCAGTTGTGTCGGGAGCTGCACGATGGAACTTATGAGTGTGGCTGCGGGCCAGGGTATGTGCTACACGTCGATGGCTATGGATGTCTTGGTGAGTTAAACTTATCTACTTCAACATATGATACGCATGGAATTGCAATTATAAAGTGACCTTTCGAAGTTAGAAGTAGCATAATAAGTACTCCAACATAATCTTCAAAAGTGGTAATCTATGTGTATGTTGAAATCCTAAAGGATAAACTTTTGGTAATAATACATGCCATAATGAAAGTATAAGGTATTGTTAGGATTCGCAATAATGCTCGTTGACTACCTACTAACTTCAAATCAAAGACCTGTCACTAAATCCCTGTTGGTGTGTGTTACTTAAAAAATCTGTCTCATTTGTAAGTTAATTAAGCTTTACTTTGTCCTATAGTAAAATTATGATTTTAGTGGACTGTATTCGTTTAGGTTCCCAATAAGATCATTGCGAGCTTTTGACACCGAAAATTATATGACCGCTCAATTGAATTACGACATTTTTCGGTGTTTGGAAACTGCACAATGCTTACCCCACTGATTCAGTTTTACACACCTTTTGGGTTATATACAAAACATAAGAGTAGAGATGTTTCAAAAATAGATAATGTACACACGTTGTAGTCCAGTTCGGGGCAATTGCAAATTTGAGGCACTAAGACACTACCCAGGATGAATGTAGATTTTATACTCGCTTTGTGAGGGCATTTGCTTACCGTATGATAATACGAAAGTGCACTTTGAATAATTCTCTAAAATAATGAATAGATAAAAGACTAAATCTCAGCTCTAAGTTAATGCAGGCTGCATTTCAATTAATTAAAAAGTCACTTTGATTATTATATAACCGTGTTAGTGAATATAGTTTTAGGTAATCTTTTTTTAATTATTAAGAAAATTAAGAAGCACTCAAATCCAGTTTGGTGGCATAAAGCGGTTCAGTAAATCTGAGGTAGGCGAAAGACTTACAGAGATAGAGGAATACAATTTTAATTATTTCTACAAGTCATGATTTCTTAGAGGAAATTGATATGGAACGTTAAATGTTTACCTACAGATTTTCAACTAACAATGTGTGCGTTTGGAAATGCTATCTTACTGTGACTGGACGCAGAAAGCCGGTATGAAGAAAATTAGTGATCCTTGGAAGAAGCCTATGTCCAGCAGTTGTTTATTACGCATTGATAATTATACTTATGCTGTAGTTCCATCAGTATTTTCCCTTACTAATAATTCATAAGAGTAGAAAGGGACCTAAAAATTGCGTGTTTTTTTCTCGGATCACACCATATTGACTTCACTGTGCTTGATGGTGTATACAATACAATCCGAAGCTTATTCCAGTAACAAGCGAGGTAACTGGGACTTGAATGATATATCCTGATGAAACCATAGCATAGTGATAGGGCTTTTTCTTAATCCGCCGGGCTAGGTGGTAGAGCTACGCTGAAGCTATTACCGGTTTCACCATGAATGGGTCGGCTCACCCGGGGTAGTACCACCCTCTCACAGAAAACCGACGTGATGTAACAGTGCTTCCGCACTGTTGCGTTTCGTTCGGTCAGTGAGAGCGCCGGAGGCTCACATATATTAAAAGGCCGGCAACGCACTTGCGACTCCCCTGGTATTGCTAGTGTCTATGGACGGTGGTGATCACTTACCATCAGGTGACCCACCTGTTCGTTTGCCCCCTATAATATAAAAAAAAAAAAATTACCACCTTCAAGTTGAAATTCTGTCAC
The DNA here is from genome assembly GCA_035772565.1 of Antheraea assamensis. NCBI lineage: Eukaryota > Metazoa > Arthropoda > Insecta > Lepidoptera > Saturniidae > Antheraea > Antheraea assamensis. Next base: position 307,951 of record JAQQSE010000224.1, on the reverse strand, counting down.
CGAGCATCTGTTAATGTGTTCCGGCAGCTGTCATTGATAGCCAGTTTTCCTTTAAGTTTGGCGTGTTTACAATCTTAATCTACATCGTTATTTAACATCAGATGACGTTGTGGTCAAACGATAAAAAAAACCTATAATATATAGTGTAGTGTATACGCTATAGCATACATACGCTGTCTCGTGTGTTCCCGTGTTGGTAAGCAAATAGCATACGTCATTGTCACGAGAGCCGCGGGCGCGTGTCAACGGTTGTGCTACATCGACTGATACGTGGGCATTTTCGAGCCAGTGCAGTATAAAGGATACCCTACATATACAAAAAAAGAGTGGACACCACACACGTGGCAATAAACTGTTATTGTGACTCTGTATTGGTTTGTTAAGGCTTACAGGGCTGCATGACAGTGAGAATGACGATGAATTGTAAATCTCTCGTACGTCGCCTTGGCTTCGGATTTTATTGTGTACACCATCAAGCACAGTGCAGTCAATATGGTGTGCCCTAAAAAAACACGCAAATTTTAGGCCCCTTTTTACTCTTCTTTTTTTTTGTATTATAGGGGGCAAACGAACAGGTGGGTCACCTGATGGTAAGTGATCACCGCCGTCCATAGACACTAGCAACACCAAGGGAGTCGCAAGAGTGTTGCCGGCCTTTTAATATATGTGGGACTCCGGCGCTCTCACTGACCGAACGAAACGCAACAGTGCAAGCACTGTTACTTCACGTCGGCTTTCTGTGCGAGGGTGGTACTACCCCGGGCGAGCCGACCCATTCATGCTGAAACCAGTAATAGCTTCAGCGTAGCTCTACCTACCACCTAGTAATCTTATAATAATAGTAGTCTTATGAACTATTAGTATGAAAAAACACTGATGGAACTACAGCATGAGTATCATTATCGGCTCGTAATAATCTACTGCGGAATATTGGACTATTCCAACGATCGCCAAGGATTATAGGGTATATAAGGATATATTAGGGTATCCCAAGACAGATTATTTAAGGGACGAATATTTTTTCGGGAGATCAAATTCGCATACCGTTTTCTTGTTTGCTAAGTACTGACATGTTTTCATACAAGTCGGCACGGGTTGTTTTGGTGCTTGTGCCTTTGAAATTTTATTTATAATCGTGTTGTTATTGCGAGGGCTATACATTAAGAACAGAACTTTTTTTTTTTTAGAAAACACCGAATGATCCCGTAACGCGACTCTTGCCATTATTGCGTAGGTTATAATACCTAGTCGCGATATATTAATAGTCTTAGAATGAAATGATTAACTTCAAACAGAAATTCTAATGAAATAGACATAATAAATAGATATCGACTCTACCGTACCTAAGTTATATTACAGCTATTACGTAAAAGTACGCTTCAGTCAACATTTGTCAGATAAATCGTTTCTATTCACTACGAACTCGGTCTACGAATTCGAGACGGGGGTTTTCGTATTATAGTAGAGTGCGACGAGCCGTGTTTGTGGTAAAATGTTGTGTTGAACTCGTTTCCTACACTTTCATAGAATGCACTGAGGAATTCAACATTTAACTCAACGTTTATCCTCGAATTCAGAAAAACAAGATTTGAAGATGTTTAATACCAAGATATTTTAGTTTACAAACCAGACGCATTATATAAACAGTAGTTATCTATACATATAAATAAAATTGGAGTGTCTGTTTGTAATATCAATATAACGACTTTTTACTGATTGGATATGAACGTATACACGATACTGATAACAAAAATACAATTTTTAAATTTTTTTCTGTCTGTCTGTCTGTATGTTCAGGGTAATCTCCGAAACGGCTGGACCGATTTTGACAGAAATTTCACTGACGGATAGTTAAAATTACTGCGGGTGACATAGGCTACTTTATTTTAGACAAGATGTCATCCGTGGCTTCGTCTGTAGTACTATCTCCAAAACGATTGGACCTATTTTCATGGAACTTTCACTAAACAGATAGCTGATCTTATAAGAAGTAATTCACAATTATAAAAAAAAACACATGCGGAGCTGTGGCCAACAGCTAATTAGTAATATGCAATGAAAATAAGGTAAATGAAAACAAACTGTTACCTTTTCGATTTTGTTGTAAAATAGTAACTTTTTAGTGTTACGAGGCCGATGATTAAATAATAAGGTCGACGGCAACAGTGACATGCGTATTTTACAATACAGGGCATTATTACCAGGACCCAATACATAGTTAAAATAAGCTTGGCAATCTGAGTCTACAAAATACTTTTAGAGTAAATCTTATTCAATCTACTCAAATTAATCTATTCTTCATTTGGTTATGTAATAGCGGGCACGTTAAACAAACGATACCCTGCGACAGACTTCAATAATCATGTATATAAAAAATACTTGGCAGATGCTAGTGCTGCTATAAAAAAAATTCTAAACTCCGAAGTCTTCAAATCACCAAAGATAATGAAAAAAATAGTATTATTTATGTCTTTGTTGCAGAACTAAACTCGACCAAATCAACACCTACCTCCCTAGATGCCGATGAAGATATCTTATACCAGAAAGACGTATCTTTCTCAGCCGAACTAGAAATAGCACCGTCCAATAGAATTAGTAAATCGACCGTAAGCTTTAAACATATCAATGACAAAAGAATATTAACGACACTGCCCGTTTTAGACAACGTTAGAAATAATTACTCTTACACCGGAGAGAGATCGAAACAAGTCGACGGGCTCAGAAGCCTCATAGAAGATGGAGTTAGCAAAACTGATATCGGTATCATAAATGACGGTGTAAGGGATGTATTCCCTGAAGGGGGATTAAAGTGACAACCTCTAGGACCAAGTTTAGAACAAAAGGTAAATGATCCAGATTAACTTGATGACTTAATTGACGTAGACACTATATAGAACAACTTTCAATCTTTGTCTAAAAGTTTTAACCGCTTTTTAATTGCACTGTACGATATAGTTCAACTATAATCCAAATTAACGTTAAGTGTTTCATAAATTGGAAGATAGATCAATTAGTTGCTCTAGAATTTCTTTTAGGCTTTCTTTCTTATTTTTAGGCATTTAAGTGTCAATATTTATTTAGAGATATAAAGAAAAATTTAGAGGTAATTTGAAACTGATTTAACTAAGGATATGAATTCTTTAGTATACTTCTTCGAATATAGTATATGTACTAAAAATAATCAAGGGCTTTCTTATCAGTGCATTTGTCGGAAAATATAGGCTTTAAGGTATAGGTTAATATTTAAGTTCAATTGACCTTCGGGAACTAATATAATCAAGAAATTGTTATGTTCTTTTTTGGAATTTGTCACAACAAAAACAATTACGAACAATTTATCAGGACATGTAATTAACATATTGCTGGAGAGGAATTGACGCTCAGCAGAAATTAACTACTCTCTATAAAGAGCATTCTCTAAGCACTATCATTTCAAATAAACATACGTACAAAATCCGAGTTTAGGGTACAGTACATTGGAGGTATTACGATGGCAGGAATGAGACCCCAAAGAATCTCATTCTGATTGTGATCCATTGCTATAACTAAATGAAATCGAATTCTGGTCAAGCAAGTCGCTTCTTTGCCAAAAAAAGTCCTGCATTACATAAAGGCTCTGGGATTAGGAAGCGCGCTTTAACAGTGTCGGGTGATCACAATAGGTATGATGCGTCTCGGTGGTACATGACTGCATAAACTTGCATAGCTATTATTCAGAATAATAGTAACTGGTGCTCGACCGATGGTCAGAATTCGACTATAATTCATATTATTTTAAGTTTCAATATTATTCAGTATTTTTGTCATAAAGTGTACTAATATTGTAGATTAGTAGATGCAAGGATCATAAACTATAACGAATAGAATCTTCTAATTTAAAACAGAAAAAGAAAAAGAATTATAATAGACTCTTGACTTCTGTGGGGCTACTAATTAGAAACAAAGGCGGCTCAGCATCATACCATTTAGTGTTGTCACAAGTTACAGCTTGGACAGTGTGTACAAAATATATTATAAGAAAAAAAACCGTATTAACAGGTACCCGGGCCAACTATTTCACCTCCGTGGACGGCTGCAGTGGAAACTTGCGCTTGTGAACCTTGTACTGATCAACAATGCTCATGTCATATACACAAATGCAAGACAGGTAAATATACATAGTAATATTACGAATTCGATTGTATATCTGTTTGTCTGTTTTTTTTTTTTCACCTTGAATATACATAAAATCTTGTAGACAAAAGTCATCGACAAGAATAACATTTTATAAAAGTTTCATTTATATATCAGCTTATACAAGTACCTCTTCGTGTATACAATAAATAGCTAAATTTATATAAATCTTACCTTCAAAGTCAACACTCTCACCTTTAATCTATTCTCGAAAGTAATAATAGTGGAAGACTACGTTATCTTTAAACAAATCAGGAGCCGCCATTTTGAATTATACCCTTCTATACTAACGAGTTTCAAGATGGCGGAATCGATATGGAGCTCGTAATAAAATTTTAACTGTAATTTTATGTACATTTCTGTAGTAAAATATTTTATTGAAAGGTAAGATAGGTTTATTATGAATTTTCGTTTGATGTACAATAAATTTAAACTGTTAATTATACTACTGTTGTTAATTAGTTAAGTTTTGTGTATCGTATTGCTATAGTGTTCATGGGTATTTGGTAAGTGAATGTGATATATGATGTCGGTCTCATTATCACTTACCATGAGGTGTGGTTAAGGGCAAGCGGGTACTTGTAAAGAACACAAAAAAAACACACACACACACAAGAGTGAAATAATTAATTCTTATTCGTATTTTATCTGTGTTTACTGCGTATTCTTTCATTTACACCTATCAGTACCAGTACGTAGAGTACAGTATCAGTACATAATGTTTACTTGTTCGTACGTTGCAGTAACAAGACTGGATCATTATCAATAATCGTTACTAACAGCAGAATAATAATAATTCTTTATAGTCGTTATCCGCCTTTGTTACAATAATTATCTTGAATTATTATAGGTTAACGTTTTCTCATATCTGGTCGTAATATCTCTTGGAATCGGTTCAGATTCTGATAAAATGTTGGGAAAAGCTAATTTTGTACAAACATAAACAATTGTGAGAATAGTTACTTCAAATATATAACTTTTGTGTAGACTGAACTGAACGGTATTGATTTTATAATTTTCTACACGCAAGTCTAACGTGTAATCTGTGACCTTCTATTCATTGTTTCTTTAGAAGGGAGGTACTTTATTACCCTCTGAACTGGCCTAAAATCCATAAAGGTTTAAGTTCCATACAAACGAATGTATACTTCATGAGGCACAGGACAACGGACTGTTGGCAGCATAAGCTTAAAAAATACCTGATTTATTAGAAAACTTAGGGAAGATAACAAATTGCTATATTATAAAATTATAATTTTTATGTAAATGTATTTTTAATTATTTTTACAATTGTATGAACTTTTTTAATACTAAACCATGAAATATATAATGTACGATGTATGGAAATTAACAAACACAATTTGCCAATTTGAGATCTGGATCTTACAAAATCGGCCGAGGGGATTAAATTGTTGTTTCTTATTACAAACTAGCCGCCTGCGTCGGCTTAGCATGCGTGTAGTAACGGAAAAAAAAGAGGAGAAGCCGACCCGCTCTATACAATGCGACCATGTAATGAAATAAAATGGCAATTGAAGAACAGAATGTTAATCTGCCAATTCTATCAATATTTTGGTTTTCCTACTGTCTTTTGCCTCATTCACTCACATTTTATGTGGAGCTTTTTGACCAAAATAGTTTTACTTTTCCGTACGATTTTTCAAACAGTTCATTTCATACAAAACTTGAACGGACTAATAACATTATTAAAAAAAAAACAATTTGCCAAGTACCCATTATTCGGTAATTGATTTTATTTTTATTGGTGTTGTTGGTATTGTTGTTGGTGAGATGGTACCGTATCTTTGTTGTTTACAGTTATCAGGCCTGTGGGCCAGAACTTAAGAGTAAACAAAAGAAAGAGTATTTCTTGGTTCACTGATATTTAGATTTGTTTTTTTACAGTTTTATACCACATATTTGGGATGAGCAAATAGTTGATAAAAAAGTTGTTCTTGAAAAGATTCTCACGTATGTGTCTATGGCTTTGATGAAATTATACTATCAAATGGTTAAAAAATTAAATAAATGAAATTGGTTAATTTATTCGATTCTAATCATTCTTCACTCGCCTCCCAAGCATTTTCTTTTTTTTTTCGTTCTAACTTCACTGTTGACCTGGCAAGGCCTCTACAGTTTCACCGGACTACAACCTCCCAAGCTTCATCGATACTACAATATACTATACATAAAAAAGTAAATAACACGTGAACTTACAAAGAATCTCGAAGGGAAATAACTGTGATATAAAATTCACAAATAAAATCAATTTACAAGAGAGATCCGATAAAACGAAATTGATTTAAGGCGTAATGCATTTCTATTGGATAACTGAAAGCGGAAGCGCCGCCATTACGAGCGGACCACTTCCAATGGTCCAACTTTCTTCATTTATGTATCCAACAGTTGTGAATATCGTTCGCAGGGTTTATAGAGTTTACTTATATATAAATCAATTGCCGACAGTATGTAAGTGCATCATCACTTCAGATCGGCTGCACCTATTTATCTAATTCTCTTGTGTTGTGTTTGTTATGATTAGGACACAATTTTTATGAAGTGTTTGGAAAATCGTACAAAAAAAGTAAAAAAATGACTTTAAAAAACAATAGAGAGAGATAGAAAGAACCTTTGGGTTGTCATTTTGTTTCATTACATGGTCCACATGGTCGTACTGCAACAGGAAGATTTGGTGTCATTTTCTGCCATCTTACTCCTGTGTGAAACAGGGGCGCTCAGTTATATACAATAATAGCTGTACTCGTGGCTTCGTACGCGTTTTTTTGTGTCATTTTTTGTATTCCCCGCTTATAAACCATAATATATTCATTTCCGTGGCGATCGGTTGAATAGTTTAATAGTTAATTCTATGTAGGCGCTATCTTGTTGCGACTTATAATAAAATGGGTGGCGTAAAAACGTTAATATACAAAACAAAACTTTGGTGTGTCACTTTTTATGGTGACCAGTGAAACGGTGTCGGTCTAGTTTATCGATACCAGATATACCTAATATATGGTATGGTACCGACGTTACTCTCGTGAAAATGGTTTATCTAACATGTCTATGTAGTTTAATAGAATCCTCTTAATTGTAACTCTAAGATTAGACCTATAATCTTGTTATATATTTCAAGTTATTTTTACTATTAAATTTTATCATTAGTGTCTGACATAGGCATTTACAGGCCAGTTTTATTCAGTTTCTTTTTTCGAATGGTCAACCATCTTGTATCGTAATTACTCCGATCTTATTAATACTAGCGTGATGTTAGATAGGCTGTAGTAACTTTCCTTAATAAATATGCTGAATAATAAAATGCAATGTTTTTTCTCTGTCTCTTTTTACACATGCTAAGAATGCGAAACAAATAATCTCTTGACTTTTATTAATATTGTATAGAACGTATTTCATTTCTTACATTTTTATTTATAAATATTAATTTATAAATAAGGAAATCAATTTTCCTTTGTAAAATACAAGGTAAACAGTGATCCGGCCCGATACTACCTGGGATTTTAGATTACACGCCCCCGGGCGTCTTCCCCTAATCGTCGGATCTCGAAGAATGCGAACCTCTTGAATTTATTGACTTGCCAATCCCCTTTAGACATAGCGTGGCACAATTCCTGACGCAATGGAGTTCCTTCACGTCATAGGAAATTTTAAAATAAATGAAAGATAAATATTTTGCGACAGCACACTTGGATACCGCTTCGAATATAAAAGAACACTGAGTTGTTTTTGATGGAAAATTACTGATAAAATCATGTGCTTTTTGTTATTATATTTTGTCATTTCTACAGTTAAATATCCATGTGTACGGTTGTCACCACTTTCTGTATAAGGGGGGCTGAAAATGTAATTATGCATTGATTCAAAATTAAGAGACGAATGCGCCCTCACGGTTGATCTGTAACGCGTTTCGCTCCAAGATTTCCAAAATAGTAATTAAAAAATATCTCATTTTATTTAACTTTATCATTTGAAAATAATGTTAAAGTAATAATATTTTTATTTTCATCAATTTTTGTGGTTTGAGCTTTTGAATTCGAGCTTATTTTATGCGGCCACCGCGCTGTACAATTTTTTCATTGTGCACTTGCTTTAAAAAATGTCGGAAGCTGTATAGTGTTCTTTATAGTACTTTTATATTATTTTTATATTTGCCGCTTTCCATCCGCTTCGTTGGGGATTAAAAAAATGGCAAAGAGGTAATTTAACCCAAACTATAATCATTTATTATCATCACCAGGATCATTTATTAGTACAGTTTCACCGGACTACGCGAATGGTCCTTTGCCAATACGTTCAATAGTTTTATCTTGAATGAGCCTTTAAGGAATATAGATTAGTATTTATATTATTATAGTAGAATGTTCATAGAATCCTTATACGCGTAAAGAAACTTAAGCGTGTGTGTTTAAAAATGGGCCATTTTGATTGGTTAGTCGCAATTATCAGACATTTTGTTACCGTTTTTGACGACCCCCGATCTCTTCCTGTTCCAATTGCCTCTACACTCATGCACGTTCGGTACATAAATGCTGTTATTACCAACAATAATTCAGAGCAAATTTTTAGAAACTGTGAATCCGGTGTACTCTCCAAGTATTCTGAAATAGCCCATCGCTAAACTGGTGAATAAATATGATTGTCTAACGCAGCTTGTATCTGATTTAGTCTTTAACATGAGTGACTATGATTTAGGAGTTTAAAAAGTTATAAAGAAATGAAGTTTATTGTATCTAAGTCCAATCTTCTTTGACAAAAACCGCGGAATTTCCTAATTTCAAGAGTACCTCATGTAGCTAGGACCATTATTATGTGCGTAGACCTGTACAATGAACTCTATTTTATACGAATTTAATTGACTATTTATGAAATTCCTTTTTGCCTGGTGGTAGAGCTTTTCTAAGTCCGTCTGGCTAGCTACCACCCTCGAGTTGAAAATTTGTCGTCAGGTACCTGTTGGTGTGTTCCGGCAGCTGCACTTGTGATCCAGTTTCTCTCTAGGTTAAGCGTGGCTTAGCTACTTAGACCACATCATCATTTAATATCAAATGAGATTGTAGTCAAAACGTTTACCTATAAAGTATAAAAAAAAAAATGCTAATGAGCATCCCAAATTAAATCACGTATAGAAGGTTTATTTATTGAGAACTTTTAAGGTCCCTTTGTTCGGACTTTAGAGTAAACTTACTCATAACGATGAAGATGTAAATTATAAAATTATCAATATTAACTACAATTAAATTAAGTTTTTCACTAAAAAAACTATTACACGCACAGTTGCACAAAATACGATAATGTCTCACGTTCCCTGATAATGGTTTAGTTAGATTACGGAGCCCGAACATTCTCCTGAACGGGGCGTTTCAAAGAATGCGGCGTTGTTCGATTCTATAAAGTGATGTCGAGGGTTCGATCTTATATTTTCGTTGAGAGCATTGAGCTGTGGGGTGTGCTCACGTCGCACGTTTACTTTGCTCTGTTGATTGATCTTTTTTAGCTTCAAAGGGATGGCTTACAGCAATTCTTGCTTATATTAATATACAGATATATTATAAATAAAAGTATAAATCAGTAATGATAGTAACCATTACGTGGTTTTGTACTTATTTATAAGATATTGTGACAAGTATATATGTGAACCAATTATAACAAGTGGTCAATTTGTTCCGTTGATATTATAACCGACTTTAAACAGAACCTCAATTTTAAGGTCAGTCAATTATAGCAGCCTAGTCTAAGGATAGAATGGTAAGGGTTCTTATTGTTGCTGGTGCTTTTCCTAATGGAACAGAACAGCGTGACACTACTGTTATATTAATATATAAAATGGAATTATTTCGGAATGTCCGATTTGCAAATAAACTATACATTTATTTTAGTCCTTCGAGCCAGATTGCGTAGTTAGGATCAAGTTCGCTGGATATTTTTATTTAATTAATTAGTGCGAGTGTAGGATACGATTATTAAATAACACGTCTTTTCAGATACAAATGTAACGACACCGCGTTTTTCTGGAGTGTCGTGGGTGGCGTTCCGAGCGCTCCGTGGCGCTTACAAGCGCGTCCGTCTGCGCATACGGGTTCGGCCTGAGCGCGCTCGCGGTGTGCTTCTGCTCACAGGAGAGCATGACGACCTCTCCGGAGACTACCTCGCTTTGCTATTAAGGAACGGACATGTCGAACTAAGGTATTTTAACCTCAGATAAATATTATGAAATCATAGCTGGAGTGTTTGGGTTTTTAGGGTTTTAGGATTTTTTTAGGGTCACCCTCAACTTGGAAATCTATTGCTAAGTATGTGTGTGTTCCGGCAGTTGCACTTAAGAAACAAGTCCTGGTCTAAGTTTAGCTAGTTTTTTTCCTTTCCAGTGTCATTAAAATACTGTGTAACTTCATTATTTTAACTTGACTTGCTAATTGAAGTGAAACTTCTTATGGGACGACTTTGAAATTCTGATCCGCAACCTTTTTGTGTGACGATGAGTAGGTGGAAGTAAATATCCGTGTCCGGGTAAAGTGTTGAAAGCACTGGTTCTCGTCCGATCACCGAAGTTGAGCAACTGTCGGGCGCGATCAATACTTGGATTGTCCGCGTAGGAACACCGCGTGACGTTGGATTTTTGTTGTACACTTTTTATAAAGAAGTTTTCACTTCTCTCGTGTGATCACAACAAGCACACAATTTTTTTCTTTATCTACACGTTGTCCTTCAACAACTTTTTTTTTGCTTTGCTTGAGATTTTATCATAGAAAATACTTCAGTGATCAGACGCTAGTTTGTCTTCTACAAAACTAAAGAGTTGATGGGTCTAAAAACACAGCATAAGAAAAATCATTCCCTTTGGGGTTAACATAAGTGGTTAAAACAAGTGATTCCTGGGTTGTTGCTAATGGGACATCCTGCCACATACATACTGTAAAACAATATACTTTGGACTAATAGTTATTGATCCGATTGTATCGCGGACGATTGCGATGCCTCGACCCAACAATTTTTGGTCTATTAACCTGTCGTTTATTAATCCTCGACGTCATAAGCTGTACACTATAGTTGACCAGGATTACACCCGAATTATAACTATGGTGCTGGTATTGGAATTAGTAAGCAATTTGTGATGTCTAATGAGAATCGAACAGTCGATTTGTGAATTTTATTGGTAAATATTAATCTAGGCAAAGAAAAAACGATTCAGCACATCTTCCAACTCTGTTTTTTACCGATTTTTTTATTATTATTTTTTCGTTTAATGAATATTGAAGAGCTTTACAGTTATCAATAAAAAAAAGATAGTTTGTACTTATGTACACGCGTTAGTTATACTTCTTTGGCGTAACAGGATAAAAACCTTTACAAAAATTTTATCTTTCGCCTTATTTCTAACGTTTGTAGAAAAAATGACACTAACAATAGAAAAAAGGTATTTAATACATACATACTTTTTTTGTATAAAATGTTGACTATAGCAAACTTCAGGGTGTCGGTTTTTCGTGACGGTGTGCGCGCGCATCGTAAAAATGAACTCTCATCATTTTTCCCTAACGCGCCAAAAGAAGTATAAATTCAAAAAAATAATATATTTTTTTTCTTATCATTGAAACTTGAAAAATTAATGTATTATGGCTTAATTTTGACCCCTTAGACGAACACTACTTTTGTTTAAATTATAATAATGATATTTAATTTCATTCTATCCACATCATTACGTAATTTTATTTTACTGTTAAAATATATTATTTTACAATTGCTAACCCCTCGGCTGATTTTTTAAGCTCCAGGTCTCAAAGTCGCGGATTTTCTTTTTATTTATTTTTTATTTCACGATGTTCGTACAAAGGAAATAATATTAAAAAAAAATATTTTATACAAAAAATTATAATTTGTTAATTTTCAAAGTTTTGCAAGTCGGTTGTTTATCAGATATTTCTTTAAGCTTATGTTGCCAACAGGATATTAATCTGTGCCTCATGAGGTCTACGTTCGTTTGTATGGTTCGTTTGTAACTTAAACTTTTAAAGTATTTGACAGTCCAGGGGTTAAATTGCTTGAAGTTATGATTATTAAAGTTTATATATAACAGTTTCTATTTTATTTTCTTTGTTAATATAAGCCTTTTTATTGTAAGCCATACTTCAAGTTTGTTAACAATATATTTAAAAGTAACCTAGACTTTAAACGTGGACAGGGTAATTGCGTCCTTCTAGTAGAATCACAGTTATCTTAAGTAACAAACGAAACTCTTGTCGCAATGAGTCGATTAATCGTGATCCGTGCCGTACCAAACATGGTGATTGGGTGAGGTAAGGTGATAGACGCCTGTACTCTCTTTGAAATGTTGTGATTATCGTGGCTCTAATTGCAAAGAGGCTTCCAGGTCGTCATGAGAAGCTACCGCCGATTGATTGTGCATCTGTCGGTGGTACGCCGTTCTTATTATATTATACTTTATGTTTAAGAGTAATTGTAGTAATATAAAACATATTGATGGTCAGATTCGACTGCGGCAGTGGATCCGGAGTGTTGCGGTCGCCGGAGCCGGTGCGTCTCGGGCGCTGGAACACCGTGTCGGTGTACAGGCACCGCTGGGACGCCTGGTTGAGACTCAACAATGGGAAACGTGTTCGTGGGAGATCTAAGGTACCCTTCGCTTTATGCTACTACCCATACTACTTGTCACGCTAAAAATTAACCTCAAAATAATTCCGATAAAGGCGTGCCTACTTAACGTTTCCAAGTTCCTTTGACATGCGTAAAAACCGCGGGCTCAGCTATCGTATTGCGTTTTGTATTGTCCGTGTAGTCCTATAGTTTGCATCACATAACGATAATGTCTTCCCAGACCTGCAATTATTGCGACTTGACACGAAACTCCGTGGCGATACACTTAGGTATGGGACTAGCAGTTAGAGATAACAGGAGTACCGTATTACCCAATTTATGAATATCGATGGAGGTATTATTTGCACGGAAGAAATATTTTCCGTTTGCTTTTTGAAAAATATTGGAATTCTCCCGGGTAACTTTACCACAATTGAATTTCTCGTGAAATTCTATTCGCCGTGCCTTTTAATTGTGTTCAGCGGACGGATGAAATTTTTGGGAAATATTTTCCTTGGTAAAAATTCGCAGCGCAAGTTAGCTTTAATATCTAAATGAACTAGGTATATCAGCGCCCGCGGTCGCTTGGAAATTCATATACTTTGTTCAATGCTTAAATCTTACGTGGAATATTGCTAGAAATTGCGCTTCCCGCAAAATCTTTTTATTGACTACATTATTAACTTTACTGCTTATTGTAATACTAATGTCATCATACCGTTTCGTTTGGGTTTACTTTTTCTAATAGCACAATTACTTTTTAATTATTTTTCCACACAATTTCCGACACAACAATAAAAAAGAATTGGCCAAAAACGGCCGCCGAAAAATGTTACTTTACAATTTATTTTTTATTTAATACTTTCGATTGTTCAAGTAAATCGAAGCATTTTTTTACGAAGAAATTATTCAAGCTATCGATTTGCTATTTCACAGTCCTTGTCAAACTTTTTGGCCGCTCTATATATAAAACCTTGCACATAATGTAGAGTTGAATACGAAACAAAGTTAAAATATTAATATAGGAATCTAAAGTTTACATTTATTTATCGTTAAGTTGCCTCGATGTTTATTTATACCTATATTTGTGTTCTTCGCAACGATATTCAGAGCGGTCAATAAGTTTGGCGCGGACTGTACTTTGTATACCGTATGCAAGAGACGTATCTCAATGTATATATAATCTGACAGCTCCTTTACGTTCCTCTGTGAAGGTTTAATGTTATATTCGTACGACGCACTCGAATGGTTCCTATAATATTTCCGTCTCGCGCCGGTGAAGTACGTGACGTAAGGGCTGAAGTAACCGTCCAAATAATTCTCGATCGTAAAATAAAACTCGACTCAGAAGTTCGGTGTAATAATTTTTCGTTCCGCGATGTTTAGTGGAAGCGGCGTCATTTAATTATACGGCGGATTATTCTCTCTCGGGTATATCTGAGATAATATTTCATATATTAATTAATTACAATAATTAATAATGTAATGTATTATTACTATGCAATGGGTACTAAATGATGGAAGACATCGTTATTCTGCTGTTGTTAAACCGTTGTCCGTTATTACTATTGGCAATGTCAATCGTCGATCAGTGTTATAGTAATGTGCAAGCAAGCGAGTGTAATGCAACAACTAATAGGTGTGAAAAAGATAGTACATCACGTAACTCACACTCAACCACAAGATATAAACAATGTGTGTTAATTTCATTATTGCATCATTGTTACAAATTATAATATGATACAAAAGAATAAATTGCTTTACTGTACAATAATATAAAAGCATAATTATAATAGTCTTCGCTCTCATGTCACTTGGAAACATATGTTTTTGGGTGAAAATTTTTCTACATCCTTTTCTATGATCCTCACAATGAGTTTGCATGCATGTTAATTAGATTCAGTAATTAAAGCGTGAAAAAGTAACATACAATACATTAGTATTTATAATATTAGTTACGATATACAGAGGAAAAAACATAAGCCACACCGCTAACCCCACTTTTCAACGGCCAACATAACATCGATGAACTCGTAGTGCTAATAAAAATCGAAGCTTAAAGCTAGAAGTTTAGTAACTTGATATTGAATAAAGCTATCGTGGTTTTATGCGACCCCTATCAATATTACGCTACGAATAATAGATTTCCCCCCGTATGTATACAAATGCATATGTAAAATATTTATATATGCATTTAGATACAAATCGAAGGACCTTCTATGATAAGAAAAAATGAATAAACTAAGCCGAGAAAACTTCGCAAAACTGTTTTATGAGCTGCAAACGTCACATTTCCTTAGACTCCTGTGTGACGTTTGTCACAGTGAGTGTACCCGCCAATAAGTGCGAGCGGATTTTATGAACGTTCCCTAAGGACCAAATGTTCTAGAAGTAAAACAAATATAAAAATAAATATCGTCGTATCGTAATAGAAAAGTAAATTACAAAAAAAAAAATATTAGTGCATTATAAAGTAAATTCGTTAAGTGTAAAAGTAAAATAGTAATATATATAATCGTCAAACATGGTGTAATTATAATGTAAATTCTGAATTCACACAGGAAATAATGTGAATTAAACATTAGTCGGAATTAATCTGAACCGAATGAAATAAAACACATTATTTTCCTAAATTGTGTTGTGTTATGGAATGCACGGGGTGTGAGTGTAACTCACACTTGTCTGATTTTTTCTAATAGTGTGTAGTCACGGATCCGTCTATACGGACAACGTGGAAATGTATACATATATACACCATTAGTTGTTCAGTTGCCGCCTCACCCCGAACGCTCGTATTTAAATAAGGCCCAAAGAACACGTCATGAACAGAAGGTTAAGAATAAGGGGTATGATTTATTACATCGATAATGATAGTTGTACTTGGAAGTAGAGAAATTAATTAAAATACAGTCGTAATCTCAAGTCGTAGTAAGTTATTATGTGCATACGTTGATATACGTAATATATCTAGAAGTCATTGAATGCTCTATCGTTAATAAAAGACTCCATGAGAATAATCCATGACAAACCAACTTTGATATATAACGAGTGAGTGTGCATATACGTTTCTATTTGTTATTGGCTCTACCGGCATCTCTATCATCAATATATAACACTTAAGGTGTACCAGAAATACCGATATTTTTTGATTTCTTATTGCACGGTACGGGCTTGGCTGATGGGGGCGAGGCGAAAAAATGTAAGAGTTTTCCGTCGCGACTCTATCTATAGTGTCTACATGTGTAACTTTAACCTTGAATAACTTTTATAGGAGTTGATTTATCATAAAATCATAAGTAACCTTTTTTGTAGGCCATTCAATTTCCTGTATGCATGTAATTTATTTTTATCGGAACGATAATTCTAAACTGAGTTAAAAAACTCTAAAGGTAAAATAAATATGTGTCCTGTGAAATAGAAATAGAAAAAATTGACTAGTAACCTCCTAAATATGAATATTAAATGCTCGGATTCTTATTATATATTCTTCGAAAAAAAAATATCAGGATCATTTAAAGGAAAAATAATTTCAAGTAATTTTCTGGTAAACATAAATAAAATTGAAGTGTTGGCTCTTGGTCCTGGTTAAACTTCAAAATAATTGAAAAGTTTTAGTGTTTTATAAATACGCCGGGAAATAAACTTATAAATACGCCGAGAAATAGACTTATAAATATGCCGGGAAATATATGTCGGGGCGAAGAATACATCGGGAATATGTTTTCTTCAATTAATTATTTTCCATGCAAGATGATTAGGTTAGGTTAGATATACACCAAAATTGTACTAACAAAGTACGCACAGAAGTCACTAAAGGTATATTATTTGTACTATAAATATATAGTGTAACAAGTGAGAGAGCTTTTAATAATTAAGTGAAAACTTCGGAACACGAAACATATTGTGTTTCCGACCCCAGAGGTATTGTCTAATTACTTACAAATTGACAAATTACTGTTGTTTTCGCACTTTTACCCCGGAGATAAGTTTCTTTGAAGAATTACTTAATAATGATTGATTACGTATACAATTTAATGTTCGTTATACTTATGTGGTTCCTATATTCCGATGATTATTTACGTTACTTTTTGATGCTTCTAGAATAGCCTGGGTAATTATTATACTAATCAAATGAGCTAAGTGTACTCTGACGGCATTTGTTCCAGTGTTCTAAATGTAATTCCTTAGGTATATTACACACTTTACTGTCATATTAACAATTCTTACTATTATTAATTAAATAAATGATAATTTCTGCATATATAAAAAATGAATGTTAGTATATTATGGTTATATGCATGCCCACTCATTGGGAACATTTGGCAGCACAGCGGTCAGAATGGCGCAGGATTGTGAACAGCCAAGTACGCGAGTGCGAGATTCAGTGTAAAGCTGACCGTGATACCAAACGCAACCAGTTAAAGGCTCGCTCACCTGCTGCCATAACATGTCATTATGACAACGGCGTACTCACATATCCTCAGTGTGCACGGAGTTTTCCCGCGAAGATAGGCTACATAAGCCATATTCGCGCTCACTAACGCCATTTCTCAGACTAGGAGTCAAAGTGGTCGCCATGGCCGAAATCGCTCGGAAAAATCATACATGCATAACTTATATGACACATATACGTTTCTATTTATTATTGGTTCTACCAGCATCTTGTAAATGTAGCCTAACAAAATGTAATGGCGATTAATGAATAGCGTAATAGTTTTCTCCGTGGAAAAAACTTTAACTTAGACTTAGTCGGGATAAATGCTCAAACGGTATTGGGAATTTCGCATTTTGCATGTTGGTAGGACTTTCTATAAGTCCGTCTGACTAGCGCGACTAACATTAAATAGAAAATCTGTCGTCAAACTCGTATAAGTGAGTTCCAGTATATGCATTTAAAATCCAGTCTGTCTAGGTTTAGCGTACTAGAGCATGTATCGTCATTTATACCTAAACGTAAACAGATACACCAACATTCATTTTGAAGTGAGATATCTTATGTTAGCTATTTGAAATTCTGATCTGCAACCTTTTTGTGTGACGAAAAGTAGTGGCGGTAATCACTAGTGTCGCGTAGTGTTGAAAACACCGGTTCTCGTCCGATCATGTAAGTTAAGCGATGTCGGACACAGTCGGTACTTACATGGGTGACCGTATAGGGAAGACCGCGTGACGTTAGCTGCTTCTTCTTGTATTTTTTATAAAGACGTTTTCACTTCTTCCGTGTGGTGTGCACACACTCACACACACACTTTTTCATACATGCAGAAATGATCATTTACTTAGTAGTATTTAAAAATCGTAAAAAATTGTTAATATGATACGAAAAATGTACAATATATCTTAGGAATTACATTTAAAACACTCGAGCAAATATCGTCCGAAAACTTATTTGACACGGTTTTTTTTTAATTAACGTATATATTACGTAATAAAGTAATTAAGGTTCAAATGCCTGAAGAAAATTATCATAAGGACTTAAAAGACACAAGATTAAAGAGAAAAAAAAAACGCAGATGTTAAGTAAAAACCTGATAATTCCGGCGGCGTGTAATGCTTCCTCGCCTACCTACTACATCAGGGCCGTTGGAAAATTTCCAGTCGTACATAATTGCCACTCGGCCGCGTCTGTCTGAAGGATTAGGGGACTTTTGCTCTTCAAAATATCATGTACACTCTTCTTTGCACGGCTTCATGTACCAGGCGTAATAATTATAAGCGTATATTAAAAATGTGCGTAATTACGTACGCAAGTGTAAAGTTATATTTCTGTCGCGTGAATACAAGAATCGTTTATAAACACAGTGAAAATTTCGAGTAACATAATACAATATTATAAATAAAATATTACATACAAATTGCATATGAAAAGCAAATTTATATTTAAGTATTTATTAAAACTACAAATACTCGAACATTGTGACTTAGATAAGACTTTTTTTTTTTCGAACTGACCTACTCTGTTGGCCTCTTAGGCCTCTACAGATTCATCGGACTACGCTTAGATAAGACATTTTATTCATGTTAATAGATTTGACGTCCAAACGACACGACTATATTACATGACTACGTCTTTTTTTTCCTTATAATTATATTTGGTTGGTTTTCATTTATATATCTTACTAAAGAGACATTTACTTATTTACATATAGAGATAAATATATTTTAAATTTGTCTATGTTTAAGACTTTTGAGAATATACGAGTGATGCTAGTTTGCCGAGAAAGTTTGACGGCTGGTTGAAAATCAGCGCCGTCCTCTCACTCACGTTACAGGTGGCAGTACGCTGACGCCAGGTCTTTTGCCTTGGATTTAATTTTTATTTGTTAAATTTTTTTTTTGTTTATACACATTTATGTTTATTGCAATAAATATATATATATTTTATTTCTTTCAAATATAATTTTTTACATTAAAACTAATTACTTATCTTTCAAAAGAGATGGTATCAAACGATATGATGTGAGAAATGTGTTGTTTAAATTACCATGTATTCAACACTAGTTTATTTACAAATCTTATTTTAATGGTTAAAGGATATGTTAATTATTATCGCGGAGTTGTATCACCTATATACGAGTATATATATTTATATTGTAAGCTCGTGTACACAACCTCTCGGTGTAAGAGTTTGCCAACGAATGTTTGTGAGAAACGAACATGAACCGAAGCACGACATGAACCGCAGCCGAACGCCTACGAGATGCCACGAATCTTGCTACAATACTTTACTTCATAACGAACTTCATGGTGTGTTACATACCGGAGCGATGTAACAAAGCTGCGTGCGGTCTGTTAAATCTTCTAAAAAAGCTACAAATAAAATCAATTTCGCATTTGTAGTATTAGTAAGGAAAGAATAAGGATATACTCGTATATAACACGTTATTGTCTACTTAACTGGGAACAGTTGCTTGGTATTCCGTTTTCAGCTATTTATTTCAAGTGAATAATATTCAAAAATAATTAAAAGTAAAAACATCTCCGTTCCCAGGGTTTATTCTCCAGGATGACGTTTAGGGAGCCGGTGTGGGTAGGCGGTACCGGGAACACGACGGGACTGCAGAGCAAGCTCGGCCTCTCTGAAGGTCTTCTGGGATGCGTCGACTTCCTCAGGATAAACGGTGACAATTACCACATGACGAAAGATGCTATAGCCAGTTTGGATATCGGTAAGTAATTTTTTTAAATAATGTAGTTTCTAGTAGCTACGTGTTATATGAATCTAAGGGTTTCATTCGGAAGTATGAAAGGTTGTAATAGTCAAAAATAAGCTTCTATTGGACTAGAGTAAAATAATAAAATATTGAAAAAAAAAATGGTATAAATTTAAAATATTATATGGTGGTAAAGAAAGACTTTTGACACATATAATGCATACTTAAAAGTATATATACAAAATATTCCAAGAGAGATAACTAATTGTTGCGAGGAGGCAACAAGGTCTTTGTCTCAGCATAAGACTGCAGGTTTGCAAATACAAGAATTGCATCTCTGGTTTTCTGACAAGACCTGCTGTATACGCAAACGCATGGACGAAATTACACTGCATTTTCAAATTAAAAATCAACTCCTAGGTATATGCATATTATCATACATAACCCAGTACCTACTGCCTACATTTAATACATAATCTACGAAGAAGAAAAGATAACAAACGAAAAAGCTCACATTCGCATTTAAACACACGTAAATACGCTCGTAAGAGCTATAAACCATTTCAAAATAAAATCGATTCAGTGTTATCAACCTTATTTAATTAACATAGGCATTCACAGTACGGTCGATTTCGATAATGCTCGCTTCTTGTCGGGCCGCCATCCTCGTTCCTGGCACTCCGCGTCGCGATACATAACACGCCTGCTCTAATACTGTGTTCATACTGAGGGTGCTCTCTGACCTACATTTTGTAATGGTGATTACTCACTTCGGAAAGCGCGCAGCGTGATGTCCATAACCTATAACGGCACGCAATAAGTAGGCTATAAACTGTAAAAAAAAAAAATTGAAATCTGAATACTATTACCAGAGATGAATGCGTTAAAGAAAAGCAGTCTCTTGAGCTTTATAATTTGGAAATACTGAATTTTATAAAAGCTAGATGATACGCGCGAGCTCCTCTGTGTCGTTTATTGTCTTTAGAACATATATTATATGCAAAAGAAAAAATAAGTACTACACCACGATCACTTGAGAAAACATATATTTCGGGACGCGTAGTGCGTACAAAAATCGTAGGTTTTTAAAACTTTAATAACTATATGTAAAATGAAGCTATCGGTGAAATTTTTCTTTGGAATAATGACCAAATATCTAAGAAGCAAAATAAAAAAAAATGATCAAAATCTATCCAGTACATTTTTAGTGGTAAGTGCACAACGGCGGGCCTCGCTCATTTTATTTTTATACTATAGAGAAGAAGATTCATAGAGTAGACATGAAATGTACAAAGTGATTATGAATTTTACGCTCCTTTTCACACAAAGTAACAGAACGATCCTATAATGAAATCCACAAAACGAACTTAAAGAAATTTTTATTCGAATATTCTGGGCGAAAACTAACCAAACATTAATTTTGAAATGTAATGTTGAATATTCAAATAATATTTCCTACATATATAATTATACTTTTTATTTAAAGTAGTTAATGAGTTCTTTGAATCCAACTCCTTTGATGATTCGTGATCTAATTTCGCTTTAAAGAATTTAAAAATTATTTCTACTGGGATATATTTCGATAGTAGGGATTACCCGTGACTTTCATGATATTTTTAATGTTCCTAAGTAGTATTTATTAAGAATATACTATAATTATTAAGAATATATAGAAATACTACGTCTTCTTTTACACTTCAAAATTTCCATTGTTAATGAAATCAGAATTGTAGTAGAGATAGTATGTTTTCGGTGAATAGCTATTTCTTTTTTATAAGTGTTAACGCTTGACCATAATTTCACATGAACTTAAGTGACGATGTGGTTTAATATGATAAACACGTTAAATCTAGGAGAGGGGTGGTCTAGCTCTCAAATGCAGCTGTCGGAACACACCAAGAGGTGCTTGGCGACAGATTATCAACTTGAGGATGGTACATAAAAGTCTGGCGGTTTTCGCTCCTGCATACTTGCCGCGACCCTCCTCGATAGCAGCACAAGCGTAGGTTCGATACCCCGGAGATGAGCCCTCGAGTACCTTGCTAGCGCAATACAGTGACACTCATAATTTTTCACTCACTAGTTCAACACACACAACACATCACTCCACATGCGTGTACACAAACAGGTAGGTAATCCGCCCATAATTAAAATGTAGATGGAATTAAGCAAGTAAATACTTTAAAAGTCTAACATATTTGTAAATACTTTATGTTTTGATAATGATCTATCGGTATTATCACTTTTTGGAAATATGGTTGCAAGCCGTATACGCTTTTAAAAAACATACCTCTTCAAAATATGGTGGACATACTTTACTTTCTTCTTAAAATAAAGTAGCTCATAATTTGAATATATCTATATATTTCAGAAAACTATAGCACTGAACTATAATGTAGAAAGTAAGCTATATGTTTATTACTTATTTGCATATAGACAAAGTAGAAATAATGGAATTACTTTTACAAAAGTAAAAAGCGTTCCAAATTAAATTAAACGCCGAACAGTAAATATATATATATACGTGAACGTAATCACCGACAGCATTTAGTTTAAAATATAATGATCTAACTAAAAGTTATTTTCACAATTAAATTTATCATCAATGAAGTTAATAATTAAAGTCAAAAGCACCAAAGCCTAATCAAGATTGAAACCAGCTCCGTCTTAGTTAACGCAAACTTTGCTTAACTACAGAACAAACCGACTGGGAGACTTCACTAACTTTGTCAAAGTAATTCTCTGTTGTAATCGCTAACTCTATGCCTTGTCGCCGCCGTGTAACAATTGTTATACGTAATGCAAGCCCATAACTAAGAGAGCGTATAACAATTGTATTAACTAATTGAGACAGTATGGAAATATTTATTATTAAGATTTTGATAGAACAAATTTAAAATAAGAGGTCGGACTTATGGACCTGTCATTCTGTAATTAATTACGCAACTATCCGCTGTTCTCTTGACAGGCCTTCACAGCTTCACCGAACTTTAGGACCGATGCTTAAGGGACTCCGCCTAAATGACTATTCGAGTAAGGATACCAAAATGCTCGGATCCTTGGCTTGGGTTATTGCCCTATAATATCGCGTATCAAGCTAAACTATCCATGTGAACTAAGCCAACCATACATGTACGCGTTAGTGAAACTCATATGCATACCTACATGTCATGTTTTTCGGATCTGGCAATTTTGACTAACCAAAATTAAAAAATAAAGAAATGAGAAATCCTTCCAATACATGTGTACCTAATATATGTGTGTGTACGTGTATGGGATGATCTGTGGGGTGTGTGTGTTTGTGAATACAGTGTCACTGTATCATGGTAGCAGCGTGATCGAAGGCTTTACTCTGGATAATTAGACCTCGGCTTCGGTGTTCGTATATTAATATTGTTCCCTCCTACTCATTCGTAATAGTACGTCAATGCGCCAACTATATATTTTATGAATCATTTGATAGCTATAACAACTTTAAAAGAGAGAGAGAGGGAGAATTAGGGAACTCCTTTAAGCAGTACTATTCTCAATGTAGTGATACCGATTGAATATAAAGACAAATAAAATAATGAAGTACTCTTCTAATACTTTGCACAAACGCAACTTCATAAATCAACGATTATAAAAGTTTAATTAGTTTTAGAATTTTCTGATAAAAAAATGCTGATAAAAATATTATTACGGACCGGTTATGCAGCTATAATTGCTTGACAATAAAATCTCCAATACAAAAGTAGTTGTAGTAGTAGCCAAACGGGAATCGGCAAATGCCCTACAACCAATACTTAGGATCATTATAGAAATCCAACCTAGCCTAGTCATTATAGTAACTCGATGAATACAAAACAAACTTGCTGCATCGGAGTGTCAATAATATGTGCAGTGAAGCGTGAACGGCTGTCTCTGAAGAGGCAACGGTGCGGCGTTGTAAAATGATTGAAAACTGAGCTGACATGAAACATGATTAAAGACATTGTATCTATAGAGTATCTATCTAAAGGTAGTGTTTGAATATATTATGTTGTGGTCACGATATAAATCAAATCGTTGTTCATTGCGATAGGAAGGTACAAAATGAGCTTGCTTATCACGTTTTTGCACGTACACTTGAGGTCTTTTATACTTATATCATATGTAAGGATTATGCTCAAGTAACGTATTAAATACACCCATAAACAATATAATAAACCGGTGTGAAAGTATCAGACAATATTGAAATACGAAGGCTCATAGTTTAAAGTAGGATTGCTTATTAGTGATTAGGTATCTCTCTCGATATTATTACATTGTACATTGAAACCAATTGGGCGACTTATATAAAGAAGAAAGAGGATTAAGTATGTAGGTTAGTTAATAATATAGTTTTCTTATAAGAAACGTATGTATTAAATAATTCTAGAATATTCCATCCTAATTTATTTAATCCAACATATAATGAAATTCTAAATACGTATGTAAGACTGCTATCAGTTGCTTTATTTCATAGCGATTGTTAGTTAGTTAAAATTTGTCTATATGTATGTGTGTTGTAGGAGGTATTTTTTTAGAATTACTCATTCGATTCTGAAAACTTCTTTGTTAATGGTAAGCTCTACATTCGTGCTGACGGTTAAAGACTATACTTATTTAGTTATTCTAAGATTTATATTGTTATTAACGCGTACAAAGCCACCGGTGGTTTCAAGTTCCTTAATATTTACGTGTTTTAGTAGCATTTTGGGAAATTACCCAATAGTGGTTAACTATTTTCACATGGCTTATATTTAGTCACTTTCGTTTGTGAACCAAGAATGACGTTGCAACTCAAGCGGAAGGTGTATAACACTAAAATAAGAGGACTCGTGTTATATGGATCCGAGTGCTGCGCTACGAAAGAGACGGATGAGAAAAGATTACATGTGGTAGTGATGCAAATGTTAAGGGATTTGTGGTGTAACCAGAATACGTAAGATTAAGAATTATTATATCAGAGAAAGTTTGAAAATAGCACCAGTGACAGAGAATTTAAGGTGTAGCAAGATACGGGCATATTATGAGAAGAAATGAAAGTCATGTATCAAGAAAAGATTTAAGTTTGAAATGGATATAGGGGTAGAGGGAGAACGAAAAAAGGGTGGATAGATTTGTAGGTGGTAGAGCT
This sequence comes from Antheraea assamensis, assembly GCA_035772565.1. Lineage (NCBI taxonomy): Eukaryota > Metazoa > Arthropoda > Insecta > Lepidoptera > Saturniidae > Antheraea > Antheraea assamensis. Next base: position 282,874 of record JAQQSE010000224.1, on the reverse strand, counting down.
ACGCTGAAGCTATTACTGGTTTCAGAATGAATGGGTCGGCTCGCTCGGGGTAGTACCACCCTCTCACAGAAAACCGACGTGAAGTAACAGTGCTTGCACTGCTGCGTTTCGTTCGGTCAGTGAGAGCGCCGGAGGCCGCACATATTTAAAAGGCCGGCAACGCACTTGCGACTCTCCTGGTGTTGCTAGTGTCTATGGACGGCGGTGATCACTTACCACCAGGTGACCCACCTGTTCGTTTGCCCCCTATAATATAAAAAAAAAAAGATTGTGTGGATGATGATATGTGTATAAAAAGTGTGAATACTGAGATGACATCTGACAGGAGAGAATGAAAAAGAAAAACATGTTGTGCCGATCCTACTTAGGTGGGATAAGGGTAAGGCGGTGATGATGGTGATGTTACATCTAGTCACTACCAGTAACATAACAATAAGGTTGATTGAACGGGTTTCAGGATTCGGATTTGGTATTCGCCGTTTAAGGAGGCTCTCAGTAGAGAAGAATCTTACACTATTTGATCATGAAAAGAGCCAACCCAAAATAGTGTCTATGATGGTGAAACCATCATATGCCTGGTGCTGTAGACACTCTACAGCCATGTAATGCTCCACGTAGAATCAAATGAGTCGCATGAATGCGTTGCTTTTAAATTTGACCTTGTGTAATATTTCTACATTACTCGGAGACAGGACCTTCACAAAATGTTTACGTATTCTGTCTTAACACGTCCTACACTTATGATTATAGCCTGTTGAGAATGTTCAGACGGTTTAGGTTCATACTTTATGGCGTTAACGTTTGAACACATCTACGTCAAGTGTTGACTAGCGATCCCGAATAGTGATGTGCTCAAAAGCAGCAACAAGAAATTAGCTTACTATGTTTGTATAACTTAAATGAAAAATACTACAAGGTTAGGACTGCATTATTCTTTTCTTCAAGATAGCCGTAACTTTCGGTTCATTGTAGGAAAATGTCTTTCAATAGAAGAACTGAGATTGGAATCACAGACTTGCAACTTTTAAAGAGATATCGTCATGCATACCGCCTTTTATTAAAGCAATGAAAATATCCATAAGCCGTATATCAGTAGCCATAACTCGATGTATTTGATATTTGATTGATGAAGGCGTTACTTTGCGCAAATCCATGATTAAAAATTAGGGTGAACGTTACTTCACACTTCCGCTTGGAATTGTTACGTCTTACTACAACAGTAAACGGTTGTAAAACAAACTAAAAATAATTAAAAGGCGTTGTTTCGCGGTTGAACTCGACGTTGGCGGATGGTTGAACCTGTCGTCGATTAACACTATTGGTATCTATCTGTAAAATATAAAAAAAAAAATTGTCTATATAAAAGATTAAAAATTTTAGAAAAGAAGTATAAGAAATGCTGTAATCGGATTTATTTACAAAACTAAATATCAATTATTTACATATTGTGTATAGAATCAAAAGAATGAAATTTTGACATTTTTTATTCTAGCAACCTATTCCAGTACTACTGGATAGTCGCTTCTGTCTTTGAAAGAAGACGTTAGGTTAGCATCGATGTAGTGACAATAGGTAGATGTTTAATAGCTATTCTGAATAATATGGGGTTGGGGAACCGCCCATAATTAAAATGTAGATGAAATTAAGCGAGTAAATACTTTAAAAGTCTAACATATTTGTAAATACTTTATGTTTTGATAATGATCTATCGGTATTATCACTTTTTGGAAATATGGTTGCAAGCCGTATACGCTTTTAAAAAACATACCTCTTCAAAATATGAATCAAAATAAATCAAAACTGAAAATAGTTTGCTTTAAAATTGCCCACATTAATCGCTAACCGTTCACAGCAATCCACTGGCGATATCCACTCCAGTTCCCATAATTCGATCTTCAAATCGTTCGTTGAAATCACAATACATTTTGGTGTGCAAACATGGACGCCCAACGGATTCTGTTTGTCGTGTCAAATTGAACGTTTTAAATCCAGTCGCGGCGTAAACGGCTCGCAAATTCAATAGCTTGCTTCGAAAGGAACTCGTATTCATTTTAGGAATACGGGAAGCAGAGTGATCACTTCAACTACGGAAAAGACCTCTCTCTATTTTATATGGCAAAAATGATAACATTAACATTATCTTTTTGCTTTATTTTGTGACATTTGCCTTTGGGATATTATTTTGAGGGTATTCATAAACTATTCCTTTCTAATTCTCTAACAAATCTAGTTCACTATCATAACGGTAAGATATTACTGTGTCTCCGTGGGATAGGTCAAACCTACGCTAGCGAAGTCACAAGTTAAAGCTAGTATTAATTAAAAGTATTTTAGTGGAAATGTTTATACACATATTTTCTTTAGTATCTTATTTTATGTTTGTTTTGTTTTTTTTTTAATCAAATAGTTTACGTAAACTCTAACATTTATATATAAATCATGGCGCTTTAACTTGCAGTCCGGCAAATCTGTAATATGCATTGGGACTTTGCTATAAAACCTAACACTAATTTACCTAAGAAATTAGTTACTGGTTTTACTGAGTCGGAAACATGGTACGACCAATTTGTAACAGTTTCTAGTATTTAGATTATGCCGGTCGCTTACGAAATTCAGCTTTTCAAAGTTTTAATGAACATACATTAGATTATCACCCTCAAGTTGAAAATCTGTCGCCAAGCACCTGTTGGTGTGTTCCGGCAGCTGCACTTGGGAAGCCTGTCTCTCTATAGGCTTAGCGTGACTACCATCTTAGACCACATCATCATTTAACACCAGATGAGATTATGGTCAAACGCTAACCTATAAAGTATAAAAAAAAACTTAGTCTTTGAGATTCGCGAGGTCCCATATTGTATATTGCTAGAACTGTCCGTTTTTGTAATGATAATATGGTGTCTACCTCAGCTGCTGGCCCCCATATCACAATAATTATATCTTTAAAATTTGTTACCTATTGCATAGGAATAAAAGATTTAATTTGTCGGTTATTGCAATAATGACCACACCTCTGTTGACATAGAAAATAAATTATAATACTTTTCCTGGAAAACCTTTCAAAACTTTCCAACCCATCATAGATAGTGGATCTAAAGTGGCACACGTAACTAGGGAAGTTTCGAACATCGCCAGCGATCTGTTTGAAACTTCGCGAAACTCATTTGTTACTACTTCTCGAAGAGCGATCGACGCACAACTTAAAAGACTAAGTATTTCTTTGATAAATGGCCACAATTCCACTAGAAGTCGCTCGGATTATTTATATACTACTAGGTGTAGCAACGAAGAAAATGCGACTGTAATCTCCTCTTTATAGGTACGACTCTGTAGTGAAATAAAATTTAATGGCAACTGAATAAATGAATGTAAATCTCTCAATATTTCTGAAGACGTCCCTACTGTCTTTTGTCTTATTCACTAACTCATGTTTGAAAATGGTGATTTTTTTACTTTTCCGTACGTATTTTCAAATATTTTCTTTCATTTGAAGCTTGTCCCGACAATTGTAAACTTGACTAAAATAAGAATCAGCGAAGTAAGTAATTGTTTTTGTTTTTTATAAAATATACATATAACATTGATTTTCGGAAGTTGGTTACCGCAATCCACGGGAGACGTGGTGACTGGGTAATTAATATCTGTTGACAAACACGGCCTTCAAAAAACTAAGACAAACCAAAGACCTACTTTGCTATTGATCTACAGTTCATCGGCGATCGCCGCTGTCATGCCGACTTGCAAGAGTCTGTTGCTGTATAAATGCTAACTGATCCCGAAATCTGAAAAACCAACAAGTAACTGTGATATTTTAATTAAGTTATAAGCATTTTAAATGACTGACATATAGTCTTTTATAATGAGTATAAGAACTTGACGGCCTAACCCTATATTGATGGATTGATATATCTTGGAATAATTGCAAATGCCTTATGTAAAACACTACAAGCCTACATCTTTTCTTTACTAGGCACTTTCATTATATATTTCTTGTATTACCTTTTGCGCGTCTATCGCATGTCACATTACAACCGGCCGCGGAGTAGTGATAAAGTGAAAGGTGCTTGGCAGCACAGCCACGACCGATATGGCGGCGCACATAACTCAATTCAAAATGATTTAAATAAATGTCAGTGCTCAGTTTTTTAAATGCTACGATCCGAAAAAAAGTGTCACTGTTGTATAAAACGTTGTTGCGTTTTGTAAAACGCTGTTATCGTGGTTTTATAAAACAACACAATTTTTCATCATATTCTTCTTTTTATAAGTTTTCACACTGAAGAATCTCACTACTTCCAATTTACGCTATAACTTTGAATTTCAAAATATCACTCGAGTCCATTTCATATGACTTTGTAAATATCCATACACATTAAATGAAGAGTGACACCAGTTTAAATCAAATTTTCGATAGCGTAAATAATGCGTAAGTAATAGGCGAATTACTTCCCAGATATTCGCTAATGATCTCTGATATACTCGTATATACAAATGGAAGTGAAACAGCCCGTAGCTAGTATACCACACTGACTTTATTTGACAAGCGACATTACTTAAATAGGTGTGGATTCAAGCACCATTATATTATCAAGATAATTATAACAATCCCGTTAGAACAACTCACTCCTATTCTCAATAACGTCGCGAGGAAATAATGAAATTTATTTACGCTTTGTCGTGAATATTTAATGTCAGTTTACGTAAGAACGAATTAGTGTTCGAATTACGTGCGTATACGATCTTGAAAGGGGTCGTATGAAGGGCATAACAAGGTAATCCTTCGCAATGTCAAAGTTACATAGGGGGTACCTTCCGAGAAATTAGATTTAAATCAAGGACGACTGTCTCAAATATCAACGGTATTTGGAGATTATTGTGGGGATAAGAGCATTTCTTTTAGCCCTTTCGCGTATCACTTTATGAGAGTATTTATCTTATTGGTTAAGGAAATAGTCTCCTTTTTCCTTATTGACGTATATCGAAGAAACGACGACTAGATAATAACCAAAGTACGACGTTACCAATAACGACGCCATCTTTATCATTCCATCGATCAAACCCACGACAGTGTTAATGATAAAAGCGAATAGGCACCTTAACCCTTGAATGCATAGTTTTTGTTTTGAATCCTGCAACTAATTTTAAAACAACAACAAACAAAAGTGTAACTTACCCGCCAAAAATAATGTCAACGTTTTGTTACAAGTGTAAGGTATTTACTAAGGTTCTAACATGCTTTCGAAAATGCACACACTCAGGATTTTGAACATAAATTAAGTGGATGTGGAATGTATATCATTCGCAACAATATGCATTTAAGGGTTAATTAGTAGATACAGTAAACTATGAATATAATTTCGGAAATTCTACATGAGATGCAAATGATTTGATGATTCGTAGCGAGCATATGTCGTGTCCAAACGCTAGCCACCGTTTAAAGTAATGACCGGGGTCATTAGTAGAAAGCAGCCAATAGTAATTAAGTATTGTTAGAATTGGCTATTACCTAAACCAATAATATTGTAGTATATATCAACAGCAACTAGTAAATAAGTGGTCATTAATACGACAAATAACCAGTTCAATAGAAAGGTTTCAATAATCACACTGATATAAATACATAAGTAAATACTTATTATACAGGAAAAGGATACGATGGTACCGATGTTACTTGTTATAGAGTTTGAACTTGGTCAGAACTGAAAGTTCTTTATTCTTTTGATGAACAAATAAATGGATGGTGTCATTTTTTTAAATTATGTGTTTCTTATTTTATTGTACTGTTTGTAGAATCTAAGTAAGGGTTTATGGGAACACTTTATAGAAACTGGCTCCAGTGTAGTATGTTTTGGGTCTAGCTTAGTGCAAGATCAAAATTTGATTCGCATGAAGCTGTTCAATATGAAAACAAAAGAAAAAAATGTTTACATTCCTTTCCATTAAATTAGTTGCAATTCTTTTACGGAATTTGGATAAAGAATAAATCGTACCTGCGATCCATTTAGTGTTAAGTTTTTAAAACTCATAGCCATTTATAAATTCACTATCCAAAAATTAATTATTGATAGAGTAGATTACCATTCCTGAGAGTGAAACTGAAAAGCATCGTGTGATATTTCTGTCAATCACATCCTTAAGAATAAAACAAGATCAATATTGATTTAGGGGAAAAAATTAAGAGAGAAATTGTCACATGAGTAATCAAATTTTTCAGAGTCTATTTATCACCATCATTAGTCTCTAATAGATCCATTGCAAGGCCTTAGGCTTCTACCCAAAGAAAGGTATGAGCATAATCACAACGCCAACCCACGACATATCGGCAATTTCGAGTTCCGAGAAATACACACTTCTATCAAAATCAAAAATACTTTATTTAGTTTAGACACTGAGAAGGCGCTTATGAACGTCAAAGTTACCACCGGTTCGGAAAACAACTCAGTCATCGAGAAGAACCGGCGTGAAACTCGATCTGGTTTATCTTTTCATTAAACATATTATAACTCATATTTTTAAAACATAGTTATAAACATATAATTACATTCGGTTCAGTGGATGAACAGAGAGGGCGGCATTTCCAGACGTCACCATCGTTCACATATTGATCACCCGTTAATAGCCTTTAGCTCTATATTTTCCCATATACGGCGGTACTACAAGAACATTTTCCCAGGTCCAGGTTTCCTCACGAAATTTTTCTTCACCATCAGCTGACAGTATTATGAATTTAAATTAGTAACTATGTATGTGAATTCTGAAAAATCCGTTGGTACAAGCCAGGGTTCGAACATGCGGGTGTATCGAATTCGACATTCCACTGGTTAAACCGCTCCACGACCGTGATTTATGTCGATTACCATATGTATGCAATCACTAAACATACATTTTTTTACAGCTGAATGTGCACCAACACTAGCACCATGGAAACCAACGAACGAAGCAACAACCATACAAATAGAAGAACGTACCAACGATGCAATACACATTGTATACGATATTAATGATATAGTCCATTTCGAGGACAACGATCTAGTAATGCGAGACGCTAAAGCAAATTCTCATGATCACAACAAACTTGACAATTCCGTTGGACAGTTAAACCATTTTGATGATTTACCAAAAGTACAGGATAAAAATATTAATGTACACACCACAATAGTTAGTACTGATGTAAATGGAGTTAAAAGTAAAAATGATTCGGTCAAGGAGGATAGAGAAGCTTGTGAGTGTCAGCACGGAGGTGGTTGTGTTAATAAAGTGTGCTTGTGTCCATTAGGATATGCTGGCGATAAATGTGAAATTACTCTTGATTTGAAGGTGAGTCAGATATAATTTTATCCTTATTTGTTTATGTATGGAGTTGTATTTTAATTGCCTATAAGATACTTTATGTTACAAAGGTTTGTCTATACAAATCGTATAATTCTTGCGAAATCACCAAATGGTTAATGAGCTTTTGCTTTAAGTTTGTCAGAGTGTTTTTTAGGATTCTAAAAATCAAAACTGGAAATTTGTTTTCTGCACACTTCCTATTTATTATTATTATTATTTTTTGTGTTCCCTTGATCATCAGACATAATCCGAGTCTTTGTTATTGCAAGTGTCCTTTCTATACTCAGTGTATTTTAAATAAGTTATTGTTTGTGTTACTTTATTAATGTGCACACTTCCTATTGTACTATAGAAAATAAAGCAACTTAAAAGTCGTTATAATTCCATGCTTGGTTTGGTCGTTGTTAAGCGTGAAAACGAAATAGGCTAGTGCAAAAATACTATTGTCGATTTTCGTTTTCGGAGTACTAAATACATTGATACAGAGATTAATCTGAAATATAATATAGCGGGAACAACAATTTTCACATTCAACTTTGAATCAATTTTTATGCACAATAATCTACTAACTCAGAAAGTAAAACAACAAGGAAATTTAATAAAAATAAAATCCATTTTAAAAATATTTATTCCTTAAAATCCTCCAGAGCTTCTTTGAGCGCAGTTAGGTAGGTATTCACCTACTCGCAGATTTTCATAAACTTACCAACACTTAAATTCTTCCTATTGGATTTTCAGGAGTTCCCTAGTATAACTTCTTAATACAATATCCAACACTGATGGTACTAAAATGTGGGGCCCTTTGAAAATATTCCCTTTTTAAGTAAAAAATAATTTTACATATCTATTTATAAATGACAAAGTTATGAGATAACAAACATTTTAAATAATACAACCGAATTGAGGACACCCTCTTTTTTAAAGTGATTTTTTTTTACATCACCTCAAATTTTTCGTTCATCTATCGTATATCGCATTACAGCCGGCCGCGGAAGTAGGGGTAAAATGAAAGACGCTTTGTAGAGTAGCCAAGGCCAATATGGCGGCGACTATGGCTCAACTGAAAATGGCTTAAATAAATAATGTGCTCAGTTTTTAAAATGCATATATCATCTGAATGATTGTATTTATTATGTATTCCGTACTTGAATACGCAGATTGAAGTTAAAATTTATAGTTCGATATCTTGTCTACTATAGATTTTGCATTATCATTCCCATTGTCCAATTATAAAGTTAAGATTAAAAACGTAAACTCGCGTTCGTAAAATTTTCAGAAAATTTTTGGTTAAATGCCTACGGTCTGAAAAATAGTTTCACTTGCATCGTGATTTCATAAAACTAGACAATTTTTTGAAGTAGGTTAATAAAATATTGTTTAATGCTACCTAGTGACGATTTCGATAGAAATTCTCCTTCTTCATTGTGATCGCTCAAATGGTGTTAGACTATATCGATCTCAGACATACCAACCATCCAATTTTATATATTTACAAATAGTGACAGAATGCTTTGTATGTAATTTTTCCGTTGACCATAAAACTCTCTTTATATTGTCGTAAGTGAGAGTTATTTTAACGAATGTAATGAAGCGAGCGTTTCCTTTTATTCAACTTTCACAGTGTTTTTCGTTCGGTAACTTTTTCTTCACAATTAACGTTATTTTAACAGCCCGTAACGAAAGTTTCGAGTTGGCAGTGATTCGACTGCATTTATCATTTAATTGCTGAAAGTTTTATACGTTTTTCATTGCGTTTTTGTTTTGTTCTTTATTTGCGAGTAAATGCTATTAGTGAATTAATGCAATCTATAGATCATATTTTAAAAGATTTTCTTTTAGTTTTTAAAAGATTATATCACGAGGGTCTTTAAATATATATCCTTGAAACCCTTGGGTAATCAAAAGCTGTAATCGTTTTGCGGGCAAACATGTTTCTTGTACATCGAAAGGCAAAACAGAGAAATCGAGCTACAAGCTCTCTGTGGTCATACTTAGAATTATATTATGATTCTCTTATTGATTTATCTTTTTTGCTTCTTCCCGTGTTCGCTTCGATGTCGAGAATAGAACTGTCTTCCGTTATATTATACAGTGCTTATATATATTTAATGAATACAAAAGCGTAGGATATATCTAGAATGCAATCAAAAGTTGATTTATGACATCGATAACTCTTTAAAAGGTAGGATGAAGTTTCGAATCGCGCTATTTACGGAACTTGTTTGTTCATGTCTTAGCGATAAATTGTTCAATGTATGCGCGTTTCCCCACGCATCTATGAGTCACCACGCTACCTTCTTTATTACTATGAGTTTGTTCTTGCTACTCGGTGATAATTTTAGAACGTTGTAGATTTTTCTTTCAGTATTTGGAATAGTGTATTTTTGTAAAGAATACAAGTAACAGAGAAAGAGTTTACCCAGGACTTTAAATATTCAATTGCAGGACACATAAATATTTATCATGTATGCGATCTGAAGTCACGGTATTTAGTGTTATGACAATAGGGATGGCTTCTTAATTCATTGCGCTAACCGTGTAATTAAGGAGTTGCCTATTTGCTGATATTCATTCCAGGTACCGCGTTTCAACGGATCATCGTATCTTCGTTTGCCCGGACTTGGGAACTCAGCTCAGTCGTGGCTTGATATAGAGGTATTATCATTTCTTTAATTTATTGACAGAGATAAAATATCATGAGTAAAATCCTTAAAAGAGTAGGGTAGATAGTATTTTTATACGAGTCATTGAAAATATTCTTTGCTTTATGCATGTTCATGGATTTTATTTTCACTGGATAGTAGTGCAGAGCGAATATTTTTCTCAACTATATATGTACTCGTATACTTTTATTTCTTTGGTACATTCTTTAAAATCATTCTATGAATTTTAACGCATGAGGTGTCAGTAGACTCGTCATAACTGTGAGGGTATTATAGGATAATTAAGTCTAAGTTTTTTTAATTATTATCGACACTAAACTGAAGAACTACTTGTTCATTCATATGTAACTTATTTTTACAGTCGGCTTATTCTTTTTCAATAATATATCTACTTATGAAATAAGGAATTGTGTTCAAGAAAAGCATTTAAAATTAATATGAAAATATGTATGCTAATTATATCTTATAAAAATTCATAGTGCGTATTGAAATTACACATTAAAAATATTGATTAGTATAACTAGCTTGTGCCCGCGTCTTCGCTCGCTTTCTGTAAGATTTCTCACATCCTTACGAAAACCGAACTTTTTCGTATCCCTCACGAAGACTAGCCGCCTTTACATGACATGCTCAGTTCACGCGCGATTCGAGTGTGCAAGATTGAACACGGGAAAGCGTGTATGCGAATTTACAAGTGATTGTTATTTGTTGTTTACACGTGCACGCTTTCCCGCACGAAAGAAGAACATATTGTGTAAAGGCAGCTATTGATTTAATAGGTTAAAGCTTGAAAATGTAACACGCAAAGTCATTCGCATTTATGATAATAGTTGGAATAATATAAATATAAATGACTAGCTTTTGCTCACGGCTTTGTTCGCAGTTAAAGAGGTTAGACATACTCCTCTGGTACAGTATTTTTTATGGATGAAAAGTGCTCTGCCTTACCTTTTTCAGTATCCCTGGCATCTCTGCAAAGTTTTGTGATTTTGAGTAATAAATGTAACATATGTAGGTAGATATAGATTTAATAACATTTTAGAGTAAGTGGTTATAAGCGGCCATTTGCTCTTTGGCAATAGACGTCTTGCAGTACAGTTGAGTTTTATTGAGTTCCGTAAAATATAACCTTTTGTACATATATATCACTGGCGGCAAGGATGGGATACGCGACTTACGTTAGTGTAGTGTTGTGTAAGCGTTTCTTGGACTAATCGTTACCTATTTTGTGTAATAGATTTACGGAAAATGGCCGCTTATAACTACTTACTCTAAAATGTTAATAAATCTATATCTACCTACATATATTACATTTACTGCTCAGAATCATGCTTAAAAAACAAACATTCGCATTTATATTAATATATACGTCGTAGTAACGTAATTATAAATGATTACATTCAATAAGCTACTCTTGTTCTATAATTTAGCTGACATTATCGTTTGGAATTTTTACCTCGGGCTTAGTAAACACAAAATGAAAAATACGAATTTTCTACGACGTATTTTATAAAGAAACTTTCAAAGCGCTCCTTAAAAGCTCCCTCGGACGTGAAAAAACAGAGTGATATAAAAAAAAAATTGCTGAAGTTGTGCCAGTAAATTAGTATGGCAACGCCGTTCACGAGTCTCAGGTGGTTTGTAATAAGCCCGGTTATACTTCTTCTATTAATTCGTCATCAGTCTTTGGAAACGAATTTGCCAACGTCGAGGGGTATCATTTAAAATTATATTCGAGCATTTTTGACGGGACCTTGGAATGTCATGTAGCGAATTTTATATTTTATTTATAATCTTGTGGTATTTGACTCTATATTTTGTAATATTGGGGATGTTTTACTTAATATAGTTTAATTATTGTGCACAAATTAGGTGGATAGGAAATAATGGCACGGAGCATGGATTCTGACTTGCCACAAAAACTTCCTGGAAAGTTCTAACAAGACTGCCGCCATCTTGTTATTTCATTCAAATGATCTCAAGAAAGTTTTAATATTATTACCACCTACTCGATAATGGCGGTAATAATGTACTAGAAGATTGGTACAATATATGAGCATTTCTCACTAATTTGCGAAAAATGACTTATGTATAATTTGTTACACACTGGAGCTTAAATGAAATGACTTTTTGCAACTTTTAAGTACTTTATAATCAATATGGTGCACACAGAGTAACGGTCGTTGGCGAAGTGACGACACAGACTATATCGGCCCAGTAATACAATGAACGCCTGAATAGGCGCAATAGCAAAGCCAACCGTGTGAGGCATTGCGCCGGAACAACTTCGTTTAATATTAACGATATAATTTGTAAAAATTGACATTTTTATATATCCAATATATAGTACACAAGTAACTTACCTCAGCTGACTATGTGGTCCCCACCTTTTTCGATTTAAATGAAAGTAAAGGGGTGATGCAGAAAAAATCAATTCTGAGGGAATGATGATTCAAGTGAGGGAATGATTTTTTTTAGCGCTATTACTATATTTAGATTAAATTAACACGTTAAACACCTTTTGTTCATCTCAACATGAATATATATGTATTCAACTAGCGGCCTCCCGCGAGTCCGTTTGCTTGTGTATCAAACTGTTACTTCTGAGTGATATGTCGAAACGACATTATCGCGAGCGAAGCCGTAAACAAAAGCTAGTGAGCAATGAAGGTTCTATGATTTTGATAAAAATAAATTTGCTACTATAAAATTTACGAATAGATGCTGCCGTTTTGAATTATATACATGTTTGTATATAAATTATATAGGTATAAATGAATAAGATTTGTTTTTTTTTTTTCGAACTACCTACACTATTGGCCTGATAGGCTTCTACAGCTTCACCGGACTACCGTACGATTTGTCATGTCGTGTTTCCAGATAACGTTGAAGCCGTCAAGCGGCGACGGACTCGTGCTTTACAATTCGGAGCACGCGAGCGGAGATGGAGACTTCATCTCCCTCCATCTGAGGGACTACTTCGTCGAGTTCGCCTTCGATCTCGGTTCTGGCATCGCTTTGGTCAGGTAATCAATACATATTATAAAACATAGTCGTTCGCCGCGTCTGTCTGTCTGTCTGGATGTTCGCCATAAACCCAAAAACTACTGAACGGGTTGTAATGCGGTCTTCACCAATAGATAGAGTATTTCACGGGGAAGGTTTGTCAAGGTTTTATTTGTAAATTGTTTGAAATGTAATGATAATTGTTGAAAGAATCGGAAAAAGTCAAGCCGTCCTTAAGCGTTTCATGCACATAAGTATATATAGTAAGTATATATAGTAAAGTAAATGACCTATATAATATTCTAAAAGGCGCTGCTTAAAAATAATTTTATGGTGCTAATATCCAGTATCCGTATTTAATCTAATGAATAACAGTGTTTATTGTTATGTTCCACGCGGTTGTAAACGCGCGAAATACAGTCCTCGTAAATCTGTTCGACTGCTCTGAATATAGTCGTAAGCTAGTGTTTGCGCGTTATATAGCTAAAACTTTAATACAAAATAGACTTGAAATATTTTTATATTAATCTAAAATTGACATTTATTTATCTTTAAGATGTCTCTATGTTGTTATACATATAATATAATATACGTGTTTATATCTAAATTTGTATTATATGCATGTGTATATAGATTCCGAGTGATATTGAGGTGGAGTTGTAAGGTAAATGTGTGTGATACTGTTCAGGTCGGCGTATCGGCTGGAGCGGGAGGAGTGGCACCGCGTGTCGGCGAGCCGGTCGGGGCGGCGCGGCGCGCTGAGCGTGCGGGGCGCGCGTGCCGTGACGTCATCGCGCACGGTGACGTCACGCGGGGGGGCCCGCCGCCTCGCGCTGCACCAGCCGCTGTTGCTGGGGGGCGCGCCGCACCCGCTGCCGCCGCGCCTCGCGCTCGCCGCCTCCTTCAGCGGGTGCATTGGACAGGTACTCGCCCCGCGCACACCACACTCATGCCATTCCAATCAAAATATACTTTATTCAATTTAGGCCCTTTTTCTCTTCATGGGAGAATCCATCACGAACACGCCACTCTATCGGGGGAGAGAGTGGGCAGTGTGAGACTCCTACTCACTGAAACCCCACGGTTTATTTTTTTCTTTTTCGAACTGTCTTCACTGTTGACCTGACACGGCCTCTACAGTTTCACTGGACTACTAAGGGGAGCGCTTAAGGCACTCAGCCGCTTTTATATAGACAGAACCCCATGGTTACCTTCTAGCGCCAAAGTGAGACGTCACGACATCGTGATTGCAATCATCATAACGCCTTGGGGGCCGACCCAGCCTATAAGCCGGACCTCCTGCGCTATTCAATTTAGGCCCTAAGAAGGCGTTCATGAACCTCAAAATTACCACAGGTTCGGAAAACAACCCAGTCAACGAGAAGAACCGACAAGAAACTCGATCGGGTTTTTATTTTAACATATATAGATGCATATTTCCTTCGCGTAGGTAGCCGCTTAATTAATGGATACACTTTTAATTTACCACTAGCAAGAACTAACTTATATCGTACTTACGCTTTCTATTTGTAATAGTTTACGTCTCAAATTCCTAAATATTGTCTTGTATTTCAATTAGAAACAAACAAATATAAATGTATAATCTAAAATTACTTATTCTTTGTTTTATAATGTATGTTTGTACAAGGACCCACTTTCTTCTTATTTTGTACATGTCGTGTCCAAATTTAGCAGAGTTCAGGTCAATTTCTTATCATCGAAGTCAGTTTTGTAGACTTTAAATAAACAAATTAACGAACGAGAAGACTTTACTTTTCGTGATATTATTACGTTATTTCGCCGAATTCGTGTCAAATTTTAAAGGATGAGTTTAAACTTGAAATGCTTTTTCATTGAAGCTCGTAATCAATGATGAGGAGCTGTCGATCGTGTCTTCGGCACTCGGAGGTCTCAACGTGGACAACTGCGACGGACCTAACAACAACACTTGCACGTGAGTATACGATTTTATTTTTCATTATTAACTAAGTGTCTGTAATTGTTCTAAGTTTGGTTCGTTAGATATTTTACCCGTTATTTCCATTTCAGTTATTCAATGAATTTCTATATACGCAGGGATTTCTCCCAATGGGTAAAATATCGAACTGTATGTAACGGGCAGTGCAAAAATAGTTGGAAATTATCAGGGTCACTTGTTCATTTCACGAAAATAATGTTTATCCTTGTTTTGTCTTTAACAATGACAAAAGCCCAAATATTTTTGGACAACAATTCGAACTAGGCTTTGGCAGTAAATTCTAATGTCAAGAAGCGTACGTAAGCTCGATTGTCTTCTGAATTCTAGTTTTTTTTTCGTTATAACTGTCTTATAGATCGATGGACGCCGGTTGCAAGCAAGAAAAAGCATGGCTTATTGTCACGTTCCGTCTGAGCCGAGCGTGCAAGCGACAACGCGAAAGAAGTGATAGAGAGGTGTGATCGGCCTGAGCGCTCGGCTTCTGACACATAATTTCTTATCAATGTTATGCCGTTATCGCGTAAAATTATCGTCCGTAACCAACTTTACAGACAACCATTTTTTTTTATTCCTTCTTTGTACTCTATATTTTCTTAAACCTATATGCGGAAACTTATAAATGGTCTTCATTTATGTCTGAATATTTTTTTTTGTTTAGCTGTAAGTTTTCCGAAGAGTTAAAAAATATAAAATTAGAAACACTAACTAATATTAGTGAGGCAGGCGTATAAATAACCGTGCTAACTCAGCGGCTTGAGAACTCATTATGGCTGAACGGGGATATATGTCAGCTTAATTGCGTCTATAATTTGTGAAATGTGAAAGTATGCGAACGATAGGGGTGTAGGAAGCACTTATTCGCTTACTGAGTCGGCCTCTGGTACCTCGAAGTTGGTGGCCACTGGATCGTTCACTCACGCAATTTGTCTTGCGGCGAGAGATACAATAAAACCAAGTCGGGTTATTCATGTGATATGTATGGCGAAGATGTATTACTTATCGCGAAAAATAGTGCGCATCGCAAAAAATTAAACTGTCCCCAAAGGTTAAGTCAAATTCACATTAACTCGAGAGAAGCCACGGACAAAAGCCAGTGTTTCTTTTTATAAATAATAATAATCTAATCCAAAAGTGAAGCAATGTGATAGATGTAAATACCATTTAATTTCTGCGTTTATATATTGACTCGGTTGAAAACGTTTCAAATGTGAATACTTTTTACATTCGAAATGCCACTAAAATATACTAAAAACTTTGTTTTACAGCGACAAGAATCAATGTAAGGAAATGTTACCGCCGATTCTATATACTGAGAATATTACCGAGAACGAAATCCACCATAATATTGTACCGAAAAAGGGATTCAAACCGAAATACAAGAAGAAAATCAAGAAACATATTCAACACGTATACGTTGAGAAGTTCAAGAAACGAAAATATTTCGTCAGTAAAAAACATCGAATACACAACGAAGTGGACCGACATATCGTAGGTGAGATGGTTTTGTCAACCATATTGTTTTTAGAACCTTTCAAATATCGCTGTTAAAACTTTGATTGGATATGTGTCTTTTCAGCATAACGTATTACACATTTTCGAAACTAAAAATAATACTCTAACAAAATAGTGATTCTCCTTTTAGAACAGCTCAAAGTTACGAATATATTGTTTGTATAATTTTTTATACTCTCGACAACTATTTGATACTCGGCTTTTGAGCCAAACTTCATACAAATTTTAGTATCTTCATATATAGTTCTAATAAAATAGTTAAAATTGAACAAGGTTACCAACTGTAATATTTATATAACTTTATTTAATTTTTTAAAGCCTTCGGATACACGCCTTTTCAGTATCAATTCCTCAACTCGTATAACTTTTATAAATTTCAAACAATGCTCTAACCAATTAGTGGCTCTTTTTAGAATTGTCAGATTAGAATTGGAGTTTTAGTTACAATTTAAAATAAATGAAAGGTGTAAACAAAATGTTGTGCTTAATATTCTGTTCTTGTTTTGAATGTGAAATAACATTTGCCGGTGTCAGTGTTTTGTTTCAATAGATATTACAATACAATTCATACAGTTTTGCTGATAAACTTAGGGTTATTAAAACGTAGAAGGTTACTGTAATGTTAGGAATTTGTAACAGTTTGTTAAACGGCAATAAATAAAAAGGTCACGGTGCATATGTTCCAGGGCGGACAGAGAGTCCGGAGAGTCCGGAATACGACGGACAGACGTACATGCAAGTGAAGTATGTGGACGACAGCGAGTTGAACTGGGGCGACAGCAACACGTACCCGAGCTTCTCCGGCGCCGACAGCTTCATACACATCGATGATGAAGACACCACGCAACGGTAACTCATTTTAGCGACGTAGACTTTTTAATATCGATATTTCTTATCGGCCATTACACGGTCTGAGCAGGAGATGGCAGTGAGACGGAAAAAAGTATTACAAGAATTTTTTCCGACACTTCTTGTTGTAGTTACAGCCGAACGACAATTGTCGTATCGACGCTCACTTTTTTTTCATATTCACACATCTCTTCAATAAAATGGATTATGACAATGATTTAGCACAAGTTTATGATAATGATGATATAAATAAAGTAAGTTGAGTTTTTTTTTAATTATAACCTTACCTTAAGTAATGTCATTTGTACAAAATTGCAACTTGTTGCTCCGAACTATCAATAGTTTTGAAGAGAAGAAATATCGTTTATTGTCTATGTTTTCAAAACTTGTCATTTATGTGGAATGTAGTTGACGTTGACTATTTATTTTGTTTTACTATTTAAGTTAACATAGTAAGTGATTGTGATTACTTTTTTTGTCGTAAATATTTTTTTAATGATATAAATTATAATGACTGTATAACAAACGGCTATTAAAAATCGAAGAGAACTTCCTTCCGACAAGGGGATCCATTTCTCATACAAACATGACAGAAGAAAAAAAATGCCAAATAGATGCAACGATTCTGAAGTGATGCGCTGACATACTTACTCCGATTTATATATATATATGCGTAATTGCGTCACAGGTTGTTAAGTTACACGTTGGACATCAACATCCGTTTCCGGTCGGTGAAGCCGGACGGGCTGTTGATATGGAGCGGGAGGTCCCCACTCTCCGCGCCGGGGGATTTCCTCTCGCTCGCCGTTGAAAATTCCGTACTCGTGTTCAGGTATTATAATTTTTAATTTATATATAAACTGTATCAGTGAAACTATGCTTTGGACTGGGTAATTTGAATAATCTACTATTGACTCGTTTGTATTGACTCGTGGCTTACTATTGTCCTGTTTGTAACAACCAATCCTAATAATACTTAATTCTTATTGGTTCGATATAAGTTGAGCATGATTTTCGTAATAAAATCACTATCTATAATAATATTCAATAATATTAGGCTTTGATTTAGTATAAGACAAAACAAGAGCAGAGTGATAATTAGAAAGTAAGAGATAAAATTATGAAATATTTGTACAGTCTTTCATCATGTTCTTATAGTTATCCCATCTAAGCAGATTTGGCAGAACATATTTGTCATACTGTGATGTATGATTCGGCTTATTTTTTACGATCAGTCGACGCATGATATCAAACCTCATCGGGGATTAATGTGTAGTACATTGTTTTTTAATACTTTATAGGTTAGCGTAGCATTTTTTTTTTACAATTAGTTTATTTGAACACAAAAAAGGTTATTTCACACTTTCTTATAAACCACCATTACAATAAAAAGTGTGTGTGTACTTATGTATACACGTTAGAAGTTATACTTCTTTGGCGTAACAACAAATGTCAAAATAACAACAATCTTTTCAAAAATTTTATCTTTCGCTCTATTCTACGTTTGTAGAAAAAACGACACTAACAATAGAATAAAGTATTTAATACATACATACGTTTTTTTTAATAAAATGTTGACTATAGCTAACTTCAGGGTGTCGGTTTTTCGTGACGGTGTGCGCGCGCATTGTAAAAATTAACTCTCATCATTTTTCCCTAACGCGCCAAAAAAAGTACAAGTTCAAAAAAGAAAACGTTTTATTTGTCGGTATTCCCAGATACGACTTGGGCAGCGGGGAGGTGGCTATCCTAGCGAACCATACCAAAGTAGACGATGGGCTATGGCACAGGGCCCGAGCGACCAGGTCAGTATTCAATTATCATTTCCTCATCATGTTCCTTTCAATCGCAAGATTACTATGTCAATTGTCACAGTATTAACACTATACTTTTTCCATTTCAATACAGCATTATCGTGACTGATTCCAGATTTTCAGTTATGTTCCAAGTTTACTATAAAAAAAAAATTGGCATTTTGTCAAAATGCACTTATATTTTGACAACTTAAATTCAAGCTATTTATCGGTGATCCACTTTAAGTACTATTCTTGCCGTTCGTAAATCACTATCGAGTTTAATGGTTTCCCTTTAGTAAGTATCCCCAAGATAGTTATAATCATATTCGTCGAATAGGACAGGCGAAGGAATTAATCCATACTGCCAATTCTGAAGTAAGTGTCTTGTGATTATTCTAATGTTCTAACAAGATGTCGAACTTCACATTGCGTTGTTGTGGCATCTCGGAATTAATACTCCGTTGCATTATCTCCCATCCATTTTACCTGTGCAGAATAATCGAACTATATTACGTAAATCGCCACTAATATTACAAATTATAGAGTGAAATGACACAAGATTATGAATTAAATATAAAATCCACTACATGACAGACTAAAATCCCGCCAAAAACTACCCCTTTGTATAGAGATAAAAGGTGTAAGGAAGATTGTGTTATTATTATAGGAATAGACAAGCCGGGGTACTCGAAGTGGACGGCTTGGGTTCTGTCGGGAAGATATCTCCCGGGAAACACAAACAGTTGAACACAGAGAACGGACTATATATTGGTATGTCTTATTTTACTATATTACAGGTTAATTGACTGAAGGTATAGTTATGATGCTGTTGGTTATCCGTTGTCCGTTGCTATTATTGATAATGACAATCGACGGCGAAACCGGCGTTTTTCGTAATGTATAAGTAAGCAAGCACTATGTAACAAGTAATATCTGTCAAAGAGAGAACACTTAACGTTACTAATCAAATAAATCACATACATTTTATACGATATTGTATTATTATTATAAAATGCAATACGATACATAACTGTAAGTTGCCCAACTACGGAATAACTAATAACAGTTTATAATAACGATTGTTTGAGAATAACGCAACAGCGTTATATATTACTGATATATAATCGTTATTTCCTAATATGAGTCATATATTGGAAAGACACGAAAAGTAATTACATTATAAACTTGATAAAATAAATATTAAATATATACGTGGAAGGATGACAAAAAAACCCGTGATAGAGAAGTTAAAGGGTTATAGCATAGCATGGTACGGGCATGTCATGAGTAGATTTGAAAATAGTGCTATCAGATAAGTGTTAAATATAAAGGTGGACAGATACAATAGTAGTGGGAAAACTGTAGAAGATCTGAACAGATTGTGTCAAGTATAAAAAGTGTGAACACCGAGCTGTAAAACGAATATTCAATCCTATAGTATAGTGTATTTATTGCAAATTTCAACACGATACCAAACAGCAAATTAGCCAAAAACAGAATAACTGACAACAGTTTGTAACAATGATTATTGTAAAATAATTGCAACAGCGTTATTTAAACGATTTTTTTTGTAACTTGGAGTGTTTTTACAGGTGGACTCCCATCCATAGAGATGAACACAGTAGGAAAATACAAAACCGGGCTAGTGGGATGCGTCTCACAGATATCCCTTAGCGGGGACTTTGATATACCTCTCTCTCTCTCCAAACTTCCTCACACAATAACCAATAACGTTGGCAGATGCACTCCATAGAACTGACCGATTCATTTAAATGAACCGTTCGGTTTCATTTAAGTGAATTTTCATTTGTTATACGCGTGATTCATCCGTTTCATTTATTCGACGTCGGTTGACAGAAAACATCATAAGTTGCCGGTGTATACTCATCTATACTAATAAATCGATAGCTCTAACTGTACGTTTATTTGTGGTTTTGAATTTTTATAGACATATCTACTATAGAGGATACTGATCACGAATATGTCATTTAAAAAACAAAGTCCTATGTATATTTATTTATATAACTGGATTACAGTCAAAAATAGCTAGAATGATTTTTATGAAATACTATATGCAAGTGGTTTTTTATGTTCTAAGAATCGTCCAGATCCTGAAAAAGAAAATATTTTGAAATATTACGTTTTTATTTATCTCCAATATACTTTAATTATGTTAACAAAGATGTACATTACATTTCGTTTGACAATTGATAACCTTTAGTTGTTATCAATAACACTCTTATAAATGATATACTATTCCACACAATGGAATTCGACGAACATAATGACTGTGTAGTAAATTTACAAGTAATATATATATTTTTTATAATTTCTTAATCATACCTCGAAAATTGTTGTTTAAACCTGTTACAGTCAATAAGTAGAGGTTTCATTTAAATGAACCGGATGTATCACTGTGTACATATAGTATTAGGGTCCTGATTGATTTGTTCGATTCAATGGAGTTTATTTAAAACGACCAATATGGGGTAACTCCGGAGCTACATATCAATGTGAATAACTATCGGAGGCAATAAAAATTATATGAATTTAACAGGCGTTATAATTACCAACATAATTGTATGAGCGTATGTAGGTGGGCAGATAGAAAACAAAAGCAAATGCTAATTTATCACCTCTTACATTTTCTTCATTATTTATTAATGAATTTACGCATTTTTATTAATGCATTTATATGCACTCTTATTAATTTCCATATTCCAAATGTTGTATTTTATAGTCGCTAGATATATTATAAAGCCGTTATTGTAACATTTCACATGTACAATATATAAAAAATAATGAATAATAATAAAATTATTGTATTTAAAAAAAAAACAATAGAATACTTATTTCAAGTTAAATAAAATAATATCTATGTAAATAATATTCGTAACTCTGGTCTGTTTAATTCCTAAAAATAGTCAAATGATTGTTCGGACCACCTTTCTAAGTAGATTACAAATTATGAACAACAATGACAAAGAGTATAATATCAAAGGGACTTACCAAGACACTGTTTGTCTGAAGTTTTGGAGATCACTTCTTAAATCATAGCATTAAAAATATATACCATGGAACTATCGCTTATCAAATTGTACATATAATAAATGTCGCAGACATTGGTATATTGGATGGAAAGCATATCATCGTACATCCTCACAGTCTATTCCCAATTTTAACATATATATTATATTGTACTGAAAACATCAACAAAAAACTTTTAATAGCACGTAGTAACTTTTCCATTTTTAATTATGATTACGCAAAATAAGTGCATTAATCAATACGACATTAGTTCTCGCTCTGTTTATACCCTGGATACGCTCATAACACCAATGATCTCAAACAACCAAATACAAAGGGGAAATAACTTTTATATAAAACTAGTCAATTTAGGCATAAGAAAAACTGAACGGTACATTTTTCTATTCTTTGTATAAACAAAATTTTCTAATAACTCGTGTTTTTCCCATCTTTAATTTCACCATATATAATGGGATAACTTTTCAAAGTGCTTTACTATCTAGTAGATACGATAATTCGATTTAAATGAAACGAAACGTCGGCGTATCTGTTTCATTTAAAAATGTAGATACGAAGTAAAAAAAAACTATTTGTAATGTTATATTAAATTATAGTCGTACGGGTTTTTTGCACACTTTATTTATTTTTTAATATGATTTAATTTAAATAGTCAAACACAACTTGTTATAATGTGAGCGTATTTTATAATATAAATAAGTATACAATAGCGTTTGTATAACGAGAAGAATTTTTCATATGAACGTGTTTTTAGAATGATGTATGTAGGATACAATAGTGTGTGGATATATTATAGATTATTTGTGCGTATTGTTGCTGAGTATCCATTATCTGGCTTCTATGTGATTTCAAAAAAGCAAGCATTTTTTAGTATATATGTCATAGATTATATCGTATCATGTAGTAAAATTGTGGGATGAGTTTCATTTGACAAAAATTCGAATGATAGATAGAAGCAATGGTGTAACTATAAGGTGGCAGAGCTGGTAAAATACCATAGCCCAAGTGTAGTAATACTGTTGGGTATCTACTCCAGTGATTTATTAAAGTTGAATTGACGGGGTTCAATGATTTTGCCTCGGGCCTTAGATGATAAAGTTACGCCACTGGATGGAAGTAATGTATTAGACAATCGTGATACATTTTTTAGTCTTTCTATGTGTTCCATGGCTTTATAATTAACATTTTTATTTGTCAGTACGCGTGCATCGTTTATTTGCGACACGATTGAGATAATTCGTATTTTTTGACAAAAAATAAAAACCGACCAATTTAAGAAAAAATCTACCCTAAATAATACTCCAAATGTCCTTCACCATAGTTAGGCACCTACCTAGTTTTGATTTGTCAAAAGCCTATCAATATCTCAACCATTATGCATTTCTTACTTGACCCTGCTATATCTTCGAAATCCAAGGCCCAATACTAAAAAACTTGAACCCTTTTGAAAATATCCTCTTCCCAGTAAAATGTATGAAGTAATACAAAAAAAAAAAATACAATCGAATTGGAAACCTTCTCCTTTTTGAAGTCGGTTATAAAATAAAAAATTCTCTATACCAATTTTGTAATAGGAGTTCTGTTATTTTTGTAACAATGTTTACAGTTCAAGAATTGTCACTTCGACGGTTTTAAAGTGTTTTGAAATGAAATCTGCCACTCGCAATCACTCGCTTTCAATGATCTTTCGCTTTGCGTTTTTGAAATATTAATTATTCATTTTTACCGAATATAGATTAAGATTTCCCGTTTGATTTTCTATATTCAATTCAGAGTTGCTAAGTGTATTATTTGGCATGCATTCACCGAAATTTTGGCGAAGATTGTGTCTTGAAACATTTAAGAACACATCATATATAAATCGTAATCCAGCGTGATTAATTGGCGGTGACCAATCAGAACGATATCAGATAATTTTTTTAGATTTAGTAATTCATGAACCCTCATCGGGTTTTCGTTTATACCAATAATTTTGTCAATTATAATATTCGACAGGGTTTTGCAATTATTTATATAGCGGACATATCTATGTTGTGTTCAAATTTATTTGTACTTATTATAATCTAGTCAAATTACGAACAGGCCTTTATTAAAGAAACCATTTTACTGCTACATTAATAAACTTGCTGCAAAATATCTGAAAGCGACTGACGAATGAATATATCCTTGCTGTAAATAATTTTATGGAGTAAAAACAATTATACGTAAACATTTACATTCGTCATACTGTTAATAACTTTTACCAGGATGTTCTTTATAAAAATCTTCACTATAAATGAACCAAAATATATATGTAACGTTCAGACGAATATTGGTCGATTTATTTTTTCTATTTATTTAATGACTTATGCCTTCTATTTCATTTAAATCGACTAAAAAACAAATTCATAAACCAAAGTAGACGCTTGTAGCTTAGCAAAATATATTGAATTTCATGACAAGTAAACTACGTTATCACTAAATGAAACGTGTACATGTGTAATGAAACATATAATACGATCATTTTACAAGATGCATAATATAAAAACGATATTTGGATGTATTTATAAAGTACTTATATTAAAGAAAATCTGGCGTTTTTGTTTATAAATATCGATAATAACATTTTTATAAATTTATAGAAACAAAAAATCCCTTCGCTTTTGATGTGAACACATTTTTTGTGTATATTTATATGATAATAGTTTATGTTACTAATAACAACAATATTGTGTAGTTACTATTTGTGAAATATTATGAATAGCTTCGATTAGAATTAGTTTTGTATGTGAGACCTGTCCGATGTATTATACGCCGTTATTTGTACAAGATTATATCAATAAAATTAAAATTTATGGCTGTACTTTTCATTTAATGTAACCACTTTTTTATTCTTGAAGGATTTTTAGCGTACGTGGGACCGTTTCTATGTTGTTAGTTTAGAGCCAGTGATTCCCAAATTGGTCCAGATGGCCCTCAGGGCTCCACGAGAGACTCGATGGGGGTGTACGTTGGCGTGACAAAGAAATGGAGGTGTGCACAATTAGTAAGCTATGGGGTCTATGAAAATTGGTCTATTTTCGATAGTGTGAAGAACTAATAATGTTGGCTTGGCTTCATATGGTAGTATTGAGCCTGCAGTGGGTCCACCGGAAACAGTCAAATTTATGAGAGAAAAAAAGTTTGTGAACCTCTGGTTTAGAGGTTATCTGAAGAAACAATATCCTTATGTCAGTAGGCGTAAACATTTAATTGAAGCTTAAATTCATCGTTTGATGGCTTTCCTATAGTACTGTAGTTACAAGTGTTTCCTTTTTGTGGTCCCACTCGAGGCGAAGGCTGAGGGCTCCAGACATTTTGCTTGTCATAACACTTGATTGTCACACTTCACTTCACTTGCACTGTCTGGTGAATCGCGAAGATTACTAATTTTCAAATTATTTTACGAAACTAGCATCTATGTTTTGAACGATATATTCTATTCAATTAAATATGTTTAGCAATTGAAAAAGTAAGCTATGATGTCTGAGTGCTTAGCATGTACGAACACCGCTGCGATCGACGGAGCCGGAGTTACGGTGAAGGAGAAACAGCTTGATGAAATCATAAAATAGTGGTAGGGTTTTCTCTAGGCCCACCTGACTAGCTATCACTCTCAAGTTGAAAATTTGACGCCGAGCACTTATGGCAGTGTTCCGGCAGCTGTACTTGAGATCCAGTGCCACTCTAGGTTAATCGCGCTTACCATTTTCGACCACGTTGTTATTTAACAGCGGACTATCAACGGTCAAACGCTAAAAGCTATAAAAAAGTAAGGAAAAACGAAAGTGCTAAGTTTATGACTAAGAACACTGCACCTACAAATGTAATTGGGCGGGAAAAAATTATAGACTATACGATGAACAATGGGAAAAAGTGAGTGTGCACACCGTGTGGATATAAAAGGCAATAATCGAAGACCAAAGAAGAGGTGGACGTGACATTATAAAGCAAGGAGTGGGATCGACACCGTAACCAATGGTAAGCATGCTTAGAGAGATTTTAAATCTAAGGCAGTGGTCGCTAATGTGTCATGCCCAAAAACTTTCAATATGTATATTGACTGATTCTGTAAAAACGCCTTGGTGGTCGAGTGGTTTGAATGTTGATCGATACGATACGATTCCGGTATGGTGTCCGCAGGTTCGGATCCCGACATGTACCAACGAATTTTTCGAAGTTCTCGTACATTTACTAATTTATTTTGGTTGCACTATCGATTGACAATGAAGGAAAACATCGTGAGGAAACCAGAACCTGAGAAATGTTATTATTGTAGTATCACCGTATGTAGGAAAATATAGAATTGTGGATTTCTCGGAGTTTGAAATCGCCAATACGTCGTAGGCTGGCGTGTTGATTATGCCCATACCTTCCTTCGGGAAGATGCCTATGGTACTGCAGTGAGTCTCTTATAGGTTGATGATGAATACTCTCTAAACTTACGATTATATAAATATGTCTCCCTACCTTTGAAACGAATTGAATGTATATTAATCGCTCCTTCAAAATTAAGGATCATCACGAATTAAGTTGTGGCTAGCTCGACAAACAGATCACGCTAAATCGCTGTCTCAAACATGTTGTCGATCCTGGCACGTGTGCCGACTTCCATATAAGTGTAATACTGTAGTAAATATCGAATACTTAAATAGCGCCATGAACAAAGGGCCTCAAACTTTGCGACTTCCTCGTATACAATTGAATATACCACCCGGCTAAAATAGCAATAAAAATTATGAACGGATTCTAGAGGAGGTCTAATGTAGCTGGGAAATTGCTATATGTCAGTAAGTTAACCTATTGGTTGAAAAACAAATAAATAGATTGAATACAAACAAATATTGTGATTTAATAGCAATATTAGCGTAATATGCGACAATTTCTGTTTAATATCTGTAATAAAAGCGTAAACAGTGTAATTTACATTAACTTACAACAATTTTCCCTTAAAATCACACTGGGTGTGCGCTTATCTTTACCGTTCAAATTTATTATTCCAGTGGTTTTGTGGCATGAATAAGCAAGTTTTATACATAAAAACCAACGAGCAGGCATTCCCGCGTCAGTCAAGGCTGAGTCATTCCATTCGTTCACTTTCTACTCTGTTAAATGAAAACGCGTAAACAAATTGGTCATTCGTTCAACCAGTCTTAAGAAAACATCGAGGTGGGAGTGTCGTGCGTTTTGTTGACATAATAACTGAAAGTTTTGTTTCGTGACATAAATATAATAGTTTAAAAATAAGACAAAAGCTATGTAGTTTACTGTAAAACAAGCAAACTATTTAACAAAACCCTTTATCAGAGTTTAATAGTCGTAAATTATTAGTTTTTTAACGCATTTGTGACTATAAAAAGCGATCACTGCAGTGTTTTGCGAAACGACAATTGTTTTATAGAAAATAATTATTATTTCGTTCACGTTCTATGACCGAAAGGTGTTTGGAGGGATAACGTCAAAAAACCTTGCGTGACCGGTAAGTAAAAGTTTGTACAAGCGCAAATTCTTTCTAAATAATAACGCACACATTTCTCTTTTAAGAAAAGTTGAGTATAAATATAAATATTTATTGGGTTTTTTTAATGAATGATAATGTTGGAAAATATTTATTTTTATCGCATTATTTGTTAAAAATTACCAACATTATAAAATATGTACAAAATCAAAAAACGACAAAGATGGTAGGTGAAGCGATAAAAAATGAGATAAACATAGGGGAACACAGAATTTTGTTGTTATTGTTGTCGAATTTGATTGATTTAAATACACCAAAGGACGATAAAATATGTTTATCATGGTTCTCTACAGAAACAATTAGGACTTATCACTTATTTTGCATAATTGCCAAGTTATAAGTAGTTTAAATTGTCGAACTGGTAGCGAACTATGACGGCATACAAAAGGATGTGTTTTCCGATTCAAGGAATCCTAAAATTTTAATTATGATTCTGTGCTTACGGTAAAGGAAAACAATGTGATAAAACACAAATCCAAATTCACAAACCTGTTGGCGTAAATGTATAACCACAAAAAGGATACATTGAAATTATGCAAACGTCTCTCGATGAAGCAGATGTTTTTCGAACCGGTGATTTTTTTTTGGCGTTCGGTACACCGAACACTGTCAAAATTGAATTCAGTTTATTGACTTTAAAAACTTTTCGTAAAACAATGCTTATAGTATAAGAACAGTGTCAGTTCAATTAACTTTTATACAGTTTAATTTGTTAAGGGAAGTAATTATGGATACAAAAGTCAAATGTCTGTATTTTCCTGTAGACGGCCTTTATGTTAATGCCAACCAGTTTTCTCGTCTTTAAATTCATGTTCGTAAGACAGAAATGTACATATTATATACTATAAAAGGTAAGGTTTTATATATCACTGTAATTACATGAATATAAATTAAGCGTTGATTAATTCTTGTCACGGATAACAGTTATATATCACGAGCAGTTATAATTAGTTGTGTTTATCGCAGCATTCTGGCAAAACCGACATCGGACTGTTCGAAAAGGGTGTGTTTCTCATTTAAGTTTCCTGTTTAGTAATTTTTTTTAGACTTAGCACTAGACTTAGTTGTAAGTAGATATAGGTTACAATGTGACTGACATCTAAAAAAAAAAGATAAGGGACTGACTTATCACACATGGTAAAAGTACCTAAACGAAATAAAGAAAAAAAAACCTACTGGTTGCTATCATTTTATCAACAACAAAAACATTTCTTTTGTCTATTTATTAATACTAGAGATTGTCTAATGGCTGAAATTCGAAATTTTAAAAATTACCAAAAAAAAGCGATTCTTGTCCAAAGTTATTTATTCTATGTAACACTAAAATACGTTCGACTAATAATTAACGACGAATAAAGTATAACCCAGAGGAGGAGGATGTATTTAATCGCTTTGTCTCTGTTTACATGCATTATCTTTCATATGCACCTGAGAAAAAAAAAGAACGGAAAAGTCAAACAATACAAAGTATGAGTCGTTGAACCCTGTAAACGCATTATGAAGCTGTGAAGAATAAATATAAGTACAAAGTAAAAACTATTTACAGATCATATATGAAGACCTTATAAGAGATCTTATATTTTGTTGACATGAATCACTTCTTCAAACGACGCCCTTGAGATATTTAATCAACTGCTCGTCGACCACGTCTTGTTGCCTCTGTGAAAACATTTAATTTGATTTAATTAACACTTTATATACTAATTCTATAACATTTACAAATAGTGACGCTTGCAACAAATATAAATTAACAAAATCATATAAAAAAAAGTGTGTGTCTCTGTACTTATGACCACACGAAAGAAATCAAAACTTCTTAGAAAAAAAAAAGACAACAAAATTCAACGGTACATGGTGTTCCCAGACGATCATTCATCTAAGTACTGACCTTGCCCGACATTGCTTAACGGCGGTAGGACGAGAACCGGTGTCTTCAACACTCTACTCGACACAGTGTTTACCCTCACCGCTTTTCGTCACACAAAAAGGTTGCGGATCAGAATTTCAGAGCCCTACAATAAAAAGTTTCACTTCAACATTGTATAACAAAATAATGTTATAAGTACATTACATTTCAATGTACAATTAGACACATGTACCTTATAACTGTAGAAGCCATTACCACATCTATTTCTAGTACAAAGCAACGTCGTTTGCACTGCTGTGTTCCGACTGATGATCACGCACTGTTACGTGAAGCGTTTCTACAGTCCTCATAAGTAGATTTTTTTTATGATTGGTGTCAGCAATATGATCCTTTGAGGTGAAGTTATAAGACTACAGTGGCCATTTAACATCAGGTAGACAGTAGTCCTGTTAAACAAGTATCAAAAATGTCTTTATGATCGCCTTCAAACTGTGATTTAATAGTTACGATAAGAAAAAAAAATAGAAATCACAATTGTCCGGGAAAAAACAAGATCAAACTATGTAACTGCGAGGGTACGGTGCCTCGCCGCGCCGGTGACAAAGCAAATAAAAAACGGGTTGTTCAACAAAGCGTGTCGCGTGTCGAGGTTATATTTGTCACGCTAATTCTATAGTCCGCAAGTCTGTAAACGTTTCTATAATAGATTTGTCATATTAAATGTAAATAAAACTTTGTAGTTTTTACAAGAAATTGCAATATTAATGTCATAAATTGCATATATATATACTAACAGACACGGCGGACGTTGTTCTGCCTTGATAATAACAAATTTTACATAACTAAATTCTCACCACGGGTGTATTAAGAAAGAAACAGAGCCCGAGTACTCCATTACCGTACGACCATGTAATGAAATAATGTAGTCCGGTGAAACTGTATCGGCCTGTCAAGCTAATAGTGTAGTCAGTTCGAAAAAAAAAGCAATGAAATAAAATGGCAGCTAAAAAACTGAACGTCGATTCTGTCAATATTTTTAAAGATGCCCGTGCTGTCTTCTGCTTCACTCATTCACACACTTTTTATAAGAAGATGCCTAACCCAATATTTCCGTACGCTTTTTCAAACATGTTATTTAATACAAACGTTGTCCACACAATTAGAAAAGTAGATTCGCAACCATTCTGAAGTGATGCACTTGCAAAAATTCTCCATTTAATTGTTATACATACCGTGTAATATATGGTATAACCGTAAATTTCTGACAATGTTACCAAGTACAGAATTATTAATAAAGAAAAAAACCCACTGTAACTCTTTGTTAATCACATGCGTCATGCTTAAATATAGGTTTACAGTCAATTCATTCGCACAATTAAGGCGAATCGAACGACACCTAATTTATTGAATAATATTGTCCGGGTAATATAAATAGTAAGTACTCTGACTAATAACTTGGTCCATTTTATACGCATATTTCTTGCTCGTTGTCTCATCTAGGTAGGGTCAGCATAATGTTTTCTTTAAGACCTGAGTTTTACTTACTTTTACGTCTTTCCTGGCTGCCGTCAACCTCTCTCGGGATATCTTTGTACGTGTCTAGCTGATAATAGCCCAACACCACCAGTATCGTTACCTCAAAGACACACTACTATTCCTACACATATAAATCATTTAAAAATTCATTTATTTTCCAAAAATTTAAACACAATTAAAGGAAAAGTTTAAATCAAAAGATTTTGACCGTGACCTTATTTTAACATGAGTATTACTTGTTACCAACTACTTTCTAATCATACATGAAAATCTCCCAAAAATGCAAAAATTAAGAATTCAATAATCCTGCAGACAAATTGGGAGTCATCACTGAGGACAAAGGTACATGCATACAGTCGCGCCAAGCTATTTGACCGGTATGAATATAAATGCGGAGAATACAAATTTAGATATAACATCGAGACAACTTAACGATAAATAAGTGTCAACTTTAGATTCCTATAATACTATCTTTAACTTTTTTATGTATTATTGCCGATATCACGCACCGGCGATGATGACTCAGGTGGTAGTGTGTTCGGACACAGCGTCGAAGGACGTATATTCGAATCCTAGCAACCGAGTCGGAGCTTTCGGTGAAGGAAAACATCGTGATGAAACCATAGCATGGTGGTAGGGCTTTTTTTAAGTCCGCCTGAGTAGCTACCATCATCAAGTTGAAAATCTGTCGCCAAGCACATGTTGGTGTGTTCCGGCAGCTACACTTGAGAGCCAGTCTCCGTCTAGGTTTAGCGTGACTACAATCTTAGACCACATCATCATTTAACATCAGATGAGTTAAAGATAATCAAACGATAAAGTATAAAGAAAAAACTCACGGTTCAATTCAGAGCAGCCAAAAATATTAGCAAGAACTGAACGATTATGTACATACTTCGTCTTCTTCTTCTTGTTTTGTCACCGCAGAAGCATTTGCCAGTGTCAATGTTTTGTTTCAAGTAAGTGTCTTGTGATAACTATAGCGTTCCAACAAGATGGTGGTTTCCTTGTTAGAACTTTCCATGGAGTTTTGGTGGCATCTCAGAACGCATGCTCCGTGGTATTATTTCCCATGCACTTCACTTGTGCATAATAACCGAAATGTATTACGTAAAACACCACCGATATTACAAAATAACACAAGAGTCTAATAACACAATATTATGAATAAAATATAAAAGCCACTACATGACAGACCAAGATCCCGCCAAGAACTCCATGTATATACTTAGGAACGCTTTGGTAAATTCTCTTTGTTCATTTATATACTCGTAATAATAATTGGAATGCGCACTGCACGTCACTAAAAATAAAAAATTGCTTCAAAAAGGATTTAACCTTTTTTACGTCATATTTTTTTGTTATAAGCTACGAACGTGTAAGGAATTCAATTATAACTGATGTTATTTACTTAATGTAATACAATTTTTACAAATAAACATTCGAAGCGTTGCGTTAAACTCCTACAGCGCGGTTGGCCAACAAATTCTTATTTAATTAATAACTATATCTGTTACTATATCGTAATAGGATTCGAAAGCATAATTAAATTCTACGTATTCTTACACGTGGATTTATATATTTTAACACTTGTTCAAATGTTTGTGAAGGAGTGATATGTCGATTTAAATTCTCTCTGGTCATGTTTGTTCATTTTTATTGTCTTGAAATGTATCCAAATATATTTAGCTACGCCTACACTCATGCTACAAGAGTACACGTTAATCATCTTTACTAATATTATGAAGGAGAATATGTGTATATTTATTTGCTGCTACGCTTTCACGCCTTAATTAATCAGCCGAATATCATTAAATTTTGCGTACACGTTGTCAAGATTACCGGAAAGGACACTCTGGAGATTGTTACCAATCGGCTGAGGTCCTTAAGCGCTCGCCTTAGTAGTCCGGTGAAGCTGTGAAGGTTCGTCAGGCCAATAGTGTAGTTAGTTCGAAAAAAGTAAAAAATTCTATATACGCGTGAGTGAAACCGCGAACAAAAGCTAGTTGTCTATATTAAAATGAATATTAGTATATCTGAGATGACATCAACTGTGACAATTCACAAAAAAATTTCATCATCCATACTTCTACCTAAGTATACCGTTCAACAAATAGCTATGAAAATCTGTACGCGTAGGATCTTCGAACGCGAAGAATATTTACCCTTTTTTTTATACTGTATAGATTTTAGCGTTGACCACAATCTCATCTGATGTTAAATGACGATCTGGTCTAAGATGGTAAACAAGCTAATCCTAGACAGGGGCTAGCTCTTAAGTGTAGCTGCCGGCACACACCAACGGGTTCTTGACTACAAATTTTCAACTCGATGAACGATATCCGAGCGGACTTGGGCAAGACATGCTATGGGTCCATCACGACGGTTTCCTTCACCGACCCAGTTCGGTTTCAAGACCCAGTTCCAAGAGTTCGAAGCTGCGTCAATCAACTCGGTGTTGGAACACACTCAAAATCAAAATATACCTACCTACTTTATTCAATTTAGGCCCTGAGAAGACGCTTATGAACGTCAAAACTACCACCGGTTCGCAAAACATCCCAGTCATCGAGAAGAACCGGCAAGTAACGCGATCAGGTTTATCATTTAACATAAATAGATGTATATTTCAAATAAATTACATGTTACAATCGTTATTAGTGGATGCACAGAGAAGAGTCAATTCCAGACATCACCATCGTTCACATATTGATCCACTCAATAATAGCCCTTTATTACCAAACCCGCTTGACATGGTGCTTAAATTTATAGTCCTATATACTAAGCCAAATTCCTGTCACACAGCACACAATAAAAAAGTCATCACCTTCTTACCCTCTTATCCCGTCTTAGTAGGGTCGGCACAACATGTTTGTCATTTGGCTGAATTTTTACGATCGGCACATCAACCCTCCTTAAGATTATTTTGTAGTACCACTATAACTACAACTTCCTAACAACAATAAAAAAAAAGAAATAACAACAAATAATAATAAATAGGCACGCAGTAGCGGCCAGGGCCACTAAAATCTGGAAACTTGATAAACTCGTTTCATTATGTTGTACATATTCGTGAGGTCGTTTCGGCGTATTGTGATATCTGGGAAAATCCAGAATAAATATCACAGGGAAAACTACACCGGTCCATTGTTTCGAGCATCAAAACAATTGAATACATTCGTAATGGTTTCTGTAGTGGTGCTTCAGATGAGTAGTACTTCGTGTAATTGGTATTCGTATGTGCGTATTTCTTTAATGGGCTTAGCTGTTTGATAACCGCGTTACAAGTGATAACTGGAAATGTGTTTATTAGATTTATATATATGTATATATAACAGTTGGCGTAAAATGCACAAGAAAACAAAATTTGGCATATACGTTGTCAAAGGTACAGAAAAGGGCACAGACGGAATATTCATCAACAAAACATCTACTGTTTCTGAGGGATAAAATACAAACAAATCGGCTGAAAAAACCCTATTTAATTATAATTCGATATCAGATAGCGTTTTATATTTAATGAATTCGCCGGCGAGCGCTAGTTAATATATAATAATATATATATATATATTATGGTCAACTTCAATAAGGTACAAGATATATCATCACAAGGATAACCAGTTTTGTAGGCTATATTTCCGATGATTTATGTTGTTGATATTTTACTGGCGGGCATCTGTGTCCAAACGGAATCAAGGCCATCTCCTTATATATATATAATTATAAAATGATATAGGTCTGCAGTTGTGCGCGCATCTTCCAAAAAGAAATGGATATATTCGGATCATTTTTATAACTTTTACTTCTTAAATACTTGGTCCGTGTCCGAAAGAAAAACTAGCACGTTACCTTCATTCAAAATAAAGTTATGACAGGCTTAAGCAACCACGATTTATATAACACTATAAAAGGCATACATTTTTTTGCACTGAACATAGAATATATTGTTAAGATAATAAACGACTTAAAGGAAGTCGCGTGTATCAACTAGTTTTTAATAAAAGAATACTTTTCTTAAAATACCAAATGAATACTTTTTGTATTTTAATCCTTATCATTTTACATTATGTAACTTTGGTATCGACAGAGGTCTCCTGACTGTATAAGTATTTTGTGTGCTATCAATTTTACTATAAGTCGTTACTAGGTGGCGCTAAACTAAATTTTGTCGTTACTAAATTTTATATTGTAATTTCACGCGGATGAAGTCGCGGGCGGTTGCTAGTTAAAAGAAACATTATTTAACATGGTACGTTGTGTCTGAACGTCGTCGGTAGATACAACTTTCTCTCGCGAGCCGATTGCTTATTACTACGGTACACGACGTTCGTTGTACACGCTATGTTACG
This sequence comes from Antheraea assamensis, assembly GCA_035772565.1. Classification (NCBI taxonomy): domain Eukaryota; kingdom Metazoa; phylum Arthropoda; class Insecta; order Lepidoptera; family Saturniidae; genus Antheraea; species Antheraea assamensis. Next base: position 247,408 of record JAQQSE010000224.1, on the reverse strand, counting down.
AAACATAACGCCGACTGATTTACTATGGGAAAATTAGGTTTACTTGGAAACTAAGCTTTATGCAACATCGTCTTGTATATTTACCAAATTATATACCTGTCATAAGTGTTGTACATATTTCTTAGTAACGTTTGAAGCTGATTATAGCTCATTGATTAGCGTGTTCCGTTATCATGTCGTTCGATATAGGTTCCAATCGTACAAAAAACCTCGTATCCCATAGCATAGTCGTATGGCTTTTTATGGGCTATTTTATCTACCACTATCTATCGGTTATCTACCAGCTTGAATTTGGAAATATATTTATATATATATGCATTTGAGAGCTAGCCCCTCAAGGTTTAGCATGATTGCCATCTTAATCATCATTTAACATCAGATGAGATTGAGATCAAAAGATAAAACTTATAAAATAAAAATAAAATGGTGGGTTTTATTTGTTACATTACAAAATACTTGGTAAAGAGCATTTTATATTTGATGCCAAATATGATGCTAACGCAATAGTCACTTCCGAGGTATCAAGAGAGTTGATTGTCACAATCACCGTCGTACAATTTTATCTGGACCCTCCCTCTTCCAGGAATTACGTGCAACAAACCGAGTTATTTTTTAAAATATTTAAAATCTTTTTTTATGTATAAATATTACTTATAACAAAAATTAATAATGCATAAACCTTTTAAAACATTAATCTTGGGTTGAACCTATTAATATTATGAATGAAAAAGTATGTGACAATAGATGTGTCACTTTTTCACGCATAAACTTTGAACGAATTTTGATGAAACTCTACCGTAATATACTTGTACATCAATGTTCGTGACAAAACTGATACTTGAGTTAAATTTAATCATTCACTAATATTTATGTTTACCGTTAAGATATAGCGCCATAGTTGACATACCTCAACACTTTCTTTTATTTATCAGAGGTGCAGCAAAGGACATAGGGCAATTTTAATTCCGAAAAAGTGCTCTTTTCGAGGACTAGATTAATTCTACATTATTGCTGACGATGCTGCGAGTAAAGGCTAGTTAATCAATAAATATTTCCAAACAAATACGGTTACCGGCCCTCATCGCACTAGTAAGATGCTTTTACTTCGCCACGAGGCTCATGATAAAACCTAAGTAATAGTTGGCGTTAAAATGCACAAGACGAATATACATAAAGGTAATAATAAAAACTTTAAAAGTAACTGTCTGAATGTAAAAGCAGTTTACAATCTCCCGAGTAACTCAAGGCCTCTATAAATTCTTAGTCTATTCGCGGACTTCTGTCATTTAAACCGGACTTTCTTTGTCTTGTTTATTTATCTCCTTAATTGTAATTGTAGTTAATAATATTATGACGTCATGTACAATGAAATACATTAATACCGAATACAGGAGAAGTATTTGGAACATTCTGGAATTATCTCAAAGCATCTAGAACAAACTCATAGAAACAAATAATAGGCAGCGTGATGACTCAACGGTACGTGGCAAAATACAGACACATATAAATCTTATCGTTGCGATTATTATAAAGAGATAAAGGAATTCTAATAATAGCATATATTGGAAATTTGTCCAGACAATTCCACCATCCCTTTTATTATATACTAGCTACCAGTCCTCAGCTTTGCAATGGCAGGTATATTGACGCAGGAAAAATGAGACCAAATCTTTCCTTCACAGTACGAGTATGTAATGAAATAAAATGGCAACTGAACAACTAAACTTCAATCTGTCAATATAGTTGAAGATCTTCCTAATGTCTTCTGTCTCATACGCTCATTCACGTATTTATAGGGAGATTTTTTGACCTACATTTTTCACTTTTCTATTCGATTTTCCAAACTTTTTCTTTCATACAAACTAAGACAGTTATAAATACAACAAATAAAGTATTATTCAAATAGGTGCATGCCGTTCTGAAGTAATACGCTTACATACATACAGTAGTTGATTTTTATGTTATACAGAAATAAGCATAATGAAATACTTTTGTAACATACTCAACTGAACAACGTATAACTATGGAATGTTTGACCGTTTTTGCTGCCGAGGTTTTGTTTTCCTTAATAAAATTAAGGTTAATTAAGGGTAAAATAACTAATTTCCTTAATTATAATTACTTGCATCTAACAGCAGTTTAGCATAGGTGTATTATACTTTTTTTTATTGTTTCCTGCTAACTATCCTTTGACACAGGTCAGAGAGTTTTGTAGCGTGGGCAAAATTGGCAGCATGGGCTTCCTTGCTTTAAATTTGCTTGGGCTGTAGCTGTTATAGATGTAAAGTCAATACAAAGCCTTTCTTCCTCTTCTTCTTACCCTTATCCCACCTAAGTAGGATCAATACAACATATTTTTCATGATATGAGTTGGCTTAATTTTTACGATCGCCGCGCGCGCCTCAAATGAACCCTCCTTGGAATTATTTACCAATATGTGGGAAAAATATGCAACTATTGCTTTCTCTTCATTTACTACAGTCATGTGGGCCAAAGAAATGGTATTTTTTTTTTTATGTTATGGGGGGCAAACGAATAGGTAGGTCACCTGATGGTAAGTGATCACCGCCGTCCATAGACACTAGTAACACCTGGGGAGTCGCAAGTGCGTTGCCGGTCTTTTAATATATGTGGGCCTCCGGCGCTCTCACTGACCGAACGAAACGCAACAGTGCAAGCACTGTTACTTCACGTCGGCTTTCTGTGTGTCGGGTGGTACTACCCCGGGCGAGCCGACCCATTCATGCTGAAACCAGTAATAACTTCAGTGTAGCTCTACCACCTACAATTTTGTTGTCACTCAACAAAGTTTACAAGTCAAAGCTGAATTAATCACACTTGTATTTAATAGTTAACAAAGTATGGGTAGTAAATTCCTATAGTAGAGATTTTATTTCAAACTGTGCCATTTAATTACGAGTTCGTTATACTGTGCAACAACAGACTTGACATATATAAAATATTCTACCTAACTGGTGCACCGATAAGCGTTGTAATAAAATGCATTCACTCGCATATCGTTCCGTTAAATATGGATTTTTCACATTATGAATATGCACCAATAACTCACTCAATTGATATACATTTAAAAATCAATTGTATATAAGCGCATTTACTCAGAACGGCTGCTTCTCTATTCGGTCAATTCGTATTTATATTGTGTTTGTAATCGCCTGGACAAAGTTTGTATAAAACGATGATGGCTTAGTTGATAGCGTATCACACAACGTCGAAGTACGTAGGCTCAGATCCTAGCAACTGAGTCGGAGCTTTCGGTGAAGGATAACATCGTGGTGAAACCATAGCATGGTGTTAGGGCTTTTCTAAGTCCGCCTGGCTAGCTATCATCGTCAAGTTGAAAATCTGTCGCCAAGCACCTGTTGGTGTGTTCCGGCAGCTGCACTTGAGAACCAGTCTCTCTCTAGGTTTAGCGTTACTACCATCTTGGACCACAGCATCATTTAACATCAGATGAGATGGTCAAATGCTATCTATAAAGTATAAAAAATTTTTTAGAAAAATCTTATCTGTAGTCCGGTGAAACTGTAGAGGCCTTGCCAGGTCAACAGTGTAGTCAGTTCAAAAAAGAAAAAAAACCGAGAGATCGTGCGTTTGGTTCCCGTACGGGAAATAGTTTTGTACCGTGCACGCGATTGTAAATTCTCTACCGGATTCGATATCGCATAAAAATTAACCAAAAATTCTTGACCTCGAATATATTATTCCAGTTTCTAGGTCATGCCAGCCATTCGGTGACGTCATACATACATAAATCTACGTTTGTGTTCACGCGTCAAAAGTATAGTTTTTATAGAACTAAATTTATTCCAATAATTAATGGCATACGAGTAGTTGTAATTATGTCACAAATATAATTATGACTTAATTCAGATTATTATCAATTGGGAAATTTTACATATCACAAGAGAAAAACGGGGTGTTCCAACTGCCAATATAAGGGGTGTCTCTGCCAAGATTATAATATAAATAACCAGCAGCCACCCGTGACTTCGTCTGCATTTCTATCTTTATAAGCTATACAAGATATACATTTAATTAAAAACAAGGGAATGATACATTTCTTTTTTCTTTCTAACAAAACTAATAAATACCAAATTTCATAGATCTAAGTTCAAAAATGACAGATTTTCATACGGACTTTTATCTCGTTTTCCACTACCTTAGGGGTTGAATTTCCAAAAAGACTTTCTTAGTTGCTCATCTACAGTGTCAAAGTAATCCAAAAGCGGCTTGACATGGTGCTTGAACTTAGTATCCGGTAAATCGGTAACGTGTTTTAGAATTTTGTCATAAAACCGAACAATATTACCTAAAAAACTGTTACCGGTCCTAGTGAGTCTAAAACTTGGAATGACCAATTTGTTATTATTTCTTGTATTAGATTAGTATTTTTGTGGTTCCTCTTTTTGGCTTGCAATATTCTTTTTGTTCCTTCATTGTAATTGTATTGTGTTGTATTGTCGTTTTTTTTTAGTCCTTAATCACTCTTAGACGTCTTGGGAAATTTTGTGTTTCCTAGTCTTATATTTGTCTCTAGTAGTATTTGACGAGAGCGTTTTTGTTGGGTCTCATCTGGTGTGCAATATTCTTTTTGTTCCTTTATTGTAATTGTATTGTGTTTCATTTGTTTTGAATTGTGTTATTATAACTGTATTGTAATTGTGTGATAATGAGTCTATATGATTTTTCTTGGTACGAGTACAAAATTAATTTCTTTTCAAACGGCTTTTTATTAACACAAAGACATAACAATATTGATAATACCAGTCAGTAATGTTTTCTAAGCTGCACATGACATTGCCACAGATAAAACAAGGTCCTAGACAGACTGACCTTAAATAATTAGCGCCTAAACAACTTGCAGTGATCTTTCAAATGTCTTACGCAATATTATCATTGGTCTGTATTCATTGGTTACAAAATTATCCAGGTCTGTTTAAAACGTAATTATTATTCTAATTTCGACAATATATATCAATAAATAAAATTGACATGCTGTTTGTAAGGTCAAAACACAGCAAAATGGATATGAAAGTATGCGTGTTATAAAACAATTAATTATTTTTTTATCGCTCTATTTGTTTGTACAGGTTAATATTCGAAACTGTTGAACCGATTTTGAGTGGAACGTCAACTAGGTAGATAGCCGATGTAATAACGAGTGACGTGGGCTACTTTAATGTTAGTAAAAATATAGAGTTCACCGCAAATATAATTCTTTATATTGATACACACAGCAGACGAAGGGCCGTGGGCGGCTGCTAGTACCTAAATAAATTACGTATAATTGGTCATAAATTGTCTTAGAGACATACAGTTTGGAATTTGAAAATGCATTTATTTGAATCGATTTCATTCCACAGATTATACGGGCAAATGAGCCATTATTGATAGCAGGTTACCATTGACTAAAGTAATGGCATAATTTTACTGACTTAAAACAAAACATTTCTCCAATAATATTTGTACGGTCAATGTATACGAACAATGGAAATATAAAAAGGAGTGTTAACGCAAATAATCCCAGCTAAGGTATTAAAAGAAAACAGATACACAGACCAACATTTAGGGTTTAAAAACGTACTATAATATTACATGTAGAAGGTTAAGAGAATAATGGATAAATAAATTTATTTAATTCCTAAAATAATATTTGAACTTTATTTCGTATTAAACTCTTGACTGTATTCTGCGTAAACCCAAACTTAAGCCTATATTGAGAGCGGCCAAAAAGAAACTCCAATGTTTTGATGATTAAATTTGACAGTCTGTAGCAGCACAGACTAGTAAAGATTATATTCTGCGACACACAGACTATAAAATAATATGTTCGTTGCGTTCAATAATAAAATTCAGTGATTTCAGGACGATTTTAATAGGTGTAGTATATTTTTATAATATTTAACACGATATGAATCACTATTTTAGCGTTACTGAGGTGGAAAATACCAAAAAAACAATGATTTAAGCATATAATTATAACAGTTTACTGTGACGTATTGTGTGAGTCCATCGTAACTCGATCTTGATCTTTAATCAAAAATGAGTTCTAATCAGAAACAAACAGATACGATCTAGAGTCATTAGAATATCGCAGAGACATTGGGTGCTTATGTGTGCTTTACCGCGTGTATAACGGAGAGTGCTCCGATGAACTTTTTGGTATGGTGCCGTCATCACCGTTTCAAACTCGCACCACCCGCTGTTGCCTGGCTGCTCATCCCCATACCCTAAAGCCTAGTAGAATGGCGACAACCGTAAGTTTGTTACTAGAAGTTTCATTATGCGCACGCTAAGGTTGTGGAATGGGTCACTACCAGTCACGGTGTTTCCCCAGAGTTATGACATGGGGTTCTTCAAAAGAGGATTGAAACACGCTCCTCAAGGTCGGCAACGCAACAGCGATGCCCCTGGTGTTGCAGTTGTTCATAGGCAACGGTAACCATTTCACATCAGATGGGCCGTCTGCCTGTTTGCTGCCTTTTGGCATACAAAAAAAAACAAAACCAAATTTAAATCAATTTCAAGAGTTAGACCCCGTAGTAGACTATTGGTCGAGTAATTCAAAGTGGCGTTTGGAAGGCAATTTGTCACACAAGAAATCCTTTTAATAATGTAACCCAAATTATTCTCAGTACATAAGAATTTAAGTAATCTGGGTCACGGAATAATACCAAGGCTCGTTTCTTATAACTATTGTACAATTCCCTTAGATTTGGGTCGACTTGATATGTAAGGGGCGTACCTCGTTATTTATTCATTTTACCTTTCCACGTAACACTTCATTCCGTTTTATTATAGGGCACATTTAAACGTACTGTTATAAGATTATAAATTAATTTGCTTAGTTGTACCTACATATATATAAAAACCAGCGATTACAATCGTATTCGCATGGTTGCAATGTGCTACGTCATAAGAGTCTGAACGATTTAAATTCATATTTACAGTTTTCACCAAAGTCCTATATAGAAGTATTGATAATCTTCATGCAAATAATTTTCTAAGTAAAACTTCTTATGGGAGCGCTTTGAAAATCCTGATCCTGCAACCTTTTTGTGTGACGACGTTAACACTGTCGGGTAGAGTGTTGAAAGCACCGGTTTTCGTCCGTACACCGATGTTAAGAAACGTCAGGCGCGGTCAGTACTTGGATGGGTGACCGCCTGGGAACACCGCGTGACGTTGGATATTTGTTTTGTTGTTCTTTTTATGAAGTAGTTTTTTGTGAAGTAGATCTCGATCATAAGCAAATATGTACTATTTTCACATCTATTAGTATTACGAGCAATAATTATATACATTTTTATACTGTTTATCAATTAATCAAACATTATATGATGGGCTGCACAAGCTCAATGTAAAATATCAATATTACATGTTCAAAAGTCGCTGCGTACGCACACGTCGCTAGTGTAACGCAAGCGCAATACGTCACGAGCATGTCAAGGCCATCGGTGACGCGAACCCATGACTTTTAAACTTTTAAAATCACTCAACGTGCCTAAAGAAGTTTTCACTTTATAAAAAACATAACAAAAATAAAAAACTAGATGCTGAAAACAGCGTCACCTATCACAACAATCTATCGCTTAGACCAAATGGCCCCATTATTAAAAGAAAATGTTAACCAAAGTCAGCTGAAACGTTTACGAGGATAAGACCACACTTACATCGGAAGTTTATTTAAAGACAAATAAAGTAAAGATATTAAAATAACGTTGTAAAATTTCTTCAAATAAGTAGCGTTTTTCTTTTTCGTACAGTAGTTAATACTACCTGTTATCGTAAATGCGAAGGTTTATTTATTACGCTCTCGCGTCTCAACTATTCAACCGGCCATAAAATTTAGGATACACGTTGTCAAGGATGTAGAAAAGGATATTATAAAGGTATTGTCGTCTATAACAAAAATTCTGTTCCCGAGTCAAAGGTCAACAGGTCAAAGCAGCAGCCAGAAGTTAGTTTTATATATTAAGATAAATCATCTAAGGGTATTAAAATAAATTTAATTCATGTTATAACAAAAAAGTTAAATACACTTCGAACACTTGTTTCAAAAAAGTTTGATCACAAAAGAGTGTCTTACCCTTGTTTAGAAATAGACACTATTTAAATTTAAACATTGTAGAATACTTGTCTAAGTTCACAGTTCTTATTTTATTGTTACGAGTAAATTATGGATTTCGTCTGTATAATTTTGAAGATTCACATGTAAATGACAACTAATATAATATGACATTATTGACATTACGCAATGTATTTATTCTGAGATTATACTGTTGTTCCATTTCACGTACTTTGGCGTAATATTTTAAACTTGCATTTTGCTTATTTTGATAATGACGTTATTTTCTTTAAACCAAATGACAAAATAATTAAAACCAATATCACTTACAATAAATAAATATTCTTAATGAAGGACTTAACAAAAATATGATTCGTAAATTGGAACGTTTTTGAATGATGAGATTGAATTGAATAGGGTAGCTATTCAGAGTTACATGAATAAATAATATAAACCAAATATTTAGCTAGAGACAGCTTGGACACTCTTTTGTAAATAAAAATATTTTAAACATGTGTTTAACAAGGTTTAAAATTTTAGACAATGTTTAGTAAAAATCCGTGTTAAACGCGTGCTCTTTTTTGTTTTTTAAACAAAAGACGATCGTTTTTGTCTTCGCATCACTAACTGTATCTTATTCGCGCAGTCATTTGACCAAATAAAACGGTCTGTGGCATTTAGTTGTTACGCTGTTATACTTGAATTTATTTCAATGGTATAATTATTTTTACAATGATTATACATACATCTTAATTAGAATCTCCGTCATTTTCAAATGTACTTAAGCCTCGAATACACATCGAGATTGATATAAATGTTCATAGCAATTATAATAGGTACTATAGACTGTACTATTTACATTGTTATTCAGTTATGAGTCATGCTAGAATAATTACAAATTGTAGGTGCCAGCCAACATACGACCTTGTGGTTTTGAGATAATGACCGTGTGACTTTTCCTAGGTATTATTATTTTATCTTGTTTTATTTATAGTAAAATATGTATAGAATAATACTAGTAAAGCACTGCGGCTTCACTCGTTTTTAAAATGTTGTATTACTGCCAATTGAAGAGGCACTTTTGCAGGTCGGCATGATGACGACGACTGTCGTTGGTATTTAACACCGTACAGTCATTTTGCCGAACTTAAATAAAAAAAAATGAGTAAGCTTAGATTCTATATAAAGCGCACCTGTTGTGTTAGGAGTCGACCACGCGAATGATACGCACGGTATAGTGTCTTGCAAATGTAGGCGTTCACAGTTAGACCCGTTTTAACCGTGCTCGGTTATTGTTGGGTCGTCAAATCGGGTTCGGTCATTGATACCTCACACCGCAACATACGTCCCGCGCAATATTACTCTTCCTTTACGCTTAGCGTACTTTCTGACATACACTTTCTGTGTTCATTGCTCGGCTTCTAATGGTCGTAGCGTAATGTTAGATAGGCTTCCATGTTTTTTTAATCTTTTTTACTTTTGTGTTTGACCACAATCTCATTTGATTTTACATGATGATGGGGACTGGCTCTCAAGTGCAGCTGCCGGAACACCCCAATAGGTGCTTGGCGACGGATTCTCGATTTACTATTGATTACGGTAGCTAACCAGGTGGAGTTAGAAAGAGTCCTACCGCCATGCAAAGTAATGTAATGTAATTAGTTTTTCCAATCTATAATAATATTATATGGATAAATAGGAATGGCAAAAAAAACGTGCTTCTTTTTGAAGTGACACTTCTTATCGGAGAGTTTTATAAATTCTGATCGGCAACCTCTTTGTGTGACAAAAAATGGTAGGGTAAACACAACATTCGGACGTCGACAGTACTTGGATGGGTGACCGCCTGAGGACATGGGCTTATTGGTTTATTTTTTTTTATATTTTTCACATTGACTGTGTGTTTTCACGATATACTCTGTTTCTTTTGAAAAAATAACCGGATTATTTTTTTTTATTATTTTAGTTTATTATGTCTTATATGTGATTTCATATCTACTATTACTTCAATTTTCATTATATTTTCCACAGTATCTGAAGTAGTAAACCACTTAGAATATTAATCACAAACAATAAGATATCTTAGATAACGTTAGTTTATAAAACTAAAACATTTATATGGCTATAATTGAAGTAACTATGTATAAGAAATGGAATTACGAGGATATGTATCCACCGCTAACCTATACACAGAGATCCGTTTCTTCGGGGTACCCCGGCTGAGTTTGTGGCTTAGGTCGCTGTTTTTGTTAATAAGGTACTCTAGTCTACACTGGCACTAGGTTTTTTACAGGTTTTAAGATGATACTACCGATATTCAATTGTTTTAAATGCATTAACGCTCAGAACGGTTAAGACGTTGCGAAATTCAAAACGTACTCTCATTGTTCGCTAGAGGGCAGCACTTGTGTTCGGATAAAGTGCGTTCACGAAGATAAGTGAATAGATACATTCCGTTTCATGTAAAAGTGATAGAAAAAAAAGAATGAAATGATTTGTGCTAACATAGAAGTAATAAAAATATGGAAATAACTATAATATTATTTATTAAAGTAATTAATTTCATAATTCTTATTTCACTAAAACGACCTTACTATTGATTTGGAAATAAAAATATTAAAAAGGTCATTTACTATACATTTTGTATTTGATTTTTTTAATTAGATGAATAATTAAAAATACGTTGCTAACGAGGTAAGTAAACAATTAAATTAAAATAAATAATCAACGATAATTATTTCCATGAATTTCAATGTGTGTGTGTTATAACGTACTATCACTTAATACTCTTTGTTTTATAATGTTAATTTAACTGTAAAATAAATAAATAATTAGAATGAAATACTAGGAGACATCACACTTTAAAATTACCAATACTTACTCCAGTCAATATATCGTCCTAAAATCCTATCGGTATGAAACATATTAAGATATATTGTAATAAGATTTGACTACGTATAACTGAACATTTGTAAAGTTTTTTTTTTTTTCTCGAATTGACTACACTGTTGTACTAGCAAGGCTTCTACAGTTTCACCGGACTACTACGGGGAGCGCTTAAGGCACTCGCCCGGTTTTATATAGGCGACGAGCACAATGGCGCACGGCGCGCATCGGTTAGGACTGTCGCCGAATATCCCGAGTCTAACTAAGCTAAGCTAGGCTACTACTATTTTGTATCCAGAGTACCTCCCTATAAGGACGGAGCCCAGCGGCCATCTTTCGCCGGCCTGACCGCTGGGGGCGGCATGGTGATAGCTCAGCACGGTCCCATACCGCCCCGACTTAAAGCGGTGGACGGTACACCGTGGGGTTTTAGTCCGTGCGAATCGGACATAACCCATTCTTTCCCCAGGGAGGATGGGTATGCCGTGAGGGATTTTCCCACGTTAATAAAAAAAAAACTATTATTTCATACATATATGAATTCGTGAGACATACACGTGTACCAAGCATGTATGTTTCACGAACTTATACATGTATCTTGAATGTGTAAAGCCAAAACAATCTTATTGGTATTTAATGCAAATCATTCGGAAATCGCAGTTCCTAACAATGACCTCAGAGACCGTGTTTTTGCTTACGGTCGTTAACGAACGCTGTGGGCTTAATCATTACGACATTGGGCATTTCCTAGTCGTTTGTCAAGGTGGAACCGGTAAACAGAATTATACTAACGGCATAGTTCGGCAAGACATTTGAAGAATAGGTATATATTTCTATTGTTCTCTCTTCCTCTGCCCGAACTGACAAATACAACACGAGAGAGACAACTATAGCTCGGACCTTATTACGGACATAGTTAAGAAGAAACGCGGTCAGCAAGACATTGAAAAGAATAGGTTTAAAAAAATCTATTAACGTCTCGCTCAACGCGAACTAGCGAATAGAGCGCGAGAGAGGGTCATCTATAGCTCGGACCTTACTATCGTCAAATTTAGGAGGCATCGCGGTAAGTAAGACATTTGAAGGATAGTTTAAAAAAATAATCTTCTGCTTTCTTTCTCGCTCAGTCGGCGAGAGACACGACTACAGTTCCAATGTTATTATCAACATAGTTAATAAAAAACACGGTCAGCAAGAGGTTTGAAACGTAAGGAGTGAGTAACGAGGTGTGAAAGGTATAAAACTTAATAAAATAAAAATAAAAAACAAGCAAACGCCATCTATTGACGAGTCATGGTAAGATAGGTAAAAACTTTCTTCATATTGATCAGTTATGCGATAATGGGGTTTACCGATCTCAGATATTTTAACATCCATTTTATAGATCGGTTTGAAAATTTATAATGCATATACAGTTGCCAATTGTCAACTGTCCGTACAGTACATTAATTACACGACGACGGCGGAATCTCGTCTCAGTTTCTCGACTAAAATTACGAAAGAAATGCAGATTTACCTATTACGGTGTTCTAAATCTCGGTTAATTAAACTACTGTACTACGCTTTAAACTTTTTTTTTTCGAACTGACTACACTGTTGGCCTGGTAAGGTCTCTACAGTTTCACCAGACTACCTACGCTTTACACGTTTTATTCCAGTTGGACATTAACAGGATAAAAATTGTACGGAAATAATATTAACTTGCTTTTTTTCAAGTAAAAGTCAATTTTGACCAATCGCTCGGCAATAGCAGGTAATTTTTTTCTAGGTGAAACAAAGTACAATCTCATTATCCTATCTTTACTAGTATTATAAATGCGAATGTGAGTTTGTTCGTTACTTTATACCTTAATTACTTGACCGAATATTAAGAAATTTGGAAATATGTTATCAGAGGTACAAAAAGTGCATAGGGTACCTATCATGATAATATTGATGTTCATAAGTGCCGTCTTAGGGCCAAAATTTAATAAAGTATATTTTGCTTGGATTCAGATGAAAGTACTGTCTCCGAGGTCAAATATACATTAACACGAGCGAAGCCAAAGGATGAACACTAGACAGGTTTTTAAAAATCCTTCTATTAACCTTTAAACACATGAGCAGTTTTGCTTAAAAAAAAGAAACGAATGTAGTATGATGTTGCACCAAGTGACGTGGTCCGTTTTTTGAGCCTCGGTTAAAGCGTGAGGGATCCATCAAGAATACAATTTTTCCGCATCCAAATGTTGCTGTAGGATGTATCTGACTCAAGCCTGTACCTAAGAGTGCCCGAATCTCATGTTAGGTTATAAGTCCGTCTGTATAGATCATACGGCGTACAGTGTCGATGTTTTCATTATTCACATGGGTAGATGCGTTGGCTGTTTACAATCTAGCTATAAAAAGTCAACTTGTAATGAGGCTTCATTGTTAAAAGCAGTTTGAGAATGGGCGACACTCTGCTGAGGCGTTAAACAACACTTAAAATCATAGTAAATTGTACTATGAAAATTTTCACGAGCTAAATCCATGACACTGTAAACATGCAATATTAAAAATGGCGCCAAAGTGTAAAAACTAGTAACAAATAGATAAAACAACGTTTTAAAGCCAAGGAGTTCGATTATCGAATGTAGTAATTAGTCTTTAAGTATTCTAAATGTAAGTACGTGAAATGTTAGTAGTGTTTTATACACAAATTTATACAACCAAGGAAATGGCATAAAATAAAAGTTCAAGAAATACAATATGCAAATTAACCTCCATGAATACAGAAACGTCATTCTTAAACACCGTCGCTACAGTCCCTTCACTTCGCACCGACCTCATATCCTCGTAATTCCGTCCCTACTCCGACTTACCGACGGGCCGATATACGTGTATCTCACTCTTGCATAACTGTGCCTCTTTTATTGTAACCTCGAAGGTTTTTAGTCAACAAGATTTCTATGGTCATGCATGAACTGTATTAGGAATAAATGTTATAAAAAACATATTATTTACGATTGAGGTCAGAGTGATTACACATTCGGATACATGTACAATAAAATTTTTAAATCCTATGCGTTCGTCATTAAGCCTTTTCTAGATCAACGAGTAGAATCTACTATCACTTCAGAATGGCTACACCTATTTTTTTTTGTCGTATTTGCAATTGTCAAGATAAGGTTGGTATTAGACAACATAGTTGAAAAATCGCGTGGAAAAGTGAAATGTTTCGGTGGAAACATCTCCACATAAAACTTGAGTAAACGAGTGAGACAGAAGACTGAAGGATCGTTAAAAATGTTGGCAGCATTGACAAATTACAGTTGTTCCGTTGTGATTTCCTTTAATTACACTGATTGTACTGTAACGGAAAGATATGGTCTTATTTTCTTCGTTAGTACACCCGTGCGAAGCCGGTTTGCACGCAGCTAGTTATTAATATTTGACTCCATCATTAGAAATTAGGTCGGAAGTTACTTGGCACTTCCGTTTAGAATTGTTTGCCCGCAGTTACGTCTTACTGCAACAGTAAAAGGTTGTGAAACAACTAAAAGTAATTAAAAGCGTCGTTGTTCGGCAGTCGAACTCGACGTTGGTGGATGGTTGTACCTGTCGTCGATTAATACTGTTGGTAGTATAAAAAATAAGTGTAGATAAAATGCTAAAAGATGTAAATAATATATATATATATATATATATATATATATATATATATATTATAGGGGGCAAACGAACAGGTGGGTCACCTGATGGTAAGTGATCACCGCCGTTCATAGACACAAGCAACACCAGGGGAGTCACAAGTGCGTTGCCGGCCTTTTAAATATGTGGGCCTCCGGCGCTCTCACTGGCCGAACGAAACGCAACAGTGCAAGCACTGTTACTTCACGTCGGTTTTCTGTGAGAGGGTGGTACTATCCCGGGCGAGCCGACCCATTCATGCTGAAACCAGTAATAGCTTCAGCGTAGCTCTACCACCTACAAATACAATATAAATAAGTAGTATTGTTAATGTTTCACCACAATCTCATCTGATGTTAAATGATGATGTGGTCTAAGAGAGTAAACACGCTAAACCTAGCGAGAACTCGCTCTTAAATGCAGCTACCAGAACATGCCAACAGGTACTTGATGATAGATTTTCAACTTATTGCTGGTAGCTAACCAGACGGGCTTAGAAAAAACCTAAGCCCACGCACACTAAGCTAAGCCCATGGAAAAAAATGTTTTTTTGATTACTTCAGTTATTAAATTAACTATCTTATCTTTGCAGGTCACAGAACAATGTTACCGAGGAAAAAATATACCTGCTTCCTACTCATAGTTTCAGTATTTGTCCAGCCATCAGAACAATATGGTTCTGGAGCACCGTCTGTAGTAAGTACTGGTCAATATTTATTTTATCCTCCAGTTGTTGACAAAACGGTCCATCTCATTCGCTCGGCCTGGTCAGTCAGCTAGAGCTACGAAGGATTGTTGCTAAAATACAGTTAGCATTAAATAGAGCTATTTTTCCCGAGGTCATTATGCAATTATTCTGTAAACGCTAGATAAAATAAGTCATGCAAACGTGAAAGTGCTTTTGCAATTTGCCTATGAATAAATCGTGGAACCTCTAAGTTTAATGAATATCTGTTTCTTTTTGTTACTCTTTACTGATTTTAGGCATTCTTTGGTTTCGAGTGATCCCTTGTCGGTTTGTTATTACCCAATGAAGCGGGCGGGTATCAATTAGTATACGAGTATTATTATCATACAAGGGTTTATTGTTGAACAGGTATTTTTTTTAAAAACAAATAACTATTTATTCGCAAGTCAAATATTAAGGATTAAAGTTTCAATTAAGGTCATTTAAGTAAAGCTGCCATGTTTACAGTACTTAATGTATATTTTTGTACTCATTGTATTTTTAGAACATAGCATGTTCCAAAAATCGTTTTGTTTTTAATCCTCGCTAAAATTTACGCGCTCTATTTCAAAGATTATGTAAACACAAAACAATGTCTGTCTTTGTTACGCTCATAAGCTTACGAATGAGATGGGGGGATTTTTTGTGTTGCGTTTTCAGCGTGATGTCGCGTCATGTTTTCATTCATAGACACTACACGCTAGCGTAATGTGTTTTTCTATTATACCTCCCAAACGGCTACTATTGAGAGACTTCCAATAAATCGCCAGGCGTTGCTATCATGTATATATTTTCCAATATCTGCCTGTCGCAATGCAGTCGGACACAATTGCCATGTGTTGCGAGTCAGCATCATATCAACTGCTATGGTCTTAATCGTAAATTTTCACAGAGCAATAACCTATCACACATTGAACATCTTGATTATCTAGAGTACGATAAAATTACAGCTTACTATATTGACTACTGACAGATACAGGGATAATAATGTTGCTTTAAACACTTCTAGGCTTGCGAAGATCAGCTCCCACGGCACGAAACCATATTTCCTCAGACATCAGTGCCTCCGTATATGATTGTCACATCAGCGGTCCAAGTTCGTCAGGGCGATGTACTGAACGTGACTATCGGGAGTCCTGCTGGAGCACCGGTTCCCGTTGGAGGATTCCTATTACAAGCGAGAGATATTCAGGTATGTTATTAATTTTATGATTTTTCTGTATATTTATGATAAAATATGCAGATCTGTAAGCATTGCTGATCAACAAATAATTTCAGAAGACTGTCAAAGCCCTATAGTAATATTGTCAGAAGAACTGTAGTCATCCCGGATCGTTATTTTTTTTTCAAGATATTTCTCATATAAACACTCTTTCATGTAGCAATCCTAATTATGTGTATATCAGAGGAAGAGGTATCGATGAATAGTGTGAAAAATGATACGTTTATAAAAGGTGTAAATTCTGGGAGGATATCTGACAGGGGAGAATGGAAAAGTAAAACATGTTGTGTCGACCCTATTTAGGCGGGATAAGGGTAAGAAGATGATGCTGATGATAGCAATCCTATTAAATGTTGGATTTTATAAAAATAATAAAACCCTGACCGCTTTTATTAAAAACGAATAAAAGTTAAGAAGCTATATACATATATATTCATAAATAACAGAATTGGATTGCAGGCATAAAACACGCGACTTTGTTCTGTTATAGCGTCCCACCTATTACATTCAGCATTTCTGTCGCTTTAGCATCCCATCCATAAAAACAATTCAGTCTAGTTCCAACATCCACACCAGACGGTTGTCTTAAATCCTGTTGTTGCATTTTTATGTTTTCTAAAAACCTAAATCCACCGAGGGTCATAACAGTTCACATTAAATAACTTATATAAATCATAAGAACAATGAAATATAACCTAGCTCCGCTAAGAGGCGTGTGTAAACTGTAAAATAGATAGCGTAAATACCTTCCCATGAAGATACACTTAGGTAGACGAACTTTCAGGGTGATCGATCAAACAACGTTGGAATTTCTTACATTCATTTTTGTAAAGTAGTATTTAATAAATATCAAACACGAGATCCGTTTAAATTTACAGAACCCAGATGTAATTGTGGGAAAGTTCACAAAAGTACCAGAATCCTATCACGCATACTACTACGTGTAAAGCACCCAACGATACAGTCACTCACTCTAATCCTGATGGGAAACCGGCTCTCACCTTTCAATGGCAGGCACCTACAGACTTTCTGGGAGGCGTTGAATTCAGGTATCTGCTTAAAAATAAAATCGAATGGTGTATTGATTAATATGTTGTATTTATAAAAAAAAATATTTTAACATTGAGAATAGTGAGTTACAGAATCGCATGAAAACCATTTAATTCATTTCTTGGCCCTTCATCACATCAGGCTGTAAGAGACTCCATGTAAGACCGTAGGCCTCTTTCCGAATTAAGGAATGAGTATAACCACCACGCTAGCCCACGAATGTATGGACGATTTCAAACAGAGAAATTCATAGGTCTAAATTTTCACACATACCGTGATACCACAAGAACATTTCCCAGATACAGGTTTCCTCACGATGTATTATCACTTTAAATGGGTAAATATACGTGAATTTTGAAAAAAATGATTGATATATACCAGGGTTCGATCTTGCGGGCATCAAAGACCTTCCACCGGTCAAACCACTCGACCACCATGACTTAAAAAAAATATTATTAAAATAATTAGTCTTTGGTCTTAGAAAGTAAATATTAGGTAAGTAAAATGATTGCACAGTTCATAATATAAAATACGGCAAGCCAGAAAATGTACACTGCCGGTAAAATAACCGGCTTTTTTTTCGAATTGATCACAATATGAGGCTGGCAAGCCTCTATAGTTTCACCGTACTACTAAGGGGAGCGCTTAAGGCACTCGCCCGATTTTATATAGGTGACTAGTACATGGGCGCACGGCACACCTCGGCTTGGGATGGCGCCGAATTTCCCGAATCTAAATAGCTAAACTAAACTAAGCTAACCTATCCATATCATACATATATGAGTTCGTGATAGATACATGTATACCAAGCATGTATATTTCACGTTGCCGTATATGTAAAATAGCCGTCCTGTCGGCGTGCTGAAATAAGAAGGGAACACACTAACCGGGAGGCGATTCCACATCTTCACAGTACATAACATAGAATCTTCAAGGTTCTTAGTTCTTGCCGATACAGTTGTTATTTTTAGCTACGCATACCAGCTTTCGTATGGTTCTGTGGTGCAAATATAATAATGTGATAAGATCAAATAAATCTTCAGAATAAATGACTCTTCAGCAAATTTGTTATTATTTAAACAGAGCGACGATAGCACAGAGCTACGCGACATTCTGGAAGGGTGTTCAGTCTCAACTAGTGGAGGTTGTACCTGTAAATAGTGAAATCAATACTCCAGTGTCTAGTATAGCTCCTGCTACTACAACAACTGCTGCTCCGCCTGTCATTATGGCAACACAGGTTCGATTTTATTTCTCATGCTTACTCAGATGCAATGATCAGTAAAAAGTCATAGGCCAAAAATATAAAGACGTGTTAAATATGTAATAAAATATATTTGCTTTTTTTTTAAATAGCTCAAGTCATATTGAAATAATTTTTATTGGGTGATAAAGAAATAAATTTATTATATGCATGGCGGTAGGGCTTTTCTAAGTCCGTCTGGCTAGCTACCACCCTCAAGTTGAAAATCTGTCACCAAGCACCTGTTGGTGTGTTCCAGCAGCAGCACTTGAGAGCCAGTCTCCCTCTAGGTTCAGCGTGACTTACCATCTTAGACCACATCATCATTTAACATCAGATGAGATTGTGGTCTCAAACTCTAACCTATAAAGTATATTTTTAAAAAAATAAGGTGGTCCAATACATAATCTAATTAATAATCGTAATATTTTATGGCTATACATGATGGTAGAACTTTTTTAAAACCTGCTTGGCTAGGTACAACCCTCAAGTTGAAAATCCATCGTCAAGCAAATATGCCAGGCTTATATATTTTAGACCATATCGTAATTTATGATCAGATGAGATCGTGTCCAAACGCTAAAATCTATAGGGTATAATGAAATAATGTTATTAAAAACAAAAAAAACCGACTTAAACAAAACTACTCAAAAAATACACTAAAACGGCTTTCACCAAAATTAGGCGTTAGATTGTCATAAATCTGTGGGCAACCACCACACCCACACAGGCCGGGGTATCGAACCTAGGCAAGTGGACTGTATAAATTGGCTAGAGGTAGATACCCCTTGAAAATATATGCCGAATGTAATTTCTTTACGACCGGGATAAAGGGCACTTAACTGATGAGTCTTCTCCACCGCCGTTGCCGATTTTGATAGTCTCAGCTTTCCAAAAATGCACACAATAACAAAACAGAATTTCATGCCGCCGCGCCGATAGTGTTGACGAACGAGTCCGAGTGTGCGAGCAGGTTCCGGTCAAGTGACCGACCATCACCGATTTTTAATTTATATATAATGTGTCAAAAATAATTTTGACAACGCTCCAACCGATTTATGCCCGAATAATCTAAATCACTATACATTTCCTAATTTACTTTGAGGAGTTCCTTGATGTATCTTTAAAATCCAAGTTCTAATACTAATGGAATTATGTGCCTTTAAATAACAAGCAATTAATTGATTTATAGCCAAAAACAACACCACCCCCTCTTGACGTCATCTACCAAGGTTGCTCAGACACTAAACTATGTTTTGGAGTACCACAAAACTGCGTTGAAAAGGGCGACTGTATAGCAATTGTTGCTGTCTTTGTTGCTGGAGATATTTACACGTTTGAAATTCAAGGAACAGGGAACCCGAAATACGTGGCTGGTGCTCTAAGTTTGGACAATAAAATGGGTGACGATAGTGCAATGGAGTGCGTCAGGAATGACAACGGTAGAGTCAGTCTGTTCACATCCTGGACGTATCCAAAAGTAGAGCCCTATGTTAAAAGAGCAGACTCCCCACAAGAGATAGTCCAATTGCTGGAATCCTCTGTGATTGATGGCAAATTGTACTGCAAGTTCAGAAGAGATGTGGTATCGACTGTCAAAGGGGTGACTTTTGATTTGGCAGCGAATAAGTATAATTTGATGGTGGTTTCTGGAGACAGTATGAAAGGTAAATCTTTTTGGATATAATTTATTTCATCTCAAAGTTAAAAGAGCATGAACATGATACCTCAAATTACCTTACTTTTTTATAATATAAGTTACTATCTTGCGTTCGCGATATTGTAAATTTGACTTAAAAAAAATATTGTTATTCTGGATGATAGGTACACTATGCCCACTTTTTTATCCTTGGTAACATGTACACAAAATTTCATTACGAATAACAGACAAACTCACATTTGAATTTGATTATGGACACTTATTTCCAAACTTCATAGAAACTTTCTCCGAACTTTCTAGGCTAGTATAAAATAACTGTATTTAAATGGCACGTGATATTCTTCAGAACAACATTTAGAAGACATTACATACATTTGAAGACACATTTACAGATATTTAGAAACCATTTTCAGACTTTGTTAGGGTTTCTATCTTTCTTTTCGTTTCCTTGAAATAAAACAGAGTTTCTAAATAACTCATCACAACTGTAAAGGACCTACTTGGAAGCAGTATATAAGAAGATACATAAGAAAGAGAGAATTAAATGCAGAACATATAATTTCAGACCCAGATCGAGTCGGGTTCCATACGAAAGCATACGAGGCTACTGGAGAGGCATTGTCTTTGGCAGCAGTCGGCTCTGCTGCTGGAGCTTCCAAAGTTCTGATTAAGTTGCACGGTTGCTTCATGCTGATCGCTTGGCTTGGTACTGCATCTCTAGGAATACTCCTCGCAAGGTGAGACTTTCAACCCTTTCTTTTATATGTGTTTATATTTACAGGTTTTTGGATTTAACTAAAGTTCACTGTGGTATTAAAGGTTGATGCAACAGATTTTCGATTTTAAAGTGTACTTTACTGAACTGGATTAGTCCAAATTTAAAGTACCATGAAGCTATATAGACACTTAAGGCTATATTGCTAGTTTTTTTTGTCTGTCGGTTTTGAAGGATTTCTTTTTTAAAGGAAATCTTCAATTTTAGTGCTCTAAAACTATGAACTCCCTGAATTTCGATATTTCTGTTTGGTAAGTAAATAATGCACAATATCCTTCGATTATGAATCTTATTCTGTGTTGTTATATGATTTCTTTTGTTACAGATATTACAGACAGACGTGGGTTGGTAAACAACTCGGAGGCAAGGATATTTGGTTCGCTGTAAGTTATTACTGTTATAAAATTATAACATTAATGGTTTCATCGAATTATTGCGTACAGTACCCGGTCTTTGATTTGGCACGTCGGACATAAGACCGAGATGGACAGCTAAGTACGGTTTCGTATAGCGTGGTGTTTGTCTATAGCAATAATTGCGTCGTGTGATAGAGAAAGAACGGTTTATAAAACCTAAGCAAGCCGATCTTAACCGGATACTGTACTAATAATTATAGAATCACTTTATATTACACTAGATAATACCCGTGACTCCGTCTGAGTTATTTATTATTCCAACACTATGTTGTATGTACAAAATATAAAATATAAAAAAATTGAAATCCGATATATAGATTGCTTAGAAGATTTCTTCTTAAATAATATTATCCATTTACTTCGCCTCTCTTGCGTATGCGCTAATTACGTAGTTGGCCGTCCGTAGGAGGTTTTAAAAAAAGGCAATTTTTGTCCTTCAGAATATTTACTAAAAATGATTAATCTATTACATAATATTATAATTAAATCTAAATGCTTAGCCTATGTGCTCCGGCGATCGAGCAAGGAATATGAATCCTTCTTCCACGTTTTACCGTCCCACGATACATCACTTTCCATGGTCAGCACTTTAAGCGATTGTTCACACGGGAACGTTCATAATATCTCAGGTATCGGTTTGGTTTACGTTATGTATTAGATTGTTATACCTATGTAGGTAACATAGGTAACACCTCCCCTCCTAGATGAGCAACTATTTGCACATGTTTAATGCAAATATTGCGGCTCGGCGATCCTGCAAATTAGCTTCCTGAAGATTTCCTGAAGACGAAGTTTTAGTTTCAGCATGTATTGAGGTAGGTATTTCTATTTCAGGTTGTAGAGATGATTGATTTTTCAACAATAATCGGCATCGGCGCCGGCGCATAATGTACATGGTGAACAGTACAATAGCACCTACTGTGACAATTAAATATAAAGGTATTGTAGTATGATGTATAGTAGAAAAGTCAATGGTGTGCAGGCCTGAAACATTTTCCATTTGAACTTGATGCTGAATTTCGTGCAGTTTATTCAGATCGATCGTAGTAAAATTATAAAGGGGCGATCTATTTTCAAGATTTGTCGGCAACTTTTGCGGCATAGAAATTAGTTCAACGGCGTTCCCACGCACTTTGTCATCAGAGTTGATAACCGTAAATTCTGGCGACTTTATATTGCAATCTCTAGGTATTGTTGCGAAGTAACTGCCCTTCAATAATCGGTGTTCCTCCTGTCCGCATATCATTTGAACTCTTGTGGGTTTCGGGAATGTAATTATGTAGTGTTGACTGTCCAATTCTAGAAGTGCTTCTTTATAGAATGAAATAGTAGTAGATTGACATAGGTTTTCCGTTTCCTGTTGATTGAGAAGATGATAGATACAATCTCGGTGCGTACGTCTTTGATGAGAGACCTTCTGTTCGCAGATGTACCAGGTGTCGATTTTCGGGCATTCAGCCTCCATGTACACAAACTCCTTGGAGTTAGTTGCTATATACGGGAATGGGGGCAAGATTACTTGGGATGTTTTGTTAGGAACGGGACAGAGTTTATATAGATTATAGGATGTTGGAGATAGAATTGGGAACTTAAGGACAATCACTATCTTATTATCAGTATAATATGTTCCTAAACTAATTAGATTATAATAGTATCTAGTGTCTAACTCTAATATTTGTTCCGAATCATATAAAGATTTTAATTTGCTTAGCATGTTATTTAATTGCTTAATAGTTACAATAGAATGGTGCATAGAATTAGTGCGACTAAAAGCTAAAATATTTTCTAATCTAGTAATTTCCAGGTATAGATCCTGAACATTGTCATTTAACACGTTAAATAGCTGAAACAAGTTAACGTAATGAATTATATTGTTATCATTCGTAAGGTTTAATAAGTATGATATAGATTGTGTGAGCTTTTGCTGATTACTGCTCAAACTATCTAGTACTCGCGATTGTTTAACCGTCATATCTTTAACGAGGCTAATGTGGTTATTAAAAGTGGCTGATAGCTCTTTATCGTTTTTCTGCAGGATTTGAATAGCGTTTTCGAATCGCAGAGCATCGGCATGATCGAGATTACCTGTAATACTTTTTATTAAAGATCCCAAGGGGTCGATAAGGCCCCGTCTAAATCTTTTAGGTACAAATGTCTGTAAACGGGAAGTAATCTCATCTAATTTTTTAAATAAGTGTAGAATTTGATATTTAAACACGGCTGCATTTCGCTTCGACAGGTCAGAAGTCGAGCCACTAAGCTGATTTCTTAACAAATTAATTTGGTACTGTATTTTACTGAGATTAATTTCCTGTAAAAAGGTGTGGCAATTGGAAATCATCCTAGTTTTTCCTAGGTTAAATGGTAATATTCCAGGTCCGTCAGATAAGTCATCAAGTCGTATGGTTTTGTCCGTCGGATTGTCTGCTTGTACTGGGACCAGGGTCATGATGAGGGTGGTTATCCTGTAACAACGTCGGTTTTTTAATTAATTTTGATCTTTTTATTCTAACTTTAGCGACTGGGCTGCGTTTTTTACTGGTGTATATATGAATGGGTAAGTTTGACATGACCTTATCGTCAGTGTAACGAGCGGCGAGCTTTTGTCTTTGAGCTATCGGGTTTCTGATATACACGTCCTGACCTTGTTTATAATCTGTTTCCGGTTCTCGGTCAAGGTTACGTCGAGTCATTATTTGCTTACGTTCGGAATGAGATGAGTCATGTATAATGTTATATACTATGTTCATTCTTTCACGATGGTTGTGTAGGTATTGTTGATATAATTGCTGTGTCAAGTCTAAGTCTGTCGGGTCTCTGGGATCAAAATGTCCACTAATGAGGTCAAAAGGTCTGCATTTGGTGAGGCTATGTATTGAACTATTGTATGCAATTAACGCGTAAGGAATTAAGTTATGTGCTGCCTCGTTTCGGCGCTGTAGTTTTAGTAGACGTAGATGTTCTAATAATGTGCTGTGGAAACGTTCTATCATTCCATTTTCATGAGGGGCATCGGCTGCAATACTATGATGCTCAATTTTGTGTAATTTAAGGAATTCTGTTACTACTTGGTTTGTAAATTCCGTTCCCCTATCTGTTGTTAGAGTTAAAGGGAATCCATGATGTGTACAGAAGTTCAGAAGAGACTTCACTATGTTTGGGGCTGTACAATCTGGTAAGCGATATGCTTGGGCATATTTTGAGAATGCGTCGATAATAGTTAAATATTTTTCCTGTTCTATTGTCACTACATCTGCGTGTGCTAACTGAAAAGGCTTCGAAGGCGGTGCTACAATCTGAAATTCAGGACGTAGAGGTACGCGATCATACTTAGCGCGGTTACAAATAGCACATTCGTTAATAAAATATGTGATTTGTTCTTTGAGTTTCGGCCAGAAATATTTTTGTGATAGAGATAAATGTGTTTCATTGATTCCTCTATGATTCGTTTTTCCGACATGGTATTTAGAAATGATGTCTTGTTGTTCTAAATAATCCGATATGTTCTGGATTTCACGTTTGACTAAGATAATGTTAATGGAAGGGCTTTTTAGTTTTCTCTGAAGAATAGGAACGATGGTGTACATTTTTTCAATTGGCTGAACTAAAATAGCAGTGCGAAGTTTTGAATCAATGAATTTCTGTACAATTAATATAATTTCTTCTTCTAAATTATTTTCAGAGATTTGAACGACCGTTCTCCTAAAAGTTTCAAAGGGAATAGTGATTTTAGGTTTCGTTTTTGCAGGCCCGTTAGTGCAGTTAATAATGAGTTGTCGCTTGAATTTGTTCAACGGTTCTTCAGACGTGGGTATCTCAAGGATAGGGTTTTCATGTGATGTATGAATCGTTTCAGTATCAGGTATGTCTAAGTCCGGGGTTGGACTGCTTAGTGCTCTTAAGGTTGGTGCGGTGTCGGTCGAAGAGTTACTGATTAAAGGTCTGTCGTCAGGTGCTGTTACGGTTGATTCTGAGTCAGATAAATTTACAATAATTGAGGGTGATTCTTCGTTATGAATCTCTATTCGGGACAGTGCATCGGCGTTAGTATTCGCTTTGCCTTTTTTATATATTATTTTAAAATTGTATTCTGATAATTTAAGTTTCCATCTCGTGAGGCGAGAACTAGGCTCTTTAAGATTCATGAGCCATTGCAAAGGCTTATGATCCGTAATTATTGAAAATTTACGTCCAAAAAGGTATGGCCTGAAATATTTTACAGCCCAAACGATTGCTAAAAGTTCTTTTTCAATCGTTGAGTAGTTTATTTCACTATCATTTAATGTCCGAGACGCGTAAGCGATCGGTTTATCGGAACCTACCTGACCTTGTGACAGGATTGCACCTAATGCAAGGTTAGATGCATCTGTCGTCAGAATAAAATCTTTGGAGAAGTCTGGATATTGTAAAATGGGGTCGTTTGTTAATAGAGTTTTGCAATGTTCGAAGCATTTAATATATTCGGGGGTGAGATTAATTTTGGCACCTTTTTTTAAACATGAGGTAAATGGTTTGGTAACTCGCGCAAAATTTGGGATAAAGCGTCTGTAGTAACCAATAAGACCTAGAAATCCTTTAATCTGTTTTGGAGTTTTAGGTATAGGGTACTTTAAAATAGCTGAAATTTTATCCGGGTTAGGCTTCACTCCTTCCGTCGTAATGACATGACCTAGATATGGAGTTTCGCGTTTCATAAATTCGGATTTATCTAGTTGTAATTTAAAGTTTGATTCCCTCAGTCGATTAAAAATTTTGCGTAAATTTACTACATGTTCCTGAAGAGATGACGAAAAGCACAAAATGTCATCTTGATACACTACGCATATTTCGTGTTGAAGACCTCTAAGAATATTGTCCATTACACGCTGAAACGTAGACGGGCTGTTCTTGAGTCCCATGGGCATTCGTAGGAACTCATAATGACCATTACCGTCAGCTACACTAAATCCGGTTTTGTGAATGTCAGCTGGCTCTAGCTCTACCTGATAAAAACCACTAGCCAAGTCCAAGGTCGTGAAATATTGACAACGTCCCAATTTGTCCAAAATATCAGTAATGTTGGGGATGGGGTACCTGTCGTCTATGGTTTTGTCATTTAACTTACGGAAATCAATTACTAGCCTCCATTTAATTTTACCAGATGCATCTGACTTTTTGGGGACTATCCAAATAGGCGCGCTCCAAGCTGATGTTGAAGGCCTAATAATACCTTGTTCCAGCATTTTTTTAATTTGCTGCTGTACTTCCTGTCTATGTATATACGGGTATCTGTATGTCTTAGAATGAACAGGATTTTCATCGGTGGTATTTATTTTATGTTTAATTTTATTAGTGAAGGTCAAAGGCTCGTTTTCTAAATAAAATATGTCCGAGAATTCTTTACATAATGCAGTAAGGTTCGCTTTTTCTTCTGAATTAAGGTGGTCGGTTCGCATTCGCGATAAGATTTCCTGGAAACGTGCATGTTCATTGTCGTTTGTCAGTGATATCTGTTCGTTAAATATATGTGCGCATATTGGTTTATTTAGACTAAAAATTATATCGTTATTACTAGGATTGGATATTTCTATCATGCATTTACTATTTTCGGCGGTAGATAGACACTCTGTTATATTACATCCGTTAATTAATTGTTGATTAATAATTACGTCACCTTGAGAAATACTTATAGGCACCTTAATTAGTTGAGTAGACTGTGCAGGAATAATTGTCTCAAATAAATTAATAGTTTTGGAATCATACATCTGAATTTTATTACAAGTGAATTCCGTTCTTAAGGTACGAGTTTGAAGGTCTATTTTTGCTTGCCATTGTTCTAAAAGGTTCCATCCTATTAAACCGTCAAAATAGTCATGAAATTTGTAAATGAAAAATTTTATTGGATCATGACCTTGAAATTCAGTAAAACAGGGGATTATTATAGAAAATTCGTTTCTGGTGGTTGCGTGAATATTTGTGACTTCAAATGGATCATGGTATAGCTTTAAATGACTGTAATATTTTTCTACAATTTCACTGCTGATAAATGATTGATTAGCGCCAGTATCAACAAGTAATTTTAATGGTGGATTTTGAATTTGAATATAAGGTAGTTGTCTTTTACCCTGTAAATGTATCTCTATTCTGGGGAGCTCGAACTCGAATCCCTCTGAAAATTTTGATCATAATTTTGTTCAAAGTTTTCAGTTTCATCATATAGTGTATAGTCTTCGTGGTATGAGTAATCTGTATCGTAATAGTCATAGTCATAGGGGTCATTTGCTTCATTTATGTTAACCTGTCTTTTGTCAGTCTGTTCAGTCAAAGGTAAGTTTCGGGCTACTGGGTGACTTATGCCACTCATAGGTATAGGTAAGTTTGGTCGGCCTTGCTGAAAATTACCACGAGGGGGAATTTTGAAACCTGTAGACATATCAGATCGCGGTAAAGCTCTCATTGCCTGTTGCGTTCGTGATGGTCCTTGATATTGAGGTCTGAACATAGGTGAAGGCTGTGGTACAGTGTTCACATTATAAGGACTCTGTCTATAGTAAGGGTTATTTGTAAAATTCGGATTAAAATTAGGCTTATTTTGATTAGCTGGAGATTGGAAAAAGTTTTATTGTGGTAAGTTTAAGGGTTTTTGATAACTAGTCGGTAAATGAGCTTTTCTAGAACTTCCTAATTGAAAGTTTTTATTCTGTAAGTATACTACATTTATTTTGTCCTGTGCAAATTCAAGGGCTTTCTCTAATGTCTCCGGACGCATGCATCTCACGCGCGATCCAATCGGTTCGTGCAAACCTCGCGTAAAGGTTTGTAACGCTAACTTATTATATAGTTTTCGCTTAGCTTCTACTGTAGTTGTAACCGAATCATGTAATTGAATGTATGCTATAATTGTACTAAGTGTGTTCTGTACGCGTTCGTAAAACATGTTAGGCGTATCGATACCTTGGGTCAATTGGGATAAATCTGTATATAATGAACATTCATCTCTGTGATCCGAAAAACTATTAATTAAGGTATTCCGAACTCCTTGCCAGTTATCCGGGATACCGTTGGTGGCTAAAGTTCTGGCGGCTGAACCGGTAATTTTATTAACTATTCCGTTTAATAAAGCTGAATTAATTAGGTGATTTTCTGGACATGCGTATTCTAAAACTAAGTTGTCACATATATTTAAAAATCTTACTAAAACATGAGAGTTTCCGTCAAACTCCGGTACTAACCTAAGGGCTTTCCAAATTTTATCAATTATAACACTATTATCGGATTGAGCCATTTCAGTTTCTGACATTTCCGATATATTACTAAATCTTAATCTATCTATGATACTATGCCGCTGATTCGGCTTTATAACCTTATTTCTTCCTTGGAAAAAAATTTTGGCTATCGAACTATACTATTAGGATAAACTATAAAGGATGATCTATTACCAGGATAGGAAATAGCAACCAATAGGGTATGTGTAACTAAAACTAAACTCACAGAAGGTTCTGCATATCTGGTCTCATCAATGTTTGGATGATGTCCTCCTCAGCTACAGCAAATTCTGTATCCTCCTTTAACGGCACCACTCGTAGATTCGTAAAGATAGTCAACGCGTCGACGATTCGACTATCGGGCGGTATCGAAGTTTGATTTCACGCACCGACGCGACTATCCTACCGACTGCGCCAATTACGTAGTTGGCCGTCCGTAGGAGGTTTTAAAAAAAGGCAATTTTTGTCCTTCAGAATATTTACTAAAAATGATTAATCTATTACATAATATTATAATTAAATCTAAATGCTTAGCCTATGTGCTCCGGCGATCGAGCAAGGAATATGAATCCTTCTTCCACGTTTTACCGTCCCACGATACATCACTTTCCATGGTCAGCACTTTAAGCGATTGTTCACACGGGAACGTTCATAATATCTCAGGTATCGGTTTGGTTTACGTTATGTATTAGATTGTTATACCTATGTAGGTAACATAGGTAACACGCTAATCACCGCTTGCCCCACTTCATACATAGTTAAAAGTGCAGTTAATCTTTTTTTATATGGACCGAGCGTCTAGGAAGTAAAACCAATTTCCAATAGTTTTTGAGATATACGCTCATAACAGCATACGTCTCAATTCATAGACTCAAAGAACGTTATTCTTCTTTGACAATAAAAAAAAGTAGTTTATCATTCTGCTGTTGGCGTTTTTAAATTATAGTACGAAGTATATTGCAATCTAAAAACAAAGGTGAACACCACAATATCTACCCATCGCCAGATGCAACTGTCATGCCGGCCTGCGAGTCTCCTAGAGTTGTATATATACCATCTGATTCCGTAACACGATAACCCAAAAGAAAGTCACTGTGTCACTGTGTTACCATATAGGAACTGGTAGCGAACGATTCGGGTACATACACTATACTACCCGGTTATTTTTTTCCCTTATTAAGTTATTATAGTTACGGTAGAGCTAGGCCTAGTTTGAGCGTTATTAGAAGTAAGTTATTTAATGCGGTTTGCGAAAGAAGTCGACTCATAGAAATGAAAAGCTTTTAATTTGATCACTTAAAGAGATTTCTTTCTTGAGAGGGAGCATAACACTTTTTTCTTACGTGACGGAAATACAGGTAAAAACCATCTAAACCTCCATACCAAATTACATACGGAATTGAAGAGACATCGTAAGAAACTATGTTCCTGACGGGTGCCTGGCCGTATACGATTTTTTTTATTTTAGTTTTTTTTTTTCTAAACAGTACCATAGGATATTTATGGCTTCGACATGGCTACTAACTGTAATCGGGTTCATCTTAATCCTCGCCGAAGTAGGAGGCTGGGCGTCGACGGGAGACAACCCTCACGCGATCACAGGCATTGTAACTGTCGTACTGTGCTTCATACAACCTATAGGTAAGTTGAATATGGTATTTTTTCTATAGGTTTAGTATTATGAAGATTCTGGTTATAAAGGGATAAGACTCTGGTTTCTAGTCAGTTGAACCGGTTCTCTTAAGGCTTTAACTCTTTACAGTCACAAGTTATATAATCATTTACGAACGAGTGAAATTGTGGTCAGCTGTGTCACCTACAAACCCTACAAACATGACTGACCAATCTTTGTGACATTATTATATCACGTTCGTGCCAAATGACTCGTATCAAATTGCGATCTCCCCTCTCTCTCTCTCTCTCGCAATATATTGCTAATTTAGTATTTATTTCTGCGAAACCAAAGATAAACTACATCTATAAATGTTACAAAGCAAAATCGCTTTGCTCGTCTGTCTGTGTGTTCCTCCATCTCTTCTAAAGTTCATCGTTTCATTCGCGGGATTTCGTTGTCGTTATAGAATATTGTGAACACACCTACAGTGAGCAAGACGAACTCCACAATATACTATGGTCGTCGCGATCTAATCGTGTACTGACACCATGCCATTCCGCTTTGTTCTCCTAACAATCTTTCAAAAATCGACATTGATTAATCAGTCAATTTGCCCTTGCATTTTTGATATAGTGAAAATCAAAAATAATGTATTCAATTTATGCGCTAATAAGATGCTTATGAATGTCAAAGTTACCACCGGTTCGGAAAACAACCGAGTCATCAAGAAGAACCGGCAAGAAACTCGATCTGATTTATTTTTGCAGCATACATATATTTTTTAATTCATTGGTGGAATACACAGACACGACGCTATCGTTCACATATTAATTCCACCCTATAATAATAGCCTTTTGACGTCAAAACTAACTTAGCATGGTCCTTGAACCCACTATTCGGGAAATCGGTTGTCTTTTCAGACTTTGCTATCAAACCTAACATTATTACCCAAAAACACTGTCACTGGTCTCACTGAGCCTGAAACATGGGATAATGATATATATACTAAAAATTACCTTTATTGGTCACTCATCATTAACTTAATAAATGTTTATTTACTTAAAGGAGCATTTTTCCGACCTCATCCGGGAACAAAACACCGGCCCATATTCAACTGGACGCACTGGTTTGTCGGCAACTCCGCGCATATACTCGGCAGTGAGTTCACGATACATTTATTGGAAAATTAATTAATTTTTAAACTATTAACAGAATATAACTTACACGATAACACAGATTCGTGACAAAGTCATCGGTGTAAAATCCGTTGAACTGTCTTTTTGAATTTAAAAACTCGATGGACAAATATTGTCTATGATATGATCCCGCGTAAATTTATATGTTTGTACTATTTCCAGTTGTAACTATATTCTTCGCTGTTTACTTACAAAAGGCCGAACTACCCTCGTGGAGTGTCTACATTCTGGTTGCGTTTGTCGTATTCCATGTCTTGGTGCATGTTTTACTCTCGGTAAGGGTTTTATTTATTTTGAATTAAAATAAAAACTGTTTATTAATGTCCGTAAGCGCTTGAATGAATCAATATTTTATTGGACATTTTAGTGTGGACACTAGCGAGCTCAATACCACAAGATATTTTCTTCCAGCAAACCAGCGGTATTGTTATCAAAAATAAGTTATTGTAGTGCAAATATAAAATAAGCGAAGGAAATCAATAAAAAAAATTAATAATAATAAAATTAAGTCAAAATTGAAATTGTTTATTAGGAAAGCGTTATTTTTTTTTAAATACCTTTTTTATTTTTGAGAACAGAATTTAGTTTTTCAGTAATTCGTATTCTTTTAATCTCTGTTTAAATTTTATTCAATTAACTTTTATATTTTAGATGTCTAATAATATAGAACCTAATTGATCCAAATCAAATACTACCATTTTATGATGTACTAACTATGACATAAAATCTTTTTCATTTAATTCGTCAGCACTAATTAGTTATCACAGGATTAGGGTATTAGTCATACTATCAGGTTCTAAGCAAGTTATTCTCAATGATATTAAAGTAATACAGCATTCCATGGGAAATTAAAAAGTTTTTAATCTTTTCTAGAATTGTGCTTAACATTCCAAATTATTTTCAGTAACATTCATAGCATTACATAAACAAAAAAATAACTGAAAAAAACTCAAGTGCAAAACATAAATTGTTATAAATTAATGATAATTTTCACGGAAAAGAATAGACAATTTCTGATGTTCAATGTATCCAATCATACTATCAGGTCCTTAGGAAGTTATTGGCAATTGGAATAAAATATCACATTAGTCCATGGAAAGACCAAAAAGTCACTTTATTGTGCTACAATAAAAAATTGCCGGCGACTTTATGTTGTTAGTTATATGTACAGACGAAAAAACATCAAAAGAATTTAAAACAAAATTAGTACTTTAATTACAAAATTTATTTGTAAACAATTATATCGGTTCACTTCCCCTGTCCTACGTATGCGCAAGAGAAGATGTGTATGTAAGTAAATGTCGAATTCGTAGGTTCTAAAAAATGAATTTTATAACTATACCTTTAAGAGTAAAAATTTTCAGGCCTGCAGTTGTGCGCGTATCACTCAAAAACTACCGGATAGGTTTCAATTTTTTTTTAGTTTTATTTCCTAGGCACTTTGCCGTAATTAATAAATATTTTTTTCCTCTGTATATAGGATATATTGTAAAGATAACAAACAAAGCAGACAAAGTCGCCGATATCAACTAGTATTTCATAAAGCTATCGTGATATTTGCCTTTAGATAAAGACCGAGTGTTTAAGAAGTAGACCTAAAAAAATGGATCGAAATTTTTCCAGTAGCTTTTGAGTAATGCGTGCACAACGGCATACCTCGTATCATTTTATTTATATAGATAATAATACTGCAGGTAAGTGCGTGCGTCACATTAGAAGGTGGAACTGGTTCTGCGCAAATTTCCGCTTTTCCAATGAGAGAGCTCGCACAACCGCATCGAAACAGCTCCGGGACAAACTCACCGGATGCTCCGGTAACTCTATTTTTATATATCTATATATACTATTTATATATGTATATATGGGTACGGCCGTCAAAATTCCCACCTTTAACACAAAAATTACACAGTAACTTTTTATCTTATGGTAACATCAATGTAACACAAAGGTAACCCAATATTTTTGTAAATCTTGTTCCACATAAAAATGTATAAAATTCTTAACACAATAATTGATAACACAAAAACAAATAATTATGGTATATTCTGTAAATAACGTAAAATCTGTAATATTTTCGTAACACAATTATGGTATATTGAATGTGGTTTTAACGTTACATTTATCAAACATATAAAATAAAAAAAGAAATCTTAATTATAACAGTTTATGTCAACGATGAACGACACTGTATCTTTGCTTAAAATTTGGAATCCAATTGGCATTTCAGATTATATTTTTATTGAAGAAACTTGTTAAGTACAGTTTATGATTTGGAAAAACTAATTTAAAAATTAAATCTAACAGCCTAGTTAAATGTTTAGTCTCTTTTGAAATTGATGTTGACATTTTGATATTATTTATACTCTGTGTAATGCTGTAGTTGTCACCAGGTTGTCATTTAAAATTTAGTGATCACAGACTACGTAGGTATTTGTATTTTCTTTTTTTTTTAATAAAATCGTACGTATATATAATAATTTAACGTGTTTCTTTCCAGATGTCGCGTTTCCGACGATTAATCCTATACGTGTATTCGCCTTTAATTTTGCTGTTGACGATAGCCATGATTTGTTTTGTCGCTCTCGCGCCTTTTGCACAAACATATAACAAAATTATGGGAGCATAATGCCTTAAAGTTTGTAACGACATATATTTCCTTTATTTATATTATTTTATATAAAATATTGATAAGGTGCATTGTAAATAATTATTGATAATCGATCAATGTTACAAAACTCAGTGATTAATTTTTTTTTGTTTGTTTAAACGCTAAGCTCTATAAATATTAGTCGGATTTAATCTTTTCTGTTTAGATTTTATAACCCGTTACAACTTCGGTGGCGTGGAATTTAGCAAATATCTAAATGTTTGTTTAGTGTAAAGGTGCGCGTGTTTCTAGACACTGCTTCTTTAGTTTATTATATTTGTGCGGAACGGTAATTTTTTGCACACATAAATAAAATTGAAGTGTTCCTTCAAAATCGAATATACGGACAACAATTTTAAAAACCGTTTTTGAAGTGAAACTTCTTGTGTGAGGGCTTACAATTCTGATTTGCAACCTTTTGTGTCACGAAAAGAGGTAGCGGTAAACACTGTGTCCTGTAGAGTGTTAAAAACATCGGTGCTTGTCCGATCACCGAAGTTAAGCGACAGCAACGTCGAACGCGGTCAGTGCTTGGATGAATGACCTCTTGGGAACATCGCGTGACGTTGGCTAATTGTTATAATTTTTATGTGTTCACTTCTTTTGTGTGGCCATAAGCACACACACACACATACACACATACACACACTTTTTGTAATGTAAGTATCGTATACAATTTCACATCCATTTAGTAAAAAGTTGTTATTTTGGCATATATTTTGAAATAGATTTTTCTATACCATCGACGAATCGAAGCGTTTATTTGTAAATCTCTGTTCATTGTACTTCACGATTCTTACGTATATAATCTACAATATTTGTATAAAGCACAAAAAACTCGTACATATTTAGTACCTTGGAAAAAAATCATAAGCAAATGCAGATTACTTTATATCCCTTCAATGGTCAAATTTCGACTAGTGGGTCACGACTATTAATAGCATAATTTTCTTAAACCATACCATACCATAATTTTCTTAAATTATGTTTATATATAAATGATTAGAATATATTATAAATAATACATGATAGGTATATAATAACTGGCAATACTTGCATCCTACCTACTTTAGATAATACGAATGATTAATACCAGCTCGTCAATTCACTATGTGACTAAGACTATACTTATTTTATTGACCACGACGCACCGCTTCCTATCTCGTGCTAACCACGAGTTTTGGTCACACCTTTTGGCTACGATCCATACCTATTACGATTTCTACGTAAACAGCCCTGAATAATGTCCAATTATGTTGCGTTTTATTTTAATATGTATTTTATTAATAATCTGTTATATGTATTTCTTTATCAATCGGTAACTGTTTCATACAAATGTAAGATTTATTCCATTAATACGCAAGAACATAGTTTGCCTTCACTAATATATAATTAACTTTGCATAATTACATACATTAAAATCGCATAGTATCTAGTTATCTATTATAAACTTCTAGAACTGGTTGCAGTTATGTTGACATTGTAAACCACAGAGTAAGCTTCTTCTTCTTATTCTTGTTTTGGCACCGCAGAAGCACTTGCCAGTGTCAATGTTTTGTTTCAAGTAAGTGTCTTGTGATAATTATAATGTTCTGACAAGATGGTGGTTTCCTTGTTAGAACTTTCCATGGAGTTTTGCTGGCATCTCAGAATGCATGCTCCGTGGTATTATTTCCCATCCACTTCACTTGTGCATAATAACTGAACAATATTAAGTAAAACACCACCAATATTACAAAATATACAGTCTAATAACACAAGATTATGAATAAAATATAAAAACCACTACATGACAGACTAAGATCCCGCCAAAAACTCCCAGAGTAAACTTTAAACGAGAACGTATAGTTGGCATATTTTTTATATTTTATATAGTGGGCAAAGGACGTAAAGGTGCTAGATATATTCGTTAAGAATTTAAGTGTTGTGTTGTTAAGTAAAATTATTACATACTTATTATATTTATTTGTAAATTGTTATAATATATTAATAATACATTTTAAAATATTTGCTATTATAATACTTATATATAAGTAATATTAAGTAGACTTTAAGAAAATAAAAATATTTAAAGATCTTCTATATTTAATTTATTGGAGAACATTTTATTATGGCGAATGAATGAAGCGAACTCATTAATACCTATGTAATATATACATAATATTAAGAAACAAATAAAAATTAGTATCGACGTACGTTACCCGTGATTAAGGCTATGGTATCAAGCAATATGAAAAATGTAATACCCACATATGTAAATCATATGATAAAATTGTTCGCTTTCAATATAACTATATACATTTAATTTTGCTAATTAAATAATTACAATATTCTTAAATGTGTTTTATTTAACATCGATTACTGATCATTCTGTGTTAATTTCACGTTTAATTTAAAATGATAGTATTATTTTCTAAATTTAAAGATCAATCTATATCTATGATAAACGAATACCTACGAAAACGCATTGAGATACAACAAGACGCAGCAGATGCTACGGCCCCTGCACATTGAGGGGACTCAGGCCTGTGCTGAAAAAGCTATTCTCAAAGTGAACATTTATCAGATTGGAAGTTGGCATCACCACAATACTTACAGATAGAATGCCGAAACGTTTAACATGCTATTAAATTTAAAAAACTCTTTACAGTATGGCCAAAAGACAAACAGCCTACGTGCAACGTAAAAAAAAATTTGAACATACGATTTGACGTCGCAGTGATGTCATATGTTATTGATTTATTTATATTTTTTCGCGAATGTTTACCTCGCTAACGCGCGAATCTACTGCGTTACATTTTAACTGAAAGATACGATGTAGACATTTCAAGGACTTACTACCACACTCGAATAAAATTAGACGTTTGTTATTTAGTTACACGTTAGTTGTATTTATAAGAACACACTCGAAGTAAAAGTGAAGTATTATACTCTCTAAAAATATTTTCCTCTGCCTTTATTTACAATTTAGAAATACTATATCCAGTAGGCTTGTGTTTACAACTAAGAAGAAATAAAGTGTGAAATGTCGTCCATGGGAAACCAGTGGCGCGTAATAAGACATTATTTATCAATTACTAACTTGAACGCGGAAGTGGAAAAGCTTGTTCAGAAATTAAAACCTGCATCTCCTGAGCAATGGGAAAGTGAGTAAATTCAATTATAATTTACATTTCGTCGTAAGACAATAGTTCTAATTTATGTGATTATGCGGAAGCATATTGATTCTTTTTATTATTATTTGTAGCCAGTTTGACCTAAATTTTATTGCCAGTTATAAAAGTTACATAAAAAATTCGCGTGAAAAAGAAAGTAATTTGTTTGTGAAATTATACCTCTGAGAATTTTGGACTTTAGGAGATATGAATATTTTTTATAGGTAGAAATGTAAGGTAAATGTCTAGTGTCGAATTAACCTTTAAACAAAGTAAATGAAAAAAAAAAGTACAGGAATATACCATAGCATTTTTTGAAGATCTATAAAGAATGGATACAATTGCTTACATTACTAAAGGTAATGAGCTTCTTTACTCCTAATGACGTATAGTCATTTTTTATGGTAAATTGTATGACATTCAGTTGAATAGTTAATAAATGAACGCACAACGAACAAACAAACTGGTACTCACACTTATAATATTAGCTGGGACTAATTAGAATATCCTATATTTAATAAAAAAAAAAGTGAAGCTTATCAATCTTAGATACTAATATTCATTTTATGTGTACAGATAATATAACTTTATGTTGCTCAAAATAGTACATTGTAATTAATTTGATGATTTTAGTTCATTATAATGATTACAGATTTAATATCAAAATTCGAAAAAATGATGTCCGTCCGTTTGACAAAGGAAGCAAAATTAACAGAAATAAAATCTGAAAACACTTTAAAAGCTAATACTGTTGAAAATACAGAGAACAAAATTATCAAGAAGGAAGAGGTTCAAGAAAGAGTAGAGGATAAACTAGCTCCGACTGGATTGAGTGTCGGTTCAGAAGTCAAAGAGATCACTCTAGAAGGATTTTTACAAGGCTTGAAACTGAAGAAGGATTTACACTTTGGAAAGATCTCGGAACCTAGTTGGAAGTCTAATAAGCCAATTGTTACAAAGGTAATTTTTTATAGATTTTCTTAAAAGGTAAATCATATTTACAACATTATCCACATATTGCAGTCCTGTTTAAGTGAGAGGGTTTCTTAGTAGTTAGCGTGTCCAGAGACCATAATGATTAACATTGTTCGACTTCTTGAATATAAGCTGGAGCTTTTGGTAGAGGAAAACATTGTGATGAAGCCATAGCATAATAGTAGCACTTTTTTAAGCCTATCGCCCGCTGGCTACCACTCTCAAGTTGAAGATCTGTCACCAAACACATTTACGTATGTTTGTGATGCTTAACCGATTTGAACAACTCTTAACTAGTGGATTTTTTTTATTATACTTTTGAAACTATGATGGCTCAGTGGTTAATGTTTTTGTACACCGTGTCGATAGATGTAAATTAGAATCTTTGCGAGTGAACTGAAGCTTTTGTTGAAGAAAAACATTGTTATAAGACTATGCCATGGTGTAGGACTTTTTCTAAACGTGCCTGGCTAGCTACCATCCTCAAGTTGAAAATCTGTCACCAAACACATGTAGGTATGTTCCAGCAGCTGCACTGAAGAGTCAGTTCCCCTCTAGAGTGCTTACCATATTACAACACAATGTGAGACTGTGGTCAAACACTAAAACTTATGGAGTATAAAAAAAAAACTTAATTAAACTTTTACATGGGGGTTAAGTAGTAATAATATACAGAGGTAATTTAAAACCAATAAAATATCTATAGAGTTTACAGTCCACAAGTCCATACGAGAATAAACTAGGTATGGTTCCCATGAAATAAGCTACTTTCCCAAAAACTAATTCACATGCGTTAGCTAGTCTTAAAAGTATTGCTCACTGGTGTCGAAGAATGATAACATACTGGTTTTAATCATGTGTCAACAATTATTGTCAAATTTACACTTTTGATCATGGTACAGTTTTAGGGATTAATTTAATAACAATCAATGACTAACATATTACAATAGATGTGTTCTTTTGTACTGAAAATAATTAGTCCAAAATAATAGACAATTTTATATATTTTCAATCATACATTGTAAGTACAGGTGCAAAGAAGATCATAGTCGATAATCAAGGATTTCGCTTAATCTGTATTGTTATTTAATCTTTTTATTGGCACCAATAAAATCATACGTAGTGTTGGCTAATTACTTACAATGACTTTTGTCCTTGTTTACTGTGCACTCTCACAAGTTTATGACGATTTATTTTTTCTCTATTCGATGTTGAAAACTGTTGTTAAAGTAACGTAAAATAGTAAAAATCCTTGGGTCCTCATGTATGTTAATAAATGTTATCCAAAAAGGTCCTTAAAAATTGTGAAATAGTTTTACGTTTCAAATCACCTGTCTAGTGAATAGGTATTAATTGTCAGTAACAAAAAACGTAAATAAGAATGATAACCACGTGTCTGCCACGATGTGTCATGTCACGTTACTCGTTGTTATCGAAAGAAAATATATTTACGACCTAAAAACGATGAACTGTTTTATGTATTCGATTTGTCAAAGATCGACGTATGATAAAAAATGAGATGATAAAAAATGTCACAGATTTTGCCTTTGTGAAATGTAGGCATATAAATAAATTAAATAAAATAGCCTATTATTTAATGACTTTACAATGTTTACATTTCACATGTATTCTTTAATTTATGTACTATAAAATAATTAAGAATCATTTAAGCACGAACCCCTCATACTCGGGTGAAGGGCCTCCTCCAAACTACTCCAGCAGGTTTCTATCTTTTGCTTCTGATAGCCATTTGTTCTCTGCAACATATGTTTTGTCGTCTTCCTATCGTATTTTGGGTCTTCGTCTCTTTCTAGTACCTTTTGGACCCGCCCGAGTTGTTACCTGTTCCATCCACCGATCGTCAATCATTTTGGCAACATGTCCTGCCCAATGCCACTTTAGTTTTAATGAATATGTAAGAGCGTCAATCAGTTTTGTTTGATTCCTTATTATGGTATGGCGTATTTTTTAATTCTTTTAACACTTTACAATACTGTGTACATACTGTGTACAATACAATATAATGTGTGTATTTCCACGTCTGGCATGTGTAGGTAATGAGGAGAAATTGAATATATATGTGTAGAAAATGTTATTTATATATATGTTATTAGATTCCCGGCCTGACTTCGTATGGGTGTAGTAATGAAAAAAAAAAGAGATGAAACTTTCTCTTTATAGTATACCGTGTAGAAAATGTCGGTAGCTTTCAGTATCTTGAAGCGATGATGGTTCAGTTGGTAGTGTGTTCGAACACAGCGACGAAGGACGTAGCTTCGAATCCAAGCAACTGAGACGGAGCTTTCGGTGAAGGAAAACATCGTGATGAAACCATAGCATGGTGGTAGGGCTTTTTCTAAGTCCGTCTGTCTAGCTACCACCCTCAAATTAAAAATCTGTCGCCAAACACCTGTTGTTGTGTTCCGGCAGCTGCATTTGAGAGCCAGTCTCCTTCTAGGTTAAACGTGACTTACTATCTTAAAACCACATCATCATTTAATATGAGATGAGATTATAGTCAAAACGTTTACCTATAAAGCATTAAATATGACATCTCTCTACTGTCTTCTGTCTCTCTCATTCAGTCATTTAGCAAAAATAAAAAATTCTTATTATCCTTATTCTGACTATTACACAACAATCAAAGAATTCATCAAATAGATGGAACCGTTCTGAAGTTATACACATACATTTAGGTGACGTACGCAGGGTCGTCCGTTACTAGATGCTGAAGGCCCGTGATAGAGAATCGCGGTTTTTACCGTCGCTTCATTTTTGAAAGCGTAGAGAAAGGGTTTTTTCACCTAAAGACAATATGTCTTACCTAATATTTGCGGGTTACCTTAGTACGTGGTCAGGGTATCTGAGAATATTAATCAAAATACGGAGTCACAGTTCATAAACATGGGATACAGCCACGAAGTTTTAGCAGATAATAGTTCAGCATAGTCCTTCTGTCCTTCGATAGTAAAAAGGTGTCCAATATAATATATGATGACAAAAAATAATCATATACTTTGGTGGTATCGCCACATTTATATGTCTCGTAAAGCAACAATGACTTGCACCATCGTTTCCCTATCCGAAATGTATGGTCGACACACATGCACTAGCAGACGAACAGTTCCAAGTCAGTGCAGTTGTAACCTATTATGATTGGCCGCAGATCTGCGGTCCTTATAAGTTAATTATAATTAATTGTTGTGTTTGCTACTTCATAACATAAAAACAAAATATTTATAACATCTCGCCGTGTTCCCATGAGAGTGAGAAGAGGAAGTATAAAACATTGCTATTATTTATATATGCAAAATCTTTCTTTCAAATTCTTTAAGCCATCGTTGCATGTGTACATATTCTGAAAGATCTTTACTGTGTGGTGACTCAGTTGGTCAAAACAGTGACTATGTTGTTCTTTTTTAACTTTGTCCAATATTAAAAGCACGGTAATCGATAACGTAGTACCAAAATCATTAACGGAAGAACCAAAATCGTATAATGAAGAATCATAATTTTATATTGAAGAATCAAAATCGTATAATGAAGAATCATAATCTTATATTGAAGAGTCAAAATCGTATACTCTACTTATGTTCGCAGACCTCAATACATTCCCGCACCGCTTATGTGATATCGGCCATCGTGACTGCTGAGACGACGGAATGCCTGATGAAGAGATCTGAACACTTCATCGACCATCTCAAACAGTATCCCGAAGCGAGAGATTACGCTATAAAGGTAATTCTGATAGTGACAGTCTGGAATTGGTGATGTCGGAGAAGAAAATCATGAAAGAAATTTTAACATCGTGGGCATGGCATTTTTTATTGCTACCCTAGTTTACTTCTCTTCATGTTCCATATCCTGCCGCGATCTAACCAACAAGCATATTTGTTAGCCGTTTTCAGAATTCCGCCTGGCTAGCTACCTACCACTCTCAAATTGAAAATCTGTCACCAAGCATCTGTTGATGTGTCCCGACAACTGCACTCGGAGACCCAGTCCCCTCTAGATCTTAGAACCCATCGTCATTTAACATGAGATAAGATTGTGGTCAAGCGCTAAAACTTGGAAAGTATTGAAAAATAAATATCCGATGTCCTGGAGTAGCTATGTTATCAAATGACAATGAAAATATTTCTATATTATTCCACCCTTAGATTCTAGGTCACCTAATACGTGTATATAGAAAATTAGTTGAATCCCCTTCGCATCGTCGGGAAATAAAAAATGGGAAAAGATTCAATCGAATCGAAAATATAAGTAGTCTTGAACTAACGGTCGTTATATATCTTAACATATAATTACGCTTATCGTAGCGGGGTTAAGCAATATTCATAAAATTGGTGAAGTAGTTTAAAATCAGTAAATAGGTTCTAAAAGTCGTGTTGGTCTAGTAGTTTGTGGAATATCAATCCGATGTCCGCTGATACGAATTTAAATTAGTAACACTATCGGCTGACGGTGATGGGAAACATCGTGAGGTAACCTGAACCTGAGAAATGTTCTTGTAGTACCACCGTATGTGGGAAAAATATAGAACTGTGGATTTCTCTAGCTTTGAAATCGGCAAAACGTCACGGGGTGGCGCAGGCGATTATGCCCATACCTTCGTTCGGGATGGGGAGGTATATGGCGCTGCAGTGGGTCGCTTACAGGCTAATGATGAAATTAGTTGTAAAGATTTGTTTATAATTATACCAAGAAACAAATTGAGCATGCATTCGGTTCAGGAAGGTGCTGTACGAGCTCTCTTGCGAGCCCAGGATAGGTTAGAAAATGATGCACCCGTGACTCAAGAAACAAGTGGTATTATAAATGAGGTTGGTATATTTTCTGTTTAATTAATAAATTATATTATGTCTTATATTAAATTAAATATTTAATCATTTAGAAAAAAAGATAAATTTTTTTACATCTAATAACATATTTTTAATATAAAAATAACACCGATACGATAGTTATTTAAATTGTTCTTTTTTTTAAATAAGTCGTCCTTTTCGGTTTACAATTAAGCGTTCGAGCTTATCCATAAATTACGTTACATAATAATAGGTCGAGAGGGGCCAATAAAATATGACAACAAAGGATGAGTCATAATGACGTCACATAGAACTCTAAACTTTGACTAGAACGTAAATGTAAAACTAGTGATTTATTATTCATCCTACCCAAAAATGTTTTAACTAGAAATTTATACAATTAATATTTTATAATTTAAAACAGTAAAATATGTGACGCCATTCTAGAGGAGGATCACACAAATGTAACCATTTGTGTCAAGACGTATGAGGAGCGACTAAAAATAATTAAAGTAGCACGACGTAATTTATGAAATCCCCCTAATTGATAATAAGATGCCTTTTTGTATGAAATAAGTTTAAAATACAACACAATACTATTTTATGGTAAAATTTTTGATAGGCTTTGGCCTTGGTAGGCTATTCAGGACCAACTAAAGGGCCTGGACCAAACATTCTGTCGCTCGACGGCGGCGGCATCCGCGGCATCATTGCTATAGAGATACTACGACATCTCGAACGGATAACCGGCAAGAAGGTTCACGAACTCTTCGACTACATCATCGGTGTTAGCACCGGAGC
Organism: Antheraea assamensis; assembly: GCA_035772565.1. Classification (NCBI taxonomy): domain Eukaryota; kingdom Metazoa; phylum Arthropoda; class Insecta; order Lepidoptera; family Saturniidae; genus Antheraea; species Antheraea assamensis. Next base: position 203,254 of record JAQQSE010000224.1, on the reverse strand, counting down.
CATAATTGCCGCTGTTATCGGTATGTTCAGTGTACATTTACACCGAATAATATGATACCTGTTTAGTATAGGACAAACATTTACATTCGAATAACACATTACCTGTTCTTAACAGGGCTGTCTCAATTAAATTACTTGTTTAGTAATATGTAGGTCGAAATATTTACAGTCAAATATCACGTTACCTGTTTTTGATAGGTTTGTTCCTGTTAAATTCCTAGACTGAGTCATTATTTGATTTATGTGCTGTACGGTGAGGTGGATTAACACGTTGTCTGGTTAGGATAATCCTGTACTCTTGAATTTGTAGGCTAAGCAATAAGCTCATGTGTTTGTCCACAGTCAGATTATAATATTATTTAGCCTTTAGATCAAGTTTGTCTCAGATAAATTATACATTTAAGATATTACAGTTACAGTTGAGCTCACAGGTTGAAAATTGCTTAATATTTTTCTGTACAGGAGTCATATCGAACTTGATTGATATTTCGTATACTATAAGACGGAATATACGTTACCTATTTACGTTAGGATTTATTGATCGATCTCGCGAATTGATAATCACTACATAGTATAAAACAAAGTCGCTTTCTCTGTCCCCCTATATCCCTATGTATGCTTAAATCTTTAAAACTACGCAACGGATTTGTGATGCGGTTTGTTTTTAATAGATAGAGTGATTGAAGAGGAAGGTTTATATGTATAATAACATCCATTAAATAGTGGAGAAATACTGTTATTTTTGACGGTTAGTCCAATTTTAACGCGTGCGTTAAATAGGCAGGCAGTAGTGAAAAAATCAAAACTACTGGATCGATTTTAATCATTTTTTCAGTGAATGACGTATAGGCTATATGTTTTATACCCGTGCGAAGCCGGAGCGGGCCGCTAGTAGGTTTATATATTTAGGCACACTCATAGCAAATAACATGTTACCTGTTCAGGATAGGACTATCTCAGTTGAATTTATCGAATTGCAGGCAGCGGTGTTGGTAATTTAGAAACGGCGAATAAAATGTACCACACACTGTCTAAGGAAATGTTTGGGAACACATCGTTGATTGGAGGTATGTGTACTCTTTCTTCTTTTCTTTTTAACATAAAGACTTTTAATAACTATGTGCGAATGTAATTTTTTTACTTGCCAATTTTATTAGATCTTCATCTCTTAGCGTATGTCTCTCAGTCTCTTTTTTAGCATCTCTCGTCTTTTTCAATTACCTTTAGGTAACGGACAACGATTTTATCAGTCTGGGCTTGAAAATTACTTTGCGCTGTGGTCATTCGATGCACAGACCAAAATTTGCGAGTTCTAAACATTTATGTTTTAGGCACCTTATACATCAAGTCTCTTTTTGTATTCTAAAATAGTCTAAGTAAAATCGCTACACAATTCTAAATGAACTACAATTTGCTGTCATGTTACAAATGTTTGACCCGCATGTTTACTGTCTTTGTTCCACACACACACGCACGCCCGCACACACACACACACGCACACACACACACACACGCACACACACACACACACACACACACACACATACAGAGATACACACGTGCAGACGCACGCACACACACGCGCGCACGCACACACACACACAGACACACGCACGCATGCACACATGCACACACACGCACTGTTACTAATAAAAACATTTGGAAATAGTTTAATTTTCGTACCTTTAACGAGTCTAACAAAGTCCTTTTTTTTATTAGTTTACAATTGACAACATTTCTGGAATTCTCAATACTTTTATTATGATCGAATTTCGTTACCTGTCGACGAACAGTGGTAGAAATTATTGTCAAGTATTAAAGGATAGGACTTAACAGTTTTTTTTTTATAATTGACGACCTGTTAATTCTAGGACTTATTTTCAGTGTCTTATTTCATAAGACATATCAGTGTAATTCTATGTGTGACGTTATATTCTTATTGTAAGTGATTCTATATGTGTACGCCAGGTACATCTAGGTTGGTATGGACCCATTCGTACTACGATACGGAAGCGTGGGAGAAGATGCTGCAAGACAACCTGAAAGACTGTACCCTTACACAGTGCAACCGTTATAAAATGCCAAAGGCAAGTTGTTGTTGTACTTCCTTTAAACTATGAAAACATTTTTATCTGGTGTCTCTTTCCAGTGTCACACGTACTTTACCGCAACCAGTCCAGTTTTCCACTATTTCTTCCACTTTTATTAATGTTTTTTTTTTTTTCGAACTGACTATACTGTTAGTTTCACCGAAACTATATCGTCTTGGATAGTCTTTGAAGTATGTTTTTAAGGGATTTCGTCAAGGCATTGTTTTTCAAAAACGTTCATATATATTATCATCAACGGTCGGTCTCATACCTCATTTAAGATGTAATCATCTTACTCTTATTCTAAGTATTCTGCTGATATGAGTTTATTTATCTGTTGTACTTTCACGCCTCAACTACTTAGTGGTACATTGAAATACATAGTGTACTTTTCTATCCAAAAGAAAACACGGTCCCTGAGAGATAGGTCGAATCTAAATGAATGTAAGCGAAACCGCGGGAAAAATTTAGTATGCTATAAATGTCAAAGTTTGTGCGTTTGTCTATTAGTCACACTTAAACGTCTGGACGGATCCAAATGACATTTGCCTTATAAGTCGATCTAAGTAATTTCTGATCGCCGCCTCCCCCTGATCAGCAAAAGTAAGCAATGTTATTACACTCAGTAAACATTGATGTAAGTATTTTGAAATCTGTTCTGGTTTCCTGCTTGATTCAGTGGGTTGCAGTTAACAAGTCTAGAAATTAGGTATTTATAGTCTGTAGAGAGTTTAACTTATAGTGGTTTGTTAATAGGGCGTTGGTAGCGCATTAGATACGACCGTGCTCCTCACATATCAGCCCCTCTATCTCTTATGTCATTAAAAATAAGCAAATCAAAGACCCCTGTCCCGCTTTAGTGCTTACGTAATACTTAAATGGCCCCTAATTACCTGGATAGCATATTTTTAATGGGGTAGAGAAATAAACGAGTTACACCTAGTGGTTTAAAGTAAGTGTGGACGTTACAGATAGCGTTGGTGTCGTGTGTAGTGAACAGCGGATGGCGGTTGACGCCATTCATGTTCAGGTCATACGAGACCGGGTTCCGTGTTCGAAGCGCGCTCCCGGGCACTTCCCGCGCGAGGCTCTGGCACGCCGTCCGAGCTTCCGCCGCGGCGCCGACCTACTTCCAAGAGTTCTGCCTGGAAGGGTTACTGCATCAGGTAAAAAGAGCCCAACAGACAGTAATAAAATATAGGTTGCAGAAGCCAGTAAAACACAGGTTATACTCTGCAAAGACTAGTAAAGCATAGCTTGCAAAGGCTAGTAAAACACAGGCCACAGGTCGTAGACACTAGTAAAACACAGGTTACAGGTTACTGGGACTAGTAAAATACAGGTTTCAGGGACTAATAAAACACAGGTTACGGTTGCAGACCCTTGTAAAACACATATTACAGGTCGCAGACCCTAGTAAAATACAAGTTACAGGTTGAAGAGTAACTACCAAGTTATATGTTGTAAAGACTAGTAAACTACGGGGTACAATGGGTAGAGACGACGGTCTGACCAGCATAGTCCAAGATATACAAGAATATTAAGCCTCTTCAGTTGCCTCACTGAGCGTATTCTGCCATCTTTATCGTAATGACGGTTTTGAATAGTCGTTCAATTTGATCTCCTTCTCTATCCCTGTTATAACTTTTTAAAATTGCTTATAGGTCTTAGGGCTTAATCACAATAGATATTGTGTTAAGCGTTAGTGTGGCCAAAATGGTAAAATGTTGAACCGAGACGAGTTCTGGCTCTTCAGTGAAGCTGCCGAAATACACCTAGGGATCACTCCTTACTTACACTTACAATTACTCCTTGTAAACTATATTTTTGCTTGGTTTTGAAAAAAAAAACATGGAACAATAGCGCAATATAATAATCTGCTGCTCAGGCAAATAAGTGTTACAGAACTGTAGATAAATAAAAGACAGAGCCTTTACAATAGGGAATTTTATATTTATTTATATCAAAAACTATTATTTTATACTTTATTAGACTTGTCTTTAATGACAATGTCATCTAAGGTTAAGTGACAATGTCGTCTAAAATGGTAAACACTCTAAACCTAGAGGGGAACTGACTCTCAAGTGCTGCTGTCGGAACACACCAACAGGTGTTTGGTGATATATTTTGAACTTGAGGGTGGTAGCTAGTCAAGCGAGCTTAGAAATACCCTACCAACGAACCTACGAACTACTTATAAATAGCGTTGGAAATGTCATGATGGCTGGATTGTGACGATCAAATTCACGTTTCCAATACCAATTACTCAGGTAACGATAACCGTTTACCCCAGGACGGCGGTATAATGGTGAACAATCCAACCGGCGTCGGATTACACGAAGCCAAGTTACTCTTCGGTGGTGATTCATTAAAGAAAGGTACCGTCATATCAGTCGGTACCGGGGAAACCGCTGAACAAGCACTCGGACTACAACCTCCTCAGCCAGGGCCTGGGGAAAGACACCACCGGGACCAGTTGGAAAGACAAGTTCAACAAGATCCTCGACTCTGCCACCGACACTGAAGGTAATTTCTTTGTAATCGATTATTTAAATCGATGTAGTTTAGTAATCGATAACATCTTTGGACAAAATCTATAAGTAATAATTTTTATCACAGGTCAAGTCAAATGTCATGTGTCACAAATATATGTTTTTACCTTAATCGCTAATCGTTTTGTCTAATCTGGAGTAACTGAAAAGTAAAAATTAAAAAACATTTACAAAAGAAAGGATATTGACTTATGTATTTTCCAGGAATAAGAAGAAACGTCAAAAATAGACAATAAGTATGTCAAATGGTGTTATTACAAATAATAAATGTTAGGGTTCGTTTTTAAGAGTATAACGTATTGTCTAGGAGTTTTTAATGGGATCTAAGTCGTATCTTTTTCTTAATGCCTAATTTTGCGTTATTAGACCTTATGTTGTGTGGTGGTGTGTGTGGTATTTTGCGTTGTATATTTTGGTTATTGTACATAATTGAGGTAATGGGATAGGAAATGATAACAAGGACTGTAAATTATATGATGTTACCAAAACTTTCTAGATAGTTCTAACACGTGGGCCACCATTTTGCCACCAATTTAAAATAATGACGCACTTCATTTCAATATTAGAGAATTTTGGTCGCGTAGAAGTAGGAAGTAAATATTGTCTTATGTACTAAATGCCGAGCACTGTTTTTCATTTAACTATTGCAATATTACGTTTTTCATTTGACTGTGCGTTTGGGACCTACATAAATAAAAGGATAGTGTGTACTTATGTACACGCGTTAGAAGTTATACTTGTTTGGCGTAACAAGATAAAAAAAAATTCAAAAATTTTAACTTTCGCCTTATTCTACGTTTGTAGAAAAAAGGACACTAACAATAGAAAAAAGGTATTTAATACATACATCGTTTTTTTTAATAAAATGTTGGCTATAGCTAACTTCAGGGTGTCGGTTTTTCGTGACGGTGTGTGCGCGCGCATCGTAAAAATTTACTCTCATCATTTTTCCCTAACGCGCCAAAAGAAGTATAACTTCAAAAATTTCTTTAACCAGGTGTACACTTGGTCGTAAACGAGTTATTGCCAACGGGAGCATACTACAGGTTCAATCCGCCTCTGATGCAAGACTGTGCGATGGACGAAATCAATGCTGAAAAACTCGACGGCCTTGTTACTGATACCAACGCTTATATCAGGTGATTTTACAAACGAGTGTTTGATCAAATCCCTATAATAAGTTTGAATTCTAATCACACCATGCTTGGTGGTAGAGATATTTCTATTACCTTCTAACTTAACCACAGAAGTAAAGTTGAAAATCCATCATCAGGTATCGATTAATGTGTTTTTGTAATTGAGCCTAACAATTAGCTTGAATAAAGATACAGAAATAAAAATAAATGTAGTTATTTTATAACAGTATCATACACAGCTTTACGGTATTACAAGTAACGTTATCAGATATAACCTTATAATTGTGTATCGCGATAACGTAATAATACAATTAACGATTAATAACGTTAGCAAATAGTCGAATCAGCTTTGCTTGTTGCTACATTACTGAACGTTGATCTATTGTCGATTTAAAGGGTTTTTTCCTATATCTAATCACAAACATTTAAGGAGAACTAACGAATTCGTCTCATTCTGGGATGATAGGTATTAAAATCGCCTAAAAACGTTATACATATACCGTTATAAAATATCATTATAGCTCAAAGTTATTTATCGGTAAAACGGTGACGTAACGTTAATTTTAACATAGTCCAAAAAAGGAATTGTCAAAAACTACTACGAACGTTGTTATAATTATTTTAATCAGTTACTCTATACATTCATGTTCTTTATTATTAATGTTTAAAGTAGTTTATATGTTGTTTTTTTTTTTAATGTTGTAGCGTTATTTTCTGTTATAACGTTGTCATTATTTTATAGTTGATATAGTAATGTTATAATATTTTCAAACACTGATTGGTTGCTTTAAAGCTTTATATCTATTATGGTGACAGCAGAATAGCTTTATTTATTTCAGACGTAACCAACATAAGTTCGAGCAAGCCGCTCACAGGCTCACGAGGAAACGAAGCCTTCACCAACAGGTGATGGATTACGTTCATCACCGTGGATTGGTGATGGGCGTGATACAGAATCACTGACAGTACGTCAGTCGTTAGCCCCGATGAATTTGACCATGATGTTGGAAAGGTTTTGGCAGACATTGGTGAGATAGATGGGAATGTTAATTTTCCCTGAATATGAGTACCAGAAAGAGGTGCCTATAGTGTTGTAACGAAGGAAGAATAATTTAATTTAATTCGATCACTATATATACTGTAAAATCGTGTGTGATAATAGTTTTAAGATCAGGAACGAATCTGTAATACGTATTTGGATCAAAGGGTGACTTTGATTTTTGTAACTTCTAGAAGCTTCTGTTACCTATATTATAATATGTACAGGAAATTCGCTCAAATGCAATTCTAAGTAAGTAGCATGTCTAATTAGGGATACATTATTTTCGCCTAATCATTTTGTGATACAACATACGCTCTGATTAACGAGACAATGTCATCCCCCCTCCACTCACCCCAATTAGGTACATTTTAAAGTCGAGCTCAGTGATTGGTCGAGATCCAAGTGTGTTCGATATTTGAATTAAACTATATCGAGTTTCGAAAATTATTTTTTGCTTTTGTTGTAACAATGGCAATAATTAATATAATTCCGACACGAAAAATTTTCATCTTTGTTAGCCACGCGATTCTTTCATCTCGTTCTAGATTGTAATAAAGTAATATCATTGTCCCTTTCATAAGTTAGAAAACATCTGCTTAGGCTTCCACACTATTTGAAGCGATGGATAACGAAGGTGTTTTTTTTTGGAATTCTTGGATTATTCATTATATTATATATAATACTGATACCCTAGATACAGTTAGATTTAGGGCATTCATTAAGAAATGTTGGGGGGAGGGGGAGATTGATCCTAGAAAACTGATACTTGATGATGTCGGTTGGTAATCCAACGTCATCTCTTCCCCTCGATAAAAATCAAGGGGAACAACTCTCCCCCTTGATAAGGTCAAGAGGGACATCTAGCGGCTAAACTTTACACCATGTAATTCGAATAACCGCCTTTTAAAATTGTGTTTAACACGAAATTTACTAGAACTTAGTATGTGATAATTTCTAATAATCTGATTATTAATATAGTATTTATAAAAATCCCCAGGAGACAGTTTCCTTGGGTAATAGTCTAATTAGTTAGTAGTAATTATATGATTTCGTCTTTACTTCTATAGTAAATGCATTTTATTTTGTAAGTAGCATTGTTATATATCACGTGTCTCGTTAAATATGTATTAAAATACTAGCGGCAGCCTGCGACTTCAGTTTACGCTAGTGTCGTTATAAATTATAGCCTATGTGCTGTTTGAATTTGTATGTTACTGTAAAACTTCATCAAAATCCGTTGAGTTGTTTACGCGTGAAAGAGTAGCATTTATCCATCCATCCTCACAAACTCTGTCGTTTCTAATGTTAATACCTTCACAGCAGGTATATTTGTCTTGATTTGCTGACTTCGTTGACTATTAAGTAAGACCTAAAAATAAGCGAAGACCTTTATTCACGACAAAGCTAAATATAAATAACAGGTTACGTTATTGCGTTATTGTAAATTAACTGTTATTATAGACTGTTGTCAGTTATTCTGCTGTTTGGTTGTATCTTTATCAATTTGTAAGGGTGACATAACAATGAAGTAAATATTAATTATTATTTATTAATGTTGACAGTTAAGAATGTCATATACTCTCTTTTTCATCCTATTGGGTGTTAAGTAACGCTTATCTGTTTGCACGTTGTGATAACAACAACCATTGTCATTGTCGATAACAATAACGGATAACAGATAATTAATAACGGAATAACGTGTTCAACGGTGTGTTATACATTATGTAGGAATAATTAATTACGTTATTAGTTTTTGTAATAATGATTGTCTTTACAGAGGAACTATTTTTGGGGTGTGTATTATTATAATACATAGCCTTATTTATGAAACATGTGAGAATGTGATCCAATAAAAAATCGCTCGACTCAAGGGATGCGGTTAATGCTTGTAAATATACAACAGTTTTAACTAACATTTAATAATTGAAAATTACAATAATAGAGTACAAATCGAGCCTTAAAAACTCGTAATTTAATTTTCAATAGGAAAATAAACGTATATATGGTTCATAACCTTTTATGTTCGGGAATTAAACCTAAACGTAAGGGAAATACCCCGTGTTACTATAATTGAAGATATAAAGGGATATGCAACATTGTTTTTTTTATTACTTCAATTTATGACTTAAATAGAAGTCTTACGGTCATATACGGTGTTCTGTTCTTACAAAGTTAGCGCAAATATGCTTAAAAATGAATATAAAGGAAAATAGCGTAATCAAGAAATATAAGGTGCATTCGGGTAATTCTGGACATCGGGATATATTGTAAACTTATAATTTGTATCAACCGCAGAAATATTTTTACCCCGATTGCGTTATAGGGATACCGTTTGGTAACCAGCGTAAAAAATATTACTGCGTCTGATAGAAAGTATTAAATTACAGGGTACTCCGATTTCCAGCATTTCCCGAATGCACCCTTTGGACCTTAACCAAATTTTGGAGCGCATTTCTGTAAAATTACATATTTGTGACATATTCACTCATGTCTACAATTGATTTTGTTGGATGTGTCCTTCTTGGAATAGAAAGAGGGTACACAAATTATTTTTTACCCTTCGATCTTTCTAGAAGGTTCATGGGAGTTTTTATTTTGTGATGGTTTTTAAGCAATTTTTAGTTTAGCAATGAAAAATGAAAACAAATTGAAACATGTTATTAAAAAAAATATAATGAATTATACTTATGTTCGTAAAAAAAAAGGTAAGTTACCTCTAGTCAGTGTAGAATAATAGCCTTATGTAGGTAGCTTAAAGCATTAGTTGCAATTTAGATTAATTTTGAAAGACGAGTCGAATAAAATCGATTCCAGACAGTGTTAGTTTAATGAGGCACAATATCTGAGTGAGTCATGATTATGGAAAATACGATATAGTGATAGGTTTAGAAATGTGAAGATTCGATACCCTTCCCGGCACGGTTCGTTTCGTGCCGGTGCATTAACAATGAAAATGGGAGTTAATCTTCCTCTTACAGTGCGACCAGGTAATTAAATTATATGCCAGCTGAACGTTAATCTGCCAATATTAAGGATACTCCTGTCTTCTGTTTCACTCGCTCGCTCATTTTTTTTTTTATATGGACATTTTGAATCTAATTTAGATTCACTTTTCATATTATAATAATATTGTTTTATTCACATATGTGCGTGTTTTTTTCAAATTAGACTTAACCTAAAACTAGTTAAGTTACTATCTACAGCTACTACATATTCTTCTCGAATTTTCTCCGATTTGTATTTGTGTGAAACGCGTTCCTAGTCCTTACGGCAGGAAAACTATAGCGTCGATTTTCAATGAAAGACTTGAATACACCGCACAGACGACAGATTAGTAGGTGAAATATTTTAAGAAAACGACAAAAATAATACTAATTCGATTGATTAATTAAACAGCTTCCTAATTACGTACTACGCAAAAGCGATAGATAGCAGAACTATCTATATATTTGTTACGAAATGGCAGATTCGGATTCGGTACTATATATATAGATAAAACTCAAGAAAAGAACGACAGTTCTAACTCTATATATGTAATACGGTAGAACGTCTGTAAGTCGAACTAATTAGTTATTCAATTTTTAAAAATTGCGAGTTTTTGAATGTTCGTCTTATGAAGGATTGGGATTTGGCGGATTTTGTAAGTTTGTACTCGACTTTTACATGTTAATAATATTCATTTTTATTAATTTTGAATTAACGTTTTTGACAAACTCTTAATTTATTTTTCTTCTCTCAAATAATTGAGCTAATACGTTGTAAAATCAGACAGGGATATGTTCGAGGTCGAATTAATTTTTTCGAATTACGGAGGGAAAATTTGTACCGAAATCGCTTGTCTAGGACTCACTAATTCGACTTATAAGAGTTTTTGGAACTCTGAAAGGAGAGAACAAAATACTTTATTTAATTTTGAAGATTTTTCGACTTGAAGAGATTCTTATTATAAACTAGAATTTTTCTACGGGCATGTATAATAGAGTGTACATTTTATCCTGTAGCTCGTATATTATCTGAATTCATCATTTATATACATTTATTAAATGAATTTGTTTGTTTTGTTTACATATATTGTAATAATAAATGTATATATATATATATGTATATAGAAATGCTTAAAGCATATTCATATAAATGTTAATATTATATAAATAATAAGTGTATACATATTTTAGTTTGTGAATTGTTTTAAAAATGTGTGCTAAAATAATCGAATATTGAATAAAAATTGCAATCGACTCTCGTATTTTTATTTTTATCTCTTTTATAGATCGGTGAAATGTCTGACATGAAACCTGGTTATTTCACAGGCGTCATCCATAATTTACGTTATGGATATAGGTACAGTGGTTTGTGACGAATCCATAGCGTATGAATAGAAATATTATGAGATATGTTTAATAACTACGCGATGGGTTAAAATAATAAAATATATACACGAAATAAACTTACTAATATTACAAAAGCGAATGAGAGTTTGTTCGTACTGTTAGTAGGACGTCGTTGTTTGTCTTTTTTTTTTTAAACTACACTATTGCACTGACTGCATACTTTAATATTTTAATTGATATTACAATTATTACACTGACTCCCGAATTTCGTTGAGTGGCTAGAACCGAACTCGGCGAGGTCTGAATCCTGACTGACTGAACTTATGGAAGTTTTATAATTAATTAAAGAAAAATATCAAAGTGCTGAATTGCATATATATGATAAAACAGCGTCACATGCTAAAAAGCTGAGTGCGCTTTATATGCATAATAATAAGGGTTATGACAGTACCTTCACATTAACGCGAGCGAGGCCACAAGAAAAGACTAGCATATATACAATCAAATTTATCTCCTGATATCAATGATACTTGAACGAATTGTGATGAATTATGTTTATGAGTTGGATTCATAAAAAAATGATTCATTATATTGTTTATTGGTAGCTAGCTTGGTTAGCTTTAATCGACTCGCCATGTTGTATTCAAGACAAATTGTCCAAGCCGACGTTCGGTCACTTTCGCCCTCTTGAGCTTGTTACCGTACGACGGAGTGCCTTAAAAGCTCGGTTAAAAAGTCCAGTGATGCTATAAAAGTCTGCGAAGCCGACAGAGTATAACCAGTTCAAATACAAAGAGTGTTTAAATATAAAGAATACCCAAGTATTTGTTGGTTTTGTGTACGTGTAGAAATATTTTATCGACTTCTTTCTTTGTGACTGACAGAATTTGTAAAAAGATTATTAAAGTATTACTGTTTGGCTTTATTGAATAAAGCCTGCAACATATATGTACTGTCTTGATTATTTATGTCAGCTATTAATCAGGCTTTAACAAAAGCCTATTTTTTTTCTTTTTTTTATATTATAGGGGGCAAACGAACAGGTGGGTCACCTGATGGTAAGCGATCACCGCCGTCCATAGACACTAGCAACACCAGGGGAGTCGCAAGTGCGTTGCCGCCCTTTTAATATATGTGGGCCTCCGGCGCTCTCACTGACCGAACTAAACGCAACAGTGCAAGCACTGTTACTTCACGTCGACTTTCTGTGAGAGGGTGGTACTACCCCGGACGAGCCGACCCATTCCTTCTGAAACCAGTAATAGTTTCAGCGTAGCTCTACCACCTACAGAAAGCCTTTCAAAGATCATCACATCAACGTGTAAGAGACTGCTGTAGGGTCATAGGCCTCTTCCTGACGGAAGGTATGGGCATAATCACCACGCCAGTACACGACGTCGTGGCGATTTCAAACTCCCAGAAATCCACAGATCTGTATTTTCTCACATACGGTGGCACTATAAGAACATTTATCTAGCTCAGGTTTCCTCACGATGTATTCCTTCACCACCAGCCGATAGTGTTACCAGTAGAAATTAGCAAATGTACGCTAATTAAAAAAAATGATACGACGTATGTCGAATTAACATTACACCACTCAAACATTCCGACCGTCACGATAGATACTATACTTTAAACCTTGATAAACAACTTATAACTTTAAAGGACTCATTTTAATACGTACATGAAGCACTAGGTTCGAATCTTTGCAGCTGAGTCGAAGCATTCGGTGAATGAAAACATCGTGATGAAACCATAGTATTGTGCTATGGCTTTTTCCAAGTTCGCCTGGCTAACGACTATCTTCAAGTAGAAAATCTAACTCTAAGCACCTAATGGTGTGTTCCGGCAGCTGCATTTGAAAGCTAGTCCCCCTGTAGGCTTAGCATGTTTACCATTTAAGACCACATCGTCGTTTATCATCAAATAACATTGAGGTCAAACGCTAAAATCTATAGATTATAAAAAAGTACAATGTCACAGATCCAACCTAGTTGTATAGGCGAGATTCGTCAACGTGACGTCACTTAACGCAACTGTATGGCCGGTTGTATAATCGTGTAGTCAAATGGGTGAGTGAATGCATCATTAAAATTCTACGCGAGCTTTCGTTTTACCACCACTCCGTTCACCAGTTCTGATCCGTCTACTACTTGTGACGCACGTACGCATTAAAAACTTGTTTGTTCAGGATAAATAAATAATCGAGGAAAAAAAACTATTTGAAAAGTGTCAAAGGGTAGTGTCAGTTGCGATGGAATGCTTAAAATATTTGTTATCTATGGTAAGTTGATTTTATTTATTTGTATTACGAAACCTACTTTCTTGGACCGTTATGGCTTATGATTATGAAAGATTGCATTGCATGGTTGTGATTGGATTCGAATGAAGGTTAACGTTGTCTTTTATAAAATTTTCTATTATACGTCAGGAATGTTCAGGAAGAAATACATGTTAACTAATACACAAGTATTTTTATTATACCTAGGATTTTATTCTAAATATAGAGTTGAATGAATACCGAATACATAGTTATTGAAATGTAACTTTTTTTTTTAAATTAATATCAATATTTACAGTCGAAGTGAAAGTATTTTAATTTAACTCCTCGGCTGACTTTTTAAGAACCAGTTTTTTTGGCACGACATCATATATTGTAAATTTCATCGTATTATAAAAAATAATTCCTACAAATAAAAAAAATATTTTAAAATACATTTTACATAAAGATTACATACATTTTACGATACATCATTTGTTATTTTTCAGAGATTTGTAATAAATCAGGTATTGTTTTTAAGCTTATGCTGCCAACAGTCTGTTGACCTGTGCGTCATGGGATCTATTTTCATTTGTATGGAACTTAAACCTTTATTGTTTTGGACAGTCCTGGGGTTAAACAAGTTTCCGCGACTATGTCCGTGAAAATTAGTTTTATTCTTTCATAAGACGCTATAGGCTGTCTTTTATTACTCTGTTGTTATTTTATCCATTTTAATTATATGAGTTAATTCTACATAAATCTTTAATGATATATGACCAATATAATACACCAAAAAGTGAACTATTTCCTAGTAAAATTCACGTCAAATATAGTTCAGCCGTTTCGAAGATAACTTCAAAGGAACAAGAAACACTTGAATTTGATATATAGAGATTATTATATAACATTTTGCAAGACCTAGTCGCTAGTCGTTTTTTATTGTTTGCTATAAAAAATTGTTCGCATCGAAAAACATATAACGCATTATAGATTAGTTTGCGGTCATTTTACAGAATTATCTATGTCAAACGAATAGTATCTAATTGTATCTTCTTATATCTTAAAGCCAGTCCGGTGGTACTGTGGTAGTCCTATCAATAAATAACATATGTTTTATAAAAATAACAGTATAATTAAAATAAACATAAATAAATAATGACATTATTTCAAAAAGAAAGTCATAATATTCAAGTAGAATTTACTGAAGCACTGACTTAGTTGTCGATTACAAAAAAAAAAAATTGGGCATTGGTTATTTTACACAAAGATTGTTTCGGTAAAAGTTATCGGATGTTTTCCTACTCTTACGTCATATACCGGTACTACTAACTAAATATGCCCGCGACTGGGACCAGTTATTTTATTTGTACTTACATTTTATCTTTCTTTAATGTGATATTTATAATTTTTATTTAATTTTCATCTAATAAATTTAAAAAATACCTATTACTATATACTTTTTAAAGTGAAACTTCTTTTGGTAGGGCTTTGAAATTTGTATCCGAAACCTTTTTATGTGACGAAAAACGATGGGGGCATACATTGTGTCGGCAAGAGTGTTGAAAACACCGTTTCTCATCCGATGACCTAAGTTAAGCACAGTCGGGCGCAGTCAGTACCTGGATGGGTGAACGCCTGGGAACACTCCGTCACGTTGACTTTTTGTTGTACCTTTTATGCAGAAGTTTTCACTTCTTTACTTTGGTCAAAAGGACACACACACACACACACACATACTTTTTTGAATATTTTCAAATGTATTTTTGACGATTCTTGTACGTTATCGATTGAAGAATAGCTTTTGAGCTAAAAGAGTATTATAGTTCAACTCAATATTTTTTATTATAATATATTCGTGACCATCGCTCTTTATAATACACTAGCGGCTACTTGCAACTTCGTCTGCGTTTGTAACTTTATAAATTACTAGCTGTCGCTCGCAGCTCCGCATGCGTTTTTTTTATAATTGTAAATTACTTCTTATAAGATCAGCTATCTGTTAGTGAAAGTTCCGTGAAAAATGACTCAATCGTTTTGGAGATAGTACTACAGACGAAGCCACGGATGACAGCTAGTAAGTCTAAAAAAAATAAACATAAATTTAAAAAATTGTGTTATTCTTATCAGTATCGTGTATACGTTCATATCCAAGTCAGTAAAAAGTCGTTATTTTGATATTACAAACAGACACTTCATTATTACTATATGTATAGATAGATAACACCACATTATCTTCGGGTAACGGTTTATAAAATGCTTGTTTTTCTTTTTACTCGACATTTATTATTCTTTATAAATTATAGCCTACGTATTACCTATATTACTAATACATATCTATATTTACTGTTAAGCTTCGTCAAAATCAGTTTTTGGTGTACAAGAGTATAAAACTTCCATCGGTCCGCACAAACTATCGTTTGTAATGTTAATAAAATTAATAACGTATATTTTCAGCTCGTTATGGTCCTGTGTTTGATGATCTCAGTCGAGTCGACGATAGCGCAGCCGAGGGCGCCCAACTTCCAATACTTCGAAAGGTAATTACCAATTCATGTATACCTATAGTCATTACTATCTGAGTCATTATAGATCTTCGGTTATGCACGCATTACGCATAAACTGCTGGGTAAACTTCAACCTTCTTTTTTAGTTTTAGTATTCCATATTTAAAAAAGGAATCAAACACGATATCTTAATTTAATATAAGGTTATTGGAGTTTTAATAAACTACGATTTGTATAAACACTAAGCGTTCAGCTATATACGTTTGCTTGCCGTGGAGATGTGGGGCAAGTGATGTAGTGCGCATGAGCAAGAAAAGAGAAGTACGGATAACCTTGTTGTATTGTATTGGAAAACTATATATCTATATAAGCCTAGAATAAATCAATGATATTGGTAAACAAAAACATCCTGATGGAACCGTAGTAGCATGACGGAGTTTTTTCCAATCATCGCACGGCTAAAACTAAAAAAACTATCTCCAAGCGTCCTTAGTCTTAAGCCAATCACCTTTCCCAGTTTATGGCTTTACCTTCTTGTACTACATTAAGCAAGATAGCTTATAAAATATAAAAAATGAACTGTCATATCTGTCAGGGAATTATGCTTTGTTCATCTGTGACTTTTTCCCTTTTTTAGATTTTTTTTTATTTTATAGGGGGCAAACGAACAGGTGGGTCACCTGATGGTAAGTGATCACCGCCGTCCATAGACACTAGCAACACTAGGGGAGTCGCAAGTGCGTTGTCGGCCTTTTAAATATGTTGCATTATATAAGTGCAAGCACTGTTACTTCACGTCGGTTTTCTTTGAGAGGGTGGTACTACCCCAAGCAGAGCCCACCCATTCATGCTGAAACCAGTAATAGTTTCAGCGTAGTGTTCAGCGTAGTTCAGCGCAGCGTAGTACATTTTTACAACAAAGTTCACTTTTTGAAGGTTCTCCATTTTTAATTTTATTTTTTTTATATTTCAGGCCTAACTATCGCTACCCGTACTACGATGAGAACGGTAGAGGCAAACTCCTTTATGGCTACGGTGGTCCAGAACTATACCAATATAAATCGTATTCACCGCTTGAAGGAATACATTAGAATTTAGCATTCATCTCTTTTCCTACACACTACTTGCGGTGTCGTGTAAACGAGATGAATGATGTTTGCATGCCAATAAACTAGGCTAATGAATGTCGCATAGTGAAAGTGTAATAAAATTGTTGTAATTTTTTATTATGTAGAAATAATTAGATGTAAATTACTAATGTAACCAATATCCGATGGGAATAGAATATTATTGTTATCTTATGTTTGTCCTTCTAATTATAATCGAATTTAATTTTTTTTTCTAGCTTTTATAAGCAATGGTCATGTTTCATGGTGGCTTAAGAAAGCCACGAATATAACCTATCACATACTTAATTAAGTAAAAGGCGTAGTTTAATTTCAATCGGTTTACATACTCTGTGGTGAAAGCATACGTGACATAAACGTTATTTTATTGGATAACCTTATAAACTATATATAAATAAAATTATTATGGATGTTGTTTATACACTGTTTAATTTTCGATCTTTCGTCTTTTCTTTTTTTTATTTCATCTTTCCATAGAGAATGAGGAGTAATGATAAAATTCCATCGTACATCGGTGTACGTAATTTTTTGGATTAAAACTGCATGATTATTCAATAAAATCTTAGTTCTTTACGTATAAAAATATTGTCTCGTTTTGTAATGAATTTCTCAAATCATAAACAATGTATTAAAATAATTGTGTAGATAATATATAACGGTGTACAAAAACAATATTATGTTTTACCTATGTATATCACAAATGTATCAAATCTTTACCCAATAAAACAGAATTAAAAAATTTTCAACTAAACATATTTTCTAATAAAATTAATTTTTCCCCTCTTGTTTAATGCAAGAGTAAAACTGACAAATAATGGTTTCCTATTAGTCCTAAGCGATCGTTGTCAAACATCGGTACCCAAAATTTACTGGTGAAGGAGTTTGTGAAGAGTTGTGACACGTATTGGGGGTAGAATTAGCTATTTTTTTTATTAATATTCGACCACTTCTGCAATGCAACTTAGCTATTGCAGAATCGTAATTAGGGACCTGTGAGTGTTTTCCAATGTTAGGTATAATATTCTGTTTAAAGTCAACGACATCCTACAGATTTCATTAACTATGACTTAACTATAAAAGTCCGGTTTAGTATTTATGGTTTTATCTGTAATATCTGTGAAAAAAAGAAAATATTTCACAGCCTGTTTTAATTGGTTGGGTTGTAAGACCATAAACAATTATAATCATTTCTGTATTTTTTATACAATCTTATCGTTCTCGTTTCTGCCAAGCGCAATGAACTGGTGGAATACTTTGGTTTGACATTTTATTAAGTTCAACCGACGAAATATCTACATCAAAAGTAAATTTAAGCGGTGTAGGTGACAACAACCACTTGTCACATATAAAACTTACGGGTTTACGTCAATCGAGTCCATAGGAGTCATAGGACGGATCAAACGATCATTAAAATCATCAGAAATATACACAATTGTTCTTTACAAAAGTATATAAGTACTTAAAATCCGTCACTGTGGTTAAGTACTGAAATATACGGTTGAAGTGATGACAGGTCAGTCGATAACACGTTCGTATATCATGTCGACCGATGTAGGAGGCTCGAATCCTTGCACTAAATTGGAACTTTCAATAAAGGAAAACATCGTGACAAAATCATTGCATGACGGTAGAGCTTTTTCTAAGCCCGCCTGGGTAACTACCACCCTCAGGTTGAAAATCTGTCGCTAAGCACTAGTTAGTGTGTTCCGGTAACTGCACTTGAGAGCCAGTCCCCTCTAGGTTAAGCGTGTTTACTAACTTACGACTATTTAATAACAAATCAGATTGTAGACAAACGCTAAAACCTATAAAGTACACTAGTGACAAAAATTAAACCATATAAAAATAAATCTTTTAAAAAACGAAAGAGATTTTCAATAGGCTATAATTGGACAGCAAATGGCAGTAGAGTAAAAAAAGGAAATTGTAGCTTGAAATCTCTAGTTTTCGGATTAAACTATGAATGTTTCTGAAGTTATACGTCTTTTGGCGCGTTAGGGAAAAATGATGAGAGTAAATTTTTACGATTCGCACGAAACACCGACACCCTGAAGTTAGCTGTAGTCAACATTTTATTCAAGAAAAGTATGTATATATTTATATACCTTTTTTCTCTTGTTAGTGTCGTTTTTTTTTCTACTAACGTATTATAAGGAGAGAGATAAAATTTTTGAAAAGATTTTTATCTTGTTACGCCAAAGAAGTATACTGAACTTCTAAAGCGTGTACATAAGTACATATACACTTTTTTTAGATCTATGGATACAGAGGAATTCTTAGAAAACAAACGAATAAATAATGTTTTTTTCAAGTTTTAGCTCACCCTAAAAAGGGTCCACGCACTGAAATATTGTTTTTGATTGATCTTACCATAATGCTTTTTTAGCAAAACTTTATCCTCTTTAATATGTGCTACTCATCATGTCTGTCCGATGATTTGGCGCAGAATTGTCATCGATTATAGCAAACAAGTCCTTTTTAAATTTAACGAATAATAACTCGGGAAATCATCTTCTTCATCATCATCTTACCCTTATCCCACCTAAGTAGGGTCCGCACAACATGTTTTCCTTTTCCACTCTCCTCTGTCAGATGTCATCTCAGTATTCACACTTTTTATACACATATCGTTTTTCACACAATCCATCCACACCTTTTTCGGTCTTCCTCTACTCCTATATCCGTCCACTTTCAAACTCAAAACTTTTCTTGTTACATGACTTTCATCTCTTCTCATAATATGCCCGTACCATGCTAACCTACTACTTACAGGAAATTAATGTAGGGGTTTTGACAAACTGTAAAACATTCCCTATGAGAAGTCATCAGTGCTTTGCGTTAAAAGACTATTTTTCACAGCGATAATTTTGATTGAAAAAAAAAAGATAAAAAATGTCACAATTAAGGATATTTGTAAAAGTTGTTATAACTTTGGATATCCTTAGACGCCTATCCTGAAAAAGTTGTAAAAAGTTTAAAGCGCTAGAAAGTATTTCCAGAGTTATTTGGTGTTAAAGTCAAAAAAGGCTTATTTGATGTGATCAATGAGTGAGCAACTCAAATTAAAGGGAATTACTTTTGCTAAAAGAGCATTTTGGTAAGATGAGTAAAAAAAATGTTGAGCCCGTTGGACCCCTTTTTAAGATGAGCAACAATTTGGAAAATAATTTTTTTCATTGTTTTTCTAAGGGTTCATCCGTGGAACCATGGATCTGAAAATATTTCATGCTTGAATCCAAAAACAGGACACTTCAAGCTACAATTTGCTTTTTTTACTGTACGGCCATTCGCTGGCGAATTACAAGCTTTCGAAAATCACCAAAAGAAATTGTTTTTTTTTTTATATCCCTTAAATTTTGGAACTAGTTTATAGGTACGTGGAAAACAAATGGTGCGCCGTCGCGAGACGTCCTGGCAGATGTAAAACATCGAAATTATTCTGTACAGGTAATATGCATAAAAGGATAGTTTAGGACAGTCAATAAATATGGTATAATCAAAAATATTTTTTTTTAAAGAAAAACAAGACTGTTCATTTAATAAACATTTATGTAATTTAAATACAAATATTAAAAATTCAAAAATTTCCATACTACATACATATACCTTCTATCACATAGCGTGGCGACGCGTCACCACGCCAACAGTCTGCCTGAGCCGCCGTTATAGATGTTTCACACCAAAAACCTGTAATTATGTCCCTATCAAAATTCTTTAAAAGAATTGCTCCATGTTCTGTCTGTCCCTGTAAATAAACGTTGTGATGATAAACACGTAATTTATTCAAAGACGAGTTGTTAATCTAAACAAATGGTAGTTGTTAGACCTTGGACAAGTTAGCACATACAATATTTATGCATCAAAAGTAATATAACAAACTGGATGTATATGTCTGTATGTACCATTAACTATATGTCAGTGATGAGCGACTTCTCTAATAAAAAAAACTGTTGGCATGCGTATTTCGTATATCTTCTATGGAACACAGGAAAACACAGTTAAAGAGTTACGCAATCGATTAGCTCCTATGGAGTGAATTTAAGAAGTGTCGCCATCTATCGATATATGTGAGAAACCTAAACTTTTTATGTTAATCAATTTCCATTATTAAAAATGTTTACTGCCAATATCGTGTCACAAAGTTAGTGAACTTTAGCGTTCTATCAAAGTTGTTTATCACCGATTAGAATCTTCCAGTTGTTATGATTTTTCAGGATTTATGTTCTATGACATTCTTTCTATTACGCAAAATGCCACTATGGAAACATAAAGTAGATGTAAAAACGCAAATTTATGAAAAAAAATAAGAGTCCATTTTAGAGCTCTTAGCCAACATTCAATTGTTCTTTTGGTCAAAGTGCAATAGATGGGTTATTAAACTAACATTCTCTTTTAATTATAGTGTCGATTCATAAATATTTATCTCAAAATGGAAAAATAAATATCGTTAAAAAAAAAACAAAAAAAAACATTGACGAAACAAACCGCGATCCAGAACATAGTAAAATATACAATATGCAGTAAATATACCAGGATGTTTTACGTACACAGATACCAGTTTATAATATTTCCTGCATCAAACAACAACGTTCTTGAACAATGTTGAAAATTGTTTTAATATTACTTGTATTCACGATAACCAAATTTTGTGTGTGCACTCCTGTGTATTCGAGTTTCTGGGCACCGTTATATGATCCTAGAATACTAAATTACAGAGTAGATGTTAATTTTGACCCCGATGCGGGTCAAAGGGCTAGGGAAGAGTACAGGAAGGTCAACGGGTACAGGGGTCAAAATTTAATCGCTGATTTAGGCAAAGGAAAGGGTCCCACAGAACGCGGATATTATGATAAGGTAATTAACTTTTTTATTTCTATACCGATTGATCAAAATCTCACCTAATGGTAAGCCACAACATCGTAGAAAATAGTAAAAGAGTGCATCTAGAGTGTAAGACACTTTTTTGTATTTACCTACTAATCTTTTAGATTATTACTGCCATTGTCGAGTCGGTTATAATATTAGGTGTGTCCTGTGATAATTTTAACAATATTTTAACAAGAAGGTAGCCCCCTCGTTGAACTTTCCCGGGAATTTTTAAGGTGTCTCAGAATTCATGCTCCGAAGTATTATTACTCATCCACTTCACTTGAGTTCAATAACTGAACTATATTACGTAAAATGCCACCTATATTACAAAATATAGTGTAAAATAACTGACTTAGTGACACTACATGACTGACAAGTTCCCACTAAAACGCCAGCATGACACTTAGCTTCAACTATCGCAACACAAATGCAGGAGTTAGGCGGCAAATCTGAGAGTTGTGTCTAGCCAATCAGAAACACTACCACCAGGCTATAGTTTCATGAGATGTTATCTATTCGGTTAAGAGCTTAACAAAAATAATGAAGCTGAACAAAGTGAGAAGTAGCATAATAAGATAAAAGAACGAATGAATTGATATAATTACTCGAATAGATCAACAGAAGTGAAGATAGTCAAATCATATGATATAACACTCCGAAGATAAATGGAATAAAAAGGATACTGACTGATGTCCCAGGGACCCAACGAACAAGATGGGGAAAATAACCTAAAAATGACACCAAAATGGGCCAGAGGTCTAAGGAAACGTGATGTTCGCAACTCATAAAACAATTATGCAAAGTTACTCTCCATTATTTTATTTATTAGTTACAATAGAAAATCACTAATTCCATATTTGTAAATATACGATGCATCATCCTCCATCATCATTATTCGTGATGTACGTACGTAAAATTGCCTAAAGTATAAATTGAAAAATAATATGCCTTGTTTTCCATCTTAGGCAAACTTTAGAACCGTGGCATAGTTACGGTGGTTGACGTAATATCGTTGGGGAGGTCGCAAAAAATGTGCCGAAGGAGAGCAGGCCTAAAAAGGTGTCATTTTGTGTGACGTATCTTATGAAGGTTTGAACTTGTCAAATTAAAGGGTTTACTGCCAAGCACGCATTGCTTTAAACTACTGTATTTTCCACATAAATAAATTCTACATACACAAGTTCATACAAAATAGTTGAGGTAGTACATAGATGGATTAGCTATATAAGTATAGATGAGTTGGAATTGACTATTGTCAATGTGAATACAAAATGCACTGAACAAATCATTGACATACATATGTAGATAAAGCACTGATATTTATGTTCTTTGCAGAAAGGTCAGTCTTGAATGGACATCAAAACCTTGATCTCTTGTTTCTATAGTAAAGTTTACTATGACTAAATCAAAAAGTTTCAACAGTTAGTCACTTATAGACCTTTAAAAATTGTATTTTATTTTTTCCAGGAATATGGTGATGTCAAAAGTTACTACACATATCCAGGGGCTACTAATAATTAGATTGTACAATACAATATATGTCGTTATTGTAATATAACTTTACAATATTATTGTTATTACTGATATTAGTTATGAATCTTTATATGCAATTGTTATGCTTTTAAATCTAACTATTGAATGATAATAGATTAATGGCTACATTTAATTGAATGTAAAACACATTACTAATATAAGTTTTTTCTATGTAATATTACTTAATTTTGTAATATAATCAAAAAAATAATGTGTCAAACAGTGTCTCATTCTCAAGATATATTGGAGTCTAGGTATTCAGCACAATATATATTTTTTTAAATATAAACATTTTAACTCATACTTTGGTCTTATGTAATATACAAGACAAAGGAATTCAAAGTCACAGTAGTTGAATAGTTAATATAATAGAATATCCGTGACGACAGATGTTTACAGGTTCCACTCTTAACCCTTGAGAAACATCCTAATAATTTTACTAGCAATGGAAAAGATAATCAACATTTTTTTTTAATTTACAATGTAGCAAGCCAATATGCTGATTAATTGCATAGTGTGTTAGTGTGCATAGGTCTCTATGCAGTTCTTTACTAGTTAATCTAATTACTGATTCAGAGCTCAATGACTGTAGATTGCAAGGCTTTTAATGATACATTAAACTGTCATAAAAAATAACAACTTATTGAAGATTTTTTTAATTTTGTTATTTCTAACAGTCGAACATATAACATCTTATGTTAAATGGTTATAAGTTTTAATATATTATAATGCGACTAGCAATGAATCTATAAACAACATGTACACCTTCTACCCAACAGAGCGCATTATATGTTTACCCTCACTCTCCCTACTACTCGTTGTTGCGGTATAAATGGCGTGGAGTGACCACCATTCAGGCCGTCTTGACTCTGGCGTTGTATGGTACACTTGTTATATTATGATAGTAGGTTATCTTAGACTCTGATAATGAATTTATGCAATGTTAATTTGCTACGATTAATTAATTGCAGTTACTCACTGTCCTAAATCGAAGGAATTAATAATAATTGATTATTCTTCAGTTTTGGTTAAATTACTTGAAATATAAAGACCTGTTATATCGCCATATTGGTATTACATTAATTCACTATTACATCCCATCTGACCTTACTTATTCTACATACACATCAAATTTAGAGTACTGGTTTCCAAATTCACACCTATAGGCTACTTATGCCCGGTTTCTGAAGCATTTTAACTGTAGTTTATCTGTTTAATAGCGCTATCGGTTCGATAACTTGTCAAATTGGGTTTCTGAACACACAATGACACGAGAAATGTCAGTCTACGTCTCATTCTGTATTCAGAAACGCATTGACAGTTAGCCGCTTGTCTTATGGATAACGTTATTGAATCAATAGCTATTGATAGTTTAACTGACGGCTTCAGAAACCGGGCATTAGTGATAGATTTTTAATTTAAATGTGACAGTTAGCTAGGCAAGCTTACAATAAGATCTCAGATAAAAAAAAAAACTTATTTCCAAACAATTTTTTAATTTCTTAAAAATACTGTTAACCTAAATCCTTCTTTTCTGTGTGCTGATGTATAATACATTATTCCCTCTTATAAATGCATCACCATATTTGTTCTTTAACTGTCCATTCACATATTCTTCTGTTTGTTCCAGTGCTATATTCATATATCCATCTAGACAGGCCAAAACACCTTAAAACAAAATAATATAAATTTAAATCTATAATTTACATTCTAATGAGCATTTAAATTTTTAATAATTATTTTTATCTTCTAGCAGTTGGCGTTTGGAAGTAGAATTGTGAGCTCCAAGTAGATATTCCAATTGAATTTCGGTAAAATCTGATAGATATTATAAATTGAATACATATTTCTAATTTCTTTTGTAAAAAAAATAATAGACTAAATTTAGTAAAAAAAATGATAGTAACAGAGCTGCAAAGGTAAAAAGAATGGAATGTTTCGTAATTAATACTAATTCATAACTATTACCAAGTTATGACAACAATTTGTAACATAACCTCTTAAACGAATTTCACAAAAAACACAAATATTTCTGGTAACTCCATCGAACTATTATTAGTACGAACAATTCTAATAATAATTTACTATAACACATTAAAAAAAAACATTACTATGATATAAATACGGTAATGCCGGTATTATTTACTTGCCTCTGTAATCAACTCCACTGTTCAATTTTACCACAACCGGACGACCGTGAATTTGTTGTATGAATGACGATAAAGCTTCTTTACGACTCATATTGTAATTTATTATTTCTTTTCAGTATTAAATCATACACATTGACGATAGAAAAATATAAGCTCTTGAATTGTAGTTCTGATTTGATATTGACAGTAGGGATGTGAAGGATACAGCGATATGTTATATACATAGTGTACTGTACATTAATATCGATGTTGAAATCACAATCATAACCACGTCGGTTTGGGTACGGGTGGATTTTAGAAGTTGCAAAAAAATTATACAGCTTACTGCTGATTTTTTTTCTATAATTTTGGTATGTTTTGTACAAATTCTCACCTGGCCTGCGTCAAGAAAGTTAATGGGTCTATATTTTAACTTATATATACTTATGAGTTGCTGTTTAAATTTCAGCACAATACTTACGACATAATTCTAATTGTACCTAGTATTATAGTTCTATTATACTCGGATATATCAACTATGTAATAATAAGATAGCTAAAACTGAATTAAAATAAAACCAGTAAGAAAAAAAACTTTAATTAAAATTATTGCCTTCTACAATATGTACATAGATATTAATATTTCTATTACTTAAATTATTCGGGGTATTATGTCCTCTCTTTAGGTTCCATAGAAGTCCATATGTATCCACTGTAATTGTTAAGTTCATTGTCTGTAAGAGGGTATGGACTGTTGCTCGCTTTATAGTAGTCTGCAGGGGCGTGCATTACAAAATCCATTACTTCCAATTTACGTGGTAAATCTTCTTCAGGTCCTGCCAATAAAATCATTAGATATCTATTTCAGTAATGAAAATTTATATACTGGGAAAATAATACTAATTTAATCTAACTGGCTTCAGCTACTTTCTTATAATTCTTTGGATAATAATGTAGATTTATTTTATACGAGTGCACATTTTTACAACTATTAATTAATGTCATATATTATTCCTATGCAATATACAATACACTATTGAAGATATCATTACTCTAATGTTAATTATGTGTATTATAACATTAATTATCAGCTGTTGTTATTGACAATGGCAATAGTTAGCTGATGTTATGGCAATGAACGACTAGCAAGATTTATCCAATAAACAACACTGCCACTGGAAGGATAAGAGCATGAACTAAATATTAAGTAGGAGAAAAGTCTGTAACTTGCAACTTTAACATAGTACAGTGGATTTCAGTTATAATGACGTCGGAGGGACCACTTTAATGTCGTTGTTATATCCAAAATACCAGAAAGTCTTATTCAAAATCAAAATTATATTTATTTATTTATCTAACTACATATGCTTTTCTTTAATAGTAAATATACGTCTAGGAGCCATATTCATAAGTTTATCAAACTTTGTTCACAAACTGGAAATGGCTATGTAACTGATTCATAAGTAAAAGAAATCTTTAATTTTCTAATGACACAACTAATAAACTAACCAATAATATATGTTGCGGCATCAAAACATTTCTCCGGAGGAGGACTAGCCTTTGTAGGTAGCAGCCATGTGACTACGGCACTCTTTTCACAATACTGGTCAGTGAGGAAACCTCGGATCTGAGCATAATATATACCGCCATCTATATCTGTCATTGAGACTATATCACCTACTTGCATATATGAACCCTGAAATGAAAAATATCACCATTTGATTTTGTCCTTTCCTGAATTTTGACTGAATGATGTTAAAATAAATCTATATAGGTAGTGGAGAAGCTACTTGATTAAGATATAAAAACAGTAAATGGGTCTTTAGTTAACCAACCTTTTTCCTATCAATTACTTATTCTCACTTAGCTATACTTACAGATTTTATAATTATTATCTTTACAAAACTGCCTACGCCTTGAAGAAACATTGACCACTTTTTGAACTCATTAGTGAGATTGTTAGATAGTAAAATTATCTTCTAAATTAATGTATTAAATTCATAAAATGTGCGTTACAACATTAAGTGTAGACATGGAGATTTTTTTTAAGGTTAATATCAGTCTAGGGAAGAGCTTATTATAGAAATGATCCTATAAAGTAAGGCCTTAGATTAATACCAATCAGTTATTATAAATGTAATAAGTTTAGGTTATAAGATGACTGTAATATCTTAGTTGAATTCAAATTCTTAAAGGTAAAACTGTAGATTCTTTTTTATACACTCATTAATACTTTGGAAAAATGGGATTTAAACATGCGGACATTGAATTAACATATGTAGATCAAACCCATCGATCACCACGACTACTAGGGTTATGTTAGAGAGTATTTTCCAAACATCTCATTTTATATTTTAATAAGTTTTGCATTGAAATAAAGAATATATAAATCTTTATGAACCTTATAAAAAACAGAATCACTGGTAACAACCGTCGCAGTAGCAGTGGGAGCTTTTAAAGGCTGTCTTTTGAATATACTCCTACGGCCCCTGCCGCGAGGTGCTGGCGGCTTTGCGACCGTGGGTGCAGGAGTTTTCGCTTTATAACGTGTCGCCCTCGTACTCTTCCGAGTGCCTTTCCCCGTAGCCTTCGCGGGAGTTGATTCACTTTCGCCTTTTCCATTTTCTTCCTTTACATCCTCGCCTTCTGTTTTCAGAGCGTCCAATTTCAAATCCTTTGTAACTGTGTTGGCCAAGTGACAGTCGTTGCATATTTGACCGTTTTCAGAACTTCGCCATAGTAGTGAATCGTTTGAATTGCACTGAACGCAAACTGGTTTAGGCATTTTGTTTAAAAGGTAATATACAATTTATAAATAGAGTTTGCTATAAACGTAAACATTGCACAAGATTGCAAGAAACAACTTTGACGTTTGAATTTTGACTTTTTTTAAACAGATGTCATTTAAATTGTTTTTTTTTCTTAACATGGCATCTGTTTATGTAGATGGTTTCGCCAGTGTCAAGTGTGACAAATGCTTTAAAATTAATTACCAAATATTTAGTACAATGTAGAATAATCTAAAATGGCAGCACACAGAAGAATTACAGAAGCGCAATTTTGTGATATGGGTACCACAGAGATAATATATAATGATATATCGGAAGTATAGATACAAATAAATAGCATAGCTATGTATAATAGTATCTACAAATATAGATAACATTTCAGTATTATATATTATAAATGAAAGCAGTAAAAGCAGAATAAACATATGTTAGTAATGTATTAATATTAGTAGGACGGGGATACCAGCAGGAAGAATATTATATAGGGAAGCTGATAATTTGCGGCAATTAAAAAATATATGTTCCACTGATCCCTTAGCAAACCCACATTTACATAAAGAATGGTCATGTAAATGTATTTTCGCAAGAAAAACCGGAAAACATAATGGCCAAGACGATGGCGAATAATAGTAGAGATAACCCACTTGTAGCCATTTTTGAATTAAAAAACCATGACTTCGTGGGAATTATTGGCTACAGTGTTTGGCTTTGTGTGGATCAAACCTGTCCCATAGGTCATGTCATGATTGAGTAAGTTTAGGTTTTGCAAGTGAATGCAAATCTTGAGAAAATGCTTTAGTGTGGATACACGGAAGAAAGAGAAGAGTGTGGATATCATAACCAATACTTGTAGCATTTTTGGCATATAAATAGTAACTTTTTGCTGAGTTTTGCATAGATGTGTCTTTCCTATTTTTGTATGTTTATATATTTTAGTCTAACTATTGCCTGCAGCTTCGCATGCGTTTTTTTGCAATTGTAAATTACTTCTTATAAGATCAGGTATCTATTAGTAAAAATTCCGTGAAAAATGGATCAAACATTTTGGAGATAGTACTGCAACCGAAGCCATGGGTAAAAGCTAATCCAAAATAAAAAAGGTTTATTTACTTTTTATAACGTTAGCTATCTCTCCCTGAAAGTCCTATGAAAATAGGTCTAATCGTTTTGGAAATAGTACTACAGATGAAGCCACGGATGACAGCTAGTCCAAAATAAAGTAGCCTATATCACCCACTGTGATTTTAACTATCCGTCAGTGAAATTTCTGTCAAATTCGGTCCAGCCGTTCGGAGATTACCCGGAACAAGAGACAGATAGACAGACAGACAAAAATTTTAAAAATTGTATTTTTGTTATCAGTATAGTGTATACGTTTATATCCAATCAGTAAAAAGTCATTGTTTTGATATTGCAAACAGACACTTCATTTTTATTATATGTAATATAGATAGATAAACTGTATGCAAGTTAACGGGCAATATCATTACACAAATGTCGTGTAAGAAAATACCTAACATTAATTATCAATCGAAAATAAAATAAACCCAAATAAAGGATTAGGAATCATTGTCTTTGTTTGTGGATTAATAATCATTATTTTTATTTCTTCTGATTATATATTATTTAATGTTTCGAGAAACAAATTCTTCCTGTATGATATCCTCTTCTCCTTATATTCCACGTCCTACTAATCTTACGTATCTCTTAGCTTTAGTGAATAATAACCCTTAAATTTTAGATGCCTTGTCCCTTATTTATTACAATTAACAAAGTCAAATATTAATCAGATGATGTATATTTTAATCGATATGTATCTAACTTTGGATGTATTTATTTTTATGTGAAAGATATAATAACTCGGCCCGAATACAAATTATATGAATTAATTAATTTTCTTTTCATGAATTACATTTTGTGATCGCTTTCCTTCGTATACGACACTATCATGACATAGATGGCGCACACTCTATCTACATGACATTGGCGGAGTTGTGTATTACACACGTCGCCATAAATTAAAGATGAAGAATAAGAAAATAAAATAAAAACTGCTTAAACCATCATCTGAAAGTCGTTCACGAAAGGTATAATCATTATTACAAAGATGTCGTTCACGTATTTAAATTAATATAAAAAGTATTATGCATATTTTGGGAGGAATTGTTTTAACAACTTTCACTTAATGATTAAAAACTCGTTGCGTGCAAATTACAAATCGGAAGATATTATTGGTTATGATAGCGAGCATTATTTCTGATGAGTGGTTTTTCCTGGGTCCATTACATGAGTCACATGTTACTTTTTTATATTTTATACTACTACACAGGTACTGTACAGGTTTTATAGACGATAACTCTATAATATTCAATACAATATATAAAGGGTAAAATAATTTATCTACCTTCCCTTGCTTGATAATGCCACCAAATAATTAGAAACCGTAAACCGTTATAAACCTTCTAATTTACACGAGAGCCGTTCCAATAATTTATTCAAGTATGCAACTGTTATCATGTTGATAGCGTTTTCCAGTTACCGAATCCATATGGTTTACTGTAAACGGTATCTCTTTAATTTATTGTCTGTACTTTAGCCATAGAGGTATAATGTACTGGAACTGTTGTCTAAACAACAGTCGTAGCGCAGATGCATAGGTGGCGTGTGGGACGTTTAAGTGTTCGTATATTTTATAATATGCAGCCAATAATAAGATATGTTTTTTGAAAAATTAGTCTGATATAAAAATTTTATTTTCAACCTATCACAATATATCTGAAATTATATTTTTCGTGCTATGAATTGTGATTTCTTCTCTAGTACAGTTTAATTCTACGATTTCTATCCTCAATCGTCGACACATCCTGATAGTATCCAATTAATTTTCGATTCAAACCGTCTCGTTAATACTGAATTATCGTTAGAAATAAATTGTTCGGTGAGGTTATTTAATTGTTGGGGCGAATAATTACAGTGGTTTTGAGTAAAAACAATGTTTTCCTTTTTTATTCAATCCCAATGTATTCGAAAATGTTGATAATACTCGGTTATGTATCAACTGATACTTCATCATTGATAAGGCTATTACAGGGTGGATCAATATGTGAACGATGGTGACGTCTGGAAATGACGCCATCTCTGTGCATTCATTAAAAACCGAATGTAATTATTTGTATCTATGTTTATAACTATGTTTTTAAAATATGAGTTATAATACGTTTAATGAAAAGATAAACCAGATCGAGTTTCTTCGCCGGTTCTTCTCGATGACTGGGTTGTTGTCCGAACCGGTGGTAACTTTGACGTTCATAAGCGCCTTCTCAATGCCTAAACTGAATGAAGTATTTTTACTTTTTTTTTTTTTTTTAATAGATTAAATTAAGTTTTACATCTAAGATACTTACAGCTAGGTAGGTCAATCATCTACAATCGTGGCAATAGACTTTCTATCGTAGCAGTTCCCATTTATGTTATGCGAAGTGCCGTTTAAGGATGTGATATTATCTGACTTTTGCAGCCCACATGTAAGTAACTAACCTCAAAAAGGATCGCAGTTCTGTTATCAATTAAATTAATGAGGAACATACTACTGCTGAGAAATTAGTTATATCGACTTTTAGCGTTTGACCACAATCTCATGTGATATTAATTGATGATGTGGTCCAAGATGGTAAATATGCTAAATCCATAGTCTACTACATAGGCGCTCAAGTGCATCTACCGGAACGCACTTATAGGTGACAGATTGTCAACTTGTGGGTGGTAGTTAACCAGGGAGGTTTAGAAAAAGCCCTACCACCATGCCATGGTTTCATTACGATGTTTTCCTTCATCGAAAGTTCCGGCTCCGTCAGTCAGTGGTATACGAGCACGCTAACCACTTCATCTTCCGAAACAGTTTTGCATTACATATACATTAGTTTTCCATTAGCCATATCTTACACAGGTTTTAGATGCCAGTTTGTATATAAGTATTGACGGATAGTATGTTCGAAAAGGCTCAGCTAACAGTTCGAACCCGCGTGTTCACATACAATAGACCGATACGTTAGGAACTCGTACGTAATTGTATAGTTAAGTCGGCACCGTGCCATTGTTCTTTATTTTTCGCTCGATATCCTCTTAAAAGATGCGTGTTTTTCGCCTACGCCCGCGACTCTCTCTACTCACGCCGCCGTGAGCGGGGGGTGAAGATACGATCCCGCACACTCTTCGCGATTTTTCTTGTAACAACTCGAGCCTATGTTTGTCCCTCGGTGTGGAGCCCTCGAGTATGTTACTTGCGCGAATACAGTGACTCACGCTTGGTTTTCATTTACAGGATCACCCCACACACATGCACACCTAGGCACACAGTGGTGGGCTGTTTTTTTTTTTTGCCCTTTTCGGACTGAAATAGGTCACACAACATAGTAGTCAGATGTAAAGTACACATATACATTCGTGAAACATGCATGGTCACACATGCATTTTTCACGAATTCATATATGTGTATGAAATGGATAGATAGCTTAGCTAGCTTAGTCAGATCGGGAAAGTCGGCGACAGCTCAAGCCGAGGTGCACCGAGTGCCCTTAAGGTGATCGCCTAAAACAAATCGCGTGAGTGCCCTAAGCGCTCCCCTTACTAGTCCGGTGGAACTGTAAAGGCCTTATTGGCTAGTAGTGTAGGTCAGTTCGAAAAAAAAAATCGAAAAGGCTTCATTAGACGCCTTTTTTATACAGGACATAACAACCTTGGCTTAAATCATTTTGAAAACTTTTTCTTCTTGCTGAGTCAACTTTATGATTTAAAATTTATTGTATTTAGACCGATAATATTTTAGTAGTAACATTTTGGGAATCTCGTCTAGTCTAAGTTCAAATCCTGTGAAAGGCTTGCGTTAGCAGTTAAAGAAAACATCGTGAAGAATTATTGCATGATTGTAGAATAGTCTTGAAAGTGTAGATTAAGGTGTGTTCCTTATATTTATGCTTCACGTGTACCCAATCGGTATTATGATAGCATAACTATTTTTTTTTCTATTATAGTTTTAATATTATTGTAATAGTTTATTGTATCTAATTTTGATTTATTCGACAATTAATACTCCAAAAGACACTGACTTTATTAATACATGTTAATATAAACCGATTTACATAATACAAAATCCTGAAGCCGCGCAGCACGAATTATGTTATAACAGTCACCAACCTTGAATAAAAACCAGTGAGCAATATAACCTGAAAAGCTTGTACGAAAACAGTGCTAATATAGAATGGGTAATTGAAACTACTGTGAATACCCCGAAACAGCGAATAATGAAGAACCCGAAAATGCAGTCGTCGACAACGGTCTAAAGCTGGCTAGTTTTCTGTTACCTAAATAGATAATATAGCAAGCAACCCATACATCTTGAACAATTTCGTTTTTAAATCGGTCCACTCAAACAGAAACTACAAATAGCCTACCAAAACTGGGCATCGACAGAAAAGTTGTTAAGCTAAAAGATGTACATATTAAACCTCGTAATTATATTGATAGGTTGTCACTAGAAATTAAAACAAAAAAGATATTTCAACCATCAGGAGTTTTTCTTGAAATTGATGACGATATGTTTATATTAATTGCTCCAGCAAAAATGGTAATTTTGGTGGCCTCACTAAATAAATAAATATAACACATGAGATATCTTCATAACTCTATATAGAAATGTTACATAATGTCAGCCTGTATGTGTAAAGGTGGGCTAAATTATCTGCCTGGAGAAATCAACTAACATAATTATCTTTTTAGGCCACATCATTGTAGTAAATGAAGAGAAATCAACAGTTACAAATTATATTTTTCCAAACTTAGTGGTTCTTCAAAATAATGCCTAAGGAGGTTTCATGTCAGGCGCGCGCGGCCGATCGTAAAAATGAAGTCAAATCATACATCATAACATGATAAATATGTTGTGCCGACCCTACTTAAGTGGGGATAAGGGTAAGAAAAGAAGAAGATAGTTTAATGAAAATTGTAACGACAATGTAATTTCTTCCTTCTCATACCAGGATTAAAGAAGCTACACTTAAAACATAACATTTTTTTATTATACTTTCTAGTTTATCTATTCCAGTGTTATCTGTGTCCAATTAAAACTTACTTTGAAATTTACGTTGGGAATTGAAACTTGTAATGGTTGAACTTTCTTTTGAAATAACTTTTAACGAATATCATCCGCTTTTCAATTTTAATATTTATGATTTTTGCGAGGTCTATGAGCGGTTTTATTTTCCGTTATTAGTAAAGTAAATTTCAGGGTGAAAATTATTTGATACCATAGACTAGCTGGAATAGAACAACGAATCTTCAAAACTATAACGTCATAACTTTTCTAGTTTTCTAGATATCTATATACCATGTGTCGTAAGGTAAAGCCACTGCTCGTGTACTTAATGTATGATATATATCTATGTCTATATTCATGACGTAATACTTTATATATTGTTTTCGTTTGTGTGAGCTATACTTAAATATTAATTGTTAAAAGCCGGATAAAGACGCTAGATCATCGCATGTCTGTCATACAATGAACATAAGCTTTTTTTTTTTAATAAAAGAGGTGTGATAAAACCGTAGCAAGTGGAATATCTGTCATCTTCTTCCTCTTGTTTTGGCACCGCAGAAGCAATTGCCAGTGTCATTGTTTTGTTTCAAGAGGGATTATAATATAATGTTTACAAATAATATAAGTTTATTAAAACGTAGGAAGTTACGCCAAACTTTGTGCTTCCCGCGCTTTTTTTTCATATCTGTCATCAAATACGACTATTGACTTAACGCTTACTGGCAAATGCTTCTGCGGTGCCAAAACAAGAAGAAGAAGACTTAACGCTTTTTTTGTTTGATATGTGTATTAGATGTAGGGCTTTTAAGCCAGATGTAGGCTTAGAAGTTTTTAGGTTAAGAAATAAAAGAATTAAAATTATGGCAACATTTTATTATCAGATTACATAATCTGTGCATTATAAGGTGTTATGAATTATTTTTATAAGAAATGCGTTTCAGAACAAAAAAACAACATGGTGCCGTGAATGAGTATAGTAAAAAAGTTATATAATTATTAAATGTTAATACTTTTAAAGCCGTTGTTTCTTACATTAAATATTATTTAAGTACAAATTTTAAATTATATTTACAGTTTTATCTCTTTTAAACATGAAAAGTACATTAATTTGTTTTATTTCTTAACAATACCTTCGAAGTTACTTTAATCTTTTTTTTAAGTCAACCAAGAACAAAAAATAAATTGAATGAAAACCGAAGTTTGTCGTAGAAAATTGTGTCGTTTGTAAAGCTCCGACTACACGATAAAACTGTGTCAACTTGCTTGATGTTTCAGTGTCTAAATCCGAATTAATATTATAAATGTGAATTTGTTTATTTAATTATTTGTTGCGTTATAAGTAATGAAGCAACTTTTTGTATAATAATAAATGTAGACTTAGCTAGGTTGCTTACTGCAAATATCAACAAGAATCAGGTTTCGCCATTCTTGTTTTTTGTGCTCCGTGTTGTTTGAGCGTATAACCGGAGCGTTGTAATATACAGTTTGTTTTATGATTTAAACGTATACAAATATTAAATACATTATTCTACAGTTTCAAATATTAATGCCTTTATAAAAACTTAGCCTAAATCTTCCCTTGAAGTATCAATAAATAGAAAAACTAATAATTAGATACGTTATAATCTATAGGAATGTGAATTTGTTCATTATAAGTCGGTGGTTACATATAAATAGTTAAAATAACGTATTACTATTATATATTGCGATAACGGTTATATATAAATAATAAAATACGCTATTGTGTTATTTTTCGTTGATTGTAGCTATAACGGTTGTCAATTATTCTGCTGTTGAGTAATTTACTGCTACGTATAGTATTGAGGCTTATAATAATGAAAATAGAGGTTTTGGCGGGATTTCAGTCTGTCTTGTAGTAGCTTTCATATTTTATTCACAATCTTGTGTTATTTGACTCTATATTTTGTAATATTGGTGGCATTTTACGTAATATAGTTCAGTTATTATGTATATGTGAAGTTGATGGAAAATAATACCATGCAGCATGAATTCTGTTGAACGATCATCTTGATAGAACATTGAAATTATCACAAGACAATTTTAATATTATTACGTACTCGACAATGGCAGTAATAATCTAGAAGATTGGTTGCCAAAAAAAAAACAATGAAAGTAATAAAACGTATATTCTTCGTTCATGTAGTGCCTTTCGAGTGTGAGCAACATGGAATTCTGTCCCTTTCAATCTTATTGGTTGTGGTATATTGCAATAATACTGATCGACATTTTTCATTATCAATAATAATAACCAACAACCGATAACGAATAGTAATAAATATTGGTGGAGGAACTGTGTATGCGAGTCGTAAAGCGCGACTTGTATTTTGTTCTGTGTTAATAAATATTCTTACTGGGTACATGTCTTTATTTTACTGGTGACGCAATTAATTGGCAAATTAGAAATATGCGCTCCGTCTTACTGTTTATTAATACTGAGCAAAATGTAATTTCGTATCGTCAAGAAACAGCAGAATAACAGCTTAAATAATTTGTTATTATAATAAGAATACCTCAACTCTTGAATGCATTAATGAGAGTAGATACTATTTGCATATAAATTCTTTACCGTGCAAGATAAATAATTGCATCACTTCGGAACGGTTGCAATTGTTTGGTAAATTCTTTTTTGTTGAATTTGTAATTGTTTAAACAAGGATTGTGTGAAAGGAAATACTTAAAAAATCATACAGGAAAGTGAAAAATGTGGCTTAACAAATGTCCATATAAATAAGTAAGTGAGTGAGACAGAATAAAGCAGGTAATCTTCAAAGATTTTGACAGAATGCACAGACTGACGTTCAATTGCTATTTTATTTGATATCATACTGCAAAGGGTAATTTATTCTCATTTTCTTCACTCGTGCAATTCCGAGGCAGGTAGCTAGTTTAAATAACAACTACTACAAATCCCACTAAAAGTAATCATTTGTCTTTTCCAGATTGTGACTTGGATATTGTCATGAATTAGTATACCAGAGGAAGCTTGATAAAAGTGATAGAAAAATTAAGAAGTAATATGTTGGCGTGGTGTGGGCATGTTATAAGGAGATATGAAAATCATATAACTAGAAGAGTGTTAAGTATGAAAGCCGAAGGATATAATAGTAGAGAAAGACCGACGATGTGGACATTAAAATGGGAGTTGAAAGAGCAGTATGCTATGAGGAATGTCGAACTTCTTTGGGTAGGATTCAATGGGAAGAAGATATTGATTGTTCATTGTTATTAAATACAGAGAATATATCTCCTACGCATGGACGCCAGTGTCTATTTCATTTTGAAACCGTGACAATTCTTTTTTACTTTGTATTTTTCTAGTAAGTTTGATGGAAGATAATAATAAAATCTTCATAACTTTGAGTCGGAAAATGAAAAGTATTAAGTTAACTTATAAGTAAATCACATTATTTTATTTAATTACTTGTAATTCATAATATACGTATTTTTTGTCCTACCCTTAAGATATATCTATTAGTTTAAATAAAAGTTGGCAACCCTAACGTATTATTTATTCTTTTTTTAAATTATTTATTGATCTTCACAGAAACCGAACGGTAGGTTATTCTGGGAGAAATAAAGATGCGTTGTGTAGTTAGCTAATCCCATTCCAGGAGCAGTGGAAGTCAGTTGCAGACATGGGTTTCTATGGTGCTCGTGCAAGTGTCACAGGTCACGTTACAGCACCAGTGGAACCGGCACCGGCATTTGGTGTGTTCGACCCGACGTGAAGTACTGTAACCTCGCCCACAGCATAATGATTCACAGCCGTCTTCGCCTGGAATTAACCGAGTTATTAGTCTACAATAATGTTACATGCTGTATGCGAACTCGTTCTTACAAATAAACATCAAGTTACTCATCGACCTTGGTATGCATAAATAATGGGGTTCTAAAAATAGCTATTCTCGAACTTTGTCGAATTGTTAGAATTATGACGTCAGTCAGACAAAGCTTTATTTAAAGGCAATATAAACGCGTCGTGGTGCATCCAAGTGGAGTACTATTCTGGACATAGAATCGAATACGAAAAGAGAAAAAATGGAAGAAACCTTCAAGAAGATTGCGATTATAAGATGAAAGTGTTTTTTTTTTAACTGACTATATGCTGTTGGTTTGAGGAGCCTTCACAGCTTCACAGGGCTAATTATGAAAGTGTGACTATAGTGTAGTTGTATAATAGAGAATCCATTTAGTACTTATATGTACGAGTACAGATAAATTTATTAGAATGCAAACGGAATTTTATTTACCTACGTATCAATATCAAACGGGTATCTCGGTCACTCATTATTTTAGTCCATTAATATTTATAACAATACTTTACTGTAGGCCAAGGGATAACTCTGGCCTCGCTGAATTATTTGGATTAAGTAAATACAGTAATTGTATTAAAAATTAATAAATAGTTTAACGAGACAAACGAATAGGTAGACACGTATAACTACTAACTGATAGACTGATTTTTGATAAATTACAAACCAGTGCCTACGAAGTTATTTTCGTGAAAGCGATTTTATTATATCACGGTTCTACGTGATTTATCACGGGACTACATCATTTCTCACGGGACTTTGTTCTTTATCACTGGGTTATATTCTTTATCACGGGATTATATTCTTTGTCACAAGACTATATGTTCGATTTGAATTACTAATTATATTTTAATTATAATTTTATTATATAATTTCTACTTCATTCATATAACGCCTTTAATCAGTTTTTTAATAAGCTATGTCAAATTTTGTTATTAATATTTAGTTGAACATACTGGAAAATCTTAAATATGTGTATCGTAGATAATAATCCGAAAGCTCCCCTATTTGTCGGTAACAGCCTCATCAAAGTTGCTTCGGCCGTGTCAGATATTATCCGGGATAAACAGCGGACACTTAAATTTTATTTATATATGTAGTTTATAAAACGTGGATTAAACGAAATGCGCAGTATTTTTGTTTGCGGTGCGGTGTTTACATTTCTTACGTGGTAGTATTTGAAGTTATTACAATAGCCCGTTATTCGATGTTCATTTTTTCAGTACTGGCAATTAATAAAAACTCTCGAACTGGCGTTTGGAAGTGATCTTTGGAATTTTTGTAATATTTGAGTGTTACCTCTTGAAGTTCTATTGCATATGCGACCGTGTGTCCCGTACGATCCAGCGGCTGCATCAGGCTCGCAATACGACGGCGACTGTTCCAAGTAAACCAGTTCAGACTTGCGAGGTGGTCGACCGATACCGGCTCCTTGTTTCGGCCTAAAAAAATATCGTTATGAAAATTCTTTTGATTTATTTTTAGTTATGGTTTTTCGAACTATCGACTAAATTGAAAACAATAAAATGTGTAAGAAGATTCTTGTTTATAT
The DNA here is from genome assembly GCA_035772565.1 of Antheraea assamensis. NCBI lineage: Eukaryota > Metazoa > Arthropoda > Insecta > Lepidoptera > Saturniidae > Antheraea > Antheraea assamensis. The sequence goes on along the minus strand of JAQQSE010000224.1, from coordinate 163,414 downwards.
TTATTTAAAAGAAGTATAACTTCTGATATACATATATAAGTACAAACAATCGTTTCTGTTTTGTTTTTTATTATATGAAGGCTTTAACGTTTATTCAAAACCTAGGGAAAACTAGATTCCAAGTGCATTTGATGGAACACTTCTATAGTTGCGCTTGCCGATAGATTTTCAACTTATTAAAAAAGTGTATTTTAAGCATGCTAAGAATTAATAATGTTTTCCCTCTATAAGATTTTATGTGTTTGCTTGATATTCCGGCGTAGGCAAAAGGGACGCATATATTTAAAGCGGAAATCGAAGAAAAGTCAGAAAGTTTGTAGCCTGCGCGTTTAGTCAAGTACAGTCTACATCAATCTTTATGGCCGCTCTGAACATAGCCATAAGGCTTTCCGGATAATACAGACAAGAGTTTAATACAAAACAAAGGTATAATATTGTCATAGAAATCTAAAATTGGTATTTATTTATCCAAAAGGTGTCTCGATGATGTATATGTATACTATAAATACTTCTCTGTAGCTAAATTCTATCGCATATATATTCGGAGCAGTTAAAAAGTTTTGCGAAGAATACAGTCCTTGTTTAGGTCCTCCTGATCTAACACTTTTTTTTATTCAATGTAATAATAAATGTACCTTTTATTACCAATTCCAAAATATATATACAATTTAATATTGCAAAATTTGTGTGATTTTATGAAACCACGATACAAGTGAAACTTTTTTCGAATCGCAGCATTTTTTTATTTTATTAACAATATTTATTTAAGTTATTGAATTATTTTCAATTGTGTCATGGGCGCCGAAATATTGGCCTTGATTGCTCTGCTGAGCGTCTTACCTTTTACCCCTACTTGCGGCCGGCTGTAATGCAACATGCGATAGATGGATAAAACAATTTGAGACGATGTAGAAAAAGTTTCACTTTAAAACAGTAGATGCATCATTATTTCTTTAGACGGTAATATATTGAATATAGTTTTACAACTTACCTTCTGATAACAAGTTGTGTGTGAGTAGTTATATCTCTAGCATTAGTAGCGGGGTGAGGCATCACTAGTTTCGCCCGTTTGTATTTATCCCGCAACGCTGCCGCAGCGGCACGGAATTGCGGCAGAGCTCGCCAGCAAGTCCGCATCGCACACGACCCCGACACGCCGTGACATTTGCACTCTTTATGTACTAAGTCTTTAACAATCTGACAAAAAAAAAGAGAAAATCCATACACATGTAATGAAACTACAGTTTCTTTGAAGTCCAATCACGAGATAATTAGTGAACCTACCGGCATAGGAATATGACCATTCTATGCGAATTTTTTGGTAGAAGATTCTAGGCTATATATTTCTTGGATTTGACGGATCTTTCGTCAATAGAAAATGTCCAAAACGAAGTGTAAAGGAATCAGCTAGTAATAATGTATATAAGGGGAAAATGCACACGTTTACAATATAGTTGCTAAAATTGTGAACGATTACAAACTCATACGTTGCTCACGCTACCATGTTAGAACTGTCAACTGTCACCAAGCGATGGCTTTATAGCATTTTCTATAAACAGACGGAAGGTCTACATAGGATACTTTGTTAGCAACGATCCCAGGAGCAATATATAATTATACATACATACACTTTCATACATTTTATTAGTTTTTAATTACTTATCATAATGATCTTCTATTTCTTATTTTTTTTTGGTTTCTGCTTCTAACTTTAATGTTTTTAAAATAATAATTACCTCCAAATGTCAAGTTGATACGCGTCACAATCAACTAAGTCAATCTTTAATTAGATATTAGGCTTCAATGACACAGGTATTGCCTAGTTTGAGATCATAGTTAAGCTAACATTTTGTAAAGAGTTTTAGAAATAAGGGTATTTGAAAATAGAACAATTTCATTACGCGGAAATGCGTCTATTTATGACAGCATATATTTTCTCAGATCCGAAAAAACGTTTCACTTATATCGTGCCGTGTGTTTACTCTAAAATCTATGGATGCCGGCTTCTATGATAGGGGCATGTGAGTATTGTGACAGTTCGGGCGATAACCCAATAAGTACTTACTATATGATACATTGAATTATTTTACTAAAAAAGAAAAAGAATATAATATTCACCAAAATACAACCGCGACACATTACTTGTTAATAAATAAAAATAAACCATTGGACGCTGGTTGTGTGAGAGTGAATTAAAAAGGGATTAAAAATAAACGCAAATAGCCGTCATTTCGAAATCGTAAAACAAAACGCTAATGCGTCGGTACGGGCCAATAATGAGATGTTGTTACAGGTTCTCATCGCATGCCCGTTAATGTGCCACGTAACTACCACTTCGCATTCTCAGATATATGAGTTTGACTGTAATTGTTCAAAGTTTTATTGAAACATGCGCACGGTTCCGTAGCACACACAAAATAATAGTATTATGAGGGAACGCGCCCACTTGGTTACTAAAATATAATATAGATTGTTTTAGAGGTGCCAAAAATTGATGTACTTAATATAAACCAAATGTCCTTTGTGACAGAAGAAATATTGTATTCACACGGACAAAAACTATCTCACTGTCTCACTACTCAACAGTGACACTTACATCTTATAATGCTGTGACTACAGTTTTGTAGATCTCTTACTTTGGTTTCTCTTCTTATTATGTCTTAGAACTCTTATCTGACCCAACGCGGCGCGCTTAAATACCTTTCATTCAGGAGTTCGGAAAACTCTAGAAGGACTCTTGTTCAAGCGTAATGTCAAGCAGGGTTTATATCTAAAGGCTATATTAGGATGGATTAATATGTAAACGATGTGTGGAAATTATGTCTTTCTCGTTGCATCCGCCAAAACAAATGTAACTATGTATATTTTTAAAAAAACGTGCAATGAAAAGATTAACCAGATCGAGTTGCTTACTGGTCCTTCTCGAAGACTGGGTTGTTTTCCAACCCAGTGGTAGTTTTGACGTGCATAAGCGGTTTCCCGTGGCCTAAATTGAATAAAGTAATTTTGATTTTTGGTGTTGACGTCAGTATCCGAACGAAAACGATTCGACAAAATTCGAGACGAATTATTTTTAAAACCTACTATCGCGCATATTATTTTGTATTTAGTTCTTTTATGTTCTATTGTAATTGACAGGTACCGTGGCGTAGTGGCAGTAAACCTTTCTATTCGGTTTAGTGTTCACGGGTTAGATCGCCGCATATTTTATTTATTTACTGTTGTCTAATGACCGTAATTGACAGTTCCGTTTCTGGGGGTATTTAACCCCCATAACACGTGTATGTATATCAAATGCTTAGTTATCTTAATTCAAGCTATACTTCGTTTGAAATAAAACAGATATGTATAATATGGAGTCACCAAATAATTATTGATTTACAACATTTTTATTATTTACTGTAAGAACTATATTTAATTTTTTAACAATTTTTCATTGATGTAATAAGAAGATGTTTGCATTAAATAGTGTTTTTATTTTGGTTATACTGAACCCTAAATGATAGTGCGTTCGGATACGCATCACGTTGGCCCGAGGCGAGTAATGATGCCTTCTGAACGCAACCAATCATTTGGCACAATACAGTAATCAGCGCCGCGGGTAAGAACCGAAACTATAAATTAGAAATGACGTACGGTCATTTTGATTGTGTATCTGTGTTCATTACATTTTTTATGACGAATTTGAAGAACATGGTGTAGGCGCTTTCGGTGAAGAAAAAAAAAGCGATGTAACCTTGGCGTGATGTTAGGACCTTTTGTAATAATTTGTCCCTAAACAACCTTCAGAGCTAGTAGTAGTCTAGCTAGTTCTTCTAAGTTTAACTGGTCGATTATCTTAAGCCCCATTATACCTTAATATTGTGTGAGATAGTCGTTAAAAGCAAAAAGTAATGTTACCTTGTAGGTAAATGAAATGGCGTTTAAGTTGAAATTTAATTTATAACAGTGCGAACAAACATTAAATTGGTTCTTAATTACACCACAGTCACACATACACCTTATAATGTTGTAATTGCAGTCCGCGTGAAGATTTATTCCTTTTGTCTCTATTCGTATTCGCTTTACAAAAGAACTGCACTCGGACACACTGCGGCACGCTTATATAATTTTCAATAAAGGAGGGTGGAAAAGTCTGGAAGTCATTACTCGAACGATTAAATAAAGTTAGAGATGGGCTATTTATGGTACCCCATTGTATTTCGTTCCCACGGGCGATGAGTCATTATTTGTTTATTTGTTATCGACTTCGCATACAGAGTGCAACAATATCGAGCAAATCTTATCACACATAATACTGGCGTTCAATAAATTAGTAATAATAAAAGACATGCGCGATAATCGAAACTTAGACTCTTCGGCAAGGGCGTAACCCCAGTAAAAATAGGCCTATTACAAATTTGTGTCATTTCACTAAGTTAAACAGGGAAACAATTTAATATAGACTGTGTTCTGTACTTTCACTAGCGTCTAATTTTCCTATACTCGGTCCTTATACCCCGCATCGCATTACACGGCTCGACCGCAGGATTATACCGTAATCGCTTAGAGTACTTTATAAAGTACAATTTTTATTCTAATTGCTTCGTCTGTAAAGGTTGTGGTGTGATGTCGGATAATCCATAACCTTCTTCAGTAAATATGGCGTACAATGAAAAAACAATTTCTCAAATATGTTTGATAATTCCAGCGCTAAGCGTATTCAAATAAATAAAAACAATGTCCGTAGCTTTATAATGTTGGTATAGAGTATCCACAGCTCCAAATATATATATAAAAAGTACTTATCGATCTTTTTGGCCGCTCTAAATATAACCTTAAATTCGGGCCTGCCCATAATACAGTCAAGAATTTACTATAAAATAAAGTTACAATATTATTATGATAGGATTTAATGTTCGTTAATATTAACACCTATAGAAGCATGAGACTATTATAATGTACACAAAGAATTTATTACAGCCATGCACGTCTGCGCACCGATTGTTATTAAGCATCGATGTATCGTTCATAAATATCGATATTGAAGCTCCTAATATCGACAACACATCGTTCTATAGAACGATGTTTTAAATACGATATTTCGTCATGTGCAGCGCTAATTGTTGTACTCGCTTCCTACTCGTTCGCTCAGGTACATGTAATGCTACTCCCAAACCTGCGTGTATCGGCACGAAATTTTGTCTATGGTCAGACTAAATGTAGATGTGGGAAGATATTATCGTTATGCGCTACGAACTATCGGATTGCGTGACGATACACGCAGCACGATAACTGGGCCGGCGGTTTCTACACACATCAAAGGAACTTGGAGACGCTAATTTTGAGTTACTATTGAAATGAAAATGGTGTGCAAACGTTATCCCACGCCTTATCGGAATTAATTTTGAGGTTACTTTTTAGCGGCACAAGTGACCGAAGATTCGTCGCGCAGGTATGGGACTAGCATTTGTCTATCGTTGTTTTAGTGTTTTAGTAGCGATGTTTTATTATGTGTAACACTATCTATTGTATTCTTTGGGGCTTATTTCAGAAGCTGGAGCTACGATTAACCAAGAACGGTTCCGCTTACTAGGCATAATGTTGATACAATTATTGTTTTTGAGTTCTATTTCGCGAAATATATATTAGTTATCTTGTTTTAAATGTACATTTTCATCATATTTAGTTTTTAGTATTTCATTATTTTCTAAAACAACGAAAAACCGTCGATATATCGTTCATGAACAATATTGAGAACATCGATGTGTTCATGTACTAAATTGCATCCCTTTTTTTTTTTTTTTTTTTTACGTGGGGAAAATCCGTAACGGATACCCACCCCGTCGGGCAGCGGGGGGTGGGTTATGTCCGATTCCCACGGACTAAAAACCCCACGGTGCCTCTCACACCTATTGGGCCGGGGAGCAGGAACTGCCAATGGCATTACTTCTGCTCCCCGACAGGTGTCGGCCCCTCATCAGGGGCCCCTTCTGCGGTCTGAGGGGTCAAGGTGGTAGACCCCTCCGGAGAGGGCGGGTGTTAGACCCCCCCGACGAACTGTGGGAGTCGCTCGGCACAAGCGCCTATCCCGATCCCTAGCTATCACCGTGTTCAATGTTGGCACCGCATCGGCGGACGACTTACCTTAGCATTTCTTGCAGAAGGCGCTAGTCGTGTTTCCACCCGCGTCCTGCCCATCTGGCAAGTTTGCACGGAAAGCGACTATATTCTCATTACTTCGCGTTACAGGGAATCTTATATTAGCATTTATTTATTCCAAATTTGTTTCGACATTATATGTATTATACCTATTTATACCAAAATTTGTGTTCTGCACAACTATATTCAGAACGGTCAAAAACTTTTTTTTTATATATATTATAGGGGACAAACGAACAGGTGGGTCACCTGATGGTAAGTGATCACCGCTGTCCATAGACACTAGCAACACCAGGGGAGTCGCAAGTGTGTTGCCGGCCTTTTAAATATGTGAGCCTCCGGCGCTCTCACTGACCGAACGAAACGCAACAGTGCAAGCGCTGTTACTTCACGTCGGTTTTCTGTGAGAGGGTGGTACTACCCCGGCGAGCCGACGCATTCATGCTGAAACCAGTAATAGCTTCAGCGTAGCTCTACCACCTACACACCTACACCTACCTTTGGCGCTGACTGTAGGTCTATATGTTTGTCACACTCATTAAGCTAAACGGTTTGATGGGTTTTATTAACGTATTAAGTGTCGCTGTAATTGTAGAAGTGACATGAAAGTACAAACAACACAAAAAGTACAACAAAAGTCGAATGAACTGAACACTTCGTTCTTTTTATATTTTTACTGTCGAGTTTTTTATTTTGTTTATTAGCAGCCACCTACGTTTTAGATTACATTTTGATCTTTATGAATGGTGACGCTATACATTATCTTTGCGTAGCTCTAAAAGTTTTTGGAGTGCGTGCCGTGATAGCTCTCAGATGGTAGGATTTATTCGTATTTACTTGACACTTACCGTCTTATTTTGGTTACTTTAAACAATGTCTTTATAAATTATAGTCTATATATTATTGTAATGTATACGCTATCTTCTTCTTCTTCTTCTTTATTTTTTGGCTCCGTCACGGTTTGTGAACTAGCCAGCGTCAAGTAACAAGATTTTACCAAGTAAGTGTCTTGTGATAATTATAATGTTCTAACAAGATGGTGGTTTCCTTGTTAGAACTTTCCATGGAGTTTTGGTGGCATCTCAGAATGCATGCTCCGTGGTATTATTTCCCATGCACTTCACTCGTGCATAATAACCGAACTATATTACGTAAAACACCACCAATATTACACAATATAGAGTCTAATAACACAAGATTATGAATAAAATATAAAAACCACTACATGACAGACTAAGATCCCGCCAAAAACTCCTACGCTATCTTATTGTAAAGTTTAACAAAAATCCGTTAAGTACTTTTTGTGCGAAAGCGTAACAAACATACAAACTCTCGTTTACAGTATTGATTATATTTGTATAATATTAACAATTGTTAGAAGTGCATTGTGCTGTAAATAACATCGTATAGCCTACAAAATCCGCTATTTGAGTTTTTAAGAAGTTAAAACATGAATATATATAAGGGGTTATCTTTCAGGAGACTGAGTATTATGAATAAATATACTATAAATGCAAAAGTAAGTTCTTTCCGTCTTTTAATCCATTTTACCATTTACCCTTTAGTCTATATATACTTCATAGACAGAAGAGTTATTAAAATGTAACCTATATAATACTTTAAAAAAAATCCCGCAGTTATGTGAAAAAGTCTCGTCCATTTTAAAAATTAACTGTGTTTCAAAATTAGCCATAAAAAATAAGGGGCACCTGAAACATTAATACTTAGCGGATTTTATTGGCACGATAACTTACACATATCAATTTATTCTTAACTTAATGTGCATTCAGACTACGAATAATTCAGATATTATATAAAAAATTTTAGAACAGATTTAAGCTTTCGGATTTAATCTTTTGAGTCTGTGCTTAGGTTTATAAGACAGTATTCATTGGTAAACTTGGGAATTTCACATTATAGTTTGATATTTTAACGGTTGACTTTTATTAGGTTATTGTTTGTAAATGTATGAAGCTCGAAATTTATTAGAAAAAGCCTTTGTAAATAATTTAAAAATGTTAAATTATAAGAAGTAATTTATCAGCATTGATCGAGGAGTGATTCTGAAATATTTTGAATTTCGAACAATTGATTAGTATGGAACGATAGAAATTCTGATAAGTTTTGAATTTCGAACAATTGATTAGTATGGAACGATGGAAATTCTGAAACGTTTTGAATTTCGAACAATTGATTAGTATGGAACGATGGAAATTCTGAAATGTTTTGAATTTCGAACAATTTATTAGCACTGAATGAAGGGGAATTCTGTATTGTTTTGTATTTGGAAAAAAACTGTCACGATTCATCGACGAGGAAATCCGAAGATTTATTATTATTTTTTTTTTTTTATTAAATATTTGTATTTTTCGAGTCTATCTCGCATGCAGCGGTGATGTTAGGAATGATAAGTACCTCGCTCACCTTCCTGCCGACGCGGTTGTTATGTAGGTTCATGAGGGTTCTAGCATCACGTTCTAGTTCACGGGCGTCGAGGAACCTGCGAGCGAGGCGTGCCCCGAACGCGCCGGATCCACAACCGCCCCACTGGAACTGTTCCACTGTGTTCACCACGCGCTTCCTGGGCGCAAACAATGCTTTAGTTTTACTTGAAGTGGTAAATTATCTTTATGTATAAATAGGCAAAGGCAAAACAGTTAAGAACATAGTTATCTTGTGCTTCTCAGGCGATTTTCCTTTTTTTTTGTTTATTAGGTCTCTATTCCTCACACTTTCAAGTTCCTTACGTCTACAATCTAAAATATTTGTACAGTACTCAATACAGATAATAATATCTATATAATAACATGTAACATGTGAAGAAATAAGTTTTCGTTCTTTATTATGAGCTTATTTGGACCTACCGTACTACAACATGTACATATAAACAAGAAGAAAAGAAAAACCAGAATGTATTGTAAAATGACCTTCATTAGTGCATCCGAAGTTTTAACTATTCATGGCACACCATTTTATTCAAGCTATGTTTCCATCTCAAAACATATTATAACAAATTTCGAGTGAATCAAACTCATATATGTTGTTTGCGGCGTCTTTACAACAGGGTCACGTATGGCGATAATTGCTACCAGAATGTAGTCGGCGTTACTCCACAAACGGAGTATCATTTAACATGTTCTTTTACCTAAAGAAATGATTTTTAATTTGTCAACTCCTTATTTAACATAAAACAATATTATTGTCACATTTATAAATGTTTGTATAAAGACATGTTTTTACCTGTTAGCGGTACATCCACACGCAGGTAGCTCACCGCGAGCGCAAGCCATGCTCAGCGCATGCGTGACCCCCGCTGATGTTATGGCGTAAGTGAATGCCGCCTCCCTTGTCGCTGTGGATTAGGTACGTTATCTATAGCTACTTTTATATAACTAGAATAGCGTAATGTTATTTTTTGTCGTGCTATTATATAACAGGTGAAAAATCACTTCCAGTACATTTTACATATGCTATTGTAACTGCAGGTGAAATAATTTGTCATATAAAAGTGTTGCAGTATTATAGATTTTTCAAGTAAAGCTAAATCTAACCTAATAAGTTTCGAAATCATTCAAGAGAATTTCCCTTTCATCTGGTTGTAGGGTATCATATTTAGATGTTAAGAAATTATGTAAATTGTCAACCGTCGGCCTGCAACGGTCACTCGTGTTAATAAACGAATTTATATGACATAGTGGTTCCTTGAAACAACACCTCATCTCTCAAACATTAGTTTACGACCGGACACAAAAGAACTAACGTACATTAACCTACAAAACGTAACGTATGTGATACGTGTCACTGTAATGTTAATATTATTTATCTTTATCAAGCATAGATTTAGTAGCGCGCGATAAGATTATACGAACTGCATTTAACTTCGAGCGCTTGAATTTATTTCACGCTTGCATAATATTTAACTAGTAGTTTGGACGTATGTAACTAAAGTAGCAAGTGACAGCTTTTGTCACTTGTAATATAACGTGACTAGTGATATGTGAAATATTTCACAGTTACCAAATAAACTATTAATACTCGATATATCACTATTCGTATCGTAATTAACAAATTAATGTCGTGCTGGTCGAGTGGTTTAATCGGTGGAATATCAATCTGTTGTCTGCAGGTTTAAACCTCGGTATGTAGCAACGATTTTTTGCGGAATTCGCGTACATTTATTAATTTAAATGGGTGACACGGCTGTCGGCTGACGGTGAAGGAAAACATAACGGGGAAATTTGAAACTAAAATTTTTCTTGTAGTGCCACCGTTTGTGGGTAAATATAGAACTGTAGACTTCCCCGAGTTTGGAATGGCCAACACGTCGTGGGCTGGTGTGGTGGTTATGCTCATACCTTCTTTCGGGAAGAGGCATATAACTCTACGGTGGATCTGTTACAGGCGGATGTTGATGATGATGTCACAAATCAGTCCTACATATTATTTTCGCGCTGTACATATTTTCTGGTATATTATATTTCAGCAGACAACTAAGTTTTGTATTAAATATTAAGAGAAACTAGTTAAAAATTTACTTTTGTTTTTTTTTTCTTTCAATCTAAACACAATTTATAGTCTGTATATACGATATTTATATCTATGGCTGAATCTATTTCACTTAATTCTCTTTCTGTTATATTTGTAATTGTTAGGACAAAAGAAAAATGTAGGTTAAAATATTTATATAAAAGTGGGTAAGACAGAAGACAGCATAACTCAGTTGCCATTTTATGTCATTGCATAGGCGTACTGTGATAGTACACTAGTATGTAAAATAAATATTAAAAAATCTTTAAAATAATTACACGTAATCTGATACTTCATACTTTAGAGTGGTAGGAACTGTGCCACATTAATTCTGCCGTAAACTATTATAGTAATGTTCGCGTTAACGTGTTCCAGTCGAATGGATTTATTTCAATACGTACTGATACATGACGTGTCGTTTTAATGTAGGTAACAACTTAAATAAATAAACTAAAGCCTACGTTTCTGTCTGGAGTATTTAGCTATAAATACACGTCGTTTTGCAAGACTAGATATTTCCCCCGATGTCGTACGTCGTGTTTTCTATGTAATAATTATTTCCAACTCTTATTATTTGATATCTAGACATACATAGAAAAGAACCCCCTTTTTCATCATCTTAGATCTTAAAATTCTACCTCAGTACTCACCTGCATTGCAAAAGCAAACCGCATGCAAGTTTTCACGGACCTAACCGTAGTAGTTTGTTCTAGCCTTTAGCTGCCTTTTAATATATCCGATCAAAGGTTGACACTATAAAATCACTAAGTATGGATCAATAGTACGATTGTCAGGTCAATAGCATGGTTTCAACAACAACACCGTACATAATATAACTCTATCTATAATTATAAAACATAGTCGCTTTTCGTGTCTGTCTGTGTGTTCCTTTAGTAATTCTAAATTATACCACGGATTCTAATATAATGGATAATATAATGATTATTATTGTTAATACCTATATATATATATAGAGAGAGAGAGAAGAAGTGGATAAATTGTAATGAAGATGTAAAAAATATTTTTTTAGCGCCTATATTGTTAACGCTGGTTAAATCTAATGAGATACATCAAAATAACGTACTATGCAATTGTATATTATAAAATTGTCCATATATCAATAGTATATGTCTATGTCCTAAGTATCACTCACGGTAAACATTTTTATCTTGTGTATATTATTAAAAAAAAAATGTTTATTTGCGACGCTATTTTGGGCAAAGTATTAGATACTAATCCTTATCTAATTAAATATTGTGATTACTTTCCGCACTTAATGTAGGTTAAAACTGCCCTTTACTGCATTAATTTCAGTGAATATCTTAGGAGTTAACAAAGATTTAGAATTATGCGTACAAAAAAATTTGGTTTGGAACCTCTTACTTAGCTCCTATGTCTTTTATGACCTTTAAATATTAAAACATCAAAAAATTTATTAATACCGTTAAGATACTCACGACGCCACATTAGTACACGAAAGAAAACTAAGATAGACGTTAATTCGCACGTCCGCGTGCATTATTCCAAGGGGAAGTGCGAAGTAACGTCAACCCTAATTTTTAATGATGGATTTCCGCGAAGTAACGCCTTCACTAATCAAATATTTAGTACATGTAGCCTGGGTCGGTCGCTTGTATTATATATTCGTATATTATGATTGTAATAATGACCTACTTCATACTATTGACCACCACTAAAGGACTGTTGAGCATTTGGTGGGTACCACATAAAAGTTGTTCATTCCAAAGAGTGAGATAAAACATTTCCTTCAACATTATACTTAGGGAACACACATTACAGTGAATGAATGCATAAGTAATAAGGCGATAAACAAAAACGACGTATAAAACATTGATTAAAGAAAAATTATGTAAGGTTTACCAAACAGCTAATCAATATGTTGAAAGGTTTTATGCAAATGTTCGTTCGTCGATCGAGACACTGTTTAATGAACGAGATAGTTCCCACTAACGTATTCAGAACCGAGTTACATTTCAATCAAACTGCACGTTTATTGTTGAATTCAATTACTGAATCGAGAGTTATAAAGTTTAACTCTTCGTTTTAAACATTTATTGTAATCGAAAACAATTTTAGATATCGTAATGTATTGGAATTGTATATTTGTAGAATTAACTTTTTGTCTTACAAGAACGCGTTTATAGTGCAATATATTTTTAACTGTAAGTGGTGGTTTTATGAGAATTTGTTATTGTTTCTAATCTACTTCCAAGAAACCCGCGTCGTTTTCTTTTGGGTGCATCATCCTAATCTCCTTATAAGTGTCGGAATAATTTGCATCCATTTTTTGGCGCTTTACTATTTACAGTACTTCAAAGTTCAAAGGTCATAGAAGCTATGTAAGAATCTTCATAGAAATACCTTCCGTATATGACACGTAATTTGACTGATAGTACATCACACAACGTAGTAGAAATTATTTCTATCAATCAAATAAATTGCATGGTAGCAATGCACTAATTGCCATCATTTTGCTAAGTATATCAAATATTACCGAATAACACTAAACTATTTACAACAATTTATGGAAAAACTTCCATCGTTTCGTATAAATCAAGTGAAGCCATTTTCTATCGTTGACGTCGTCATCGATGGACCATTCCGCATTAAATGGACCGATCTGCATCAAATGGACCGATCCGCATCAAATGGACCGCTCCGCATCAAGCTCGGAGCACACCGAGGTGCTAAGATCGACAAGACAAAATCTTGCTTATATGTTTCTCTTACAACCTCACATAGTATATTTCGAGGTGGTTTATACTCTTTCAACAGACTCTGCCACTGAAAGATTAACTTAAATCGCTTCTTATCTTATATTTATTTTTGTGTTTATCGTTATTTTTTTTATTTTATATTCTCATCTGACTTTAAATGGCGATGTGGTCACACTAAGCCCTTAGGGAGACTGGCTCTCAAGTGCAGTTGCCGGAATACACCAAAAGGTGCTTGGTTACAGATTTTCAACTTGAGGGTGGTAGCTAGTCAGGCGGACTTAAAAAATGCCCTACCACTGTACTATGGTTTCATCACGATGTTTTCCTTCACCGAAAGCTCAGACTCAATTGCCAGGATTCGAACCTTCGACGCTGTGTCCGAACACACTGCCAACTGAGCCATCATCGTTTCAATCGTACGTATACATTCTCGTTCATCCTTTGATCGTTTGACCAGAAAATGCCATAGGCATTTTGGTGGGTGGGATGTTTTAGAATAACAGTGTTGAATACATGACGCTGTAGCAAAATGCGACTAACATCAGCTGTTATGAGTCACATACCTGTCAAGTGTTGAAGCGCTAACGTCTGCGGTGTCGCCGTGCTTTATAAAACTGTGGCAACCTGATTCTGTGTCAGTGGATCGCAACAGATCCTGGAGCAGTCCAAGGTACGTGTGTGCATTATATTTGCCAAAGCCCAAAATTGGGTACTGAACATAAAATATCTGATTGATGAAGGTGTTACTTTTCGGAAATCGATCATTAAAAATTAGGTTGGACGTTACTTCGTTGCGTTTTATATACACATACTTTTTTATATATTGCAGATAGATATCAATAAATCGACGACAGATTCAACCATCCGCCAACATCGAGTTTAACTGCCGACGAACGACGCCTTTTAATTGCTTTTAGTTGTTTTCACAACCGTCTTTTTTTGCAGTAAGATGTGACAGTGGCCAAACAATTCTAAAACATCTATTGGTATGTTCCGGCAGCTGCATATGAGAGCTAATCCCTCTAAGGTTAGCGTATTTACCATCTTAAATCAAATTGTCATTTAACGTCCATCGAGATAATAGTCAAATGTTAAATGTGTAAAAAAAAAAAAACATTTCCCAAACAAGAAACAAAACAAATCTCAAGAATCTTCTGTAAATATACTTAGAATAAACAAAGAAAACAAACGTTATGTCTCAATCGTCTTCACTAATTTATAACCTCAAACTGATTTATAATAGCGACAATAAGTCATCGACGGCCACCACACGATTCTAAAACCTTCACTCAATTAACACAGCAATAAGATAAATAAACATGAATTGTTTAAATGACCGGACTGACGGACGGACAAACAATCTGCCGTTCGGAGCGATCTCTTTTATAGCGTACGATTTATCGTGTCATGATTTAAATTATACATTATAATTAAATGGCTCACTTGAATGAATAATAAATTTATTTATAATTTAAATCAAAATACTTTATTCAATTTATAGGCTCTGAGAAGTCGTTTGTAGAACGTCAAAATTACCACCGGTTCAGACGGCAACCCAGTGCAACCACCAGAACCTGTAAGAAATTCGATCTGGTATACCTTTTCATCGTACATATTTTTACAAACATACTTACAAAACAAACTTTACTTGCACTGTATTTGTACAAAGTTGTATTTTAATCTGTCAAAGTATTTTTGAGTTCAACCCAAACATACAAACAGACATACATAACAAAATTGCTCTGAATACTAATTATTGGTAATCAATAATCTCTATAATAGAATAATACTATAAAATTTGAAAAAAAAAATGAGAATGTAAATATGTAAGTATAGAATTTATCTCATAAAAATATCTTTTAAAATAAGACTAATAAATTTTACTTTGTCCTTTAATATAGTTTATAATGTAGGATCAGCAATTACTTCAAAGGCCGTGTTTAAATATGTGGAGAATTGCTGATTTGTAATAGGATAAGGGTCTAAGAAGATAACTTACAAATCTTTATATGACAGAA
Source organism: Antheraea assamensis (assembly GCA_035772565.1). Classification (NCBI taxonomy): domain Eukaryota; kingdom Metazoa; phylum Arthropoda; class Insecta; order Lepidoptera; family Saturniidae; genus Antheraea; species Antheraea assamensis. The sequence goes on along the minus strand of JAQQSE010000224.1, from coordinate 147,990 downwards.
ATTACATATATGACATGAAGTCTACATATTTGAAATAACAAAAGTATTTGTTCACTGGAATGTATATAAAAATTAACAATTAGTCACTAGAATAAGTTTTTTTTTCTAATACTGTAGTACTCGCTTAAGTTTTTGGATGTTGCGAATGTGTATACATGTTTCATTATATTGCGTACATCTGTTTCTTTCCGTCTATAGTATAGTCGGTCATTTTTATTTCTCTAATTAAGTACTTATATATACTACTCTACTTTCTGTCCTTTTTACGTCCGTTGCTTTAATATTTCAACGTAAAATTCTACTCCCATCGTACTAAGCTCCACTAACAATGAATTGATACGATATTATAAGAGTACGATATATCGTGTCGTATATTGTAAGAGTGCCATATCGAAGGCTTTAAACCGACACGTACTCAATTAGCTCTGGCGTATAAATCTTTCACGTCAATGTGGGTGTGAGACATCCCTCCGCATTGGCCAAATGACAAACGAATTTATTAAGCATTTATAGTTAACTGTTCGTCTTCCTATTTTATAATATAACTAGCCTATACCTGTGATTCTGTACGTGTTTGAAATTGTTTGTTTTAATGAATAGTTGTTTTGTAGTATGATGGGTATTCTGCAAATATTCTTCTTGTTCAAATAAGTCCCATCATAAATGTATAAGAGACCCACTGCAGGGTTATAGATCTCTTCCCGAAGGAAGGTATGAGTATAATCACCACGCCAACCCACGACGTATTGGCGATTTCAAACTTTTTCAAACACACCAACAGGTGCTTGGCGACAGTTTTTCAACTTGAGGATGGTAGCTAGCCAGACGGACTTAGAAAAAGCTCTACCACCATGCTATGGTTTCATCACGATGTTTTCCTTCACCGAAAGCTCCGACTCAGTTGCTTGGATTCGAACCTACGTCCTTCGACGCTGTGTCCGAATACACTACCAACTGAGCCATCATCGCTTCAAAAACTCCGACAAATCCACAGTTTTATGTTTTCCCATATGGTACTACACGGATATTTGTCACAATGTTTTCCTTCACAGTCAGACGAGAGTGTTATCAATTTAAATTGGTAAATAAATGTACGCGAATTACGAAGAATTCGTTGGTATATCCCGGGGTTATCAGATTGATATTCTACCCGTCAAACTGCTTGATAATCACGATTTACATATTTCACTTCGACTTATATACTACCATGTCTAAACTGTCGCCAAACGATGGCTTCTCAGCATTTCCTATGAACAGACGGAAGATCTACTTGAGATACTCTGTTAGCAACCATAACATAACATAAGATAAAATAACCATAACACGTACACTCATCATAACTATACTTACACACACTTTCTTACACTCTTATGTAGTATTTTTGTTAATTAATTAATAAAACTAATTTTGTTTTTTTTTTTTTTTCTGCAAGTGTAATGTTCATACTAATGTAAATGTAATGCGCCACCATCAGCTAAATTAGCTAGATATTAGGCTTCCATAACACGGGCACTGCCTAGTTTTCCCATTGCACAGGTCCGGCGGATGGAAGAGACAGCCGAAGATGTGTACACGGTTGTCTCCTGACAAGGACGGGGCCCGGCGGCTCTGATTGATGCTGGACCAACCGCTGGAGCGACACGATGAATACTCAAGAGATCTCGTGTCGCCCCAGCAAAAGCGGTGGATGTACACCGTGGGGCTTTAGTGAGTAGGAGTCTCACACTACCCACCTTCTCCCCCGGGAGGTGGCGTGCCCATGACGGATTTCCCCATGTTAAAAAAATAAAAAGAAAAAAAAGGCACTGCCTAGTTTGGGGCCATTGTTAAGGCTAACATTTTGTAAAGTTTTCTAGAAATAAACATATTTGTATTTGTATAAACTTCAAGTATTTAAAACATTTCCTAGAAGAACTGTTGAATAATATAAAAGTTTATGTGCTGCAGCGCCATGTGATGCCGAATTGTGATATGGCTGGCATAAAAACTCGTCTATAAAAAAAATGTGTTAATTTCCATGTTGATGGATTAAAGTGTGTGTTGAACTTTATCAGTCAAGTTTTAATTTATAAAAATGAATTACACATAAATAAAAACTACAGAGTAATGTTGACTGACGGGAAATTAGTAATCCATCGTCGGTGTCCGATGTTATTTCATCTCGCAAACCTCTCATGCCATTGCTAGATATATAATGGTTAATCTTCAATTACGTCAAAATAAAAAGAGTCACCGTGACGTGATGTTAATGAAGGTCAAATCCCCGTTTGTGTTCAAATTCCAACCACTACACTTGTCAGTGGGTGTACATCGGTTGATCCCAGAAAACGACAAGCCTTTTTTTTTTTCTTGAGGAAATCCATCATGGACACGCCACCTCCCGGGGAGAAGGTGGGTAGTGTGAGACTCTTACTCACTAAAACCCCACGGTGTACGTCCACCGCTATTGTTGGGGCGACACGAGATCTTTTAAGTATTCATCGTGTCGCCCCAGCGGTTAGTCTGGCGTCAATCAGCGCCGCCGGACTCCGTCTTTATCAGGAGATGACCGCGTACACATCTTCGGCCATTTCCTCCATCCGCCGGACCTGTGCAATGGGAAGATGGGCCCCCCGGCCCATCCTCCCTGGGCCGGCTACGGTGGTAGAAGGCGAGCGTATCGTCCCTGCTTTCCACCGGCCCTCCGTTGGCGGAGACGACCGCTCTGAAGCCTAATTATGCCACTATAACGTCCGGTATGGTGTAGGTATGTTTACTGCAATTATGTTGAATATACAGTTGTCGCCTTCTAATAATCATAATCATCTTGTAAGAGGTTACTACAACCTCAAATAGGATAGCAGTTTTACCTGGAGTCAGTCAATAACAAATTTTTACACCTGAGGGCTTATTTGCTAATTTCCTCTACCATAGACTGTTTTGCTAACTAATTGCTTTTGAACACAACAGCGCACATCTACTTTATGGCCAAAAAATGTGGCGTAACCATGCACATTTACTCTGTGGTTACTATTCTTAGGCTGACCTTTATTACCCATCACTTGTTGATGAATTCCCACACTCGTATCTAGTACAAATATTACTTATTAAAATGATGTAAGGCTGACAAACTAAAATTTTTATCAGAGAAATGGATACAGTATTTAAAATACAAACCAAGTGGCATAACGTGCCCGAAGTGGTTTCCGTCGCCAACGCCAGAGCAGTTCCATCTGTGCCCGCTGAGTTGAACTCGACATTCTTCGTAAGCCATTCTGTAAAATGGAATACTTTATATTCTCACATTATATACCTGAATACCAGATTGGACCATTTGACGCCGCTCAAAGATGAGCTGTAAGAATAGTCGGAGATCCCAAATTCACAAATACTATCGAGGTCTTTAAATCTTAGGCGAGACTTCCCTTCCTTTATATTACCATTTATACAATGTACTGTATTCTGACGAATACAACTACTCTCTACCATTGTACCGCCTGGCATTGGCAAAGAGTTTACCTTTACAATTTCGAATCCACATTTTGACAAACGCACTGATATCAGCGGTATTTCCTACAACGAATCTATTGGTTTGATATAAACTCCTTAGTGATATTTTCTCAAGGAGTTACAGTACGGGGTTCTTCTTGAGGGGAGTAATAAAGTTTCTAGGTACTTTAAAAAATACAAAAACGTACTTAAAATTTTGTGTGTTGTGCGTTTTGCCAAACATACCCCCTTTGCACTAAAGTTATGATATGTGACGAAATCTTCAACCATTTTGAAAACTTAGAGTCAATTTATATGAAAATCAATGGTTCAGAAGCTAACAAGTAGAATGGGAAATATTATGAGGATCTTTTTGATATGATGCCCTCATCACCGTTTCTAATTAGCATCTTCCAACCACTGCTGCTGACTGGTTACTATTATTCGTAATTCCATACATTCTAGAAGGATTTTACAAACCTCTTCATGGTCGGCAATATAACATAATATAAAATATAATAAGACCGCTATTGCAGTTGTTCATAGGAGACCATATAGTACAAGTGGTCCCTGAGCCTATTTACTTCTTTTTGGCATTAAAAAAAACGAATAAAGTACTTGAGTCCGTCGCCGATGGCGGCAATAGCAGCTGGCGAGGCCTTGCACATGGCTCGCTGCTTGTCTGTCAGTCCCGGAGCCTTCGCACAAACCAGATGTGCTCCCAGCGAAACCCCTCCGGATACACTTCGTCTGGAACAAAAAGGTATTGTTATAAAATCATCTTCTCACTTAACTATTCGACTTTCACCAACCATATCCAAATCAGCTAAAGATTGAATTTAAAGTTAAATAGAATGGATTCAATGTATACCCGTAGAAGGTCCGTCACTGCTACCACCGATTCGCAGAATACCAGGCGAGAAATTCAGGTCAAGTTTCTATTTTTATTTTTTATAGTCAAAGCATTTCATAACAATCTGACCTCATTTACGATGGGATCTCTTTAAACTTAGATTGGCACCCAAGTCAAGATTGCAGATCACTATATGTACTGTGCGACAGATTTTTAACTTAAATATGGTAGCTAGACAGGCGGACATTACATCACTATGTGTCTTTCAATGGAAGGTCAGATCTCAGAAGTTTTAGATCTCAAACATACGTCGAATCATTGCTTCTCATTGTTATTATCTATCAATGTATAAATTTACTTCTACCAGTAAATTAAATTCTTGAGTTTCTAATATCATACCTAATCGATTAAGGATCTATCCTTCATCATTATTTTATCACCTGTACTCATCATTATTCATCACCTGTAGGGTCGACAACGCATGTTTTCCTCTTTCACTCTTCTCTGTTAGATGTCATCTCGATATTCACGCTTTTTATACTCGCATAATTCTTGACACAATCCATTGATAACTTTTACGGTTTTCCTCTACTTCTATATCCATCCACATTTATATTTAAAGCTTTACTGGTTACGTGACTTTCACCTCTCCTCATGGTAAGGACATACTATGCTAACCTATTTCTCCTCAATTTCTCTGTCACTAATGCTAGTTTCAAACTTCCCCTGATATACGCATTCCTAATTTTATCCATTCTGATTACTTCACACAGCTGTCATAGCATTCGCATCTCTGATACATATTGGCTTCTTACATTCGTCTCTTTCGTAGCTCAGCATTTAAACCCATATAGCGTGAGAGGCTGTATAATTGTTTTATATACCTTTCCCTTGTATTCGTGGTGATCAAGTGGCTTGATCGGTGGAATATCAATCCGATGTCCGCAAGTTGGAACCCTGGGTTATACCAACGAATTTTTTGGAATCCATGTACATTTACTAATTTAAATTGGTAACACTATCGGCTGTCGGTGAAGGAAAATATCGTGAGGAAAACTGAATCTGAAAAATACTCTTGTAGTAATCACATTTCTCACAGTTTGAAATCGCCAATACGTCGTGGGCTGGCATGGTAATAATGTCCACCCCTTCTTCCGGGAAGAGGTCTATGACTCTGCACTGGGTCTCTTAGAGGCTGATGATGATGATACCTTTCCCTTTAGTTCAAGAATATTCGTGGGTCATAAGCGATCCTAGATACCTTTCGCAGCTTCATGTACACAACATGTATTGTATTCCTCACGTATCCTGTCTATGCCACCGCTGTTTTCGATTATAGACACACATTGTAGAACTCGATGTCTCCTCTGTTCTTTCATGTTCTTATAACTCAAAATCATTGAAGCACTTTACATGATCCTTTTGTTTACATTTATGTGTGTTGCATAGTCGCAGCCATAGCTAATTGTATAAACAACGGAAATTAGCACTTCACAAATTGCGTACCTTTGTGAATCGAACCTAATGACCGCATATGTCAACAGAATGTAATTTGTTCTACATCGTGATTAGCGTTTTTTGTCAAAGCGGTACGGAAATACGGTCCCCGTTCAGAGTTGAATACTCAATTATCGTTTTCAAATTGCTTCATCGTATGAATGTGAACAATGTGTAATAAAATGTCATTTGAATTGTACGTCTAGACGGTTGATGGGCAAGTTCCGAGGTGCGGGGAGGATGCGCCTTGATTTCGATTATATTAGTAAATATTTGTTTCTATGTTAACTAGGTCACCGATATTCTGATCTTGAAATCTATACATATAATAAAAATGAAGTGTCTGTATGTAATATCAAAATAAAGACTTTTTACTGATCAGATATGAACGTATTCACGATACTGATAACAAAAATACAATTTTTAAAATCTTTGTCTGTCTGTATGTTCCGGGTAATCTCCGAAACGGCTGGACCGGTTTTGACAGAAGTTTCACTGACGGATAGTTAAAATTACAGCGGGTAACATAGGCTAATTTATTTTAGACTAGCTGTCATCCGTGGCTTTGTCTGTAGTGCTATCTCCAAAACGATTTTACCTATTTTCGTGGTACTTTCACTAACAGATAACTAACTTTATAAAAAGTAATTAAAGCTTTTTTATTTTGGAATAGCTTTTACCCGTGGCTTCGTTTGCAGTACTGTCTCCAAAACGTTTGAACCATTTTTCACGAAACTTTCACTAACAGATAGCTGAAGTAATTTACAATTATAAAAAAAAAACTCATGCGGAGCTGCGGACAACAGCTAGTGTTACGTATAGTTTGATAAGTTTTATCGCAGTTGTTTTTAAGAATTTGTCACCATTAAAGGCCGTAGTTGCATAAGCATAGTTAATTGGCCCCAGAAAAATATTCAAACGGTACTTAAGGGTTATTTAGGCACTAATAAGGTATTAAGATCCTGAAAGGTTTCAGATCCCTAATTTTTATTTGTTTTTTAGAAAGAGTAAAATATGTAAAAAACAGGGAAATAAATTATTTCGGTGAACAATATAGCTTTTTTTTCCTAAAAGCTATTAGTAACACGCAAAGTAAATTAAAATTTTAAATCAATCAATACCGTTCATCAAGTCAAAATTCAGTCAATACCTTTAATACGTTTAAATACCTTTCTGAGACTGATTTACTATGCTTATGCACCTATGGCTTTGCAATAATTTGCAAATGCCGAAATGAAAGCTGAATTCTTAATGAGTGCATAAAAACTTGAAGTTCACCTGACAGTTCACTTGGAACCTATGATAGCAAAGAGATAGTGTGTTCAGATACCGCATCGGTCGAGGTAGTTTACTTGCAATGTGCAGGAGCTTTCGATGAAGGGGAACATCGTAATAAAATGGTGGTAGCTGCCATTGCCATCATCTTGTAAACCTATCACCAAACGCTTATAGATGTGGCCCAACAGGTGTACTGAAGATAGAGTCTACTCCCTCTAGGTATATCTTAGGCCATATTGTAATTTAACGTCAGGTGAGACTATCAAAGGCTAAGACATACGAAGAATAGAAAAGAAGTTATGGTCGGTTCCTGTATATAGGAAATCACATATTGAAATTTTTACATAAAATATTTTTATAATCATTCAGATTAAAGTATTGTGAAGTATATTTAATAATTGGCAATGAATCCTCTAAATACGTATTTTGATTTCAAATTTTCATCATGCATTTTCACATATGTTAGAATCTTCTATCTCTGAAGTCTGAATAAGTCCCAGATAAAAACTGAATACATTTAGCTTCTTGGTGTGAGCTATATATTAAAAGATGATTTAGTAGTGTAAGAACATGTTTATAAAGTTGGGAATGGTGATGTAAGGAATTTCACACGCTTAAGTAACTTAATTGAACGCACTTTTATCTTACAGATTCATTCTCTGCTGTGAATTGGAAAATAATATTTAGCGGAACAGTTATAGGACCAACCCTCTGGTAATACGTGTCGGGTATGTCCAGACGCTTATATAATAATGAAAGTGTTAAAGCGTGAGGTTTCAGCGGCTGCGTGGGAGACATGTAAATTGCTTTGCAGCGCTCTGTCGCAGTACACTGATAATTGCCTCGGTTCATTAACGTCATCGTATTAATGAGATGGACGCTGTTATGTGCATGTATCATTTTGTATTTACAAAAGGAAGGTTGGCTTAGTATGTATAGTTTTGGTCTATTCTTTTTTAATTTGAAAGTATGCTGCAGAATGTGCTATGTAACTTTACTTCATTTGTTTAATACTATCATACTGTTTCCTTATGCTTTGTTTATTCTTTTAGAGCTAAACCCAACGTTCCATATTTGTTCCTTTCTTTGACCACGTTAAATGTTTTTTTTTTGGGAAAAACCATAACCAGTACCAAAGCCATTGTTTCATAGAAATATTGTTTTTTTTTTCTTTTTTTTTTATGTTTTTTTTTATGTTTTAGGGGGCAAACGAACAGGTGGGTCACCTGATGGTAAGTGATCACCGCCGTCCATAGACACTAGCAACACCAGGGGAGTCGCAAGTGCGTTGCCGGCCTTTTAAATATGTGGGCCTCCGGCGCTCTCACTGACCGAACGAAACGCATCAGTGCAAGCACTGTTACTTCACGTCGGTTTCTGTGAGAGGGTGGTACTACCCCGGGCGAGCCGACCCATTCATGCTGAAACCAGTAATAGCTTCAGCGTAGCTCTACCACCTACAATATGATATATCCAATATGATGGAACTAGTACAGTTGAATTCTGGGAAGGTTGTTTCTGTAACCTAGGCAGGGTTCAGTTGTGAAAATATTAACTATGTATCTTCACGGTCCACTAGATTTAATGTAGCTCTGTTGTCGTTTGAAGAAGATACTATCATTGGAAACACTCTAATTTAGCCCTATAGATTAGTAAACTATATAAGTCTGTTTTGGATTGCACAAAGTTAAAATTTTTATAACGCCCATGCATCATGCAGTGGTAGCGTATTCAACGTCGAATATTGTAGTTACTCTTTGGTGAAAGAAAAAAAGAAAACATTGCAATGAAGCTGTATCATCGTAGTAGAGTCTAAGGCCTCCCTGGTTACTCCTGAAAATGTGCTGGCAAGCGCACATACGTGTATTCCGGCAACTGCACTTGAGAGCCGGTCCCTCTCTAGTTTATGCATATTACCATCTTAGACCGCAATGTTATCTAACATCAGATGAGATTGTGGTCAAATTCATAAAACCCATAAAAAAGCCTCTAAATATCTCATATGATGAAGTGTCAAAACGGTTGTTCATAACTCGCCAAGAATTTTCCATAACGATTTCTTTGACACACACAGATAATTTGCGTCCACGCGTGTTATTACAAAACTCCGTAATGATTGGTCAAGATCTTAATTACAATTCATTAGTTTGCTTTCACCGATATATACGGCGTCGCAACGAGATAGGGACACGTGGGACGGCTCTAAGCGGAGCCTTTACACTGACGCTTTAAAAACGTACGTTTAAAACAATGCTTTATTTTTATAATGGTATTTGGAAGATAATTATGAGATTATAAATGCGAACGTGAGTTTGTTTGCAATGCTTTTACACCTTAACTACTTATTGTTAGTGGTACAAAAAAAACATAGGCTAGACTTTTCCAGAAAAAAAGTAATATTTCCGAGGGATAGGTTAAATCTGCATCAGGGTAAGGCCGTCAATATTCCACCTATTAAACCAAAAATAACATAGTAACTTTTTATGTTACGACAACATCAACTTAACACAATGGTAACCCTAAAGTTTTTGTTATACTTGCTCCATATAAAAATGTATGAAATTCGTAATACAAGAAGGAATAACACAGAGGTAAAAAATATGGTAAATTCTCTAAAGAACATAAAATATGTAATATTTAATATCTTCGCAACATAATTAGTTATAATTGAAGTTAAAATGTTGTTTTAACGTTAGATTTATCAAACGTAAGAAAATAAAAAGAAATCCTAATTATAGCATTTTATGTCAATCAACGGAGCTGTATTTTTGCTTAAAGTTGGCAAACTTAAGTAGCATTTCAGTTTATATTTTTATTTAATAAACTTGGCAAGTACAGTGTATGATTAGGAAAAGCTAGTGAATTAATCACTTCGCAGATTCCAATAATCAGAAGAGTCGTAATGATTGAGTTTCTCTTGAAATGGATATTGACATTTTGATATTATTTGCTCAAAATAAAAATGATAACTTTTTGCGGTCCTTACCCATTATCGATTGCGAAGCTACGTATAAAAGCTATTCGTATCTACAATCGTTCAACCACAATAGTTTGTGATGTGGCGACTAATTGGATTTTATATATCTATATAGAGCTTAAAACCATAGGTTTAAACGCATTCAAATAGTTGGAAGTGCCATCTTTCGACTTCATATTTAAAGCTATTTACTAGAACAAATACAATATTAACGTTTGTTCGTTGTACTGACCTTCTAAATTTGGGGATAGATAATCTTTTATTAATCTGTCATCACAGATTGGTTTCATGAGTTGTCTCGATATAGCTGTACGTTACGAAATCTCATAAGACGATGACACGACGAATACAGCCATTTATCTCAGTATAAGTTGACTAAGTTAAATTTGAATTTATTTATTACCTACAATTTGTTTATTGATTAGTCGATACCTGTGATTTGTTTCCGTAACCCTACAATCTTTTAATTTTATCATTACTACGTAAAGTGTAATCACTATGTGTAGTATAGATAATACTATAAAAAGTCGTCTATAAGACCCGTAGAAGTGTCAACAAAATCATTTTACCCATTTTGTAATTTAATCTGGATAGTTTACAAAAAGCCATGGTGGTCGAGCGGTTTAACAACTGGAATGTTTAAAAGATTTCCGTAGATTCAAATCCTGGCATATACTAACGAATTTTTAGGAATTCACGTACATTTACTAATTGAAATTGGTAACACAATCGGCTAAACGGCGAACGAAAACATCGTGAGGAAACCTGAGAAATGCTCTTGTATTATCACTGTATGTGAGAATATATAGAACTATGAATTTTGAGCATTTTGAAATCGCCAATACATCTTGGGCTGGCGTGATGATTACTCCCATACTTTCTCTCCTGTAGAATGATGATAAAACAACAGACACTTCAGTTGCATATTGAATTGGGTGTTTAATTCGAATTTCGAAGCGAACTTATTTTATTTAAAAAAAAAAACGCGCGTTTTTATAAACGCGTAGGGAATCTGGCAGCGCGATCGTCGCGTCAATATGAAATGTTATTTTGACAATATAAAGTGCCTGTTTATATGTGTTTATATTATGCACATATATCATAATTAACAATCAACGGCCCGCGGCGATGCAGGTCGTAATTATAGATTCAATTGAAAACTTTCTAAAAAAAAAAAATAGTTTTTTGATAGTAAATTATACATTTTCGTATTTATATTATTACGGTACGTACGAGGTGGTTATTAAAGTTTTGAATAACATTAGTCGATTTTTGATTTTCCTGTGGGCATTTATTGCACTGCGTTAATATACGAGTATATTTATGAGATGGGTGATTTTTTATACGGGAGCGACTTTTCGCTTCAAAATGTAAGTGTTTCGGTTCTGGGATAAACGGGTAAAGTTTATTATTATGCAGAAAATATTCTACCACGTCTATTCTAATAATTATTTCTCCGATAGAATATTACATTCTTCTCAATAATTATAAAGCATAGTTTATTGTTATTAAGTTTTGTCGTAATGAATATTGTAGTCAATTTTTGCAAAAAACCTTAAATGAGGTTATTTCATCATATAAATAACGGGGTTAGGGGCAAATGGGTAGAACATTGGTCAGGTATTTACCGTTAGTTTATTTATTATTCTTTTTTTGCAAAAATATAAAAAATTAAATAAATAAGTCAGTATGTTTACATTTCAGATATTTCAGTCTCTTCTATATTTCGAATTTTCCGCCTATATTATTTATCAAGAAGGTATCTAATGTAATTAGCGTTTTCCTTTTACGCTCAGTAAGAAGTTGTTGGTAAAAGGATTAGGTATCCATAACACCCTGTCTTGCCTTTGAACTCCTGTCAAAATTTGAGTCGTTTTCAATAATTCGGTCCATCATTCCTGTTATAATGGTAAAACTGGTTTTTAGAAACGCTGTTGTAAGTTCTTCTTGCTTTTCTTCTTATCGGGAATCGTACAATTTAATTAAAAGAGCGTTAAACCAAAACAGCGTTAAGCGGGGTCTTACTGTACGCGTATCCAATGTTTATGTAAAATTCGTCCTTGCAAAATTGTAGGCAAATTTTTGAAACAGCGCTGTGGAAATTCAACCCGGCGTATATTATCGTTATGGCTGCTATTTGCTGTGATAAATCAACGAACGTTTTGTTTATTGTCCATGATAACTAAATAAATCGCCCTCCGCGCGGTTCTGAGCAAATAAATCACTGATTAATTGGACGCGGATCGGGCGCCGCGCTGGTTTTCGACATGAGTTTTGTTTGAGTATGACTTATTTAATGGGAAATTTAATTTGCTGGTGAATTTATAAGTTAACTAGCTTCTGCTCGCGGCTTCGCTCACGTTAATGTACATTTGATATTTGACACAAAATATACAGATTAATTTTTAATGTTACGACAACATGAATATATTACAAAAGTAACTTAATTTTTTTTTTTGTAAACATTGCTCCATAAAAATTGTAGGAAATTAGTAACGCAAAAATGAATAATACAAAAGCAAATAATTAGGGTTACATTCTGTGAGAAACATAAAACCTATGATATTTAATGTTTTCACAAAATAATTACTTATAATTGGAGTTCATTATCTTATATTGCATGTGATTTTAAAGTTAGATTTATAAAAGTAGAAAAAATAAAAGACTAAATCTTAATTATAACATTTTATGTCAATAACTGACGCTATATTTTTGCCTATAGTTAGTCCAAAGTAACATTTCAGTTTATATTTTTTTCCAATAATCAGAAGAGTTGTAATGTTTGAGTTTCTATGGAAATTAATGTTGACATTTCGATATTATTTGCTCCAAGCAAAAATTATAATTTTGGCAGCCTTACTCATTTATAATCTGTGTAAGGATGAGATATGCTGAATGGTTTCACTCGCGTGTAATTTTTATAATGTCGTATGACTTTCAACTCAGTTAGGCGCAGTTAGTTGACTATTTCATTAGGCTACCTCCCTCATATATACATTCATAGTTTGACCCTTTGCGTTAGTAGCTACTCGGTTTTTGTCAAGTAGCCTACCCGTCCTCAACCCCCGACACCCCCCGCCGCGACCCGCAACCCGCGTTCTGAATTACTGTGTACTCTATTAGCGTACTCTTTAACTTACAATCTGTATGGTAATTGCTTCAATGTTAAGGCTTTAGGGTGATGTTATATCCTTTCTCAATACAGCCTTTATATACATTTATATATATACAAATGTTATAAAAGATAATGTTCATTTATTTCTTTGGTTTCAACAAGAGAAAACAAATTAAATATACACAAACACACAGACTATCTTGAAAGTTTTATTTTTCTTTTATCTTTGACAACCAATCTTTGACCTTCGTGCTGCCATTGTCCAGTAGGTAATAATATTACAAGTGTCTTGTAATAATTTATTAAAATAATAAATAAAAATAGTGTTGTCTGTACGCACATTTCTATAATGTACTCGAAAGAGTGATTTTGAATCTAAAAGAGTAGTCCGGTGAAACTGTACAGGCCCTAGGTCAGTTCGAAAAAAAAGAAGAATCTAAAAGTTACACTAAATAGTTCGTGGACGATTGAAAATGTCCTTAAAATGTCCGTTAAAGTATATATAAACAAACAATTACACCGAATCGATAAAACAAAGTATACGACCATACAAAACAATCATTTGTTTAAGTAAACATGTTCTAAGTTTGAATCTGAGATAATTTTTAATAACCTATTAAACGTAAAAAGCATCGGAACGGTATTTAAATTGTGATATAGGAATTATTCCGGGACACACGGACAGAGGAAACGTTGAACAAAGTTATAAAAAAAATAATTGTTTACTTGTAAACCTTGGTGTTATTGTGTACAGTACATTTTTGACTGACGTTCACTGAATTCTAATGGCATAGAAATGTTAAATATACTTAAGACACAGAGGTTCAGTAATAAGTCACTTCCTCCTCGTATAGTAACGGCGACATGAGTGAAATACACTATTACACCAGTGTCATGTAGCTAGAAAATGAAACGAAGGTCGGTAGGAAACCTTGATGTTTCCTGCTGAAACTAACCATTGTATTTTTTTTTTTTTTTTTCGAACTGACTATACTGTCGACCTGGCAAGGCCTCCACAGTTTCATCGGACTACTAACCACTGTATCCCAACCACCAAAAAATAGTACATTACTATTAGAACTAACAATACAATATAATGCAACTAACTTTTACCTTCGGCTTTGCTCGGGTAAATATTCGTTTGACCTTTTTTTTATTTTTATGTTATAGGGGGCAAACGAACAAGTGGGTCACCTGATGGTAAGTGATCACCGCCGTCCATAGACACTAGCAACACCAGGGGAGTCGCAAGTACGTTGCCGGCCTTTTAAATATGTGGAGGCGCTCTCACTGACCGAACGAAACGCATCAGTGCAAGCACTGTTACTTCACGTCGGTTTTCTGTGAGAGGGTGGTACTACCCCGGGCGAGCCGACCCATTCATGCTGAAACCAGTAATAGCTTCAGCGTAGCTCTACCACCTATCCATCTGAAACGGTATTTTTCTATACGAAAGGGTATCTTGTGTGTTTTTTTGTATCCCTGAATAGTTATTAGTTAATAGAATAGAATAGTTAAAATTTGAAAGTGAAACAAACAAACTGATGACATTCATAATTATAATATTAATTAGGATACCAAGGATAAATGCAGTATTAATACATCAATTCAAAGTTTCATTTTATTAATTTGAATACTGTCGTGTGAAAACTGTTGTGGTCTCTTAATCGCCGTATGTTATTATAAATATTGCTTTAATAAAACAACGAGTGTCATAGAGCGATCTTCTAAGAATTAGAGTACGTTATACCATCACTCACCGAAGTGAAAAAAGGATAAAAAGCATCAGGACACGCTCTCCCGTCGTAACGGTCGTATGTCACGCTAATAGATTGCTTCAATAAAACAAACGGTGTTCCGATAATCTGTATCGCGGGTGGTTTACGAGTGTAATGCTCTTTGTCGGTGAATTCATTCATTACGTAAGATTCTGAGAGAATGACAATTAGTTTGAGGTTGTTTTTTGTTCTCTTGAAATGTCAACTCAACATATATTTGTATATACGTACGTACACAAATGTGTCAAATTGAAATTGGGTAGACATTTTTTTTCTATAGTATGGCGTATCTATTTTAAAAATTTGATATTTTCATGGTGTTGTAGGTCTATTGTATACATGTGGGTTAAAAATATAATTGATAACATTTTTTTTTTTTCTTTAAGCTTATGAAGCTATTTAGCTGTTATTTTTTTGTTTAGAAGCCCCTAAATTATATTAAAATTTTAAATCAACCGGTTCAGTCAAGCGTAAGAAAACTTTTTCTTCCTGTTTTTACATATTCTGCTTTATCTCGAAAACCGTTTAAATTAGAGATTTAAAACTTCTAGAATATTAATACCTTACTGGTCCGTACATATCCCCTAAATATCATTTATATGTATTTCCGAGGCCGATTCACTATGCTTATATTAGAAAATTCGCTGAGTTTAAAAGAAATACACTCAACGTATGGTCTGAATACTTCAATGAAAGATCATTATCATAAGGTATTTGGTATAAGAAGATCCAACCAGCTCTGGGATCGGTCCCATGGTTCCAAGATTCCAATACGAGAAGGAACATAATAGTCTTAGCTTTGAGAATTCGTTCCGGACGTATACCATTGAATAAGGTTTAACTTTTTAATGAAAAGAAGCGAAAGTAGTAAATGCACAATTTGTCACCAAGAAGTAAATATGTATCATATTTGAATGAAATGTGTCCGGAACGATTCTCAAAGAAGACAGATGTTTAAGAAAAACTATAATATAGTAGTAGTCTTTTGTAATGAAATATCGTCACGCCCAGCATCGGAAGAAGCCAAATTAATTTATAATTTGGTAGACGTCGGTTCGAAAAATAAAAGGCCAGTGTTCATAATTCGATCATAATAAAGGGTACAAACTTTTACTTTGGATGTTAATTGTGACACTGTACAAATATTTGTAGATCGTGAATTACGAAGAAAAAAGAAATAAAAGGAAAAATAAAAATATTTTATAATTTCTCTCCTTGATAACACTAAAGCTCACGAAAAACTGCTAAAGAGAAAAAGAATATAGTAAATCGGTTGTAAAAAAAAAAGAAGAAAGGTTTACTTAGCTGTCCTATCTTTGCCTATCTACAGATAAATGAATACTCTGACATCTATTTCGTCACTATTCTTTTGAGTAATAAATATTGCACGCAAAAAGAATTCGCAATAACTTTTTCACTATTTTCTTATACTTACTACTTTCTTATACTTCTTAGTTGGCGGTAGAGCTACGCTGAAACTATTACTGGTTTCAGCATGAATGGGTCGGCTCGCCCGGGGTAGTACCACCCTCTCACAGAAAACCGACGTGAAGTAATAGTGCTTGCACTGTTGCGTTGAGTTCGGTCAGTGAGAGCGCCGGAGGCCCACATATATTAAAAGGCCGGCAACGCACTTGCGACTCCCCTGGTGTTGCTAGTGTCTATGGACGGCGGTGATCACTTACCATCAGGTGACCCACCTGTTCCTTTGCCCCCTATAATATAAAAAAAATACTTTATAGGTTAACGTATGCCCAGAATCTCATCTGACGTTAAATTATGATATGGTATAACATGGTAGTCACGCTAAACCTAGAGTGAGACTGGTTCTCTATGCGGCTGCCGGAACACACCAACAGGTGCTTGGCGACAGATTTTCAACTTGAGAGTGGTAGCTAGAGCCAGGTGGACTTAGAAAAAGCCCTACCACCATACTATGGTTTCATCAGAATATTTTCTTCCACCGGAAGATCCGACTCAGTTGCTAGAATTCGAACCTACATTATTCGACGTGTTCGAACACGCTATCAACTAAGCCATCATCGCTTCAAATCGCTTTAAATGCTTAATTAAATTTATATAATGTATTAACAGTTAATGTTATCAAAGATGCGAGCGACACTGCAAAATATATATACAAGCAGTGCCGCATACATAAACTGCTAGACTAGTTTTATATAATTCAACGAATCGTTCCGATCGATGTCAAAAAGTCATAAAAAAAAACGGTTGCGCTCATTAAAGAATATATTTTTCTGGCAGTATTTTTATTGTATACATTCCTGTATAAATGATATGAAACATAGGTTCCGCGGAATTCATATACGGAAAACAAAGAATCAGAGGCGAATGAATTCATGGAAGTATTCGGAATATCCGAGCGTTCGTTCGGAGGCGGTGTGAGCAGACAAAGGACAGACCAGGTGGCCAGACGCGGCACGCTGGAGACATCTAAATGAAATAAATATGAAATGTTACACAAGACGGATAAAAATTAATATGTTGCAGGTATACTTATCTCTCATGCTTTATGATAAATTTACCGACTCTATACCGAACGGACAGCGTAGAAGGAGCGTAATATTTTTTATCTATGAATCTATTACTAATTTTTGGCACGATTTGTAGACTAAACGGTTTATTGGATTTTAATAAATGAGGTGTTATTAGTTATTTTTACTGAGGTTATAAAATATTTAAATATCACCTGTGTGGATCAAGAAAAGGGAAGCATAACAATTATTTTGTTTAGAACAATTTACAAGTTTACTACACTAATACAATTGATGCAATGATGGCTCAGTGGGTAGTGTGTTCGGACACATCGTCGAAGGCGTAAGTTGGAATCCTAGCAACTGAGTCGGAACGCACGGTGAAGAAAGACAATGTTATGAAACCGTAGCATGGTGGTAGGGCTTTTTCTAAGTCCACCTGGCTAGCTATCATCCTCAAGTTGAAAATCTGTCACTAAGAACCTGTTGGTGTACTCCGGTAGCTGCACTTGTGAGCCAGTTTCCCTCTAGGTTTAGCGTGACTACCATCTTAGACCATATTATGACAAATGATAATTTAACATCAGATGACATTGTGGTCAAACGCTGACCTGTAAAATATAAAAAATACCCTGAAGTAACATACGCACTGCTAGTTCTTTTTAATTAATATCTGATTAATAATTATATTAAATGGTCAACATTCATTTAATGCAATTAAATACTAACCTTTTAACTTTAATTACGCTGACTATTACCATTGGATTGCTTAGAAATTCCTAAATGTTTGTAATATATCAAGAAATACTTATTCTCCGGCATTTATACATTATTTATTTCAGTGTATTTTATTTTTAATTGCATATATGTGCATGTACATTTTAAATTGATTTAATTTAATCGATATATGTATATTAGTTTTTTTTTATGTTATAGGGGGCAAACGAACAGGTGGGTCACCTGATGGTAAATGATCACCGCCGTTCATAGACACTAGCAACACCGGAGGAGTTGCAAGTGCGTTGCCGGCCTTTCAAATATGTGGGCCTCCGGCGCTCTCACTGACCAAACGAAACGCAACAGTGCAAGCACTGTTACTTCACGTCGGCTTTCTGTGTGTCGGGTGGTACTACCCCGGGCGAGCCGACCCATTCATGCTGAAACCAGTAATAGCTTCAGCGTAGCTCTACCACCTACGAATGTATGTGGAAGCGCGTCACTTCAGAACGGATCCGGCATCTTATTTGTGTAATTCTTTTTTTTTTGTTGTATTTGTCATTTTCAGTACAAAGTTTGTATAGAAGAAAATGTTTTAAGAATCGTATGAAAACGGGGAAAAAAAAATTAAACAATCTTCAAATAAAAAGTGAGTGAGCGAGTGAAACAGAAGTAAGTAGATCTAAACAAATATTTTCAGAATTGACAGGCTGACATTCAATTGTTCGTTTGTCATTTTATTTCAACACATAGTCGTACTATGAAGAAAGGGTATAGTTTCATTTTCTTCGTTATACTCTTGGAAAGCTGGGGCAAGTAGTTAAGCAAGTAGCTAGTATTTTATATAATTCCTTTTTATTCTGTAAACCAAAAAAGAAAAAACCAAACACGAATCGAACTATGTTAGTTACTTGAACTAAATTTTTTTTTATTTATTATCATTTGAAACACAACGAAAAACGTTACCGAATATTGTATAAAAAATATAATATATGTATACATTCATTTAGATATTTTGCAAAAAATCGACAATTACAATATTGTCAGCAACATATCAGAAAGCGTGATATAATGATGTTCTAGAGCTTTATTCGAAATAAACCGAAGTCATTAAAATGTCCCCGTATTGATTTATGTCTATAATTGAAAGCGTGGAATTAATTCCTTTATAGATATGTGTATTAGGGAAGAGTACACGAGAAAAGGGGTCAAGGAAGAGGGCTGAAAGAAAAGAGGTTTTTTTTATAAATTATTTTCTTGGCAACCAATCTTCTAGTAGATTGTTGCTGCGATTGTCGAGTTGGTAATGACATCACATGTTTCTCGCGATCATTTCAATGGACTACTATGATGGTGGCCATCTTGTTAGAACTTTCCAGAGAGTTTTTGTGGCAAGTCTGAATCCATGCTCCGTGTCATTATTTCCCATCCACTTCACTTGTATACCATAACCGAACTATATTACGTAAAACGCCGCCAATATTACAGTAAATATAGAGCCAAATAATACAAGATTATGATTAAAATATAAAATCCACTACTTGACATTTCAAGATCCCGCCAAAAAAACTCCAGCAGAAAAGAGTAACAGCGTTACCTTAACAAATTATAACCATAAACAAAGAAGAAAGCTAAATACGAGGTATTTTATAATCATTCCTAGTGACCATCCAGTGGTTGAAATTTGACCATAATTCTGTAAGCTGAATTATTATTGCTTATGTGTTTTTTTTTGCGAAAGATTGTACAAATATTTTAGAATAGCTTTGGCTCGCGGATTCGCTCGCGGTAGTTTTGATTCGTCTCTCTGGCGTTGCTTTTGTTTTGTGGATAATATATGATGTGTCTTTTTCTGCAGTTTTTACCGACCGAGGGTCTGGAGCTCTGTAGTTCAGGTCATTGTATATTTCAGACTCCAGACCTCACATTAATCGTGACTTCATATGTACTGTTGTATAAAAATTGTGTTTCTGTTTGTACATAGAACTAAGAGGTTAAATGAGAGGTCAAATAAAAAAAAAAAATATATTTTATTAAAATTTAGAATTTCGTTATAATCGATTGAGTCATTCAGACTTGAAAGTGTAACTGACATACAAACTTACATTCATCGTTACAATATTAGTAAACAAGTAAAGATTGCAGACGTCAGGATCGTATGGTGTCACGAATTGAGATTTGTAAATAAAGGGCGTTCGACTCGACTCGATGGTATGCAAAAAGAATTAATGTGTCTATTTTTATTGAACACCTTTTATACAAAACGAAAATCGGTCCACAAACAAAGTAGAAAATGGTACTGAATTCTTTTGTCTTCGTATAAATTTACTGTGCTATATTTCCTATTACTTACTGTAAGCTAAAGCTAAGCTGTAGCTGTAAAGCTAATTTCTCTGCTTTGATTAGATTACGACTATATTATAAAAATGTACTAAATACCGCGTGTTGAAATGGAAACCATTAAATTACATCCACGGTATCAGACCGTGAATAAAGTATTTAGACTATGGCGGGGAAACACACAGACCGTGTCCCATTGTTGGACATCCTGTCATTGGGCTCAATGCTTAGTAACTATATAGTATTCGGTCAGGTTACATTTTTGTTGAATAGAAAGACGCGTGTAATGCACATAGTATTGCATATTGTTTTGACACCCGTTTTCGTTCGATTTGGTACGACGATGGCTCAGAGGTTGCGTGTTTGGATCTCATGTCTATCGACATAGGTTTGAATCCTGTAATGAGCTAGAGGTAACGGTGAAGGAAAATAATGTGACGAGACCATAGTATGGTGGTAGGGCAAATTGAAAATCGATCTTCAAGCAACTGTAGATGTTGTTAAAAATCTTCTTGTATTTTTTATATTTACAAGTTTTTTGTTTTTTTTTTTTTTTTAATCTATATTTAAAAAGGACATTTTGTGTGTCATCGATTCGGAAAAAGGCGATGAAGGTAAGCGCATACAAATTTGCAAATATATTATTTTAATTTATAATTTAGTGTACGTCTACACATATGCTCTGCAAATAGTTCTTTAGAGCCAATCGGAAACTTGTTACCGTCTTAGACCACTTTGTAGTTTATATTAGGTGTATTTGTGGTCAATATTTATGAAATATTATAAAACACTACTTGTTTGTTTTCTCTATAGTTTTATTTTTCATGAGGTCAAACGCAAAATCTAGACTAGAAATTAATGAAATGAGAACGAATTAATAATAACACGGGCGGGGCGGGTGACGCGACATGGGCCGAAAACCGATCAATACGGAGAAGAACCGAAGTGTAAATGCTTATGTCGCGTGCCACGTGTTCGGCAACCTACAAAACAATCGCACTTTACACGGTCTTTGTTTATCCATATCTGATTATTTTGACCGTGTTTCAGAAATTAAATGCGAGTGAAACCGTAGTCTTTAATTAGTAAATATGAAAATTAAGCATTTCTTATTCTATAGCATAATTCAGTACTATAACGAAGCCATTGTCGCAAAATGGTTTAGAATTATTTTACACATATAATAAATAAGTGATACTCAGTTGCCAAGGTTTGTCGTTTTTATAATCAAAGTACTTACAACTGTCCTTATCTACGGCCACAAGAGCGACAAGGTAACTCAGCTACTGGACTTGTTAGTGCCATAGTACGGTAAATATATTAATAGTGATCAAAAATAATCTTATTAATTAATAAATTGTGTTAAAAATTAATAAAGAGAGGGGAAATTGTTTATCCGTGAAGTCGGTTTACGGACGATAATTTATATGTGGCTAGTGGCCCGCTCCGGCTTCGCACTGGTATAAAATATATAGCCTATGTCATCCACTGAAAAAATGATTAAAATCGATCCAGTAGTTTTGATTTATTCATTACTGCCCGCGGCCCACACGCGTTAAATTTGGACTAACCTCAAAAATAACAGTATTTCTCTACTATTTAGTTTATGTTATTATAAATATAAGCCTTCCTCTTCAATCACTCTATCTATTAAAAAAAACTGCATCAAAATCCGTTGCTTAGTTTTAAAGATTTAAGCATACATAGGGATATAGGGACAGAGAAAGCGACTTTGTTTTGTACTATGTAGTGATAACGTCATAAGAAAGCACTGATGACAAATTGGACCACAATGGAAACCAGATTAACTTTGCACTTCACTTTATAAACAGTTGACAGAACAGTTCACGTGTAGATTGTGTTCTGACGCTGGCTCTCTTCTACTCGGACTCGGTTGCTTGAAGACTGTAAGCTTATTTGACTATGGCTAATGTAACAGATATTCCGTCCCTAAGCGAAGCGCTATAACACTAATGCAGCAGGCGTATAAAGCTCATATAAATCCCATTTACATGTAAATTTTAATTACTTAAGGACAATTTTGAATAATGTTACAGGATTTATATTAATGGTATTCTAAAATATCGTGTAATTTCTAAGAGGTTGCCTGATTTAGTCAATTTTTCTAAGCGGTTGTCTGATTTAGTCAATGTTTCTAAGCGGTTTTCTGACTTAGTCAATATTTGCAAAGTAACTCTTACGTGTAATAAAAGGCATCTGTATGTATTTTTAGTGCTTATAACTACTTCTACTACAACCACGTACTTAATCGATTTAAATATGTATATATATTTTTTAATCATATGTGTATTATTTCACCAGGTGTTACTATATTTTATGTTACATTAGATAATATACGGAACGACACAAAATGATTATCAGCATATTCTATTGTAATCATTTTCTAAAGCATTAAATATGTATATTCCTTGTACTTTATAGCTTTCCAGTGTTTAAGGACTATCGCACCTGATATTAAATGGTAAACGCGTGAAGTCTAGAGGTCTGGTTCTCAAGTTCAATTATGAACGGAAGTCAGTGGAGATTGATGTAGTAGTCCGGTAAAACTGTAGAGGCCCTGCCAGGTTAACAGTGTGGTCAGTTCGAAAAAAAAAAAAGATTTATGTACATTAGTTACCCTTACATGCAAAAACGAATGAACAGATTTTTATGAAACTTAAGAGTAATCAATGTGAATTTGTTTGGCTTGATACACTTTCATGTCTTAAACTACACAGCGGGTTATTTTGAAATTTTGGCATGCACATTCTCAGGGGTACAGAGCGGCGTTTTTCATTCAGAAAAAATGTACTGCCTCCGACTGATATAAAAATATCTTTTACTAATTCAACGTAACCGTACGATTAACGTATTTTTTATTTCCGATCTTTATTATAAACCGGTATGCGAACAATATCGAAGCGCATAAAATCAATTCATTCATCAAAAGATTAGATAACACTAACGACTACTTAACGTCGGATTAACTCTAACCATAATAAATATCTTCGAACGACCACATTCCCTCCTAATCTCGTACTTAGGACATTACTAAGAACTTGGTTGCAATGTAATATGATAATGAATGTCTCTATATCTATTTTTAATCTGATGGTGAAGTAATGAAAGTTTTTTTTTTTTTTTTAATGTAGCGTTAACATTAACGCCTCTTTCGAGCTGTACCTTACTGAGGTTATCGTTTCGTGTGTTGTATTTATTAAATCAATGGCATAATTACTGGGTTACACTTTAGTGTAAACTAGCGACTCGCCCCGGCTTTCGATGGGTGTTATAAGTGTGTATTTGTTATTAAACTACTTGACCGTTATTAGAAGCTTTCTATTGAGAGTAGCGTATCCGTTTCCGTTCACTTCTCTTTCTACCTTATATAGCTATCCCTTTCGCACCTCCTACTGTTCACCAGGGGGCGGGGCCAGAGCCGTGGACTTGGCCGCGGCAGATTTGTTCGTCATTGGCGTGATGTTTTCCGTTCGAACAACTTGTGCTCTCAAAAATGCCTCGCAGGTATTTTTATTTAAAGTGTTTAAGACAATCGTGAAAAGTGTCGTGTTATAACTTGAAACACGTAAGTTGCACAAGTATAATTAATGTTAAACAGCAATGAAGTACTTTGCATTGCCTCTTTAATTAAAATTACGTAAATGTTCAAACTCCAAACAGGAAAATTTAATATTTTAATGGTTTTACCATTCCATTTTAAATTTGAACTTTATTTTCTTTTAAATCTTCTACTTGCTTAAATTTGCAAGGATTTTAAAAAGTAATTAGTATTGTATTATTCATTTCTACCTTAAAATATGTTCATTTTATTTAATGAAAACTTTTTTATTGGTATATTATACACATGTCGTAGAAATTAAGCTTAAAATTCCAGGTCGTTTTTTACAAAGAATGATAATAGACTTGTGAAGTAAAAGTAGTCAATTGTGTAAATATAAGTTGTAAACTACATTTTTGACCTACCGATGGGAAATAAGGTTGTCCGTTTAATAAAATTATTAAATTAAATCTTTTCATCGTAATACAAATGAAACTGGTTATTGACAACCGCGCTCGATGAAAACGCTAAGAATTAATGACTACAGAGACAGGAGGAAATCGACCGATGTGTACGGGATGTTGCGGAATCGACCGATGTGTACTTGATTTTTCAGAATCGACCTAATCAATATCTATCGTGGTACTTTAGAGTACTTTCGAGAGAGTACCTTCATAACTACTTTTATAAGTAACTTCTATGCCAAACCACAATCATAAATAAGGAAAGGCAGGTAAGTGAGATTATTTGAAAATGTGAACGTCCTTTAACGGCGTATGGCAACCCTCGCGGGGTGTGCTCATGACGGTCTCATGCAAATTGTCTACTATTTTGACTTCTGGAGGATGAAGAAATGTTTATCAACCCATCACGGAGTATGCGTTCCTGATTGGCACAAGAAAAAAGTTTGGCCACTTAATACACCTCTGTGGTGTGGCAGTGTGAAATGTACAGCTACCCTCGCGGGGTCTCATGCAAATTGTGACTATTTTGTGGAACATTCATTATCAATACAGAGCTACCCTCAAGGGAATAATTAATCGTGGTGTATGCCCTCCTACATAATAGCACCTTTTTGGAATGTGAGGTTACCCTGGTGGGTTATGCATTTCATGAGTCATGTGAGTTTTGGGCATTCGAATCATACACTCCTAGGTAAGTAAGATATTGTGGTAATGTGAAACAATTAACGATATACCCTCGCAGGGTATGCTTCATTAATGATAAATAATAAACCCTCGCAGGGTATGCCTACAAACCCTCGCAGGGTATGCCTATAAACCCTCGCAGGGTATGCCTATAAACCCTCGCAGGGTATGCCTATAAACCCTCGCAGGGTATGCCTATTATGACAGGCACATAACTACTTGTGGTCACTTTTACCTTCATAAATATCGTGAAATTTTATGTAAATACGAAATATTCACTAGTGCAGTATATCAACCCTCGCGGGGGTGGGTATGTTCTTAATGACAATAACATGCATCTTTTAAATATTCGTCAGGGAAAGCCTTGCTGCTAAATCTTTTTGGAATATGTTTTGGAATATGAAACATTGACTAACATGACTAACAAACCTCGCGGGTTTATTCTTTCATGACGGTCTCATTTGAGTTCAGGCCAACTTTTACCTTCGTGAATATCGTGAGATTTTATGTAAATACGAAATATTCACTAGTGCAAGTATATCAACCCTCGCGGGGTATGTTCTTAATGACAATAACATGCATCTTTTAAATATTCGTCAGCGAAAAGGCCTTGCTGCTAATTGGAATATGTTTTAAAATATGAAACATTGACTAACAAACCTCACCGATTTATTCTTTCATGACGGTCTCGTTTAAATTCAGGCTAAAGTACATTTACAACTTAGTTATATTACTGGTGCATTTCGCGCCTCACCGGGGAACATATTCTCTGGAAATATTTGATGGCTCGGTTTGGCTGGCTTTCTTCGATGGAAAGTAAGAGTTGAAAGATAGTATACTGAAGCGTAGTACTGCTTTTGCTTTGTTATAAAATTATAGCATATTATTGTGAAAAACTTTTAACAAAAAGAGGTGTGGATAATTATGTAACCCGCCTTCGTAATTCATGTACGATGTGTAGTTCGGTGAAATTCTAGCGGCCAAGCCCACAGTGTAGTCCGTTCGAGAAGATTCACATTTGTATTATTTGACCACACCGCAACTAAGCCAAGTAGCTAACCTTACTGGAATGTTATATTTTTTGTCTGAACATGTTCAGAATTAAGCAATACATGAATTTAAATAGCAATTACATTTTAATGAATAAATATAGTGTACTTTAGGTTTATCTTAAGACATACAGTACAGTATATGGCCGAGCCTGTATCTGACACTATTCTTTCCGTGACGTATACAGCATGTCCTAAATATGACAAAATTTTTATTTCATTACATGATAATATAACGATATAACGTAAGGTATACTAGGATTTATTTTTATCCTACCTACAATACTGATGTAAGAAGTAAAGACTATAATATTGTGAACTTCACATGTATGTGCTTCCTTTAATTATGCGAGATGTGAATATATTATCTGAATTGAATAAGTCTAAACTCGTGTGGCCGGAGTAAGTCCAAACCAGGGATTCCCGAACTATTTTGGGCAAACTTATACTTCTGACTCCCATAGCCAAATATTTTTTAAATAGAGCATATGCGTCAAATACAGAGAATCGAAGCTGCGAAGCTTCAGGCCAATAGCGTTTGGTCAGTCTAGAACAAGAGTCAAAACGCGCCTGAATGACCTGTACGATCGAACATATTATCTTGTACGAACTTGTCTATTATCTTGTACAAACTTGTCTATTATCTTGTACGAACTTGTCTATTATCTTGTAACTTGTATTAACTTGCCGAGTTTGTCATCATGTACATACATATACACGCTTAACGACTTGGGTTTTAAAAATGACACAAATATTTGTCAATTTTATAACAAGTTGGTACACGTGACACAACTTATACAGTATTTTAAAAATATAATAATAGATTGGGTTAATTAATATGGATAGATTTTTAGACCTCGTTAATCTAAAATTAGTTTTCATGTATATCGATCGCTTAAAGACCAACATCTACCCCAAGGTAATCCGTGGTCTAAACCGTATGGAATATGTAACAACCTAAATATATGGTGTAGCTTATTCACGACCTGCTTATCGCAGCTATGGAAAATGGCAAGATGTAATTGAAATGTTATGGTAATACGTAGAAACGATAAATTTGATAACATTTTTGGGGAATTATGAAAGCCGGAGGACAACGGAGCTAGCAATGAAATTTAATAATTATCAAAGTTTAAAAGCCTTGATGAGTAAAGTACTAGCTACAACCTACTTTTGATATTTCATTTGAACCGGATATTTGATGACTTCGATAAGCTAAATATGTACATATATATATACGCAGATTACTGATGCCCACACTGTTTACTACCTGATTGTAAAGAGACATCTTTCGTAAAGATCTTTGTATTTTTAGGGATATTGGTTTTTAGTGTAATTTGGTCGAATAATCGACGAATAATCAGACGAAATATTTTATTGGAAAAGTATTAAGAGAATATCAATTCCATAAGCGACTTTGACTTCTTAAAATACATACATAGGTTTCAAATGATAACTTGCCTGGACGATTTGAAAATAATTAGTGACTAAATGAGAAGAGAAATTTAAGTACTAGTATATGATTAAACTACCTCGAATTCTAGTAGATTATAATTTAATAAATTATTGACATAAGTTCGCTGGCTACTTCGTACACATCAGTTACTATTGGAAATAGATATCGATTAATTTTTAACACTATATTTCGAATCGAATTAGTTCTCCTAGATAATAGAATCATATCTTTATATAATTGTATATTATGCGTCGGTGGAGACCAGTTATAACAGTGGTGGTTAAAATCTGGTAACGGTCCGTTTTTCTTATTTCATTGTCATTCGTAACAAACCGACGCTCGCCGGCCGCTGCCGCGGCCGTCTCGCGCTTGTTATCAGTACAAGTCGAACCTAACCTAACCTACCACGTCGCGTCGGAGTCTTGATAGGAATAGTCAAAACCAGTATTCACTGGTTTGTTATTTTGTGTGAGACTGTGATTTTTAGGGTTTATTGAACAATGTGGGATCTTACAGCAATTTATCAATTTCATATATTTATAGATCTTCACAGCTCTATAATGCCCATTTTATAAGGCGGAGAACGCAAATATTGACTAGTTATGACCAGCTGATTTTCTTTCGTGAAATTTTTTGTGACCATACTTGATCGCTTCTGTGTAAAAATAGAGTAACAGGACGGGTAAAATACCATGTCTTCGGGGACGCGCAACAGTATCCTAATATTTATTACTACAAAATGTATTGTTTTTGTACTTAAACACTTACAGTTAACTCATCTAATAAATAATAAGTTTAGCGTCTGTTTTAGAACGCTACCAGTAAGTACTTATAAAGTATTTTCACCACATGTAAATACGGCGTTGTAGTAATGCTTCTTTCAAATTAAGAAGCGCTCGCCATCCGGTAAATTTATAAATGGTATGCATACGTCACTGATGTATAATTTGTCACACTAGATTGATGTATGATTTTCTAATTAGAATTTAGCCGAGAACGTAATTTTGAGAAATTATCTATTCAACACATTTAAATCGGTAGTATAGCTACTACGATTTGCTCAAACATACACATATTGTAGTTAGCCCAAAGCGGGAAGCGCAGTTACCGAAATCAATCTAAAATAACTTTCAATACAACTAACGTTATTGTAGTTAAAGTGTGTATGCGGTAGCTATACTGGGATTTCATAAATTAATTTACACAACGAAATACGAAAGCATTGCAAATCAAAATAACTGGTAATCAGAATACCCACATGCTAACACTGAATATTTTTGTTAAATTAATTTAATACTCGAGGTTGGTATAGTGCGAAACAGACTATTTCATCCGTTTTTATATATATTAAATAGCTTTTAATGCTGTTTAAACTTATTTCAAATATTGTTCTCTTAGAGAAAGGTAGAAGATATATTAAATTATGATATTGTACTCCTATTTACTTCGCTTATTTAATAATAAGCTCGATTACGCACCATTATTTTTCGCACCTCGTATACACATATATAACAACATATATGTATTGTCGCACAAATATTTACCTATCCGATTATATCACATTGGCGTGTTCACCAGGCGATAACAAACAGGTCTCAATAGAAAGCTTCTAATAACGGTCAAGTAGTTTAATAGACGCGTTTTACCTGAAATAAAACGCATATTAAAATACTTACCTTATTAGAAGCTTACTTTTAACTCTGCCTGGTGTATATTTCGACACAATGACGAACAAATCTGCCGCGGCCAAGTCCACGGCTCTGGCCCCGCCCCCTGGTGAACAGTAGGAGGTGCGAAAGGGATAGCTATATAAGGTAGAAAGAGAAGTGAACGGAAACGGATACGCTACTCTCAATAGAAAGCTTCTAATAAGGTAAGTATTTTAATATGCGTTTTATTTCAGGTAAAACGCGTCTATTTAGATCAATTATGTTATACGCTTATAATTGCACGTACAAATGCATAGTAGCTACGTAAAAATATCCATACAGACGATCTTCTGTTTTAATTAGGGTGGAAGTCATTTCGCACTTTCGCTATGTATTGTTTGGTCGCTGTCACGTCTTACTGCAATAGAAAACGGTTGTGAAACAACTAAAAGTAATTAAAAGGCGTCGTGTTAGTCGGCGTTTAAACCTCGATTTTAGCAAATGGTTGAACCTGACATCGATTAACACTGTTAATATTTTTATGTTATACATATATTTAGATGTACCAGGTACTTATGGGGTCACATTATTTGTTAGGTCTATACCTAGCCCAGTAGATGGCGCTGCTGTCGAATTTTAGTTTTTATGTATATATTTTTTGGATTTCTCACGTAAGAAAATAATTAATCCGAAACTTACAACCTCTTAACACGTCTATAATTTTTTTTACGACAGGAAAACCTTAGTCTATTAGTTCTTCTACTCTGTTTGGTTATATATTGTCATTTTGACCGATTTTGATAACAATTTTTGTGTGGGTTCGCGTGAGTCTTTGAGTAGTTTAGATTCATAGTTGGAGTCGGTAGGTGGCGTTCTGATCTGATTTCAGGACGTTTTTACTATTTTTATGGTAGGACAACGTTTGCTAGAC
Source organism: Antheraea assamensis (assembly GCA_035772565.1). Lineage (NCBI taxonomy): Eukaryota > Metazoa > Arthropoda > Insecta > Lepidoptera > Saturniidae > Antheraea > Antheraea assamensis. The sequence goes on along the minus strand of JAQQSE010000224.1, from coordinate 117,683 downwards.
CTTCTAATTACTTACATATCTAGGACATAACGTTTTACTATTTCTTATTTGATAGCCATAGTTTTTAAATTTAAAAAGTTTATTTTTTAGTTTTGACCCAAACCTCACCTGATGATAAAATGCTCAACCTAGATATTACTGGCTCTTGACAAAACGTAACTGGTAAAACGCATCTACAAGTAGGTACTTCTCGACAGTATTTGAATTTGAGAGTGACAGATACTCAGGACAAATTCTGCCGAAGACTGTTATGTTTTCTAAGGCTTACTTTAGAGACTCGAACCTACGTCTATCGATGCAGTATCCTAAAACGCTACCACTGAATTCTAGTTGGTACCGGCGACTATAGACCTTTACAAATGGTTCTATTGCTTCACGTAAGCTACGTGTTTTAAACGGACTTTTAGTCCGTTAGTTGATGATTTTAAATTTGTAAAATGTAATGATATCTCGCTTAGATAATAATAAAATGAAATCAAACAATACTGTATTCACTTTAGGCCCTGAGAAAGTGTTTATGAGCGTCAAAAGTACATCCGATTCGGATAACAACTTAATTATCGAGAAGAAATACTTGATTTGGTTTATGTTTTCATAGCATATATTTTTTATTCAAATACATTATAATTACAATCGTTGTAACGGAGGCATAAAGAAGGGTGTTATTTCCAGACAACATCATCGTTCACATATTGGTTCACCATATAATAGACTTTTGACATAAAAACCAGCTTGACATATAGCTTGACTTTACAGCTATTCGGTAAATCGATAATGTGCTTCCAGGCTCTGTTGTAAAATTTAATACTATATAACCTAAAAAAACTGGTACTGGTTCTGAGTCTCAAAGATGGAAATGACCAATTTGTCATCGTTTCTAGCGATTTGAATTATATCGGTATTTTACTAATTCTAGCTTTTATAAGTTTTTACGGACATAGATTAAATTATTAAGAATGTGTTGGGATACCAAAGTTAAGGATCCGAATGGTTTGAAAAGACCTTTATATGTGAGTAAAAACCTTATCAAAATCTGTTCAACCGTTTTGGCTATACCTCGGACAAACAAAAGATAATTAAATTTTACTTATACGTCTCTATTTAGTACAATTTTAGAATTTAGAATTCACCAAGTCTCTCGTTTAAAATACATGCTTCATGTTCTGAAACTGGTGGGTTTTTCTTATTTGTTGATGCTCTAGGGTCAATGTCAAACAAGTTTTATACCGCAGTGTGAGGTCATATCACAAACGGTAACAACAACTGAACCCAAAATCGAAAGGTGAAATTTAACGATGCCATTCACAAACCAATTGTGGTTACACGTACGCTTCATATAAGTTAATACCATAGCGCAGTAAAAGCAGCTGTTAAGTTTTTGTTGCCCTTATATTTGATGCTAGCTTTTGCTAAAGGCATTGCTCCAGTCAAGGCGTGGTAGTCGAATGGTTTAACTAGTGGGATTTTGACTCGATATCCGCAGATTCTAACCCCGACATGTATCAACGAATTTTTCGTTGTTGTTCGTTACTAATTAAAATTGCTAATACTGTCGGATGACGGTGAAGGAAAACATCGAGGGGAAGTATGAACCTGAGAAATCTTCTTGTAGTACCGCCGTATGTGGATTTCTTGGAGTTTGAAATAACCAATACGTCATACTTTGGCGTGGTGATTATGCCTATATCTTCCTACGGGAAGAGGCCAATGGCCCTGCAGTGGGCCTCTTAGAGGCCGATGTAGTGATCACATGCTTTGAAAATGAAATACAACCCATTTTACTCGCTGATAATGTAGTTTTCCAAAAGTGAAAGATGAGTTTATAAATTAGCAAAAGACATATGATTGACTGGTATAAACCTTATATGTATGCGTATCCAATCTTAGCAGGAACGTAGTCCTGTGACCATTTATTATAGGTTACTATTCCTGAGAGGATAAATCCAATCCTTTCAGATCGAAATACAGTAAGTACTGCAAGTATAACTGCTTTGTGACAGAAATATGCCTATCTATGATGCTTCAGTAGTAGAGGTTTTTCTAAGAAATAAGGGGCTATTTCAAAATCAACCTGTTTAGCTTCCAGCAGCTGCACTTGAGATCTAGTCCTTCTAAGCTTAGCACGCTGACCATCTTGGATCACATCGACATTCAACATCAGGTGAGATTGCGGTCATATGCTAATATCTATGACGTATGAAAAAAACAGGTGTCGTAAAGACAAACGACAGAAGTGAAACTTTTGTATTACAGGGAAACATTTTAATTAAATAAATACAACGTCACACGGTGTTCCCAGGCGGTCATCCATCCAAGTACTGACCGGGCGTAACGTTGCTTAATTTCGGTGCTTGTGCGGGAGCCGGTGTCTTCAAGACTCTACCCGACACAGTGTTTACTCCGATCACTTTTTTCGATATAAATTTCAAAGCTAATAATAATAAAAGCAAATAAGAAGTTTCACTTCATAAATATCATCATCTTCAAACATACATTCGTACAGTGAATGAACGAGCTGATGTCTACCATCTATATACAGTGAAGAGTAACGGTCGATTTCGCGTCAAAGGTTTGTAATTTCATTCGAAATAGGCCGTAAATTTTCTAATATTCCTCTTCCAGTTTCATTTTATATACCGATATTCTTAAACGAAATTTTGTTTTGGGGTTTCGGTGCAGTATTCTAAATGAAACTTCAAACGTTATTTTATGTATATGTAGAGAAAAATGTTGTATCATTTCATTTGAATATTGTTACAACATAGCCAAAACCACAGATTTATTTGTTGTGATCTGTAGTAAAAGTATAATCTGTGGACGGAAGGCTGTCATCAGATAACAATATATTTGAAAGAAACATTTGTATAAATTATTATTCCTGTTAAATTTGGAATCAAAATCGTGATTACTTACATTAAATGTCGTTTTTCTAATTTCAGGTAATGCTTTTTTTAATAATATAATGCTTTAAATCATAAAATAATCAATAAAATAAAAACTAAAATTTCAGAAACTCAATTTTGCTTTAATTGCTGCGTCGTCCAGATTTAACGGAATACAAAAATATTCTCATATACATATATTATGGAATTATTAACTGTATAGTAATAGCTTATCGATGTATTATTTAAATAAATATACAAGTAAAAATATCAAAATAGATTTTTATTTTTTCGAAGTTACTACGCTATTGGCCTGACGGGCCTTCACAGTTTCAGCGGACTACTAAGGCGAGCGCTTAAGGCACTTCGCTGTTTGGCAACAAACTCAAAGGCCCCAAAGTGGTCGAACCACGGCTCGGGCTGTTGCCTTGGATGCAACACCATAGATATATATGTCGAAGCTAAACTAAACTAGCTGTTCATACATATAAAAGTTCGTGAGAGACAAATGTGTGCCTCGCGAATTCAAACATGTATTTATATCTGACAACTAGGCTAATACAGGCTATCGCCGTGACAGTTGATACACCTAATTGTTTGTTTGTAATTGTATGCCGAAGTTACCATAACTGTTTATAACTATTTTTTCATGGAGGTTTTATATTTACCATTGTACTACTATATCTAATCCCTAGATGGCGCTGGGCTATATTTTGTTATTTTTAATTTTTATATTTCAAATTAACGTGGACGAAATCTCGGGCAGTTCCTAAGCTTCTCTATATATGTATAGTTCTTCTGTACGTCTGTATGTGACTGAAGGCCTCCTAAACTTTTATTATAGGTGGATTCAAGAATGGTTTACATTCAAAATTGGACCCAATAAGTGGCGCTGCGATCTGATTCCAGGATTGTTTATTATTTTCATGGCAGGACAACGTCTGTTGGGTCCGCTAGTCTATACATAAAATTATAGCCGTCTCTAGTCATGCGTGCGTCACGCAAAAACTAAGGCATAGATTTTGATCATTTTTTTTTTAGTTTAACTTCATAAATGCTTGGTCTTTATCTAAAAAAAACTATTACTGCGATATGTTAGTTTAATATAAAGTTAGTGAACGTTTTAAGAAACTACAATTTTTACTATCACTACGTGTATAAGTACCAAGCCTCTAAGAAATAAAACTAAAAAAAATGATATAAATCTATTGAGAAGTTTTTACGTGAGGCCTATAGCCTATGGTCTTGCAGAGGGTCTCTTACAGGCTGATGATTATGATGACGTTCACAACGGCATACCTCTAGCATTATATTTATTTAAGAAGATATTCCACGACTGTTGTCCTTAAGGGGTAATTTCGAGTGGAATATCGGAACTGACACACACCATTGTTTTTATTATATAGAGTTGTGGCACAATTAAACATAATTATGTACTTCATACGAAGCGTATTTTAAGTACAATTTTATTCATAGGTCTATAATTAGTGTGTTTTAGATAATGTTATCAGTACTGAGGAAGCGTTGTATAATACGAGAATAATACAACAACTAACGGGCCAAGGTCGTTTGTAGATATGCCGTATTTGAAATCAATGCAATATAATATACTATAATTTGTCTTTTACACATGTTGATTTTAATTTTTATAATCTGTTAACAATATCTCATTTAGAAGGTACATCATCAATTTCATGTACAATATTTAATATACATTTTAAGTCAAAGTCCACTACTTCATCCCCTTATTTCAACCCTTTCACTGGTTTACCAAATGTAACAAGTCAATCGTGTCAATATTTTTGCAGGATTCCCTACTGTCTTCACTAATACACATTTTGTATAAAGATTTATTAACCCAAATTTTTCATTTTCTTCGAAACACTTTTCTAACATTTTCTTTCATACAAAACTTGTCCTGAAAGCTTAAAAAAAGTGGAGTTACTGAATTAAGTGCAGCCGCCCTAAAGCGATGCGCTTACAATTCGACCATTATTAATATTATAAATTCGGAGGTGCTTTTGTTTGCTTATTACTTTCACGCCTTAAGTACTGAACTGTTCTTCGTGAAATATTGCATGGAGTTCCGACCCAGCAGCCGTCGTGTACGGACGTGTCCGTTGCGCGCCAGATGTTGTTCCGCGAACTAATTAATTGTTGTTCAGGTGCGCAGTACGGTCGAGTGATTCATCGCTCGATACTATTGTGTTTTTGAACTTCGATTACTTCCGAGAAACGCACCTGTGTGAAGTGTTTTGTTTTTGTTTTGTGCGATTGTTATAGTGATCGTAATCCGCACTTTTTAGTGCGGCCCACGTGTTAAAGTTAACAGTGACAACAAGTGATTGGAGTGTTCCGATAATTTGTTTACGCGCACCCCCCTGCCCCTCAGGCAGGGAGGCTATTTTGTATCGCACCTTGTCCGTCAAGCCAAGGAATGGCATCAATACAGGAACAGTTCGATAGGCTGCGACATCTTATCGCTACTCGCGCCCCATCGTTATTCACGGAATTCGTCAACGATGCCCCTACCGCGTCCTCCGAGAATGTTGTATTAGTGTCCCGTGTGGCAACCGCGAATTCTTTCGCGTCATTGGCGTCATCTCTGCCTCAGGAAATCCCGGAAGATAGTGGAGTACTCAAAGCTCCCATCCCAAGCTGTAGCTCTGATTCCGACATGGAGCTCGATACCGGCGCGACTCCCGTAATTACGAACGACGGTTTCACAACCGTAAACCGAAAGCGGCAACGGCCCGTTCCCGTTATCTCGCACGCCTCGGATTCCGAATCGGGTACGGAATACCCGGTAAATAAGAAGCCGCAAGTAGAGGGTGCATCCGTCTCAGCCAATCACAAGCCGATTGATTCAGGTAGGTCCAGTCCCGCTCTTTCATCTCAAGCCCGAGCTACGGGTTCTGTAGCCGAGTCTAAGAAGCCCCGCACCCCGCCCCCAGTTACTATACAAGACAAGGCATCCTGGATGATGATATCCACTCGGTTAAACGAGAAGAACATCCGGTACACGTCCGCCTTGAATACGCCTGCAGGTATTCAAGTAAAAGTTTCATCCACCACCGATCACCGCAAACTTACCTCTCTTCTCCGTGAGAGGAAGCTCGCTTATTTTACTTTCGCGCTCGAAGAAGAACGCCTCCTTCGCGTCGTAGTTAGGCGTGTCCCAGTCGAGTTATCGACCGATGACGTCTCAGGCTCCCTTAAGGAGCAAGACTTCCCTGTCCGAGAGGTACATAGGATGTACCACCCCCGTACCAAAGCCCCCTACCAGATGGTCCTGGTCGTCCTCGACCGATCACAAGAGGGTAAGGCTATTTTCGACCTCACCTCTGTTTGTGGCCTCACCGGCATCACTGTTGAGGCCCCTCGCAAGTCCCATACTCCTTCGCAGTGCCATAACTGCCAGAGTTATGGTCACTCAGCCCGCAATTGCCATCTTCGTCCCAGGTGCGTTAAGTGCCTAGGGGACCACCCTACGAAGGAGTGCGCACGCACTCCCGACACTCCCGAGCCCCCGAGCTGCGTTCTCTGCGGTAACGCAGGTCACCCCGCGAACTATCGCGGGTGTCCTCGCGCGCCACGCACACAACGTCCCCGCCAAGCGAGACAAGCCCGTAGGGCGCCTGTTGTCTCCGCACGTCCCCCGCCTCCACCTCTCATGTCCGTGGAGGCCTTCCCTGACCTGCCAGGTACCTCCCGTGTCCCGGTAGCGTCGGTTCCCACACCACGTGAGGCACCCTCTGTGCCGCGCGTGCCCCAGTCCTGGCGTGCGCCCGTAGCGCCCTGGGCTTCTAAACCACAGCCTCAGGCTCTCAAGCCTCAGGCCCAGCCCCAGCCACAGGGAGCGATGCCTGTTCAGGCTACCCACGCTTTCTCGTTCTCCCAGTCTGGTATTGATTGGCTGACACAGGTACTGCTCGAACACGATATTCAGGAGATCGTCGCGTTCAATAAAATAGTTAACAGCAATAGGGACATCGGCCTCCTTAATGCGGTCTCTTCATTCCCAGGCGTTGCTGCGACGATACAACGCCTTGCCCGCGTCTCAGTAAATAGTAATAAATAGATTTCGCGTCGTTAAATAGAATTAAACCACGTGGTCTTTGTCTTTCGTTCTTTAACGCGAGAAATCTTCAAACACAACGAGAGTTAGTAGCCGCCTTCCTACGTGATAGACAGATAGACATATTTTTAGTTCAAGAAACGCTTTTAAAACCGAAGATGAGCAATCCCGCGATCGCGAATTATAGTATAATTAGAAACGACCGTGTCACCCGCGGAGGCGGCACTTTGATTTATTATAAACGTTCGTTGTATTGCATGCCGGTAGAGCCGCCTGTTCTTTCCAATATGGAAGTGTCAGTGTGCAGGTTAGGCATGACCGGTCATCAGACGATTACAATAGTATCCGCGTACCTTTCACCGAATAAAAAGCTTCTCAAGTCCGACTTAGAGGCGTTGTTCGCTTTAGGGAATTCGGTCATTATAGCCGGGGACCTCAACAGCGGAAACGTTATATGGAATAGTTCGAGTACTTCTCGTAACGGGGTGATTCTCGACAAGCTAGGTAATGATCTCGCTTTTGATGTCATAGCCCCACCGGAACCCACTCACTATCAGGATCGCTGTCGGCCGACAGTGTTAGATGTAGCTCTGTTAAAGAACGTCGCGCTTGAGGTACGACTCATACAAGTCGTACACGAACTCGACTCTGATCACCGTCCTGTGGTATTACAGTTAGGTTCTAGTTTCGACATCGATTTTCAGCCCGCGCGCGTAGCTGACTACACGAAGCTTAGTAAATATTTTAAAGATAATCCTTCCTCGGTTAGTTTAAATAGAATCCCGGACGTGTTGGTGTCTAAAACCGACGCGGATCAGGCTATCGATTCCCTGGTCGACTTTCTTCGGACAGCCGTTAGGGAGACCTCGAAAGAAGTACAAGCGGTTAATGATCGCCGCTTTATACTCCCCAACGACGTGAGAGCGTTGATCACGGAAAAGAACGCCGCGACTCGAGCCTACGACACTTACCCGTCCGTAGATAATCGCAATCGGTTACGTTTGTTACGTAAATTAGTTAAAAAACGTATTTCGGAAATCCGAGGCGCCAGGTGGGACAAGCTTTTGGAGGAGATCCAGCCATCCCACGTGGCGTATTGGACACTCGCGCGAAAGTTCAAATCAGATCTCAGTACACCGATGCCCCCATTAGACAGAGGTCCTGGGTTGCCTCCCGCGTTCGATAGTATAGACAAAGCGGAATGTCTCGCCGCGAATTTAGAGGAGCAATGCTCTCCGAACACTGCCAACACTGACCCTATCCATATTGGATCGATCGAATCCTCGGTAGAGCGTTCTCTCGCATCTCCTCGCGCAGATACCTTAACCCCGGTTAGTTTCGATGAAGTATCGGCCGCCATCAAGCGTCTCAAGCTTAGAAAGTCTCCAGGTCCCGATGGGATCAGGAACGAGGTACTGAAGCTCCTTCCTGACCACATTATAGCTCTCCTGGTCTGCATCTTCAATGCGGCCATGTCCCAGGGTCACTTTCCAGCCGCCTGGAAAAAGGCCGTAGTGATAGGAATTCACAAACCGGGCAAAAAAGCTACGCTTCCCACAAGTTATCGCCCTATCAGTCTCCTCGATACATTAGGCAAACTATACGAGCGGCTCCTTCTGAACCGTCTCCAGACCTCTATTTCAGGGTTAGATTTGTTACCACCTGAGCAGTTTGGATTTCGAGGTAAACACTCATGTACGAATCAAGTACACCGCCTCACGGAGTACATTTTTTCTAAATTTAACGAAGATCCCCAAAAGAAGGTCAACCCGGACAAACCTAAACCGAAACGCACGATAGCAGTCTTTTTCGATGTTCCCAAGGCCTTCGATAAGGTCTGGCATGCCGGGCTCGTTTATAAACTTTTTCAGTCTCGCATACCCGATACCTTAGTACATATAATCCGCGATTATCTCACTGATAGGACTTTCCGCTATAGAGTGGAAGGTGAACTATCCCCGCCCCACCCGATACGCTCAGGTGTGCCCCAAGGGTCTATTCTTGCGCCCTCTCTCTTCAACCTGTTCATCAGTGACCTACCTCGGTCCCCGGGGATCGAGGTAGGTTGCTATGCTGACGATACAGTTATCTACGCTTCCGGTTGGCGGCCGGACTTTCTTAGAAATCGCATCAATCGAGCCATCGTCACACTCGGTGAATGGTATCGTCAATGGCGAATAGAGGTTAATCCCGAAAAAAGCGCCGCGATATTTTTCGACCCCGTAAATCGTCCGCAACCCAAGTATCTAAAGCCCCTCAGGCTGTACGAAACCGAGATTCCTTGGGTACGTGAGGTCAAATACCTAGGAGTTACATTAGATAGGCGCCTCACTTTCAAAGCGCATACTGATAGAGTTCGAAACAAGGCCGCTATGGTCTTGGGTCGCTTGCACCCATTAGTTTGTCCTAAAAGTAAAATGTCCTTCAGACATAAGCTTACTTTGTATAAGACGTGTATCCGTCCTATTCTGACATATAGTTGTCCCGTTTTCGCACATATGTCAAGTTATAACTTCGAAAAGTTGCAAAAACTACAGAATCGTTTTCTTCGTAGGGCAGTAGGTGCCCCTTGGTATATCCGGAGAGTCGACCTCCACAGGGACCTGGAGATGCCGTCTATCTGGGAGTACGTTAGGACACTCACTAGTAGCTATTCTGAGAAAGCCGCGAATCATCCCAGTCCGTTAGTGGTATCAGCCGCGACTTACGACACCGTACCCGATGCGCCGCGTTACAAAAGACGTCCGCGATATATTTTTACAGATCCTCCCGACAAAATAACGGCAGCTAACTTCCAGTACCCTTCCGTCCCTCGAAACAGAGCGTGTGCGCGCCCACGTCCGCGTAATCACAGATCATGCCGCCGCGGCTTGACTGTGAATTTTGCTCCAGCACACTCGTCTAGGCCCCCCTCGGCAGCGGCTCAAGCCGAGGTCCGATCCTCCGGAATGGAGCCCTCGAGCACGTTGCTTGCGCGACAACAGTGACACTGAATTAATTTTCAAACACTAGCTTTTGACACACAACACCGATCACCCCACACACGTGCACATACACACATGTAGGTACACATAGTGGTTGGGTTGTTTTTTTTATTTTTATTTTGAACCCCTTTCTCGAACGGAGTTATCTTATACTAACTTAGTAGTCAGATTCAAGATACATGTATGAGTTCCTGAAACATACACGCTTGGTACACGTGTATGTTTCACGAATTTATATATGTATGAAATAATAGTTAGCCTAAGCTTAGTTAGACTCGGGATAATCGGTAACAGTCCAAGCCGAGGCGCGCCGTGCGCCCTTGTGCTGGTTGCCTACATAAAATCGGGTGAGTGCCTTAAGCGCTCCCCTTAGTGGTCCGGTGAAACTGTGGATGCCTTGCCGGGTTGACAGTGTAGTCAGTTCGAAAAAAAAAAAAAAAAAAAGAAATATTGCATATATGTTATCAGGAGTACCTACTTACTTACCCATCATCTAGAAAAAATCTACTATAGGCCAACAACTTCGTGCGCGACTTACCTACAGGATGACAGTCGTCGGCGGGATGAGGTACTACTCTAGATGTTAACGGGGACGGATGACGTAGTGGGGAAGGAATACGGCGTGCTAACTCACTCCGCTAACGTCTGTCACTTGATGTTAACGGGGGTGGGTGACGTAGGGGGGAAGAGAAACGGCGTGCTGATTCACTCCGCTGACGTATGTTGCAACCCAGGATGGTAGCGCACGAACTTTTCTACCTATAAATCTGAATAATAGGTCATATCTCCATTGACACGGGCAAAGCCGCGGGTATAAGCTAGTTCTATATAAATTTTATGTAATTTAATATGTCATTCGTATCCCTATTTTCCGTCAAGTAATCAATCATCGACTGAATAAGGCGAGTTTACGTAACAACGCCCAACAAAAAACCATAAAATCGGAACGCTTATAACGTTGAAACTTTTAAAGGGCGTACAAGGAGCCGTGGGCGAGTAGGCGGGGTTGTTGTACGAAATTCGAAATGATCGAGTGTCATAACGTAATAAATACATTGAAAATTAAGCCATAATTTATTTAGAAATAAGGTTCTTATTTAATTATATTTACGTTGGTAAGGTAACATCATACTGTGAGTTTTACCGTGGGGTTCGTTGAAAGGTTTGACAGTAATCATAGGTTGAGACCTCCGTTTCGTGTTACGTGACTAAATACTTTGAACAATTATTTGACTTGTTAATAATAATAATAATCGTATCTTTATGTTATATTCTGGTGTCTGTGTGTTCGTGAGTTCTCTCTTCTAAAACGGGTTGATAAAGAGGAAATTTTCAGTTCGGTTGTATTTTTTTCATGTTTATTGCCGTATATAACCTCCTTATTTATTAATAGATTTAGAAAACTCTTTTTTTTGAAGTGAATCTTCTTGTAGGAGCGCTTTGAAATCCTGATTCGCGGCTTTCTTATGTGACGAAGAAGAGGTGAGGATAAGCATTGTGTCGGGTAGAGCGTTGTAAACATCGGCGTTGAGCAACGTCGGGCGCGGTCAGTATTTGGATAGATGACCCCGCCTGGGAACACGGCGTGCCGTTGGATTTATGTTGTACTTTTTATAAAAAAGTTTTCACTTCTTTCGTGTGGTCATAAGCACATGCATATTTTTTTTATGGAACAAAACACTTTAAAGCGGTTTTTTCATTTTAATTTCATTACCATTGGTGATTAAATTTCGAAGATACAACAGAGAAAATTCCTCATAGAGCAGAGTCGTTCTAGTCATTTTTGTAAAATACAATTTTTTTAATTCGATTTTATTTTTTGATAAAATTTTGAATTTATTTGTGTATAGTTCTTAGCTACAAGTGGTACCGGTAGACGCCGCTATTGTTGACATAAATATTTTTTAGAAGTAGAAATTGGACGATAGTAAGGAATACAGAGATTTTCTTCATATGCAAATATATCGACACTATTATATCTATCTTTTTTTTCCAAACGGTAGAGTATTCATTATTTTACAAATATTGTTGACTGTAGATTCCAGCTGCTTGTTGTATGACGAATAGAAACTTATAAATATAGGCTTCGAGTTGTCGACGGTATGGAAAAAAAAAACGGTTTACCAAATTTTATTGATGATAACAAAGCATGTGAATAGATACTGAACAGAATTAAAAAAAAAAGTAAATCGGTTGAAAAACAGAGGAGAAAAAGGTATTGAATCGTTTTATCTTTGCATATTTATATATTATTTTGAGGTTTTGGCGGGATCTTGGAATGTCATGTAGTGGATTTTATATTTTATTCATAAACTTGTGTTATTTGGCTCTATATTTACTGTAATATTGGCGGTGTTTTACGTAATATAGTTCGGTTATTGTGCACAATTAAAATGGATGGGAAATAATACAACGGAGCATGAATTCTGAGATGCCATAAACACTCCATGGAAAATTCTAACAAGGCGGCCACCATTTCGTTAGTTCATTGAATTCGCAGGAACTTCTAATATGATTACCTACACAACAATGGCAGTAATAATAATCTACGAGTAGATTGGTTGCCAAAAAAAAACCAAAACGATTACCTACTCGGCTTTACCACATAGTATAAATCAAAGTCGCTTTCTCTGTCCCTATATCCCTATGTAAGCTTAAATCTTTAAAAGTACGCAACAGTTTTTGATGCAGTTTTTTTAATAGACAGAGTGATTAAAGAGGAAGGTTTATATGTACAATAACATAAATTAAATAGTGGAGAAATACTGTTATTTTTGAGGTTACTCCAAATTAAACGCGTGCGGGCCACGGGCAGTAATGAATAAATCAAAACTACTGGATCGATTTTAAGAATTTTTTTTAGTGAATGACATTGACTATATATTTTATACCCGTGCAAAGCCGGAGCGGGCCACTAGTTCTTTTATAAACAAATTGAAGTTAAAGTTATCTTCTTAGCTCTTAAATTAATACTACCTGGAACTAAAAGAGAACTCGACACCGGATTCTGAAAATACTGGAACGGATATTTATAACTTGTCCCATTAATTATAGCCGATATATTCTCTAACAAGCACTATCTTAGTATGACCTATACGTTTCCTAGTATTGTCTAATTTTAACCAAATGTGTCAGAGTAAGAAATAGATTATCATCACGATATTGTTTCTGGTATTTGAGAGATGAATTAGTTTGGTTGTTTAAATTTCCATAACGAGTTTTTGAATACCGTTGAAATGTATAACGTTATGTCGAGAATTTTAGCAATAAACCTCGGGTTTTTAAGTAAAGTGTTGTGCCAGGCGACTACTATGTTGGCGTGATTCCGAATCCTCGTAACTGAGTTGGGCTTTCGGTGAAGGACAACGTGATGAAGCCATAGCAGCTAGCTCCTACAAACAAGTTGAAGTCTATCGCCAACGACCTATTGGTGTGTTCTGTGCTGCACTTCAGAGCCAGTCCTCCTTTAGATGTAGCATATACATAATCTAAGATCACTCTTTCATTTGACATCAGATGAGATTATAGTTAAATGCTACATGCGTCTCATGTTGAATTAAAACATTTGTAGACGATTTATCGTCAATATCAAAATTATATATGCTATGTAACAACATATCACGAGACGTTATATTTTTCACGTGACAATTACATATTACATGGAGTCGCAGCAGAAAACGGTGACGACGAATAGAAGGCAAATTCAATTATTTCTATCACTCATAAAGTTATTTAAAGGTAAAAATCTTGCAATGAATCAAATTTTAAAATAGTTCAGAATTAAATTCAATTTCTTCTTCTTGTTTTGGCACCGCAGAAGCATTTGCCCGTGTCAATGTTTTGTTTCAAGAGAGATTATAGCAGAATGTTTACAAATAATATAAGCTTATTAAAACGTAGGAAGTTCCAAGTAAGTGTCTTGTGATAACTATAATGTTCTAACAAGATGGTGGTTTCCTTGTTAGAACTTTCCATGGAGTTTTGGTGGCATCTCAGAATGCATGCTCCGTGGTATTATTTCCCATCCACTTCACTTGTGCATAATAACCGAACTATATTACGTAAAACACCACCAATATTACAAAATATAGAGTCTAATAACACAAGATTATGAATAAAATTTAAAAATCACTACATGACAGACCAAGATCCCGCCAAAAACTCTACTGCACTCAAAATTCAATTTCAATAGCACGTATTCCCTCTTCAAGCTTGTGACATATACCGTTGGAACATTCCAACATTATGTTATCTCTTTCTCACGCGTATATTTTCTATCGCATAATATAATTTTTTGAATTGTAACGGTTGTATAATAGCACTGTTATACACGTGATTTATTTTATTACTTGTTATTTAGCCCGTGAAGTGTGAAATATTCTATGTCTAGTCAAAAGGCAGCTGTAAATATATTTTGGGAATAGAAATTTACACTCCCCTTCCTTTTTTGGCTTAACTTGCTATTACTTTCGGCCATATTGTCACTTATCATGTGAAATTGTGAACAAGGGTGACACATGATAATAGATGAATTGATTTTACGTATAACGTTAGAACATGCGTAACGCTCAAAGCGCATGATACTGACTCCAGGAATTCAAGTTCGTCACGTCTGTGAGAACAGATGCCAAATTCCAGTCAGATCACTACACGTTCACACTTCCATCGGTAGTGTAGTCACTTATCGTAGGTTATGTCTTAGGTTATACATCGTAACTAAAAATAAACGTGAGTGATCATTTGTTTGTTTGTCTGTCTGTTACACTTTCACTACTAAACCGATCTTCATGGAGTTTTTTATAGATATTGTCAGGGGTACAGAAAAGGACATACGGTACGGTTTATTCAGAAAAAAGTACTGTTATCGATGGATAGAAAAATATCCTTTACTTCATTAATATGAGCGAAGTATAAATTAAAAATAATGTTTTTGTTAACAGATTATGGTCATAAGTGTCCCTATTTGTGTGGCATGCGGTTCGCTTCACATTTACTCCGGGCTTTGTTTGTTTTGTATTACATATTGAAAATTGCTCCCATCCGTTCCGAGTTCGCGATTTATTGACCGTAATAACTGGGTGTGGTGTAATTATCGTTCGTCATTACGGATATTATAATTTTTTTTTAATGTTTTACATCAACCTTCCATCAGTAAATGAAGGATGTTTGCGTAATTCGATTTTCGTTTGAAAATTTTAACGACCCTTCTTGACGTGTAGCGCCAATGTTGATTTAATGTTTGATATGAAATAATTATGAACGGAATATTACTCCGGTTATTTTTATGATACGTTTTTGAAGTAAAAGCATCGATTCGTGTTTTATAATTTTACGATCGGGTTTGATTTTTATGAGTTAGGTATGTGTTGATAGTTTATGGAAAGTATTTTTATGGATTGTGATGCTTTTTTGTAAATTTTCATTTACAGGTAAAGACTAGCATGATTTTAATACTAGAAATTAAACAAAATAAGATCTACATTAAAATATCTATTAGAGTGTCGTTGATATAGCTAACTATAGGTACCTAAGTACCTACTTAGTCTTAAGTCTGTTTTGGAGTGTAGTCGGGTGCGGGTGCTTGCGCGGGTGCGTGAAGTTCAAATGCACGTAGAGAGACGCCGCTGACATTACTATGAACGTCAGCAGCA
The DNA here is from genome assembly GCA_035772565.1 of Antheraea assamensis. Classification (NCBI taxonomy): domain Eukaryota; kingdom Metazoa; phylum Arthropoda; class Insecta; order Lepidoptera; family Saturniidae; genus Antheraea; species Antheraea assamensis. Next base: position 102,088 of record JAQQSE010000224.1, on the reverse strand, counting down.
TGTACGTTATGCGTGTGTACGCGTCTTGAATTTGACAATATATGGAACGAGTTGTGTAGTTAAACTGAAGTCGATTCAAGAAGAATGTCTTATCTAAACAATCAAATGTAGAGTAAACATGATACAGAAGATAATTGTTTAGTAAAGAAATTAATTCAATAATCAATCTTATAGCGTTTAAAAACATTATTGTAAAACAAATCTTAAATTTATTACAGCACTATCTATCTAAGGGCCCAATTAAAAAAGGTTGTCAACCACTGGAATATAAATGATTAAGCTCACCTGACACACAGCAGCACGAACAAGAGGACGAACAAAAAGTTCCCAAAGTTTGTCCCCGCGTGTCCGGGAGTCGGGAGCGCGCGTACCACTGTGCTCGCGCGACGCACGCATTCCAACATGGCGTCACATCCTAATTATATGTTTTACGATTTTTTTATCTTTTTAAATGCATTTTTCACTTTCACTTCGTTTACGTTTTTTCTGTGACTTTTTTTATTCGATTGTTAATTGTTTACGTTTTTTTTTGACATTGTATTATCTTTCATATTTGCAGAATTTTTAAATATTAGATAAAAATATATTTGCCTATATCTATTAATACAAAAAAACGAACTATATATTTATTTTTCTCATTAGGCACATTCTAAGTTGAATAGATATATATTTAAATTTGTATGTACATATTGTTTTGTTAAATAATACTTCTGAGCACTTTTTATTTATTAATAATATTATTTATTTCGCAATAAATAGCGTTAATAATTATTTCACAACAACACTTCGATAAAGACAGACAATATTTAATTTTTAGGTATAAATTTATCGTTATCCAGCAGTTATATGTATTATAGCCGATGTTAGTCACTCGGGTAGTTCGTACGGCACTGTGACACGCTGACTGAAATTCACTGTTTAGCGCTATCTATCAATGCTTCTCAAACTTCATATATTAAAAGATGATGACACGGGTAAACATTTTAAAAATAATGTTATTGTTTGTTGTTACTGTTTATTGTCAATTTTCGCCCAGCAACCTGCAACAAAATTGATTTCAGTATTAGTTTTTGTGTAACCAAACAAGTAAAGCTAAACGAAAAAAAAATATCCAATTGTCTGCAATAATTGGTATCAGAACCGAATCTCCGTACCACGTGTAGATAGTGTGTTGCGTCAGCTATTTTTAAAATACACCATTTAGCTTTATGAGAGAGCGAGATAAAAGATATTAAGTTTATAACATTAGATGGAAAAATGTTAATTTCATTGATTAAAAAAAGATACGACATGATATTTAATTAAATGAACTAATAATGTTACCTACTCAAAGTGGAAAGTCGTTCTCAAAATACTAGCTTGTGTCCTCGACTTCATTCTTGCGTAAATAGTTTGACTGTTTTATGGAAACTATATATTTTATCTGTATCCATTGTGAGCTTTCTTTTATTTTTCGTCATTACTACTTAACCCTTGTAACACTTTTACCAAATTTTAAGCCACCTAAGTTCAATTTAATCATTACTGCCTAGCCTCTACGGAAAATAGTAATGATATAACTAAATAGTACTTTAAAATTCTTCTATCTACCAATAAAAGTTTCGACAAAATTGGCTTAGTCGTTTCGGGCATTAGCCTCTACAAGCTTTAAACAATTGAACTTTATTTCTATGCACACATTTAAATTAATTCTATTAGATGTGGAAGCTACATCCGAATGGAACAGATGAATTGGTATAATTCTAGTATGTAATTCACAGTAAATTTATATTATGGTGGTGTCTTTATTAAGTGATATTTGAGAACCGCTGTCTAGCAATATCTTCAATAGGACGATGACATTATGACATAATACTGGTTCAGCGCGTCCGTCTGTTTGTTTGCTTGTGTGTAGTTAGCAAACTGTCACAGAGCTAGTCAGCTTGGCTTTGCAATGTAATTGTTTAGTTTGCAATTTAGTAGCAAACATTGTGCAATGCTCACATGCGTACTACTGGTGAAATATTTGTAGAAACAATTTTATTTTAGAAATAATATATATAATGTAATATTATTACGCTTAATTCTTAACTAGGTGAGTAGAGGTACATCTATATTGACGATACATTTTAATTATGAATTATTCTTACAATTATCGGCATAAATTAAAATGTTAAACTAATAAATCATGAGAAAATTATATACGTATAAAATGGTGGTGTCCCTGTTTAATACGTAGGTTTGGTCAAATCCCAGAAAAAGACAGGTAACCGTTAGTCTGTTTACATCGTTTAGACAAAGAAGTGTATATTTTACTAAGTTATAATACTAGTTAAAAGTAAGGCTCACTTGAGACTCGCTAAGATGTTGAAAACTAAAAAATAAAATTTAAGTAAAAAAAAATTAAATTTAAAAAAAAAAAAACACTATCGTTAATATAATGAATTCCAGTGTAATTGCCGTCAGTCCTTACAGCATTTAATAAAGTAGGAATAGCTATAAAGCTTACTATTAAAAAAACACGATTATTAGTTATGATTGCAAAAATATATCACAATTATTTCTGTACAATTTTGATAATAGTGCTTATAGAAATAGTTTACTTAAGATTTAACAGATGGCGGTGTTATGTATGTTGTATTAATAAAAAAAAGATAAAGTGTGTTCTTATTTGAAAACTTTTTTGTAAAAAGTACAACAAAAACCCAACGTATTCAACACTACTCGACACAGTGTTAACCTCAATACATTTGACACACAAAAAGGTTGCGGTTCAGAATATGAAAGCTTCACTTCAAAAATTAAAAAATAAAAACAAATAGTAGATAAGAACAGATCTAGAATATTAGAATCAATTTCAAATTCGAAGTTTGAGTAGCCATTTTTTATAAAAAATTTAGATAATGAGGTAGATATTATTAGATATTAATAATTGGCGAATTAATTTGAATTGTTTAATACTAATAAAGTTTTACGAGTGTTTAAGTTTCAAATATCCGTGCGATTTGAACAACTCGACGTTTTTTATTTAAATTAACTTCTGCAGTAGTTTCGGAAGCCCTGTCTCCAAGGGGACAGAGTGATTATTCCGGTCGCTCGATCTAGTAAATTTATATCGACGGGCGTACCTAACTGTATAACCTAAATGCTATAAATGCCGAATGCAGATAATTGTGTGGCTCATTGGTCATAACTTAGTGTTTTACGATGCTGTGTGCGCTCTGCGTTACTAACGTGTTCTTAGACTTCCGTGTTTTGGTAATTGTCGCAAGATATTAAACTTTATACGATCAATTTTATGGTATTTCAGCCCGTATTCGTATCGAGGTAAGCAGTATAAACGACTATTATTACTGATGACATAAAATATTGGTTTCATATTGAATGATTTGTTTATGTAATTACAATGCGTACTGATAATATATGAATTCTTTAATTATTTATTATATGACTGACATCATTTAAGACTCTGAACATGTTAATGCGGCGTCGAAATACATTTTTCTAATGTAAATTTTATTAAATACATTTTTATTAAATATCGCCGAGCGCGTCAACGCCGGTTTAGAATACAGATGGAACTCTGACCCTAGTTTTTTTTTTATATTATAGGGGGCAAACGAACAGGTGGGTCACCTGATGGTAAGTGATCACCGCCGTCCATAGACACTATCAACACCAGGGGAGTCGCAAGTGCGTTGCCGGCCTTTTAATACGAGTATATGTGGGATTCAGGCGCTCTCACTGACCGAACGAAACGCAACAGTGCAAGCACTGTTACTTCACGTCGGCTTTCTCTGAGAGGGTGGTACTACCCCGGGCGAGCCAACCCATTCATTCTGAAGCCAGTAATAGTTTCAGCGTAGCTCTACCACCTATAGTTCTATCCCCTTGTGCTTGGTGCCCGGGATACATTACGATCATAAAGTGTTTGCCGAGTGCCTTTCAGCACGAATTATTACGCAGCCATCGATAACTCATACGGTTATAACGGTGGCATAATATTAATGCGGCTGTAACGTCTTCGCGCCGTCCGAGGTACGCATAGTCTAATACGGTATGCAATACGGTGCAGATTCCAAGACAACTGCAGATAAGAGCGATAAGACGGTAGTGAAATATACAAAAGGACAATATGTAGAATGAAAGAGAAGCGCCACTAATAAATCATATTTGTGACTAGCTGTTGCCCGCAGCTCCGCATGTGTTTTTTTATAATTGTAAATTACTTCTTATAAGATCAGCTATCTGTTAGTGAAAGTTCCGTTTGGAGTTTTTTGGAGTTACGTTTTGGAGATAGTACTGCAAACAAAGCCATGGGTAAAAGCTAGTCCAAAATAAAAAAGCTTTAAGTATACTTTATAGCGTTAGCTATCTGCCAATGAAAGTCCCAGGAAAATAGGTCCAATCGTTTTGGAGATAGTACTACTGACGAAGCCACGGATGACAGCTAGTCTAAAATAAAGTAGCCTATGTCACCCGCTGTAATTGTAACTATCCGTCAGTGAAATTTCTGTCAAAATCGGTCCAGCCGTTTCGGAGATTACCCTGAACATACAGACAGACAAAAATTTTAAAAATTGTATTTTTGTTAATAGTATCGTTTATACGTTCATATCCAATCAGTATTAAATCGTTATTTTGATATTACAAACATCCACTCCAATTTTATTTATATGTATAGATGTATAGATTAGTTGTAGGTTGTTATAAACTTAATACCTCTTAATGTTTTTTTTTTTTTTTTTTTTTCGAACTGACTACACTGTTGGCCTGGCAAGGCCTCTACAGTTTCACCGAACTACCAAGGGGAGCGCTTATGGCACTCTACCTCTTAATGTTATGTACATTGAACATTTGTTTATGAAATTGCATTTCATAAAATTCGATAAAGAATAAGTCAAGAAAATGTCTATTATTTGTCATCATATTTAAACTAGCTTTAGTAAGGTTAAATTGCTAAGATATGAAAGCTTAAGGAACAAAGAATCCAAGCAATTTTTGCATTTATAAATAACCTATGTATTATTCTTATGTATGAGTTTTCTCAAAAACTCCTTTTAAAAAACTTTTGGGTGAAAGAGTTACAAAGTACCGTACATACTCATAAATTCTTTTTTAAAATATTAATATAATTAAATGGGAACATGTATGAAATATATACGTATTACTGTAGTATGATTTACATTTACCGTAATTGTTTAGTCCTTTAACGAGACTTCATAAACTTCAAAGGCGATGGAGCATGTCGTTTACTACCGCGTGACTACTAACAGCGCGGCGTCTCTATCTGAATATCCTAGTACTAGGCTATAAACACTCTAAAGAGGGGAAACGGTATATGACGTTAGGTTTAGTCTACCTCCCTATAAGGACGGAGCCCGGCGGCCTTTCGCCGGGCTGACCGATGGGGCGACATGGTGATAGCCTCAGCACGATCCCATGTCGCCCCAACCAAAAGCGGCGGCCGGTACACCGTGGGGTTTTAACATAACCCACTCTCTCCCCCGAGAGGGTGGGTATCCATAAAGGATTTCCCCACGTTTAATTTGTAGAATTTATATTCAATAACTCAAACCGATGTTTGACGACTCTGGCACCCTTGAGCGTCTTCCGCGCTTACCGTCAAGCCTGATGAAGCAATGAAGCTTTTAAGTACCGACAAGATTAGTCAAGCTCGAAAAAAAAATTGTAAATTCTCGTAATAATGGGTTTGTTGTTTCATGGGGAACTACTCTTATTATCTCTAGTGCCATAGCGACAGAGCTTCGCTCGACAGTTTTTTTTTCTGGAAAGTCGAGATTTTTCGGAGAAAACTTTTAGATGCTGTTTATTTAATAGATGTAGCTCAGGTTATAATTATTATTTATTTAATTCATACAAGAATTATTAACACTGTAATATACCCGTCTCTCTCTATTCTGTAACATCAAGCGACCGGCATATTACAGTGTTAATTTTTGAATTAATTAAATGAACAGTAAGTAAAGCTACGTCTTTTAAATAAACAGCTTATGGGACAAGAAAAGCTCAGAAATACAAGACAGTGCAATGCAGTGTATTCTGTTCAACAGATACTAATCCCATATTAGTTACATATGTACATTTGTCAATATTATCTACCTTCAATAGGGACAATAATGCGCAAATGCAAAACAAAAATGCCGTTATAGTAATATAAAAAAGAAGGATGAGAAAAGATTACATGTGGCAGAAATGCGAATGTTAAGACGGATGTGTGGTGTAACTAGAATGGATAATATTTAAAATGAGTATATCAGAGGAAGTTCGACATTAGCACCAGTGACAGAGAAGTTGAGGAGTCATAGGTTAGCATGGTACGGGCATATTATGAAAAGAGTTGAAAGTCATGTAACGAGAAAAGTTTTGAGTTTGAAAATGGACGGATATAAGGCTAGAGGAAGACCGAACAAAGTGTGGATGGATTGTGTGAAAAATGATATGTGTATAAAAGGTGTGAATACCGATTGACAGGGGAGAGTGGAAAAGGAAAACATGTTGTGCCGACCCTACTTAGGTGGGATAGGGGTAAGATAATGATGAGTAATATAAAAAAGATAAAACCATTTGACAAACGTAGAAGAAAAAAGTACTGAACTATCTTATCTTCACCTATTTATATAAATAACCATAATATAATACAATGTAAGTATATTGTATTCGCCAAGAAGTACTAATATTATAAAACAAAGTCGTCCGCCGCGTCTGTCTGTCTGTCTGGATGTTCGCGATAAACTCATAAATTATTAAACGGATTGTAATGCAGTCTTCATCAATAGATAGAGTAATTCACGGGGAAGGTGTGTAATTTCTCAAGGTTTTTTGTAAATTGGTTGAAATATAATGATAATTGTTGAAAGAATCGGAAAAAGTCAAGCCGCATGGGAGCTTTCGTCGATAAACGCTGCCTTAATCCCTTTGAGATATTACAAAACAAAGCATACTGAGATATTCCTCTTTTATAGATCTACAAAAATGTCTACGATGCCATATACCTATCTTTTTAGGATAGCTTACTACACCCATCTATCTTCTATAAATGGTCACATATGTATAATGAGGTAATTGGAAGGCTATTTAGACGGATACAGTATTAATCTTTATCAAATTTAATACATTAGTTACCTGAAGCATTTTATGCACATAATTGCAATTGTTTTATTATCAGGGCAGGACAACGTCCGCCGGGCCTGCTAGTATAGTGTATGTTAAGATTAGACTAGTTGTGCTCGCGGTTCCACACACGTATATTATTTTCGACTCGAAAATTTACTTTTATTTTATATATATATATATATATATATATATATATATATAAATATGAGTTTGTTACACTCAACCGATTATCATAAAATTCTGCATAAACTTTGTCAGAGATATAAACAAGGACATGAGCATAAATGAGAGAATGCATAGTAATATGAGCGAAGCTCCGAGCATACATATATATGTAAAATAATAAATGTATATAAAAAACCAAGCGTTAAGGATGACAACGAATCCTATAAATAAATAAATACAGCGTGTTATGCGCGCAGTACACATATGAGACCGACATTAAGCTAGCCGTAATGGCGTTTTCTTGTTAAATCCGGTAATGCGCTTCGACTTAACCATTTATTAGTGTAATGTGATGTAAAAACTTCGCATATCAATGGCCTTTTCTCTGTACACATTGAGTCGGTATATATAACAATAAATTATGCGGGTAGAGCTTAGTTAAATTAGTTTTTTTTTAAGTCATTTATTCTCATAATTCGGAATGATGTAGCGATTTCAAGCGTTCGACTTGTTTTGTAACGACACTGGGTTGCGTCACAGGCTTCGTCTGAAACAATGATGGCTCAGTTGGTAGTGTGTTCGGACACAGCGTCGAAGGACGTAGGTTCGAATCCAAGCAACTGAGTCCGAGCTTTCGGTGAAGGAAACATCGTGATGAAATCATAGCATGGTTGTAGGGTTTTTTCCAAGTCCGTCTGGCTAACTACCAACCTCAAGTTGAAAATCTGTCGCCAAGCACCTGCTGGTGTGTTCCGGCAGCTGCACTTGAGAGCCAGTCTCCCTCTAGGTTAAGCATGACTTACCATCTTAGACCACGTCATCATTTATTATTAGATGAGATTGTGATCAAAACGTTTACCTTATAAAGTATTAAAAAAAAATACAAAAATCATTACGTATAGACTGTACATGTGGCGATGCGTCGCCACGCCAGCAATCGGTTTACGTGCGGCTATAGATATTTCACATCAAAATATTAACAGTGCAACAACCCTAGTAGCGTGGTTGTGAACTTGGTGGCTATTTTAATCTCAGATATATCTATGTTGAAAATGAATAACAGAAGTCTCAGCAATTTTCCCATATGACTCAGTGTTAACAATAAAGTATAGAGGTCGCTGTAAAATGTAAAATAACACCAAACTGGACACGTACTTGTTTGATTGATATGTGCCTGAATTTACGACGTCTGTCTACATGTAACGAGCGTGCGTAAATTATCTAAATTGCATTACCGTTGTAGTCTAGTGTCGTACATAAAGCGATATATATCTTTCATTTTAAAGCTATCCATTTCATACTATCGGGTAACAAATTAGTATAAGATTTAGTTTCGGATAAAAGACAACATTATGATTTAACTGTAACTTAGGTTCTGAAACTTATTTGACTTACTAGACTTTGGTTTTGTCGATATATAAATTATGCATTGACACTGTGTGTGCGTTGTGCATTGACACTGTGTGTGCGTTGTGCATTGACACTGTGTGTGCGTTGTGCATTGACACTGTGTGTGCGTTGTGCATTGACACTGTGTGTGCGCTGTGTATGCGCACATATATAAGGATGATCTGTGTTATCTTGTTCAATAAATATTGCTCACTAATACATATTCTCGAGCTTATTGTTGCCACTGTGCATGCGAGATAATGATTGACATTTCGACAGGCACATTTGTAATCTTATTTTCAATTTTTACATCACCCTGTCAAGTAATAGTTTTATTTAGGTTTGTTGCTTATCTGTATTACTAATTAATGTATGTGTTCGCAACTTAATTTGACATCCGCTCGCTTTTCAAATATAATACACAAAGAGTATTTTTCAGATTGTACTAATAATTTAAACAAAAAAACAATGACAATCAATTGTGCATCATAATACTTGTTCTTAGTATCTCAGTAATTGTTCCTCTAATTTTGATATATCCATTGTAAAGTACATTCCATTGTCGTTTATTTTTTTTAAAACGTTAAAGAATTCGCAATCGTTTACCAGTTATATATTTTTTCCTCTCACTGTATAGAGTTATCATCATCATCGGCCTGTAAGAGACCTACTGCAGGACCATAGATCTCTTCCCGAAGGAAGGTATGGGCATAATCACCACGATAGCCCACGACGTACTAGCGATTTCAAACTCCGAGAAACTACAAGAACAATTCTCAGGTTCAGGTATCCTTACGATGTTTTCCTTCACTGTCAGCCGATAGTGTTACTTATTCAAATTAGTACACGAAAATACAGATACATTCTTTGGTACATGCCGGGGTTCGAACTTGCGGATATCTGATTAATATTCCACCAGTCAAATCACTCTAGCATGACGACAAGCTATACAGAGATAAAATGCTAGCACGTGATGGGGCACAGGAATTCTGTATGTTTTTATACTGGTTGTAGCAATATCATTGTCAGTTACGCCGTTACGAAGTTGAAACAAAGCAAACTCGCGCGTAGTTTTATCTGCGACAGAATGTCAAGTTTCACAACACTTACCGTGTAAAAGTATAATAAGTCGTTGATTAGTGTCTTCGCCAAGTAATAACTCACCTTCATTGCGTTATAAATAAGGGCAACCCACACACGCGAGCTTACTTCTTACCTGCTTACTACAAAAATTATATAATTCAAACTTTATAGACAATAAATTTACTAATAATTTCTGAGCTGTTAACTAGTCTATTACGTTTTATCTAAAATCAATTAGGAAATTCGTAGTAACCTCTGAAGTATTACCCAAATTAACATTAACGAGCTTAAATTAGCCATAAAATAATTTTGGGTAAATAGTTGGAGCTGCATACACTTGTGCAGAATTCGGATGCGATTAGTTTTCAATGGTGTAAATTCAAACAATAGCATCTTTGAAAGCTCGACCGGACTATTGCAAAATCCCTTTACCCGGGACGCCCATATTATACAAATGTGTGATTAGGCAATAGAGTCTGTTGAATGCTTTCACCAAATCCTTAGTTAATTTCTCAGTATTTCACAGCATTCGTGCTTTTCCAACAATTAGAGGATTTAATGCACTTTAGTTTTTTTGGAACGGATTAAATTAGGCACAGATATCTTTTTATCTACCACTCAGTTTTATATATTTTCCCATATATAGTGATACCACACAATAATCCCAAGGAGGGTTGATGTCAGGCGCGCGCTGCTGATCGTAAAAATTAACCCAAATCATATATCACAACATGCCAAATATGTTGTGCCGATCCTACTTAAGTTAGATGTGTTAAGGGTAAGAATATGATGACTCAGTTTTATATCTCTAATAGCAGTGACATCTTCTAATCTCACCCCATTCCCAGAGTAATGGTTATTTTTAAAGTAATTGATTATTTTTATTGTGTTCTGCAGTACGTTATTGCACAGAGTGTAATGCAAAAGTATATAGATAAAAAAAAAAGACACGCTAATCCCTAGAAATCTGACTTCCAAGTGAAGCTATCAGAACACACCTATAGGAGTCGTAGCTAGTCACACGGGCTTAGATACAGCGTACCACTATCCTAAGGTTTTACCACGATGTTGTCTTTCAGCTTAAGTTCCGGTTCACATGCGAGGTTTCGGACGTGTTACTAAAAAATAATTCTTTGGTAACAAAGGTATGGTTTCTCTATTTATAGCTACAAATTAATGTAGCGTTATATCTGATCTATTTCCCGGCGGACCATTAAAACAATTAACGGCGTCAGAAGTTCTCGCAACTTCGGACGCAAACTAAATTAAACAATTGAGATGTTGCACGGAGAGGCTTTTATACAATTGAAACAAATTAACGAAATACAATTTTATTGCACGTAATAAAACATACAATGTTCTAAACAACTTTATTCTATTCATGGTTCTTATTTTTATTACCAGCTTATACATATACGCGACATTGTTTACGTGTATTTACTTGGTTTAGTTGTTTCGTGAGAATTAAGTATTTCGTTTTATTATCTTCTTCTTCGTATCTTTTTAGTTAATAATGCTATTACTACATAACCTCTTAAACCCTTTAATTAGCTTGAAAACTAATTTGAAGAGTTCTCTCCTTTTTTTCCGAACTGACTAAACTGTTGACCTGGCAAGGCCTTTACAGTTTCACCGGACTACTAAGGGGAGCGCTTAAGGCACTCACCCGATTTTATATATGCAACCACCACAAGGGCGCACGGCGCGCCTCGGCTTGGACTGTCACCAAATATCCCGAGTCTCACTAAGCTAAACTAAGCTTACTATTATTTGATACATATATAAATTCGTGAGACATACACGTGTACCAAGCATGTATATATCATGAATCTGACTACTATGTTAATCTAAACTCCGTTCGAAAAAGAGATTTAAAAACAAGCCCAACCACTATGTGTGGCTACATGTCTGTATGTGCTCGTGTGTGGGGTGATCGGTGTTGTGTTGTAAAAACTAGTGTTTGAAAATTAATTCAATTTCACTGTAGTCGCACGAGGAACGTGCTCGAGGGCTCCATTCCGGAGGATCGGACCTCGGCTTGAGCCGCTGCCGAGGGGGGCCTAGACGAGTGTGCTGGAGCAAAATTCACAGTCAAGCCGCGGCGGCGTGATCTGTGATTACGCTCTGTTTCGAGGGACGGCAAGGTACTGAAAGTTAACTGCCGTTGTTTCGTCGGGAGGATCTGTAAAAATACGAGTATATCGCGGACGTCGTTTGTAACGAGCTGCATCGGGTAAGTTCTCTACCCATTGAGCCGTTTCAAAGTTTATACCTGACTAATAACAATAAGCACCGCGATTACTATAATACGTTTAGAATTGTTTGTGCATCAACCGAGTTTTTACCATAGAGTATTTAATTTTATAGGCTATATTATATAATGTAATAATATATATATATATATATAAATTCAATTAATTATTATTAAAAATATTTATAAAGACGCTTTTATAGGTAACCGAACTAAAAGGTAAAAAATTGTTTTTATAGCTAGGATAGCTTTTTTTTTGGTTTTTCTTTTAAAACGTAATTAAGTCTCCTAGTAATTTTAAAGGCTCTACTTTTCGGTAACTGCTTAATTAATGATAAAAACTCAATAAACAATTATATTGTCATCGGTCCTTGATAACTCGTAGTCCGGTGACACTGTAGCGGCGTTAACAAGCCAACAGTGTAATCAGTTCGAAAAAGAAAAAAAAAAAACAAAAACCATGATAACATTTTTAAATTGCAGTGTAATCGGACATATTCAAGTGGGTGAAAGCCAACGACAACGATTCTGTTACACAGAAACATACATAAATACAGGAGAAGCTTGTATAAGTGTCTTAATAAAACTGCGGCGCCCATTACTCATCCGGTTAAAAATATGGAATAGTTATATCAATTTTGATGAGGCTTCCACTAAAAGATAGTGGACTATTTATAGCATTGTCTAAGCTAAACAATTATTATACAATGTAGTAAAATAAGTTTACGAATCTGGTAAGATATACTGTATCTATCATTTCTTTTTGGTATGGGACAGAAATTATAAACAGAATATGTACGGTTTTTGAACGCATTTCTAAGAGTGCTCTCTGGTGTTGTCCTTTTTTGTACCCCTGACAACACATTTATAATATTGGAATTTTATACGGAATTGCTTTACAGCGATCACTCCATCTGGCGAGGATTAAATATAAACTTGTTGGTTGTAGGCTACTTATTACATGGAATTCCATTAACCCTTAGTCCCTTTTTTACCCAAATTTTGCATTTTTCGTTCGTACAAAGCTTGTCCTGAAAATTGCATACACGACTAAAAATTAGCAACCAAATAAGGGCAGTCGTTCTGAAGTGATGCGCTTTTATACATTTGGCTATATTTTATATATAGATTGAAGAGTCCAACAGAATGTTCTGTAGGTCATTATTCCTTTATACGTTTTGAAAAGTTTATAAAGTTTGAAGCGATAATGGCTTAGTTGAGAGCGTGTCCGGACACAGTGTCGACGAACGTAAGTTCGAATCCTAACAACTGAGTTGGAGCTTTAGGTGATGGAAAATATCGTGATGAAACCATAACATGGTGGTACGGCTTTTTCTAAGTCCGCCTGGCTAGCTACCACGCTGAAGTTGAAAATCTGTCGCCAAGGACCTGTTGCGTGTTCCGGCAGCTGCAATTGAGAGCCAATCTCTCTCTAGGCTTAACGTGACTACCATTTTAGACCACATCATCATTTAACATCAGATGAGATTGTGGGCAAACGATAACCTATAAAGTATAAAAAAACATATATTTTTGTGTTTATTCTTTTTTGTGATGTTTATTTGTAAAATTATAGATTATTATGGGACAGTCATGACAAAATTCCCTAAATGGAATTAAGAAAAATAAACAACGTGAGTTTCTTTAGCCAAAAGTTGAATATAGTTTCCGCATATTCGATGTAATCCAAACCCGACTACAATTTCGTTAGTATTTGTGGAATATAGGGCGGGAAATGTGTGGTATTGGCCAAAATGCTATTTGCGGCTCGCGTTTATAGATTTACGAATGTGCACTGCAGTTACAATGTGTGTGTTGGGTTAGTTGCACGGATACGTGATGGTTTATTGTCAGAAAATTATACTTTTTTGCAAGCTAGCTTCATTAATAGAGCAAGATCACGTCAAGTGGACCCCTATTATTCACTTGATCATAAAAATAAAGTCCATGTATTTTTTTCAGAAGTAATTACCATGACAAAATTGATCCCGTACACGATTTTTAGAAATGTAGATTTTAACAATTTTTTTTTTTACAATGAAAATTTTCGGTACTTTTAATTAAAAAAATAAATTTCAAATCAACCGATAAAGATAAATTAAGAAAACTTTTAGGATTTACTGTCAAGTACTCATATTTTGATAAAATAGTAATAACTAAAAATTATTTGTTTATTGTCATATTGTTAATAAACTTTTAAGTTAACAAATGAAAATTTCATTGACTTCTCGGTAAGAAAATGGAGTTTTTTTTTATCGGTTACATGCGTTATTTATTTAAGTTTAAGATTCCGAAAAAAATTTCACTGCTCGCGATAAGTTTAAACAATATGAATTTATTTATCACAGCGCGCCGAGCACCAGCCGCTGTCAGAACACCGGGCGGCAGCTTTGGTTCAAATCAAATCAAATCAAAAATACTTTATTCAATTTAGGCCCTAAGAAGGCGCTTATGAACGTCGAAACTACCACCGGTTCGGAATACATCCCAGTCATCGAGAAGAACCGGCCAGAAACTCGATCGGGTTTATCTTTTTAACATATACTTATATAATTAAAATTCATTATACATTACAATCGATTTTAGTGGATGCACAGAGAGGAGTCAATTCCAGACATCACCATCGTTTACATATTGATCCACTCTATAATAACCCTTTGACACCAAAACCCGCTTAACATGGCACTTAAACTTATAGTCTGGCAAATCAGTAATATGCTTTGGGACTTTGTTATAAAACCTAACACTATTACCTAAAAAACTGTTACTGGTTTTACTGAGTCTAAAACATGGAACGACCAGTTTGTCACAGTTTCTAGTTTTTAAATCATGCCTGTGTTTTAATTATAACTACAAATAACTATTAAAAATATAATTATCAAACCAATTTATTATTATTATCAATATTATGACTAATATAATAAATTAAGTGTCTATTATTTAACAAAAGCAGGAATAAAGAAATAGTAATTGAATATTAAATTTTTTAGACGCTTTTTATCTTTATTATTTTTTTCTTTAAACTCCACTACACTCTACGTACTCAGCGACACTCGAACGTAGTCGCGGGCATAGCTGGTTTTAAATACAATCTCTGAAAACAACTAGGACGACGCGACCTTAAGAATTAAAGGCAAAAAAAGTCCAAGAAAAAATGAACAGAACACCCACTTAAGAATTATAAACGTATATTATTACAATACCCTTATATTATCTATGCACGTCTAGACGAAATTCTGACTGTATAATACCGAGTATCTATTTTATCTGAATGATTTAGGTCGATAATCATCGGTTCTGGGTAGTGATGATATTTGGGATGAAAAAACCTCTGGTGTGATTATATTGTTATATGTAATTCCTTGCTCTAATTTGTGCAGACATCCGCCGCAAGTTATAAGCGGTGACGTCAATTATAGTAGAACGAATGACGTCATCATGTGTGTGTCAATGACGCGTCGAAACGCACACACATACTCGTCGAGAGTTTAAAAAGTTCATGCAAATTCATATCCATCCAAATAAGGTGGCAACATAAATTAAGCCGTTGTTATTTCACAGTAATTGTTATTACAAACGGTTGTCAGTTATTTTGCTGTTGGGTAATTTGCTGTTTTATAACAGTAACATAATAATGAAATGAATATTCGTTGTTTATATTATGAAATAACGTGAACTTCTCTCCTTTTCACTTATGATATCTGTGGTATACTTCATTGCCTCGAGAATCATTAAAGGATAAGTTCCAGGAGTTCGGTATCCTAACTCTGCCCTCCCAATACATACTTGAAAATCTAATGTACGTCCGCAAAAACTTAGATAAGCTAGATTTCGTAAAGGACCGACATAATCTAAATACAAGAAATAATAACAAATTGGTCATTCCATGTTTTAGGCTCACTAGGACCGGTAACAGTTTTTTAGGTAATAGTGTTAGGTTTTCTAATAAAATTCCAAAACATGTTACCGATTTGCCGGATACTAATTTTAAGCACCATGTCAAGCAGGTTTTAATATCTAAAGGCTATTACAGGGTGGATCAATATGTGAAGGACGGTGACGTCTGGAAATGACGCCCTCTCTGTGCATCCACCAAAACCGAATGTAATTATTTATAACTATGTTTTAAAAATGTGAGTTATAATATGTTAATGAAAAGATAAACCAGATCGAGTTTCTTGCCGGTTCTTTTTGATGACTGGGTTGTTTTCTGAACCGGTGGTAACTTTGAGGTTCATAAGCGCCTTCTCAGGGCCTAAATTGAATAAAGTATTTTTGATTTTGATTTTGATTACTAGCACTTTCTGTTAACTCTCATTGTGAATTATTGTGATAGAGCAGAGCCTGTGCATGTTTGCTGTTTCTAAAAAGTTCCCAAACGAGTGACCCAACTATGGAAATAATCTTACAATGTTAGGTCACGTGCTTTCATGAAACATTTAAAGGTTTTATAGGTTTCCATAATATAGTATTAATCTTTGCAAAACCATCCAAGGCCGCGATAGCGTCTATTGTAATATATATATATATATATATATATATATATATATATATTACACCTGAATTGATTTACTGTTGAATTGATAAGCGTTCGAATGATTTTACTAAGTTAAGAACAGTTCTTAATTTGGACCATCGGTATCACAATAACATTTAAGCCAAAATACTACAAGCAATAAAAAAATGACATTCACTAGCGATATTATAACAAACAGAACTCTGCATTTAGTTAATCCATACTGTCTGACAGCGTGATCGGGTTTTTGTTAAACGAATTATATAATTATACAAAATGCATGGCTTAATTTAAATTAGTTATCGGTTTTTGCTCGCAGCGATCTTGTTAAAGTTTGTTTATTTCACTTAAGTCGATCACTAATAGGGGATTTTAAAGGCACATGTTTATAATAACTTAGAATAGAATATAACAACAAAATTTAGATTTATAACGATTTAAATGTAATGTAGTATGCCTGGGAATTTATTTTTATCACAGCTATTTCATAACTGGTGCATGAAATCGGCTACCAATTTTTAAGCTACCAATGTACGTGCAGTATTTATTTGCTTGATAACCTTTTTTGTTTATAATAATAATAATAATTCTTACATCTTTACTAATATTAGGGATGAGAATGTGTGTTTGCTTGTGACGCTTTCACTTGTTAATTATTCATACGATTTTGTATGCACATTGTCAAGGGTATAGTAAAGATACGTTATATATATATTAAGAGAAGCGTTGCCGTCTCCTGCGCAGAAGGCGTCTTGCAGAAAGTGGCGGCGGAAAGGGCCCGCGAAATGGTCCCTCAGAGCGGTCGTCTCCGCCGACGGAGGGCCGGTGGAAAGCGGAGACTCTACGCTCACCTCCTTCTACCGGGGGGCCCATCTTCTCATTGCACAGGTCCGGCGGATGGAGGAGACGGCCGAAGATGTATACATGGTCATCTCCTGACAAGAACGAGGCCCTGCGGCGCTGGTTGACGCCAGGCCAACCGCTGGGGCGACACGATGAATACTCAAGAGATCTCGTGTCGCCCCATCAAAAGCAGTGGATCTACATCGTGAGGTTTTAGTGAGTAGGAGTCTCACACTACCCACCCTCTCCTCCGCGAGGGTGAGTGTCCAAGAGAGGTTGTCCCACGAAAAAAAAAACGTTGCCAAGGATAAAAGCTGGCAGGATATAATCTCTCCGTTAATTATACAAGGGACTTTGGTCTGGGCGTTTTCTTAATTCGTCAAATTGAAATAAATGTATGAACATAACGGAATAATTGTATATAGTGTTTTTGAATTCACAATATGACATGAAAACTACCGTCCACAATTTATAATCTCGAATGAAAAATTATTTTTAATACGATATAAACGTGAATCACAATTATAAAATAACAAATTATTCTTTTAAACTTGTGGCGCTGACGCCGCATATTTAGTAGCGCGGTCCGACTGTCCCCTAACGAGTCAGTCGTTTACGCCACCCCGTCTAGTTCACACTATAGTTAGGTCCAAATAAATAAACATTCTTAACTAAACCAAGTGCATTATTTATCACCACATACACAAAAGCCCAACATAGCCCAACTAGCACAAACTGAGCTGCCTTCAAGGATCTCTTAAAATGGTTAGGACCTCCGGAAAACTTCGGACCATAGTTCGGGATTCGCATGATTTACAACTAAGCAATAAAATCCACTGTGTTTAAAACAATTGTTCTTACCAAACTGTTTTATGCCACTAAAACATTGTGTCTTTATAGGAGCGACATTAGAAGCTTCTAGTGCTTTCACGTGAAATGTTAACGATTAATTCTTGGAAGGGAAAAAAGGACGATATTCTTAACTCAGAAATTTAATGGCGGACCAAGTTCAGTGGCCTAGACTCAATACCTATTGTACAAAATAATAATGAATGACTCTAGGTTGTCTAAGTCTGTGTTCTATTCAAGTGGTGTAGTATAGAAAGTTTATACTTTGGGATCAATATTTTTGCTACAGAGATGTGATTCGGGGCCATTCCATCGCATGTAACATATGTTCAGACAAGTGGGAAGAGCTTGCGCAATTTAAATGCCGTAATTCTGTTAATAAAGCAGCAGAAACATTCGAAGACCATCTGTTAAGCAGTAATAAGAAGATTTTAACCTATTATATGTCTATAAATAAAAATGGTTTAATGTATGAAAGCGCATCACTTCTGAACGGCTGCATGTAATTGATTAATTCTTTGTTTGTTGTGCTTATAATTTGTCAGGACAAGGTTTATACGAAAATGTATGTTATGTAGGTGGTAGAGCTACGCTGAAGCTATTACTGGTTTCAGCATGAATGGGTCGGCTCCCCCGACGCGCGGGGTAGTACCACCCTCTCACAGAAAATCGACGTGAAGTAACAGTGCAAGCACTGTTGCGTTTCGTTCGGCCAGCGAGAGCGCCGGAGGCCCACATATTTAAAAGGCCGTCAACCCACTTGCGACTCCCCTGGTGTTGCTAGTGTCTATGGACGGCGGTGATCACTTACCATCAGGTGACCCACCTGTTCGTTTGTCCACTATAATATAAAAAAAAAAGTGAAAATGTTTGAAAAATCACAGGGGAAAGTAAAAAAAAATGGTTTAAAAAATATCCATATAAAAAGTGAGTGGGTGAGTGAAACAGAAGATGTTTAGTTGCTATTTTATTTCCTTACATTATCGTACTATTAAGAGGTGTCGTCTAGCTATTAAAAATATACTATGAATAACCAGAATAAATCTAGATATAGATTCTCGTAAAACAAGATACCCAAGTATAAACTATAAAATTGCAACTAAAATCATGTTCATAAGTATCACCGTCTATCTCTCTACTATACAGGACAAAAAACATCTTGTACTGTCGGATAACAAGACGATCCAGTTCTAAGAGTCGTGTCGAAGCCCGGCCGATGTATGACAACTTGCAATAATTCACGGCAAATGGTTGATTGTCCGACACGCGAATACTGAACTCCTGGTGAGAGTTCACCGTTATCCCGCGCTCGTTTATGTGATGTGGTGTTACGATCCAAAGCCAGTATTGCATTTTCAATTAGTTTTTTCATTCCTTCTTGTTATAATCGTAAACGGTTAGAAATATATATCTCAAAGGCACACTAAAGGTACTTACTTTCAACTTGAATAGATAGGGTTTTTTGTATACACTTTTAAATAACGAACGTAGTCTAAGATGAGAAACACAATAAACCTAGACGGGAACTGGCCGTCGAGTGGTCAGGATAACACTTATAAGTGTCTGCCGGCAGATATTCTGGTAGCAGCTAGTCAAGCGGATTTTTTGTAGGTCTACGCTGAAGCTATTACTGGTTTCAGCATTAATGGGTCGGTTCGCCCGGGGTAGTACCACCCTCTCACAGAAAACCGACGTGAAGTAACAGTGCTTGCACTGTTGCGTTTCGTTCGGCCAGTGAGCGCGCCGGAGGCCCACATATTTAAAAGGCCAGCAACGCACTTGTTACTCCTCTGGTGTTGCTAGTGTCTATGGACGGCGGTGATCATTTACCATCAGGTGACCCACCTGTTCGTTTG
This sequence comes from Antheraea assamensis, assembly GCA_035772565.1. NCBI lineage: Eukaryota > Metazoa > Arthropoda > Insecta > Lepidoptera > Saturniidae > Antheraea > Antheraea assamensis. The sequence goes on along the minus strand of JAQQSE010000224.1, from coordinate 82,020 downwards.
ACCGCTATAATATTAAAAAAAAAATTAAAGAAAAGCTCTACCACTATTCTACTATGATTACGATGTCTTCCTTCACCAAAGGTTTCTGCTCATTGGCAAGGATTCGATACTGAGGAACATAATAAATATGGGTACAGTTTTTTTATACGATAGTGGCAAACAAAAAGGTACTGAGTTATTTTATTTTCCTCTATTCATATACCTACATAGATAAAGAATACCCATACTATAGACTTAATGAAAATTCAACCTTCAAAAGACAACATATTTTACCGAAGCACAAGAAAAAAACCAAAGACTCAAATAATGGTCACCCTTTTAGACACATGATATAAGATACTTCAAAATGACAAGTAATAAATACGTCGAGTAGGTATCAGAATAAATTGATCCATCATGGCCTTTGTTCAATTGACACCTCATTACGTGGTCTTGGAGTAGCCTAATGTGAAAGTTCGAATCTCATGTATAATTGACTTCTTTGTGAATTGGGCTTAAAAGATGCCGCATGTGTAAATTCTCCCTTAAAAGGAAAGGGTAACGTTTATTCCATACAAACGTATTCCACTGTTTCGTATCAAAGTAATCCAAATAAATTAGTTATTTTTATACTAAGCTAGCTGTTGCCCGCAGCTCCGCATGAGTTTTTTTTTTATAATTGTGAATTACTCCTTATAAGATCAGCTATCTGTTAGTGAAAGTTCCGTGAAAAATGGTTCAAACGTTTTGGAGAGAGTACTACAGACGAAGCCATGAATGACAGCTAACCTAAAATAAAGTAGCCTATGTCACCCGCTGTAATTTTAACTAGCCGTCAGTGAAATTTCTGTCAAAATCAGTCCCACCGTTTCGGAGATTACCCGCAACATATACATAGACAGACAGACAAACATTTAAAAAAATGTATTTTTGTTATCAATATCGTGTATACGTTCATATTCAATCAGTAAAAAGTCGTTATTTTGATATTACAAACAGACACTCCAATTTTATTTATATGTATAGAAGATGTATAGACTAGATGAGCCGATGAACTTTGTAGCACATATATTTGTGCAAAATGTGGTCATAATATAATATGTCGAAGCCTTTATTTATTACTTCATGCTCCTTATGCCTAATAATGTACAATATTTGTATGATACGCAATACGGTTTTAACAAACAGAAAAAAGCAACACAAATAAAAATATCTATATATAAACATGTGGTACCTCTTATTATGGTCTAATTGCGATCACTGGACGACCACTAGTATATATAACTCTCCTATAGCTGTTTCACACTAAACTTCTCCTAAATTGTTGTTTGTAATCTTTAAATAAAAAGTGAACGTGTGCTTATATGACAACACGATAGAAGTGAAAACTTCTATGAAGACCGGTGCCAAGTATACACAATTCGAGATGAAGAAACTCGATTTAGTGCGTCACCGACCCGAACGCTTTTGATGTCAAGTGGAGCTGAATAAACCCGATTCAGTGCGTCACCGACCCGAATGCGCTTGATGTCGAGTGTAGCCGAATAAACTTGATTCAGTATGTCACCAACCCAAACGCGCTTGATGTCGAGTGCAGCCGAATAAGCTCGATTCAATGCGTCACCAACTCGAACGCGCTTGATTTCGAGTGGAGCCGAATATACTCGATTTAGTACATTACTCACACGATCGCTGTTTATGTCGACTAGAACTGAATTAACTCGATTTCCGAGCGTCATCGATCCGAACGCGCTTGATGTCGAGTGGAGCCGAATAAATTCGATTCACTGAGTCAATAATCCGAGTGCGTGAAGCCGAATAAAGACATTTTTCCTCTAGAAGGAGGTAACTACTGATACATTGTAATAATTCGGGTCATTTTCAAGGCTGTGACCATACGGTGCGTATTTTCACGGATTTAACTCACCGCGGAAATGGTATTATCTGAATGCATCATTTTGACGTTGGTGTGTCTCTATTTAATTGATAAAAAATCGACGTCAAATTTGACAGTAAAAACACGCCTCATGGAAACGAGACTGACGGATCAATTTACAATCCGTCAGTTAACGAGGTGTCGTAAAACGAACAAATGTATTTATTGCGTGTCATTAAACATTTTGTATTGATATATAGAATGTAAATGTGACTCTGATCTTTGTTAGTCTCTAATGAACTCATACATCAAAATCTGTCAAAATTACTAACTGCTGGTCAAGTATTTTCGACCTTTCATTCGTCGAATGCATAACATTAGAAAGAGACAGGTCAATCTAACGGATTCATATGCTTTTTCTTAGTTCTAAATATTTCTTTATTGCCTCAGATCATTGTAAACTATGTATTACAAAATGATACAATTAGTAGTGTCCATGTATAATTGTGAGAAGTAAATGCATTCGTTTGATTTTCTTCCTGTTTAAAATTTTGTTTTGTAGTAGTGTTAATTTTATGTAACAAGTCGCTTTTGGCTTATGTTTGCGTGTTCCCTTAGTTCTTGTAAACCATGCGATAGATTTTAATACAGTTATTACTATAATTTAGAGAATTTCAAATGCTAATTATATACTGTATTGTAATGAAGTCGTACGATGTTTTTATACTATTGCGTTGGTAACGTTGGCTTAATATTACGAGACACATTAAAATAATGTATAATTGTATGTCTGAAAAGTACCACAGATAAGTCCATTATGTCTTTAAGTGTTATTAAAAAGTAATTGATTATGTTTAGTTTGACATTCACACATTGATACACTCTTTATAACGTATCAACTATTGTCTGTTAAGAAGAAATATGTCCATAATTTAGACATCAATAAATATTTACATTATGTGCTATCAGTGGTTTATAAAAGGCTAATCTTTAATGAGCCAAAATTTCTAATATAGACACCTAGGTCATATACAGTCGCCTAGCTTTTCTTATTATTAATTGCCATTTTTTGTTTTCGAACTGTCTACACTATTGGCCTGGCAAGGCATATCTACAGTTTCACCGGACTGCTAAGGGGAGCGCTTAACTAAGCTAAACCTATCTCTAAATACATATATGAGTTCGTGAAATATACATGTGTACCAAGCATTTATGTTTCATGATCCCGTACATGTATTCTGTATCTGACTGCTGTATACTAAACTATTATAGTTCAAAAAAAAGGGCAAAAATATACCCCACCATTATGTGTACCCAGAAGTGTGTATATGCACGTGTGCGGGGTGATCGGTATTGTGTTGTAAGGACGACTGTTTGATCATCAGTGTCACTGTGTTTGCGCAAGCGAGCTGCTCCAGGGCTCCATTCCGGAGGATCGGACCGCGGCTAGAGCAGTTGCCCAGGGAGGCCTAGGTGTGTGTGCTGGAGCAAAATTCACAGCCAAGCCGTGGTGGCATGCTCTGTGAACGTTAATTGCCAAGGAAACGTGTGCTATTTATTACACTTAGATTGCAATGTCCCTAAGCACTTTTCAGCTCGGGTACTAAATACACCAAGCACCTATCTCTTTAGTCGTAAATTGACTGTGAAACTGTTACCATAGCGAGTAAAGGAAAAGATATGTGTTGACGAAAAAGTTTGTTTGGTATTTGTAAAAAAAGGGGGAAAAAGTGTTGGTTGGTTGGTTGCTTTCTAAAGAGTTTACACTGTAATTACCACGTTTAGTGGCGATCAAAACGATTGAATGCACCGAGAGATCTTATCAATTACATCGACGCGGGCTTGATATCTAAAAATCGCTATATTTCAATTACATAACCTAAAGACTTGATCTTTTGTTAACATGTATCAAATCTTTGATAGTAATACCGTGCTATGAGCCTTCTAAATAATACAGATCTCTTCTCGATACATGGAATGTGCTTGATCACGACGTTATATCACGAAGCGATGTACTTTTCTTTTTCAAAAGCGGAGAGATTTATTGTCCTGCGTATTCCCACTACATGGTCACAGTATAGGAACTTTTTTATGTTCACAATACAAAACTGGTTAATTTCTCTGTAGAATACGAATTGAGTTTATAATCCACTAGATTTTCGTGTTATTGGGATTCAATTTTCCGAAAAAGAAAAACACACGATTTTGTTAAATTCACAATGCTAATAGAGATTTTAAAACATTACTACTCACGCTATATTTTAATTCATCGGTATTCGTTTGTGTTAATCTTGACAGAATGCTTTTACTGAGTTGAAAAAATATGGCTAATTAAGTTTGTATTTGTATTTGTCACACTTGAGACTGGCGAAATTGCCTACATAGGCAGATGCCATAAAGGAAAAAAAAAGAAAAAAACTACACGCGTATTTATGATAACGTGAACACAGAAAAAAAAACAAATAATTAAATATAAAGATTTTGTTTCAAAGAGATAGAAAGAGAAGTAATTAGATACTTTTTTTTTGTTTAACCCTAAAATGAGACTAAGTTAATAACAAAAAATACTTTTAATTTAAAGCCGCATTTTTAAATTGTTTAGACGTCTACTTTTAGGAGTAGGTAAAAAAATATTTAAAACTTTCGGTTACATTCTAACTTATATTCTAACTAACACTATAAATGAAAATGTGACTCTGTTTATTACACTTTCAAGCTTTAACCTTAACCAATCAACATGCATGTTCTCATGGGTACAGAAAAGCAGATAGGGTACCTTCTATCCATAAAAAAGTACTATTCCCGTGGGATAGGTCAAATTTATATTTACATGAGCGAAACTGCGGGCAAAATCTAGTAAATGCATATAATTTAAGTATGTCAAAAAGGGTTACATTAAAAAAAAACAGTCCACAAACAAACAAAGAGCTCTTTTAAACAGGGAATATAACAATAATAATGTAGTTAAAGATTATTCAGTGTAACGGCAAGAATGATTGTAAAGAGGCCTTCCGTTTAGAATCCCTTGCTTATTTCCTTTTTACGTTTTAATTAGAAAGAAAAGTAGAATCATTTATTCGACACATTTTCAAGTGTATACATAAAATATTTGATGTAAGATAAGTGTTGCATTGAGAGGTGAAAATGGTCTATGTCTCGGCGTAAGGCTGCTGATTTGTAAGTGCAAGCGTTGCGGCGCTAATCTTCAGACAACACTTGCCGTATACACAAACACATGGACGAAATTAATTTCAAACGCACGGACGAAACTTACGCTACAATTTCAAATGAATATATGTATATGCATGCTATAATATGCAACCCGGTACTGCTCATATATAATCCATAATTTACAATGATGATTTATTATAACTTACATTAAAGACCCTTTCAATACGTATAATTAAGGTTAATAGTTAGCGTGTTCGAACACCGCCTCGGTTTGCGTAGGTTCAAATCTTTGCAAATATTTCAGAGCTGTCGGTGTATTAAAACATGGCGATGAAACCATAGCTTGGTGGTAGAATTCTTCTAAACCCACCTGGCTAGCTACCACCTATAAGTTGAAAATATATTGGCAAAACTCTTATAGCTGTGTTCCGGCAGCTATAATTAAGAACCCCGGTCCCCTTTCGATTTGTTATGTTTACCATTTTAGACTACATCGTCATTTAGATAAGAGTGTTTATGGATTATGAATATTTATCTTCAAAATGACTCTGTTGTTTTTATTAGCTTCCGCATCCAAATGAGTTTTTTTTTTAATTAGTCGTATACAAGTTAATACCCAGATTTATACGAATTTGACGCACACGGCCATCGGTCGGTCACACCCATCGCATTACTTCTGAGTTATTACTACCTACAACTATGCCAATGGAAACCCACATACCGACGTGCGAACGTTGAATGACGTAGCTTTGTAAACACACAAACCTAGATTTGTACGACAATGATACATAATAATTCAACATGCAAACTAGATATCTATTACCACACAAAGGTAACCTTAAGATAAATATTTGGAACGGCATTATTTTTTTATTATTAAAATAAATACTTTTTAGGCCCATTAAACACTGTACGACAGTGTAACGTCACGCTCGAGTCAGTGACGCGGAATCAGTTTTACTCGGCTCCATTCGTCATCAACCACGTTTATCTGCCAAAAAAGTATATCGCTCCAATAATTGCAGTACCCGATATATGATTAGACATGACGCGTCGGGGAGAAGAGTGAGACGTGCGATTAAAATCGGTTTGCTTCAGTATTGTAAAGGGTTATCTCTATCGCACAACGCAATAACTACGATAGACAAGATAGCGCTGTATAAAATAGAACTTAACACAATCGACAATTTCCATCTTCTCCATGATGTGAAAAATCAAAAGGCGGGTACTGTACGTTTTTATTGTCACATATTATAATAATATAGTAAATAACAATATGCATGTTTTGTATATATTAGTGAATTATTTCAAGAGGATTCAGAAGTTTTCACTTCTATCGTGTGGTGATTTAACACCCATTTTTTTTTCTTTCTTTTACGATTTGTAAATAGTCTAAGTAGTAGAAATACTTTTTTATAGTAGAACGGTAAAGTTAAGGCACTGAGCCTGAGTGGAAATACAGTATAATCCAAGAATAACACCATCGAAAGATCTGTAAACTATCGCCTATCTTTCATGTCATACCGGCTTGTAAGTCTTAATGATACCGCAACAAGATAAACTAAATTGAATAGTTTATCGTCATGTGTCTGGTGGTCGTGACGTAATCGTCTACCATCTCAGTTGGTTATAAATCGAACGATCCTGGTTGATGATGTTATCAGCCGTCTTTTCTAGAAATAAGAATCTGGTCATCATCACAACAATATAAATACAAATCTCAGTTTGTCAGTTACGGTACCTTTACCATTAAGGCCTCAAATAGTCGAGTTTGCATACAGTTTGCCTGAAATACGGAGAAGAACATAGGGTACTGTAAATTTAGAAAAAAACAATATTCCCTTGGGATAGATTAAATCTACATTCACATGATACAAGCGACGCGCAATTACTCTGGTATGTTATAAGTTTCACATCAAGCGAAGGTAAATAACCAGCTCGTTATATTCGTTCCAAATATTATTATTGTATACGCATACGAATTTCTATTTATAATAAATATGATGTTAGAAATAAAGGCGTGTTAATGAACGGTACCGTTCGTTGTATCACCGTTAAATTGTTGGCAAAAACGCGATTTGTCCCGAGACTTACATCATTCATGTTAGATTTATGTCGCAGTCACTTTTTACAATCGTTTATTTTGCACAGTCGTTATAAAATTATTTGTAATACTCACTCTCACTCACACACATTGTTAAAGGTACCTACGACTATTTTTACAATTTTTTCATTTCAACCATATTCATTTGATTTAGACATGATTTTATTATACACGAACATGTAATTTGTATCCTCACATACATATTTTTTGTCATACACACACAACATACATATAAAATATTATAATGTATTTATAATTTTTGTAATATTTTTTATTACACTTATTAGTTGTTCGCCCCGGCTTCACATGGGTGTAATAACGAGGCAAATCTTCCCTTTACAGTACGCCCTATGTATTCAATTAAAACGGCAACTAAACAAGTGAACGTTAAATCTGTCAATATTTTTGAAGAATTCCCGACTGTCTTCTGTCTCACTCACTCGCTCACTTTCGGAGGTGGAGATGAAAGAACCAAGTTTTTCACTACTTACGGTTTTTTAAACATTTCCTTTCAAACAAATCTTGTCCTGACGATTATACACATAACGAAAAGATAATTCGTCACAATAGGTACAAGCATTCTGAAATGCTGCGCGTATATATAATCGACAATTGATTTATATTTAAGTGGATTAATTGTAATAATTTGATGTAATGCAATATTATTACTAAAAAGATAGCAAGAATATATTTGACAAATGTCAGATGTGAATTGATAGTTCATAAGTTCACACCTAACTTATTTAGGATTGTATAGTGAATATGTTTTTTTTTTTAATTTAAAATGCACTGTATTAACTTCAATAAAATAATTATTGGTAATTTTCAGTTGTGGATTTATTAAACTACTAACTTTTGTCCTCGGCTTCGTTCGTGTTAAGGTAAATTTCATCTAACCCTAGGGAACAATACGTGGTGAAAGGTGAATTCTGAGTGAAAGGTAACCCATGTCCTTTTTTGTACTCCTGAGTATATGTAGGTAGAATTTCATGATTATTTATGGAGTAGTGAATGATAGGTAGGATAGATCAAATACAAATAACGCAAGCGAATCCACGTATTAGAGCTAGAGTTTAGCTGAGATAGTTGAATCTCTTTTTATAAATTTGATTTAAATGTAATCATGTCATATTACTAACGTTAAGCAATGTTTATGAGTATAGGACACGTAATTTATCTCACACATTTACACGTGCATAGTGATCACCATACATGCTGTAAAAAGGCCATTATGTGAGTCAATTTGCTATTTACGTTACGGTATTAGCTACTATAGACTTGGTTGCTTAAAAGCTTTTATCTTTTTTTGCCGGTAAATGGTTACGACTGTTTGGTATCGGCTACACATCTATTGGACGCCTATTGCTTCATTTGTTGCATTTAACTATGCTAATAGGTAAAGTATAACAATGTGTTGATTTGGTATTAATTTGCTACTAATGTCTTTTTTTTATACGTTATAGGTAAACGTTTTGACCACAATCTCATCTGATAATAAACAATAATGTGGTCCAAGATGGCAAGTCACGCTTAACCTAGAGGGAGACTGGCTCTCAAGTGCAGCTGCCGGAACACACCAATAGGTGCTTGGCGACAAATTTTCAACTTGAGGGTGTTAGATAGCCTACTTAGAAAAAGTCCTACCAACATGCTATGGGTTCATCACGATGTTTTCCTTCATCGAAAGCTTCGAATCAGTTGCTTGGATTTAAATATACGTCCTTCGACGCTGTGTCCGAACACACTACCAACAGAGCCATTATCGCTAATGTATTAAAAAAAATGTTTTCTGTTGCAGGTAAACGTGAGAGCAGTCAATTAATTCCGGGTAAAAAATAGTAAAATAACACTAGATCAACTACCTACGATGGGTTTCCGTAAAGTAATGCTTTCTAAAATCGTATAATTGAGCGAATATGCTCATATGTAAAGTCTGATAGCGGTATTACTACTACCAGAAAGATCAAACTAGAATGCTGTGAAGTAGGGGTGTTGAAATTTTAGCAAAAGTGAGGTTTATGAAGTAGTCGAATCAAGTCTTCAAGAGTTGAAACCTTCTATGTCCTGCAAATCTGAATAATTTTGGGATTGGTTGTACTGAAATAATGTACTAATATGACAAATGAACTGCGCATGATGGTTGAGTTTTTATTTGGTGCTAGGGCTTTAATATAGTGATAGGGATTTTCTATGCCCGCCTAGCTAGCTACCATCCTCATGTTGAAGATCTGTCACCAAGTACCTGTTAGCATGCTCCGGAAGCTGCATAAAAGAGCCAGTCTGTCCCTAGGTTTAGTATGTTTACTATCTTAGACCACATCATTATTTAACATCAAATGAGATGGTGGTTAATCACTAGTACCTAAAGAGTAATAAAAATTATATAATTTTTATATTTTCTATTTCAAAATATAAAAAAAATGAATAAAAGAGATAAAAGTACGATTGCCAACATACATTCTTATTTATAGGAAAGGGCTGTCAAATAATTCTATATTTCGAAAGAAGTTTATACGAGTATGTTATCGATCAGTCCGAAGCCGTTGCCAAAATTTTGTTACCTATTCCTTAGGCGTCTATGAGAATATGTTGTCTGTGTTTACACACCATCCGTTTCATGCTCGCCATTGTTTTCGATTCCTAATCTATTTATTGGAAGCTGATGTTATCGTTGATTAATTTGAACAGGCAATAATGGTTAGGGAGATATATTGGACGTTTATGCAAAATACCGGTTTCAATAGATAAACTGCGACAAGATTAATTATCACTTAACTTTAGGTATAAATAAATATAATATAAAAAGAAATATTCCGGCATTTCCGTCTGTTTATTGCAAGCGACCGGTCCGTTTAACAGCTGTTCTAGATAGTTGAGGAGGTCTTTTTTTTTCGTAGAAATAATAAACGGTTGGTTAATAGTGTCTGTGGATGTTTTTTTTTTTCGCTAAAACCTGTTGTTTGTATGATGGGAGGTGTTAAAATATAAATTTCAACTTTTCTTATGTTACTATGTTTCTGTGAATGAATCTGTCTCTCGGCTTAATTGTGTCTGTGTTCGACAATATATTTTATGTTAGAACTAATATTGCTCGCGGCTTCGCTTGTGTTGTCTAGGACATTTTTGTTAACCGATTATACTATATTAGTCGATAGCGTGTCGATCAACGTATATTCGTGTCCTCACGAAGGAGTCGGAGCTTTCGGTGAAGAGAAATATCGTGGTGGTAGGGTTTTTCTAAGTCCGTGTAGCTACGACCCTCAAATTTAAAATCCGTCGTCAAGAACTTATAGGTAGGTGCGTTCCATCAACTCCACTTAGGAGATAGCCTCCCTATAGGTTAGTATGTTTAGCAGCTTAGATTACATAGTCATAGAAGTATTAAAAAAAATGTTACAGATTTCTGAATATATTTGTCTCACTTATTCTCCACAAGAATTATATTAGTGCGAGTAAGACCGCAATTGGTTAACAATATGACACATCCGTGACCCCTTTGATGCGCGTTCAACCAATTCGATTGCATTTGTGATAGTCTTGGAACGAAACTAAGTCTTGTTCTATACAGGAAAATTACTGATATTCGCGTTGTAAATTTTAAACCAAGTTCTTTATATTACTTATATTAAAATAGCTTGAGTTTTTTGGCGGAATCTTGGTCTGTCATGTAGTGGCTTTTATATTTTATTCATAATCTTGTGTTATTAGACTCTATATTTTGTAATATTGGTGCTGTTTTACGTAATATAGTTCGGTTATTATGCACAAGTGAAGTGGATGGGAAATAATACCACGGAGCATGCATTCTGAGATGCCACCAAAACTCTATGGAAAGTTCTAACAAGGAAACCACCATCTTGTTAGAACATTATAATTATCACAAGACACTTACTTGAAACAAAACATTGACACTGGCAAATGCTTTTGCGGTGCCAAAACAAGAAAAAAAAGAAGAGCTTATTTATTTTTGATGGAGAATTTACACGTGTTATTACATAAATGTCACAGCATAAGTGTTCATTGTTATTCGAAGCAAGTTGAACTCGCATTGTACAGATATTTTTATGGATTTATCTTTTTATATTTAATTAATTTACTTGGGTTAACGTTTCGCCATAATCTTAACAGGTGGTGTGATTAAATGACGGCTGTTTTGCGACAGATTTTGATAATGAAAATGCAATCAGATTGTGTCCTTTCGGTGACTCTATACTGGTTTTTCTTTTCTTCGAACTGACTACACCGTTGACCTGGCAAGGCCTCTACAGTTTCACCGGACTACAACCTCTATACACGTTTTTATCAGGCGTCCTTAGTCTTAACGAGTTTCTTCCATCCTTCATAATTAATGTTAAAGGTAGCAATGTAGCTTTTTTTATACTATATACTTTTTAACGTTCGGCCACAATCTCACTTGATGTTAAATGACTATGTGGTCTAAGTCGATTAACACGCTAAATCTAGAGGGCGATTGGCTCTCAAATGCAGCTGCCGGAATACACCAACAGGTGCTTGGCGACAGATTTTCAACTTGAGCGTGGTAGTTAGCCAGACGGACTTAGAGAAATCCCTACTACCGTGCGAACCAGCTACCAGTACTAGCCAGCGCGGGTGTCGCTATTCCAATAACAGTACCGACGTGGAATTAGGCAGTTTTAGGAAGTCGAAGAATTTCTCGCTTGTTTTTTTTAATGTAACACGACAATGTAACAGCAATCCAAAACCAATATAATCCAGCAACCCCTCGGTAGCTTAATGTACAATGATGGGTTTTTTAGCATGTGTATGGTAATCGCTATTCACTCACGTAAAAAAACTATCACCAATTAATCTACGTAAGAAACAAGGAGTTTTAAACACCTTGCTACTCTATTTCCTCCCGTGAAAAGCTGACTTTAACGGGCTGGATAGAATTTACTTGTCTGATAGTATTTAGTTTCTTTAAAAGAGAATTCTATATCATTTCTTTAATCGTTAAAAAATTGTGTTACTACACTGAGCCGTATGGTATCAAGCTCAAGGGTGCTAAAGTCGCCGAACCTCGGCTCGGGCTGTTGCCTTGATTGCAACATGGTGGCTGTTGGATCAGACTAATCCAAGATAGCTAAATTATTCATATATGTATGCGTTAGTAAGATACACATGTGTACTTCCACGTATGCTTCACGAATTCAAATATGTATTTCGAATCAGACAACTCGGTTAAACTAAACAAACCAAGTTCAAAAAATTAGGAAAAAGAAGTATAACCCTTCCACCACATGTGTACCTCTGCTTCTATGTTAAGTTAGTGACTGAAAATTATCAGTGTCACTGTATCACGCTAACGTGCTCAAGGTATCTACCTGCGGGGATCAAACCTAGGGTTAACAATATTTATAAATTAAATTTATATAGAAAACCTGAGCGACCAGTTCTGCTCGGTTGGATAACATATTGATTGTATTGTTGCTAGTGCATATAAGCCGACCGTAGTCCTATTCGGATAACGTCAAATAGCGCCATATCACAAAAATGTTAGGTACCGATATTGATTTATTGTTACAATGCAAGTACCATAAACAGTCACAAGATGTCGCTATACAATATAGTCTCTAATAATTCATTATGAAAAATGTTTTTTTTTTGCATATAATCGCAAGTATTTTGGAGAGACACCAATATGGATAAACTTAAAAAGCAACACCTTATATAAATACAAAATTTGATCTAAATCGTTAGAGCCGTTTCCGAGATACACAAAATAAATTTATAAATATATATGCATATATTATATGTATATAAGAATTGCCCATTTAAAGTTATAAAATATTATTTCTAAAAAGAAACTATGCATAACTTTATTGTTTGTGACGCAGATTATACAACAGATAAACAGAACGTGCTGATTAATCTATTGCAGCCGAAACGTACCCTGTACGCCCACCGGCTGTTCGCTTTATTTCAACTCGTTCGAAATAACCGTTCCAGTATGTCAGCGAAATGTATTTCAATGTTTTAGCTCGACAATTTTGTAATACAAGCGCCATCCCACGTAACCGAACGAAACCGTGCTACGCTGCCATTGGCCGTAGATTCTCGTAAGATAAATCAATCCCGAATATGGTACCAATTAAATAACTATAAAACCGTTTAAATCGATCGTTGAATTAATTGAAATATTGAAATTTTAATTAAAAATTAATTTAATACGACTGTTAACGTGCCTTTTTGGTTGTTTCTTTCGTAAAAATGTACGATTAATTGGTGTCGTTCTAGCGGTTGTTACACGAAAATGGTTGGATCCCCGCTGAGACAACGTTTGGAGATCGTGATAGTTAGCAAATCAGAAGCTGTGGTCATCTTTAGTTCTAAAGATAACAAGCAATAGCCCGCTACTTTATTCCGGTGAAACTGTAGAGGCCTAACCAGGTCAACAGTATAGACAGTTCGAGAAAAAAAATAAAATAGCCCGCTACTCTTTGTTCACGTTAATTGTACTATGTCACGTTGCGACTGTCAGAACAAGGCATATATGCAATAAAATGTATAAAAAGTAATGCAGAGAAGTGAAAAATTAGCGTTAGTAAAAAAATCGATATATAAAGAAGTGATTGAATGATTGAGTGAGACAGAAGATAGGATCTTTTAAAACATTAATAAAATTCAGTTCAGTTTAATTTGTCATTTCATTTTATTACACGGTCGTACTGTAAAGTAAAAATTTGTTTTTATTTTCGTCTTTAGTTAGTTGTTAGAGGCCTTGGCGAGCCGCTAGTTGCTGTAATAACAACACAGAGAGTAAGTACACTGTACAGTATGATAAAAACACAACGAAGACGTTTCGGAAATTTACAATTCATCGACAATCACCGTTGTCATGCTAACCTGTAAGCATCTTGGTTGAAAATCATTACTACTGGTTTATTACTATTTGTATGGTGGTCGTGACCCAGTGGATACAATTATTATGTCCAAACAGCGCTACTCAGTCTTAAGGAATAGTAAAATAGATTACTTTAAGAATTGTACTAAGAAACCAAGTTTGATATGTGTATTTATTGCGGTTTATATGACAGCACCACTCTTAATATTCTACTTTTTGGTGATTTTATTATTTGTACGTGTGTGAGTGCGTGCGAGTGAGAGTCTGTGCGTACGAGCGAGCGCACTTGCGTAAGTGCGAGCAAGCGTAACTACTTGCGTGCTTGCGTACGTGCGAGCAAGCGTGATTAGTTGCGTGCTTGCGTACGTGCGAGCATGCGTGTATCTGTGTGTCTGTATGTGTGTGTGTGTATTCCCGGCCAATTTCGTTCACAGCTACTTAAAATATTGTAGACAGAAATATAAAGATATAAAACAGAACATTGTTACTCTGCCTATTATGATGTTAGTATGATGCGTTAGGTTAATAGATCTAATTTTGTCAACATGATAATTTTAATTAGCTTTAAAGAAAAAGTTAAAGGACATATAATATTGGTGAGACGGAGAAAATTACTTTATTGTATCAAGCAAATTCTAGTCATTTCTTTTAGCTTACTAATGGTCAAAGATAAAAAAAATTGATAACACTAATCGCTTGAGAAAGAGAAGGAAGATGTTCTTAACCGTTTTATCCCTGTCTATTTATACAGGGTTATTGTTAATTAAACGTATTCCCGTTACTAGGTTATAGGGGTGATTATCTGTGATAATTTTATCCCCATATGCATTATGCAAAAATAAACCAGTTTTTCTTTGTAAAACAACAATTATTGGTCTACACTTAAAAATGCTAGATGAAAAACGATATTATTTCCACTAAAATGCTTTAAAATCAAAAAAAAAAAACGTTATGAAACTTGGCTTACAGATTATTTTAAAAACAAACCGCTTTTTTAGCTCTCCAACAATGCATAATAACAATTAGGTACTTATGTCAAAGCAACGCAAAAAAGAAAAATGATCACATGATATATTACATATGATATATATGACAATGATGACTCACTGTGATAACTCGGAAATATGGTATCATTAAAATATATTTACAACAAATTACAGAAACATGTCCAGTTTGTACGTGATCGTCTGCATTGCGGCATTGAGGTTAACAATTCTGCTGTATACATGTACAGTTCTGTTTATACAAATCACTTTTTTTTTCAAACATAATTATAGATATCTGTTTGAAAGCACCTTAAACGCGAATATTATGACCAAAAAATTGCTCGACTGCTTGAGATATTCGGATTTAATTCGTAAACGAGTGGAACGATTTCTATGAAACTCTGTGCACGGAATACATGTATAGTTCCTCAAACAATATACTATAAACCTTATCAGATAAATAGTTTACAAGTATTATTGATGGTTTAAAAACCAAACAAATATGAGTATAATTACGGAATGAAGCTAATAACGATGTAATAAACGCGTGCGGAGCCGCGCGCACATCTAGTCCTAATCTCAACTAATGTCATAAATGCAAAAATTACTTTGCATTGTTTATTACCCTTTCACGCTTTAACTACTAAATCGGTCTTCTTGAAATTTTGCATACACGTTATCAGCGGTACAGAATAAGACAAAAGATTTTTTTTATACTTTATAGGTTAGTGTTTGACTACAATCTTATCTGATGATGTGGTCCACGGTGGTAGTCACGCTAAACCTAGAGGGAGACTGACTCTCAAGTCCAGCTGTCGGAACACACCAACAGATGCTTGGGGACAGATTTTAAGCTTGAGGGTGGTAGCTAACCAGGTGCACTTAGAAAAAGCCCTACCACTACGCTATGGTTTCATCACGATGTTTTCCTTAACTGAAAGCTCCGACTCAGTTGCTAGGATTCGAACCTACGTCCTTCGACGCTATGTCCGAACACACTAACAATCGAGCCATTATCGCTTCGATAGTTTTCATTTACCAAAAAGTACTATTACGGACGAATATGTCAAATCCAATTCACGCAAGCTAGTTGGTATCCGTATACCAATTTTTTTTTTTAACTAATCTGGTCCGTTTCGTTGGACGATATATACAACAAAATTAAGGTTGCGGGGAGCCGTTGGTTACAGGCGGCACAGAGCCGTACGCTGTGGAGATCGTGTGGTGAGGCCTATGTCCAGCAGTGGACCTCTGTATGCCGAGATGATGATGATGATATACAGCATATCTTTGTCGAAATTGTTCAAAGTCTTCCGAGAGGGGGAGAAATACGAACACACGCATGCCGGGATTTTTAACTAGCCGATTCCCGTTCTTTTTGTTGAGCTTTAAAAGCTAAAAAAGTAGCCTACAACCATCTGCGAAAAACTCGAACAGACCGTTTGATTTACCTACAATATTATTAACTCCTTCTTGATAGTCTCTATTAACAGCATTTGTTTGAGTTGACCGTAGCCTAATGGGAATCCGATTTTCATGTCTTTTTTATGTAAGCAATAAATTGTTCATATCATTTAATTCAATGTATTTATAATAGAGATATATCTTTCTACAATCTTTCACCATATGAATTTCAACTATGCTCAAATTTACGCATTTCTGAGCGCACAACATGGTTATCAAAGGGTACACAATGAAGTTTTTTCTTCACCTGTTAATAATACATAGATTTAAATAATTATAATTTATCAGCAATACTATTAGAAATGCTAAAGTAACGCTGTTTTTTATTTTAACGTCTAAACCTTTGAACCCTTCATAATCAAATTAGAATTAAAGTAAACTGCGATTTGGATGCTTGGTGATAACGGGGCATTAGTGCGGTCGAACAAACTGGCGTTACGCGGGCTGTCGGGAAAATAAATAAAAGACAAGTAAAACCGCGAGACACGGCTTGCTTTGTAATAATTTTGCCGCCGGTGTTCGAAAAACAAATTTTATTACAGCCCCAAAATCCGTCTTAAAAGTCAAGATCGTGATGAACGAAAAAAGAACGTACCATAAATTGATTCGCTTTTTTTTTAAAGGCCGTAAAAATGGGTTGTTAAATGGTTTTAATACGATTTTTATAACTACCGTAACGTTTTGATTAAGCGCGATTCGTTTAATGTTTATCTTTGATGGGTATTTTTATTGGCATTCAAACGTTTCCTTTGCTAACACCTCGTACCTTGATACAACCGGCTAACTAATTACATATTCCGCAAGAACACAGCGATAGATGAAATTATCTACAACATCATCATCTTCTTACCCTTGTCTAAGTAAGATCGGCCATAACTTGTTTCTCCCCACTCCTTTATCAGATGCTATTTCAGTTTTCACACCTTTTATACATGTAGAAAGAGTAACGTCGAGCTGTCGATGTAGTGAATCAAAGAAATATCAATATGGTGATATAACGGGTCAAATATCTAACCAAACTGAATAATAATTATTAATTCCGTCTATTTAAGACTGTGGGTAACTAATTAATTAATCGTGACAACAAAAATTAATTATCAAGTGTCTAGGATAAGCTACTAGCACAATACAACAAGCGTACCGTACAACTTCAAAGCCAAGACTGCCCGAACTACTTTTTTTTTTTTTTTGTTTTTTTAAAACTGACCCAGCAATAATGCCTTCACAGTTCCTAATGTATCGATCTATTGTATATGAACAAGCGGGTTCGAACTGATATTTTGATTAACGCGAATTTATTTATGCGCGGCGCGGGTTAGTCATTGTAACGTAGTCGCAACGGCCGGGAAAGCTGAGATCGCGTTTAAGAACCCGAGCTCAGACGTACTATTGACTAGCGCATTGAACGCGATTATTTCTTGTACATCGTGTACTAAAAGAAGTTGAGCTATCCAGTCGATACCTGTGGTCGATACTGAAGACGCGATAGGTGGCGCAGGAGTGGACTGAGCCTTTTGAGGCTGGGGCTTGGCTTTAGGAGCCGAGGGAGCTGGCGGGGAAGGCCTTACGCGCCAAGAGAGCGCGCGCGGCGTAGGAGCGGATGCTGCCCGTGCACTGGAGGTGCCCGGCAGGTCAGGGAAAGCCTTCTGGCTTTGTATGGGCGGAGGCGGAGGCCAATTCGTCCGAGACGGCGAGCCGTGCGCCCTGGACTGGGTCGCACGTCCGCCGCGGCGGGGACGGTTCGAGCGAGGCGCACATGGAAACACCCGCGATAGTTTGCGGTATGACCCGTTTGCTCGCAGAGGACGCAGCTCGGAGGCTCGGTGGATTCAGGAGTGTGGGGGCACTCCCTAGCGGAGTGATCCCTGATACACTTCACACACCTGGGACGCAGGTGGCAGTGCCGGGCGGAATGACCGTACACCTGGCAGTTGTGACACTGCGAGGGTACCTGGGACTTACGAGGAGGCTCTACGAAGACTGGGGACAGGCCGCAAACAGAGTTGAGGCTAAAAATGGCCTAGCCTTCCAAGGTCGGTCCAGTGTGACCATCACCAAGTTGAAGGGGGCCTTCGTACAGGGGGTGGTGCATGCGCTGCACGCTCCGGACCGGGCGAAGGAGGCGCTTTTCCTCGAGAGCGTGAGTGAAGAAAGGGAGCTTTCGCTCCCTGAAGTACCTAATGACCTTGCGATGCTCATCGGGGGTCGATACTCGGATAAAGATGCCGGCAACAGTGTTGACGGCGGACTTGTAGAGAATTTCTTTAGACTTAAGGTCGTCCGAAATCTCTACCCAACGGGCTTTGTCACGGAAGGTGACGGGAGTCGGTGGGCGTGGCTTCTTAGCCGCGACCGCGGGTTCCGCAGCCGGCGCTTTAGCCGAATTCGCAGCAGAGGGCGTGGGAGAGGCTCGGGGCAGCAGAGCGCCACCTATATTGGACTGCTTCGGGACTGAACGTCCCGCAGCCGAGTCACTATCGGTCCGATTCGCGGCGTGTGGGCGTTTACCGCGGCGCGTAAGGGTTGTGAAACCGACGTCATCGGCGGGCGTGGTTGCAGGCGCAGGCATGGTCGCAGCCGTGGTTAACGTCGCGGGCGCGGTCGCGGGGACGGCATCGAGGTCCATATCCGAATCGTCATCGGAGTCGACGTCCGAGAGATTCGCGAAAGGGTTCGCGAAGAAACAACGCGGCTTTTTACCGGAGGGATTACGCGCGATGACTTGCCGGAGTCTGTTATATTCTGAAACGAGTAGAGGGTCTTCCTTTTCGACGAACATATGAAAGCGAAGCAGTTCTTCGATGTGGGCGACATCTTCAAAGGCCGGATGGGCCAGAGGGGCACGCGGGGTCGCGGGGGTAGACATGACTAACCTCCCTGCCTCAGGGGCAGGGGGTGCGCCTAATTCAAATCTAACGGACAATCCGTGTCCGAGCCAAAGGGAGACGCGACGCGAACGCGAATCTTCTCTTCGTAGCTGCACACGGCGCGGCGCGAAGAACGACGCTCTGCACGGCACACAACGCGCTGCACGACTCTCGAAGCGCAGCACGAAGCACGATGCGTAGCACGGCGACTCGACGCACTGCACACAGCGTGCACGGCTTCGCACCGTAAAGTGCGGTTTAAATGGTACACTGAAGGAGGTGCACCGTCGCTCTGAAAAGAGCGTACGATCGACAGTAGTTGTGCCCGAACTACGGTCGCTCCGTTCCTTTTATACCGGAAAGACGAGTAGTAGGGAGAGTGAGGGTACTTGAATAACGCGATCTGTGGGATTGGAGGTGCACGTGTTGTTTACAGTTTCATTGCTAGGTGCATATGACATATTCTTCATACAACCCTCACCCATACTTTCTTCATTATTCCTCTATACTATGGATATGGATCCATCCACCTCCATACTTAAAACTTTTCTAGTTACATGACTATCATCTCTCCTCGTGACATGCTTTTGCCAAGCTAACCGATCACTTCTTAACTTCCCTGTTACTGGTGTTATTTTAAATATTCTTCTTATATACATTGAAAGATCTACAGTAATTACCATTGAGGTATTGATCAATAGTTGCCGCAAGCTTCTCAACAAACGAATAATATACTGGTAGATTTCGACAAATCAAGAGTTACCTTGACGACTGTGTAAGTATGTCAGACAGAGATGATTATCACTCTTCTTGATTCCTTTATTGTTCCAGACGGGTAAGCGTCTGATTATTGCAGGTATGACTGTGAATTAGGGTGAGTTTTGATTGATAGACAAACGGACTTTGAATAAATATAGTAATGGAGTAATACAAATCTTTTATAATAGTATAATCAAAATCAAAAGTATTTTATCCAATTTAGGCCTTGAGAAAGCGCTTGTAAACGTCAAAGCTACCACCGGTTTGGAAAATAACACAGTGACCGAGAAGAACTGGCAAGATACTTTATCTAGTTAATGTTTTCATGATACGTATTTTTGCAAACATAAATATTTGCATTCGGTTTTGGTGGATGCACAGATAGGTGCGTCAGTTCCAGACATCACTATCGTTCATATATTTGATACATTAGTTAGTTAGTAATATATAGTTTTACAGTGTGAAGAGACACAATAGTATAACGTCGCTGTTGTTTTAAGATATGAATCAAGAACTCGGTTACAATAGTGACCGATTTATATTTAATAACAAGGAAAATCTTTAACAGGGTCTGTTCTATTTTCTGACAGTTTGCGATATTATGTTTCCATTCATCGAAGTCAAAGGAACTTAGACAACAATCTTACCTGATGTTAAATAAAGATGCGGTCCAAGATGGTAAACGCGCTAAATCTAGAGGGACTGACTTATAGGTGCTGGGCGATAGATTTTCAACTTGAGGGTCATAAAAAGCTAGGCGAGCTTAGAAAAATCATGCATGCATGCGTCCATACACATGCAGTAACTTAACTTTATACAAATGACTTTCCTTTTATTAGGCGTAATTTTGATTTTGTTATTTCTGCTAATTTGTTGGTCAAAATCAAAATTTCATATTTTAGAAGAAATAAGGGAACACACAGACCGACACGATAATCGACTCTGTTTTCATATTATTCATTTGTTATTGATTGATTAGAATTCCAAGCCCTTCATAGGTAAGCAAGGGTTCTTTTATATACGAGTACTATAATCATGCTTACGATATATATGTTATGCTTAAAGTTTGAAAGTCGTCAATGTGTGTATCGCCTAATTAACCTCCACATCAATTTATTCGCCCCGTTAATGTGAAGAACTTTCCGAATTTACTCGCTGCTCGCTTTTTGAAGTTATACTTGTTTTGGCGCATTAGGGAAAAATGATGAGAATCAATTTTTAGGATGCGCGCGCACACCGTCACGAAAAATCGACACCCTGAAGTTAGTTATAGTCAACATATTATTCAAAAAAAGGTATGTATGTATTAAATACCTTTTTTCTATTGTTAGTGTCGTTTTTTCTACAAACGTAGAATAAGGCGAAAGACAAATTTTTTGAAAAGATTTCTGTCGTGTTACGCCAAAGAAGTATAACTTCTAACGCGTGTACATAAGTACACACAACTTTTTTTAACCGCAATTGAAACCTATTCTATCGTGGTATATCGCTACTGTATTATATATACGATAGAATTTAGCACTCACTGGTGTAAGTCGATCGAATTACGAAATGAAAAAATTGTTAAGATTTTTCATATACGTATAATCTGTAGCTATTTTTATACTTTGGTAGTATTTTTAACAGAATTTCCACCAAAGCTAATCTATCATGTCTCTATAGGGGTCTCGTTAAATGAGAAGATTTAACACTCACCGGTGTATGTCGATGGGATTGCGAAATGAAACGATCGTTTGCATATTATGCACACCTAGGTAATCTGTAAAATAACTGTTTTGTACACTTTGACAGTGACATATATACGTCATCGGATAAAACACTCATGGAACGTTTCAACCCGGAACAAAAGCAATGAATGAGACGCCAATTATGAGTTAAATGGTCGGAAATTATTAACGAGCGTAACATTTTAATTGTTTGTTAGTCCCTCGTTATATCTTATACCTCGAACGAGTCGTTTCGTCCGCTTAAAAATAAACTCTTATATTATTTTTTTCCTGTGGGTTATAGATGTTAACATTTCGAATGTAAATGCATCGTCATTTATTGCATCAGTATATATTGCTATTTGAAAACAAATGGTTAAAATTTCGACTTATGGAGGCCAAACACGTTAGGGTTGTTTGCATGATGGTTTTAGCCGTGCACGCATAATCGACAGGCGCAAACCCTAGCGTGTATACGATATCACTGTAGAATTGTCGGTGCATGTACATGCGACCAAGCCTGTCGGTTATGCGTGCACGACTAAAACCATCATGCCAACCCCAAACGTGTTTGACCTCCATACCATTGAGTTTCATTGTATTAAAATGTATGGAAAACTGTCGGTTTTGAATGTTTTTGACTGTTTAAAATCTTTAATTTATTTAACGTATTGTGATTTGTTATGTGTAGCAACAGAATATATTATATTTGATTATGTTTATCAATCGTATAATCTGTGTTATTATCTCTTACTCTAGCTGCCCGACCCGGCTTCGCACGGGCTTATTGACGTTGAAAAACTTCAAATATTTCTAAAGGTCTGTCTTCCGTCCCACTCGCTCACTGATTTTCTTACATTGAAATTTCTGTAAAACATTTTTTTCACTTTTCCGAACGGTTTTTCAAACATTTTCTTTAACACAAATCTTGCCCTGACAATTACATACATAGCAGCAAAGAATCAGCCAGGTAGATCCAGCCATTTAGAAGTGATGCGCTTATGTACAATCGGTAATTGATTTGTATAAATGTAGACTGTAAGTTCTTTCCCATTTATTGTATGAATGTTCACGGATTAACTTAGTAGTCAGATACATGTATAAGTTCGTGAAACATACATGCTTGGTACACGTGTATGTCTCACGAATTTATATATGTATGATATAATAGTCAGCTTTGTTTAACTTAGCTTAGTTAGATTCGGGATATTTGGTGACAGTCCAAGCCGAGGCGCGCCGTGCCCCCTTGTGCTGGTTGCCTGTGTAAAATCGGGTGAGTGCCTTAAACGCTCCCCTTAGTAGTCCGGTGAAACCGTAGAGGCCATGCCAGGTTAACAGTGTAGACAGTTCGAGAAAAAAAAATTGAATGTTCACCGACTGAACTTTCGTATGTCATTTGGGTCCCCATTTAAAATTAGTATTGTAGTTTAACCTAGTACTGCAAAATGTTATTGCGTAGGGTTATCACTTGTTAGATGCTTTCATTTCTATATATTTTTCAGTATCAACAATAAAAACTATTTTTTTTTTCTTTTAATTTTTACAACATTTTACATTGGTGTGAATGCAAGAACATTGATAGAGGTGAACTTAAAGGGCCCTGCATACTTTGTGGGTAAGGGCCTCTGTATGATTTAATGTTGATACACAAGTCGATACAAAACACCCTTGGTAGTACGTTTATACGGGCTATGATCATATAACTTGTTTTAAATGACTATTTATGCCATTTGTATATAGATGTATGGGACATTTTTCTAAATACAAGAGAGCTGAAATATACCAATCTGTAATTTATAACTTCGTCAGCTGTACTGTGTGTTACTGGTTCACGCAAAAACTACCAGACAGATTTTGATAAAACTGAACAATAATATATCAACTTAACAATAATAACATCGGAATAACCCATAGGATAATAATATTTTCGTAGGTGGTAGAGCTACGCTGAAGCTAATACTGGTTTCAACATGAATGGGTCGGCTCACCCGGGGTAGTACCACCCTCTCACAGAAAACCGACGTGAAGTAACAGTGTTTGCACTGTTGCGTTTCGTTCGGTCAGTGAGGGGGGGCCACAACGGTCGTGGTCGGACGCATCCGCCGGCTCGGCCTCGGGGTGGCCCTTGACAAGACCGAGGCCATATTATTTCACGGGCCTCGGCGGGGGCCACCTCCAGGGGCCCATTTAGTGGTGGAAGGCGCTCGTATCAGGGTGGGGACCCGGATGAAGTATCTGGGCCTCACCCTGGACGGGCGTTGGCGGTTCGAGCCCCATTTCGCGGGGCTCGGACCGCGGATAACAGGGGTGGCGGCGGCGCTCGGCCGGTTGCTCCCTAACATTGGGGGGCCGAGTGCTGGGTGCCGCCGACTCTATATAGGAGTAGTACGAGCGATGGCCGTCTACGGGGCCCCGGTGTGGGCCGATGCCTTCGGTGCCAATAATGTGCGGGCGCTGCGTGGCCTCGGCGGCGGCTTTTGCGCTGGCCGGCTCCCTGCCCTGGGAGCTAGAGGCAGAGGTGATGGCCGCCGTGTATGAGATCACGGCGGCTAAAAAGCGAATAGGGGAACCTCTGGCTCCCAGGGAGGTGGAAGGCAAGAGAAGGAGTGCGAGGGAGGTCATAATGGAGAGGTGGCGGCAGGACCTGGTGGACACGCGGTATGGTTCATATACCGTAAACGCTGTCCGCCCGGTCCT
Organism: Antheraea assamensis; assembly: GCA_035772565.1. Classification (NCBI taxonomy): domain Eukaryota; kingdom Metazoa; phylum Arthropoda; class Insecta; order Lepidoptera; family Saturniidae; genus Antheraea; species Antheraea assamensis. The sequence continues at coordinate 57,546 of JAQQSE010000224.1, read as the reverse complement.
GCTAGAGTGGGTAAACAGAGATTGGGGCTCCCTGACGTTCCGTCTAGTGCAGGTGCTCACCGGCCATGGCTGTTTTGGTTGGTACCTGCACCGGATCGCACGCAGGGAGCCCACCGCCGCATGCCACGAGTGCGGCGCTGTGGAGGACACCGCGCAGCACACTCTGTCTGAGTGTGCTGCGTGGGAGAGACAGCGCCGCATTCTGGCTGCGGCGGTGGGAGGAACGGGAGACTTATCGCTGCCGAGCGTGGTGGCGGCCATGCTCGGCAGTGAACAGGCGTGGAATGCGGTGGCCTCCTTTTGCGAGGAGGTCATCTCGCAAAAAGAGGCGGCGGAGCGGGCGCGAGAGGTAGACCCTCGCAGCGGCCGTCTCCGCCAAAGGAGGGCCGGTGGAAGGAGGCGGCGCTTTGTCCGCCTCCTGCCACCTCCGTAGCTGAACCCGAGGGGATGGGGCGGAGGGCCCATCTCCTCATTGCACAGGTCCGGCTGACGAGGGGAGGTAGCTGGTTGTGTACCCAGTCTACTTCCCTATAAGGACGGAGCCCGGCGGCTACATTCCGCCGGGCTGACCGCTGGGGCGGCATGGTGATAGCCACAGTACGGTCCCATGTCGCCCCAATCGAAAGCGGCGGCCGATACACCGTGGGGTTTTAGTCCGTGCGAATCGGACATAACCCACTCTCTCCCCTCCGGGAGAGTGGGTATCCGTAAGGGATCTCCCCACGTTAATAAAAAAAAAAAAAAAAAAGTGAGAGCGCCGGAGACCCACATATTTAAAAGGCCGGCAACGCACTCGCGACTCCCCTGGTGTTGCTAGTGTCTATGGACGGCGGTGATCACTTACCATCAGGTGACCCCCCTGTTCGTTTGCCTCCTATAATATAAAAAAAAAAATTAAGGATATTGTTTGCACAATACGTTATTTTTTTTTAAATGACGCCATAATTAATGAAACCCTGTTAGATGAGTGAACAACACATCAGACAATAAAATTCGAAATCTATTTTTTTTATATATTGTTAAGATAATAAAATATTTAAAATGGGTATTCGTGTAACTAAGATCGATAAACTCCGACATCGTCTGACCGACTACCGTGAAATTCTATATTAATTTTAAATGTTTGCACTTTATAACCCACTAGCTTTTCCTCGCGGCTTTACTCGCGCTTATATAATATATATTTGATTTACACCTCGGAGATAGTATATTTTATGGATGAAATGTACGTGTAAGGTTTGAATAAACAAACAAACTTAAGGTTCATTTAAACAATACGCCACAAGCCTTATGAGTTAGGTAGAGTGTAAGCAAGAAAGTACGCTAACCAGGAACAATGTAATGTTTAGGGCTGATGTGTTTTATATTAATGGAAGTTTTGCAAGAAATTGTTACTATAGTTTTCATTGTACATAATGTTAACATTGAATGGTGACGATGTCACCTGTGTTTTCTAGTTATTCTAGATATTATATAATATTAATATATATATGTATAACATATATAATATGTATATATATATAATCACTACATAGTATAAAACAAAGTCGCTTTCTCTGTCCCTATATCCCTATGTATGCTTAAATCTTTAAAACTACGCAACGGATTTTGAAGCGGTTTTTTTAATAGATAGAGTGATTGAAGAGGAGGGTTTATATGTATATAATAACATAAATTAAATAGTGGAGAAATACTGTTATTTTTGAGGTTACTCCAAATTGAATGCGTGTGGGCCACGGGCAGTAATGAATACATCAAAACTACTGGATCGATTTTAATCATTTTTTCAGTGAATGACATAGGCTATAATATATTTGATACCCGTGCGAAGCCGGAGCGGGCCGCTACTATATATATAACATAAATGCTTTATATTCTAGACCTATTTACTAGTTATTATAAATAATTCTTACACCCTTGCCATCCGCCACTTTTAATATATTCTAAAATCTATTTTGTTATGGTAAGATTTAATAAACTGGTATAGAATCCACTCGATATTAAGTGATCAATGCAGCGTATAGGCATATATTAGCTAAACCTTAAATACATTAAATGCCTTTGCGAACGAAGGTAAATTGCCATTGTCGCTTCCGGAATAGAACCTTGCGTATGTTCCGCCATTCTTCTCTTTACCACTTTTATTGGATCAAAGTTAGAATTCTTTTTAGCACTCTGCCACACAGTATGTAATTCCGTAGAATTTTGAGCTTATTTTGTTTGAATTTTCTTAGCAGACTTTTTGTTGTAATTTTTTTTTCTATATTTTAGATTGATAGTTGAATGAATAAACTAAAATGCTAATTTAAAGAAATGATAAATATTCCATTCTCCGTGACTGCTCGCGTAGAGGTTTAAGCGGCAGCCTCAATGTTACTACCTCGCAAAGAGTTGCAACTTCGAAATGCATTGATTAAACTGAATGAAGCTTTTTTTTATGGATAACGTTATAGAAGCGATGATGGCTCAGTTGGTAGTGTGTTCGGACACAGCATCGAAGGAGGTAGGTTCGAATCCAAGCAACTGAGTCGGAGCTTTCGGTGAAGGAAAACATCGTGATGAAACCATAGCACGGTGGTAGGGCTTTTTCTAAGTCCGTTTGCCTAGCTACCACCCTCAAGTTGAAAATCTGTCGTCAAGCACCTGTTGGTGTGTTCCGGCAGCTGCACTTGAGAGCCAGTCTCCTTTTAGGTTAAACGTGGCTTACCATCTTAGACGACATCATCATTTAATATCAGATGAGATTGTGGTCAAAACGTTTACCTATAAAGTATAAAAAAAAAAATTTTATTCACCTCACGAACTTCTAATACATACACATATGAAAGTGAAACCGAAGAACTGATTCTGATGTGACTTTTACTAACACTTAGAAGATGTTCCAGAGTATTATTACCACCGGGCCTAAATATAGTAACACTTCCCCATTAAGAATAAATAGTAATGATAGATTGTAATAAAAGCTTCTTAAAAAAACAATAAAAAGGTCAACAAATAAAAAAATAGTTTATAATTAAACAAGACATAACACGTAAAGTGAACGAAGTCGCGCTAAAAAACTAGTTTATTCATAAATCAAATGGTTCACATATATTATTATACCAAATTCGGAATCGCTAAAATGTACCTAATTATTTTCCAAATAAATTCACTAATTAATGATAAGTATTAATTTATTTTAATTAAATCACATTCAAATTCGTTTTAAAATTAAAATAAGAGTGTATTTACAAAAATGTTAACGTAAAGTACAGACAGGTGTAAGCAATTTTTTTTTTTTTAATAATTTACACGAATTTTCAAACTGGTATTTTTTAAGTAATTAGTAAATAAATACATACCCAGTTTAATTCAGGCCATGAATAAAAATGAATTATAAAATTTCTATATTAATTTAATTTGACACACAAATAAATACACGACACAATTCACACTCACAGTAAACTAGAGATTACGAACAGAAGTCCGTCGTACGTATGTCGGAGACGAGTAACGTGCGCTCAAACCAAGATCACAGCATCCACTGGCTCGAAACAGAATTGGCCGGTCCGTTTTAATTTTACCACTGACCCGTCCACCGTATTCAATTGTACACCATTCATTACCGTTTACAATCAAACGTATGTGAAATCAAATGGGTTGGGAACCGTTGATGTATGATGTACTTTTCACGGTAACGCGGAATCGTCGTTATTAAAAAGGTTGTTTTTATAGTAGTAACCTTTGTCGAGTTGTTTCAGATATAACTGTGGATATGGAAGTACTCGGTATCTCCTTTCTCTGACAATATAGATGCAATTGTGACATTAGAGGTTAGGATTCTTTTTTTTTTCTTTTTGTTAAACGACTTTATAATCTGTATGACTGGTTTCGGTGTGATATTTTTAAAGCGACGTAATACTTTACAGTATTACTCGGTATCTATCGATGTAATTTCATAGACAAGGATAGTAGAACTTCATCTACAGATTAAATATGATTTTCGTTACTGATAATGTTAATTCTGTTTTTTAATTTATTAGTGGTCGAAAATGGACTGTAGTTAATTATTTTCTTAAGTTCCAGATATTAAGGAGCTTTTTTTTGGTAAAGAGTATACAAATATTATGACAAGCTTTTGCTCGCGGTTTCGCTTGTGTTGACATAAATTTGAACTATCCCTCGGGAATATTTTTTCGGAATGAAGGAGATTTTCGTAATGTGTCCTTTTCTGTATTGCTGACACCGTTTATGAAAAATTCCATGATGACCAGGTACACACTCACATTCGTATTTATAATATGGGTAACGTTCAGAAAACATAAGTATAACGAATAGAATCGAAACTTATAAATAAAAGCTTGGAGTCAACGATGGTATGGAAAAAAAACGATGTTTCTATTTTTTTAATAGTAACACTAAAGGTCATCAATAGATACAAAACAAAATAGAAATGAAGAAAATCAGTTGATAAACAATGGAGGAAAAGGTACTGAACTTTTTTATTATCACCAGATAATCGATTTTCTACTGTATAACCCATATTGAAAAATAGGTTGTGTCCGCAATTTTTTTATTGTAATTTTGTGTATATAAAATCATTATATATTATAAGACCTATAAAGCTTATTTAATCCGTTGGAGGTAATGAACTGTGCGGGCCTGAAACTTTCCTCTTACGTCAAAGACATCAGCGTTTTTTTTTTCTGTTTCCCTCCATTTATAGAGATCTGGTGTGACACAGTGCGATGTGTTTTTTTTTATACTTTATAGGAACGCGTTTAACCACAATCTCATCTGATGTTAAATGATGATGTGGTCTAATATGGTAAGTCACGCTTAACCTAGAGAGAGACTGGCTCTCAAGTGCAGCTGCCGGAACACACCATCAGGTGCTTGGTGACAGATTTTCAACTTGAGGGTGGTAGCTAGCCAGACTGACTTAGAAAAAGCCCTACCACCATGGCATGCACTCTCTTTGGAATATAGCTATAATGAGGCAACTTACAAAGTCATAGAAACTTTTCATATGCTGGTCACTGATGTTTCTTAGGATCTGGCTTTACTGGGCTCGTAGTATGCGCTCAAAAAAATCTGATAGGCGACCGAAGCAATGTTTGTGCGTAATATATACATTTTTTCCTTAAAAACGTCTCTTATAGTACCCGGCTTTTTATTTGGCACGACGAGAAAACACCGAGATAGTCAGCTAAGTTCTATTTTGTTTAGTTATCTCTGTTTTTCCCAATCATTGCCCTATGCGAAAGAGGGAACGCTTTACAATACCGAAGCAACTTTATTAGGTGGTAGAGCTACGCTGAAACTATTACTGGTTTCATAATGAATGGGTCGTCTCGCCCGGGGTAGTACCACCCTATCACAGAAAGCCGACGTGAAGTAACAGTGCTTGCACTGTTGTGTTTCGTTCGGTCAGTGAGAGCGCCGGAGACCCACATATATTAAAAGGCCGGCAACGCACTTGCGACTCCCCTGGTCTTGCTAGTGTCTATGGACGGCGGTGATCACTTACAATCAGGTGACCCACCTGTTCGTTTGCCCCCTATAATATACTCGTAAAAAAAAGCAAGCCGATCTTACACACACATGTCACTCTTCCCCACGACGTGCCAAACGAAATACAGGATACTGGACTTGTTCTATTATAGATTTGTTTCACACGTCACCTCTAGAGGTTGGTAGTAGATAACTGAAAAAAAAATACAACGATTGACCTCATTCGAAAACGATTAAATATGGCAGTAAACCTCCAATTGTGATTGTATATATAATTTTCTAATTAAACATCAGTAAACATGTAAATTTTATTACATACAATATAAATTTTATTGCTTATTATAAGATTTATGCCCCTGTTTATTGTCTATACTTGATTATTATAATGAAAATGGAATATTAAAAAATATATATCCAAGGCGTGTTTTATCCATACATTTATAAAAACAAAGTAGTTTTTCACTGAAGAAGGAGTTTGTCCGAGTGTTTATTGTTAGCACTAGATTAGATTAGCTATTGAACTGAACTTTCTTATGGGAGGGCTTTAAAATTCTGATCGGCAACTTTTTTACGTTACGAAAAATGGTGGGGGTAAACACTATCAGGTAGAGTGTTGAAAACACTGCTTTTCCTCGTCCGATAGGAAGTTAAGCAACGTCGGGCACGGCCAGTACTTTGTTGAGTGACTGCCTGGGGACACCACGTGACGTTGACTTTTTGTTGTGTTTTTCAATTAAACTGTTTCTCTGTTATACGAAGATTTTACTTCTACCATGTGTTTTTACGATATACCTTTTTTTGTAACAAGATTTTATTGTATCGTGTGTCTGATGGTATTTCCCCTAGACAGTATCTAAATAGCTATCTTGTTTTGAATGAAATGAATTTATAAATGTCCTTTGTTAAAACTCACCGGTATAATAGAAGCAAATCTTGAGCATAATTTCAACTTTCTAGACTCACTGGCCTAAGGTATGCGTTGTCCGTCATTCCTATATTATTAGGTAGATTCGTAACTGTCCTAACCGGATTCCTGAATTCGTGACAGCGGGAATCGTCATCGGGACTGTATTTTATTCGTAACACTAACAGTGTCCCGCGGATTTGCTTGTCTAGTTTTACCTTTCCGGCACTGATACTTCTGTACTGCGTTACACATCCCGTACGCACTATTACTTTGTTCTAGTTTAGTGACTCTTTGACCTAAACTTTGTATAGTGGAGCACCGTTCTTGGAATTCGTAATGTAATGTTTTTATTTGAACGTATCTCTATATATCCTAATCAATATTGTGAATACGAAAGTCCGTTTGTTTGTTTGCTTTTTACGCTTTAAATAATCAGTTAATCATTATGAAATTTTGCGAATATATTTTCTGAGTTATGGAATTGGATACAAGGGTAATAAGATATTAGTTCTGTTCCAGAAGAATATGTCAGTGCTAATTTAAAGTGAGCGAAGCCACGGGTAAGTTACTATAAAAAGTGATAAAAAAAATATTTTAATAACCGAAGCCATCGTTTTTTCACTTTAGTACAGTAAAAACTCACTGAGAAGTAAAAAAATGTACACGTAATCATAATTGTTACAATTTATGCTAAGAACGTTTGAAATAACTTTTATGTGCGCGTTGATGTCTTTTCTATTGGAACTAGTTTTACCTTCAACTTAAACGTTAAACTTGTTAAGTTATGAATGAGTAATATTCAAATTATGTCGTGAGAGCGAAACGTAAAGGGATTTATTAAATTATGACAGATATTGTATTATTTACGACTCTGCGGTGAAGGGAAATAATGTGCACTAGTTCTGTTTGAGATTCCGTCCGCTTTGAATTCTAGATTATGTTAAGTTATTCAATATTTACTGAGATTTTGGATTTAGAGAATTCTAAATAATAGTTATTGGAAATTATCTCTTTACTAAAGTAGCTTTACTGTTAAAATTTTACATTTTAATTGGTTTATTTATTATTTATGATATGTAGAAGCTACGCTGAAGCTATTACTGGTTTCAGCATAAATGGGTCGGCTCGCCCGACGCGCGGGTTAGTACCACCCTCTCACAGAAAACCGACGTGAAGTAACAGTGCTTGCACTGTTATGTTCCGTTCGGTCAGTGAGAGCGCCGGAGGCCCACATTTATTAAAAGGCCGGCAACGCACTTGCGTCTCCCCTGGTGTTGCTAGTGTGTATGGACGGCGGTGATCACTTACCATCAGGTGACCCACCTCTTCGTTTGCCCCCTATAATATTAAAAAAAAAAATTAACGGTGAACAGGAATGCAGTTCACACAATGTTAAGTGATCACTACAGTTTATGATTACATACACTCAATATCAAAATTTGACCACAATCTTATGTGATGTTAAATAACGATGTGGTCTAAAATGTTAAACCTTGATTTAGGAACTAGTTCTCAAGTGCGACTGTCGGAACACATTTTTAAGTGCCCGATGACAGATTTTAAACATAAGTGAATAACTTGCCAAACGATCTTAGAAAAAGCCCTACCACCATGGTATGGTTTCATCACGATGGGGCTGCTTTCATCGTAAACTCCGGCAAATGGCACTCGTTCGAACCCACGCCATTACTTGCTGTTTCGGAGCACGCTTTGTATAAACTGCAATGACTTCTAACGATTAGATGAAATTCATACTTGTTCAGCACAATGGAATAAAAAAAGATATTTAGAAAAACCGTTCTTAGAATTGCGCGTAAATGCTAAAATGAATTAAATTGAATGAGAATAGAAGAATTAATATGATAGATATATTTAACATTGAAAAAAGTTTTGAATTGAATACTCCCAAGGAACCTATACATATATATTGAAGTAGGTTGGAGGCTGTAATTATAACCAACGATAATATAATTTAGAAATATGATAGCTATGGTATTGTTACTTTTGGTGTATGCGGTGTCGGGCTAGACATATCTGCATAGTATAATTGTATAGTAGTGGGTGAACTATAATTATTTATCTAACATTCTACCGTCACATACTGTAACGCTTTAGCAAAAATGAAGCAATTTCCTTGTTCCTCTTTAGATATTGTATAGGAAATGAAATTACGAGGACATGTATCCACCACTCACCTTTACACGGAGATCCGCTTCTTCGGGGTACCCCGGCTGTGTTTGTGGCTTAGATCGCTGATCTTGTTATTAAGGCACTTTAGTCTACACTGGCACTAGGTTTTGTATAGAGGTTGTCGTATTATTACTGATATTCAAGTGTTTTAACTGCAGTTACGCTCAGAGCGGTTAAGACGTTGCGATATTCAAAGGTACACTTGTTGTTCGTTAGAGGGCAGCACTTGTTCGGTTAAAGCGCGTAGTGACTAGATACATGCCATTTCACGTAAAATGAATATAAAAAAAAAAGAATTGATTTGTGCTAACATATAAGACATAGAAATACGGAACAGATATGTATATGTGTATGTAGATATATATTTTTTAGTATATTTTAAAAACTTTCTTCATACATTAATGTTGATTATAAATATTTTCTATTATATATATATATATATACCACAAGATAATATGTTACTGTCCTCGCTAAACTTTTAGACCGCTCTGAACATAATTTACCTATAAATACATATTGTAATATATGTATAACATCGAGAGATAACTTAATAATAAATAAATTCTAATTTTATATTCCTAAATTACGAAGGTCAGAGCCGGTGGATCCGAAAAAAAAAAGAAATTACTTTAACTTAATCTAATTTTAAACTACAAAATAAAACTAATAAGGTATGAGTGCTACCGATGTTGGGTTAACACTGACAAATGACAATTTAGTTTAATAATTTATACCAAAGCAATGTGGGAACGGAGGAACCAGTTTGCCGATTGCTTCCAATGAAATTGCTGACTCGATGCCTCGTGCACCTGGCGTACCGTGGAACTTCACTCTTGGTCAGCATTTATGGTGTGTTTCGATGGCGATGACCTATAATAATATTTTAACTTTGTTTTTTGTATGAAATTTTACACTATATAATGCGTAAACCCAAGCTATCGGCTATAAACAGAGCGACCAACAAGATTGACATTTTCCATTATCTACTTCCTTTATACCACGATGATGGTAAACATATGGGCCGAATGATGGTAAGCGATCACCAAAGCCTATGGACGCTTGCAACACCGGAGGTATCCCATGCGCGTCGCCGACCCTTTAAGAACTCCTTTACTTCCCTCTCGAAACACCCCATACTGTAATCCGTTCGATAAAATTCAGCAAGCAGCTCATTCCACAATCGGAGCGTTCGTGGGAGGGAACTCTTCTGAAATCGGACCGTCCGCGACCACTTCGGTACCAAGGTGTGAGAGTATATTCCTAAATAATGACGAGCGTTGCGATGGGGGAAAATAGTCATAAGCATAATTTTAAACAATTCCTCGGAATACAACCCATTATTCAAATGGTAGAACATTTGTAAAGAGGCGACGTCTCTCCTTAGATTTAATGGTTCGATACAGTTTGTAAGTTTGGGATCGTCAGCCACCACCACTCACCACCCTTAAGTAGAAAATTTAAGGCCAAGCACCTACATGTGTATTTCGTTAGCTGCACTTGAGAGCTTGTTACTTTATGCTTAGCGTCTTATCGCTTTAGACTATAACATCATTTAACAACAGGTGAGATACTGTTCAAACACTAAAGGTTATTCATCTGTTAGACAGACATAAAATCAAAACAAAATATATAAAAATATATAAAATAAAAATATTCTTTAATAATCATTACTAATATTATAATTGTAAATATAAGTTTGTTTGTTACTAAGGGATAAGTTACAATCTATTAACTAGTAATTATTATAATCTACGCGAGTGAAACCGTAAGCAAAAGCTAGTACTCATGTAATCAAAAACATAAGGAAAAATATAAGTAGATATGAATATATTTCTTGAAATATACTTGACAGAATTTTATAACTCATTTGGGGTTTTAAAAGCTTTTTGCTTTTGATCTTTTTTAAATTAGAAGTCTGTGCTTATTTCCGTCAATTTACCTACCTACATTTCATTGTTATAAATGTTGTCAACAGAGTTGACCCACTGACATGCCGTTAAACGGAGACAAAGTAAGCGGCGCGGCGGCGCGCTAGCACGTATTCTGTTACAACGTATTATTTGACATGTTATTAGGTAGAGTGTACAAAAAACGGCTATTTTTTTTAATTTTATTATATCATAGGAATTAATAAAACTCATAATGATGTAAGTGATTCTATAGCTCTGATTTTCTGCATGGCTAATCGTATATATAAACGGACCGGTATATCCGATAATGAAAAATAATGTTTAAGTTGATAAAAGATTGGCAGAATATAGTTATATATAAAATTCCGGTGTACGTGTGTTCGTAATACATCTCTTCCGAAATAGCTAGACTATTTACATGAATGTATAGATCGGCTATTAAATCTCTTATTATAATGCTTATTAATATTTTTAATGCGAATGTGAATTTGTTTATCTTTTACGATGGTCACATGAAATTTAGCATACGATACACGTTAGTAGGGGTATAAAAAAGGACATAAGATAGGGTACTACTATTCATTCTTAAAAAGTATTGTTCCTGAGAGTTAGGTAAAATTTAAATTAACCCGAGTGAAATATAACGATAGTTGTTAGAAGTGTTGGGAAAAGTCATGCCGCTAGGGAGCTTACATCGACAAGGCTGCTTAATTCTTTTGACATGTAACAAAACAATGCATAATGAGATATTCCTCATTTATAGATCTACAAAAAAGTCTGGAATAGCATACGATATACCTATCTTTTAAGGATAGCTTACTATACCCATATCTACCTTCTAGAAACACGGTCAAATACATTGAGGTAATTGGAAGGCTATTTAAATGGATACAGTATTAATCCGTATCGAATTGAATACATTACTTACATTAAGCATTTCATGCACATAAGTATATATATTTTTTTATTATCAGGGTAGGACCTATTTATTTATCGTTAAGTTGTTTCGATGTTATACATATACATATAATACGTATTATATACATACGTATATATACCTGAACTTGTGTTCTGTACATTTATATACAGAGCGGTCAAAAAGTTTAGCGAAGACTGTACACACATACGTATATAACAACGAAAAACAGGGAGCGGTGGAAAGTTGTATAGAGGAGGCGTAACGGTTTTGCCTTACGTGACGATTTTTATCAGGTAACTCTTATCGTAAAAACTCTGTTAAATTTAATGAAATTGAATTTTGACCATTTTCCAAATTCTGAACTGATGAGTAATAAAGCCATATTTTTTTTATAATGTATACAAAAAGTGTATCTTAACATTTGTCTACCTTCATTATAATTCGGACGGTACACGTCTAGATATTAGGGAAAGCTGCGGTCTGCGGTCAAAACGAAATCTGTTACTGTCGTATAAACATAGGTTAGTAATTCCACTACTTCAGTAGGTAGTAAGTACGCAGGACTGCTTACCTCTTATAAACAGAGCTAATTAAATTCCTTGTAAATTGTTTGTTATTGTAGAATTAAAAACAAATAATGTAAAGAGTCGACAAAACTCATTGTCGTCTTATCTATAGATATATGATAGAGGTCTGCGGTTGTGCGCGCACCACGCAAAAAGTATTCGATGGATTTCAATACATTTTTTTTTTATATGTTATAGGGGGCAAACGAACAGGTGGGTCACCTGATGGTAAGTGATCACCGCCGTCCATAGACACTAGCAACACCAGGGGAGTTGCAAGTGCGTTGCCGGCCTTTTAAATATGTGGGTCTCCGGCGCTCTCACTGACCGAACAAAACGCAACAGTGCAACCACTGTTACTTCACGTCGGTTTTCTGTGAGAGGGTGGTACTACCCCGGGCGAGCCGACCCATTTATGCTGAAGCCAGTAATAGCTTCAGCGTACCTCTACCACCTCACGATTTCACGAATGAGACACTTTGTCCTGATTTAAAAATTATCATGATAACTTAATCGAATATAGAGAGTTATTAAGAAATTAATTTTATAAGCACTGCACGTTCAGTGATGTTAGTTTTTTTACCATGGAGAAGTGGGGCAAGCGATACGGTGCTTATATTGTTAAGATAATAAACAACGCAAATGAAGTCACTAGTATCAGCTATTAAATAAATAAGAATTATTAATAATAAACTTTTTATACATTTCAATTTACAATCGTTTTACAAATGTTTATTGCATTGTGAGAAATTTTTGTTTGAAATATATGTAGTAAAGGTCAAAAGATCTTGTGCGTCAACTGACTAAAATGTCAAGAACTATATAAATTGCAATAGTGCATACGTATATATAAATATAATAAACTGACGAGTGTTTATGCATCATTGAAGAAAGACGATAAAATCCTTGTCATATCCAGTTGCCAATTGTCAATATTTCTTAAAACGTATTGGATGCCTAAAAATGAAATATTGCTCTAGTTTCTTGCTTAAAATGTTATAATCCCTCAAAACAGCGTTAGTTTTTATAGTTTTGTTTATTGTTACACGATAAAATGACGTCACTTTACCCTTTGCTAAACAATTGTCAATCGCCGTTGTCATGCTGGCCTATACGCCTTCCGATAGTTGGGTATGCACTGGCTTATTGGTCAAAACGCGGCAAACTAAAGTCACTATGACGGGTCACACCACATGCATTGGTGTGAGGCCCAGTCGTGTACAGGTCCTGTCACTGCGCTCGGTAACTACACACCCTCGCTAATCCGGGATTACGACACAACTAAACGTGGGAATCAGCTAATATCTCTAAAAAAAAAATTCTCGTATACTCGTATAATGTTAAGCGTTTGACCACAACGTCATCTCTAAATAACGATGGTGATTTGAAATGGTAAGCATACGAAACCTAGAGGTAGACTACCTCTCAATAGTTCCTGCCGGGACACAATCATATATGCTTCTATACAAGATTCTCAACTTCGTGGTCCGGTGAAACTGTAAAGGCCTTGGCAGGTCAACAGTGTATTCACTTGGAAAAAAAAAAGAAATCTCAACTCGAGGCGGGCTTAGAAAAAGTCCTGCCATGCCATGGTTTCATCACGATGTTTTTCTCCACCGAAAACGCCTGCTCCTTTAGACAATTTTTCAACACGAATTTCAATACAATCTTTCTTACTTCTTTGGTAATAATGGATATTATAATCCAATGTTAAAATAACATTAGAACTATAATAGATGTATTCTATTAAAATAACAAGGCAATGTAATATATAATATCTACGTATAATAGATAGACAGACATACGAAATGTCTTCGTAATGGGCTCATAATGATGATAGGGACATACGGCGAGCGTTCCCTCGGGCTAAATCCACTTATTTCTCTGCCATTAGTCTTGTTATATGTGTTTCCTAGACAATACCAAATGAGAAAATTGTTCGCTTATTAGCTTCGTTCATTTGTTTATTTATCTTTCTTCCTTGGGAATTACATTGACTATTATAATATGCTTTATATTATTCGGTTTTACTTTTACATTTTAATAAAGGACATTGCAATAACACTGAGATACCCTTAGCATAGAGTTCACTCAACAAGTAGAGCGTTAACGAGAAGAAACTCTTCTGAATGATTTATCGAGCAGTAGGCTTTAAAAGATCTACCGCGGAAAGTGTTCTGAAGAGCTGTTCGGGTTGATACTTGCTGCTGAGTTTCATTACCGAACGACTCGACACAAAATTAAATTCCAACAGTGTCATCTCGATAGATGGAAGTCGTCTACTGTGGTAAGCGGTGTGAAGCTTACGCTTACATACCTATTCATAAAATACGCTGTTTAAATAATAAATCCTCCAATTAATTCTTAATTTTTTACGCCGCTAGTTCTTAATAAAAAAATATATTTGGATAGTAATGTGCCCGAGTGAATTGGGTAGTCATGCGTAAATTTCTATTTATCCACCTATCTTTTTTTCTATATCGTCTACTGTGCTGTTCTCGTGTGCGTTTTTCTTACGTACGTCGGTCGTCTGGTATGAACTCCCAGCGGCAGCGTTTCCGAACCAATACAACCCACAAACCATGAGCCTACTCCTTCCTCAAAGGCCGGCATAGTGATGCCCCTCGTGTCGTAGGTGTCCATGGGTGGCGTTTATCACTTATCAGCAGGTAACCCGTCTGTTCGTTTGCCACCAATCGCATAAAAAAGAAAGCTATAATTATATTAGACATATTCTTTAATATATAAGTACATGTCTAATATTTGAACAGTAAATTAATTAAAAAAAAATAATAGCATGGAAAGTTATCTTCAAAGTAATAATATATATAAGAATTCATTCATATTCCACGCTGATTGATTTCGATCGGGGAATGAACTAGTCTGTATAACTAAGTATTAAGTTGGTTCACCCATAAAGTGACTCTATTATTAATCACGAGTAATTCGAACGTCAACAATTAATCTATAAAATGCGTTCAGGTCTAAAGCAAAGGGTATAACTGACGTTTTTATTATAAAAAAATTCTGTCTGAATGTTTGAAATTAACTTGTACCGTTTTTTTATATTATTTAGGGCTTTAACTATAATCTCACTTGATGTTGGATGATGATGCGTTATCCATAGGGGCACTGACACTGAGATTCCGCTACTACAACATATCTATTCTAACCTTCGCGCTAAACCGACATAGCATGGTGGTGGTTTCAGGCTAATTTGGGTACAAAAATCGATACGACATACGATTGTCAATTCTCAATTTAGGTTGTACTAAATACAATGCATACAAGTACTTTATACTGCTTCAACACCTGTCGAGATCTACCGACATTGAATCAGGTTTTAGGCGTTTTACACACACACATGATGTTGGCGTTCCAGTACTTGACGAGTATAGCATGCATGACAGTGGCTGTCAGCTGAGTTTTGATATAGCACCAAACATTGAACGTATACGATAATGTAACACGTATAGATGCTTGGAGATTGTTTTTTTTTTAATTATATTTTAGGCCCGACACGATCGTAGCTTGGTTTTAGAACATTTTCACAAAATAACAAATAGAGTCCCCATGTGTTTAAGGGCATGGTAAATGTATCCAACTAGAATAAAACTGTATATATATATATGTTTCCAAGTGAGTTGGTAGGGACTTATATTATATTATATTAACATGCATAGTTCGGAAGTAATCATTGTTTACTCATGTGCCGGGAGGCTTACACGCCGAGATAGAGATAACGCACTTGCGACTCCCCTGGTGTTACTAGTGTCTATGGACGGCGGTGATCACTTATCATTAGGTAACCCACCTGTTCGTTTGCCTCCTGTAATATAAATAAAAAAGAAGTAACTACTACTTATATATTATACACTGATAATAGAGTATGCTCTTTATATAAATCAAGTTAATATTCATAATGGCGTAACTCATCAAAATATATTACAGCAATGTTTCCGAGAAACCTATTCACAGAAAAGCAATTTGGAGCGATGACCGGATCGCATGGATTCACTGAAACCATAGTACGGAGGAGATTTTTCTAAGCCCGCCTGGCTAGTTTGTTACAAGTCTTAAGTTAAAGATCTATTGCCAAGCATCTATGGGTGTGTTACGGAAGCTGCACTTGACTGCCAGCCCCTTTAGGTTTAGCGTCTTGGTAATCTTAGACTACATCGTCGTTTAACGTCAGGTGAGATTGTGGTCAAAGGTCAAAACCTATGGTAGATTAAAAAAAAAAAAAAATTGCTGATTTTTTTTTTATTTAACTCTTAACCCATTTTACTGACTACTACACACTGTCCACATAATTTAATATGACACTAACGTCCCTATATGACAATAACATGCGTGTTATTATATTCTGTGCACTGATACATATAAGGTGTATGTATAGAATTAAAATAGTGGAAGTACTAAGAACTGTCGATTTTACGAATACTAATCATCGTTCGCTCCTATGTAATTTATTTCCATTACGCTTTTATATATTTATAACCTGATACCCGCCACTTTGGGTGCTCTCTTTTTATTAAATTGCAAATAAAAAATACTGTCCTTCAATTTTTTTTTTTTACTCTTTTGTAGTTATTATAGAATGCGTCTTTTCCTTCATATTCAATGAAGCTATTATGACAGTTACATTACATTTTTACATAAGGGTTAATTGTCTAAGAAGCAGTACTAAAAAAATAGATCGAAATCTATCAATCACTTTTTGCGTGGCACGTGTATTGATAAATTTCAAAGGTGTTTGCCAAATTTTCTAGAAATTTGTCTAAGTTTTTATTTAAATATTTAAATCTGTCGCTAAGCACCTGTTGATGTGTTCCGGCACCGGCACTTGAGAGTCAGTCCCTTTCTAGGCTTAGTGCGTGTACGTATCAATTTAGACTATATTCTAGTCAAAACGCTAAAACCTATATGTAATTCACCAAAAATCAAGAAATTAAAGTATTTATACTATGTATTTTGACATAAATCCTTACTAGTTGACACTGCAGCATATCAACTTTTTTACCATTCAACCGATCGCTATAACAGTTAGCGTGAGTAGATATTTACAGAGAATATTAACGCAGTATTCATTACACTATAACACAATTATTGATTGCAACAGATAATAACAGTCCACTACAGCGGTAATAAATGCGCGCGTAACCGTGGGCATAGGATATTTTATTATATTTCATGCGAATCTTTGATTGTTTCCTTGAACGAATAGACATTTGAACGTAAATTAAATCTAATGACTTTTATGTAAGACTTGGATACAGAGTAAAAAATTATACACAGAGAAGCAACTCTTTAACACCGTTTTTTAATCTAGCATTTGTAGGGCTGTCACGCAAGATAAATATCGCGCGAGGGAAATCCAAAATTTGTCTCCCGTTCCCTATTTGTCAAACGTTACAAGCCTTATATTACAAGTGTATACTCCTGTAAATTAGCGCCATTTTACAAGTTATACATTACTTATAATAAAAGTCCTTTTCTGCGCTTGTATTTGCGATTTTCTTTAACATAAATGCCTTTGTAACTTGTAACTTCTTTTGAAAACTTGGAGAGTTTCTGTTGTCTCTTAGATGCTATAGATATAACGTTGTAATTGTTTTGTTTTATGTTTTAGGATAGTTTATTGGTAAATGCGACAAACGAAATATGTTTCTTGGCATGAAATAGTTGAAGGCGTTATGTAACACAATCAATGTATCGCGGAAATGGTTTATCGCCATGCTATTTATGTCCTGAAAATATTTTCGTACACGAAATATCCTAGTATATGAGATAGATCTATTTTTTTAAATATATGTATAAAAGTTATTTAAATTACCGACCGTAATTGATGAAGCTAATAAAATAGGTTTTACAATAAATTATTTAGAAAAAAAAAAATCGAATTATTTGAAAAATCCTTTAATTTGTAATATTAATTCTACTAGTTTTTTTTTATTGTCATTTTTATACTCATCATATTACAGACACATAATACCATAAGAAAAATACATTTTGCAACTTAGCAAAAGTAAAGTCTTGTAAATGAAAAATACAAGTTTATACTATCTACAAGTCATGTGAAAATATTTACTGAACGTAATTTTTGAAATTCTTGTAACTTGTGAGCTTGTAGTCTTGTAACGATTGATAAAACAGGGGAACCATGTCTCCTTATTCATATAGACTACCGGCTAGCTTTTTATATCATAAAACAGGTATATATATATATATATATATATATATATATATATACTCGAAGCGGCGACCTCCTTTTAACTGTCTTTTAATACCGTCAAAGAACTTGTCGCACAATTAACACCATCGGCTATCGAAAAGTATATCTTGGCACCAATTAATTCGTAAACTGATGCATTCGTCGAAACAAAAGGTCGTACAAAAAACGTTCCCGCTGACAGAACAATTTTGAACGCTATCGTTCGACGGGTCGATGCGTGAAAAAAGACACGGGTTCCGTACAGTGAAATAAGTTCATTCAAAACTTATATATATATTTATTATATTTGTATATACTGGGGGTTGACTTGTATCGATAAAACAATATTTTTTGCAAGTGTCATGTGCAAATGTTTTTTTTTTTATAATTGAAAAGTGTTCTAAAAATTATTGGAAATTAAGATAATTTTAAACAGCAATTAACGATGTAATGCAATATTCCTACGCAATAGATAACAAATTATTAAATAAATAACTATTCTGCTGTTGGTTATCTTATCTGGTTATATTATTATTAACAATGAATAATTTCTGGTCACTGTTATCGCAACTTGCGTTATGCAACAACCAATGGGTGCGAAAGAGAAATTACTTCAGGTTGATCACGTTTAAACGAACGATACAAGCAACGAATATTTTTTTCATTATTATGTGATTAATACAAACTGCAGTATAAAACAGCAAATTTTCCAACACAAGAATAATTGGTAACAGTATATAACAACTTTTGTGATATTGTCAATTGCCGGTAGTAAGATATTTTCATGGTCCTTCTTTTTTATACGTTGAAGGTTTCAAATAGAAAAAACTATATATCACTTATAGAAAGGTCATATAAATCCAATATGAATGTTAAATTTTGTCATAAAAATAATTAAGTCAACAGGTTCCAGGCAATTTTGAATACCAAATTTTATACCGATCAGTCAGAGAGACATTTAATCTCCAATAAAATTTACCTAACAACCGGATTAGTTCTTTTTTTATGTCTATTGAATTACTAATACTCGCCGGCGACTTTGATTGCGCTTGTATTTTGTTATATCATTACTTTCTATATATTATATTCAAATAACTGTATCAGTTTAAACAGCTTACGCGCAAGATAACACTCAGATAGCAAGATTTATTCCGACTTTTGTGATACTTATTGTTACTATATTTTGACCAAGTTACGAATTATTTTCATATGTTTGTAATAGCCTGTGTGTTTATCTAATTTATAAGCTATATCGTTGTAAAGTTTCATCAAAATTCGTTTATTATTTTTTGCGTAAAAGAGTAACAAACATTCTTTTATCCTTACACATCCTTGTTCATAATACGGACAGGATTATTTCTATTAAAAAGTCAAATTGTTTGATTAAAATTATGCATGGATAAACTAATGAGACAGGAAAAAAATCATAAAGATTAATAAAACAACATTTGAAACGATGATGGTTTAGTTGATAGCGTGTTCGGAAACAGCGTCGAAGGATGTAGGTTCGAATCCTAGCAATTGATTCGGAGCTTTCTATGAAGGAAAACATCATGAAGGGTGATTATGATCGCGTGGTGGTAACGCTGTTTCTAAGTCCCCCTGGCTAGCTACCGCCATCAAGTTGAAAATCTGCTGCCGAAGCCCTGTTGGTGTATTCCAGCATCTGCACTTGTCAGCCAGTCTTCCTCTAGATTTATCGTGACTGCCATCTTAGACCACATCATCATTTAACGTCGGATGAGATTGTGGTCAAATGATGCTAACCTAAAAATTATAAACAAAAATTAATTATGTAAATATTTTCGATTTTAAAGGTTTTTCAAATAACTACGGTTCACTACGTGTTCGAATATCGCGTCTATCGACGTAATTTCGAATGAGCTAGAGTTTTCGGTCAAAGAGAAGCATCCTGATGAAGACATAGTACGATAGTAGAGTTTGTTTTGAATACTCATCTGATTAGTAGTAGCTACGACACTGAAGTTGAAAATTTTCCATGTATAAGTATATGTTCTCGTAACAGCACTTTAAAGCAAGTATTGGAGTCAAAGGAAAGATATAAAAGTAATAATTGGTTTCTTATAATTCTAAAAAAAAACAATTGTTGTGACGAATTAAAAAAAAAAAATTGTAAATGTCAACCGTTTAATTAATGAATCCCAGGATATAAATCTCGTTTTAATAATGTAATAAAATTCATTGACCTTAAGCGTTTTTTTATTCTTTTCAGTTTTATTTATTCATCCTTATTAATTATGTGTCACTGTTTATTTAGATCGTCTGTGATATTTAATGGACTTCATCTTAATATATAATATACTAATCGCTATAAATAAAATGACAGGTCTATCGTTGTTCACGCGTCATTCAATAACAACTGAATAGGTTTTGATTACATTTTTTAAGACACTTGACCTTATTTAAAAACAATTATAGCGATTTCTTACTTAAAATTTAAAAAAAAAAAACGATTTTTATAATGTATGCACGGTTAGCGATGCGTGTCTTCTTGCCGCGGAGAAGTGGGCCAAGCGGTGTGAAGCTTATGCTTACACACCTATTCATAAAATACGCTGTTAAAATAATAAATCTACCAATTATTATTATTTTTTTACGCCGCTAATTCTTCATAAAAAAATATTTGGAGGGTAATATCCCAGAGTGGATTGAGGTAGTTAGTTATGCGTAAATTTCTATTTATCCACCTAGCTTTTGTTTAGCGCTATGACTATATATGTCTGCTTTATGCAGTGTAACTAGCTTTGACAGCAGCTATACAAGCTGTAGTTACTATTTAAAAATGAATTAAAAAGTTGATGTGTTGCAACACCATATGGTAACGAAATAAATTAAAATGCATAGTAGAAAAACCTTCTTTAAAAATACTTAATTGTAGCAATTTTCATCGTACACTGTCGAATGATGTACATTCATATACGGACGTCAATTACATAAATACTTAACAATATTAAGCAGAATAAGTAACAGAAGCTAGTTTTAATACCAAAAGAGTATAAAATCAACGGTGTTAGTGAGTGTTGATAAAAAAAGGCGTTCGAACAATTTGTATCCCAAAAATTGGGTTCGATTTACAATCAATGGACGATTGAACCCAAATAAGGTGCGTTCACACAGCACCGGTCGCGCGGTGGCAATCCGTCAGCGAGTTTATTGCGTAAGATAGTGTTTTTGACGTGTTTATAGTTTTTGTCTCGGCAACGAAACTAATTCGCTTTGAAATCGGATACTTCTTTTGTATGTCGCTTTTTAATTTGAGTGCAAGAATCGATTGTTTTCGACGCTGAAGTATTAGTTTATCATTTTAAAACAATTATAATACGATTTCTCTGTTATTTGGTATCTCATTGCATTGCTTCAAGTGGAGCTTTCGGTAAATGAAAACATCGTGATGGTTGTCATTTCATGGTGATGGGGAGTTTTCTAAGCGCACCTGGCTAGCTGTCATCTTTAAGATGAAAATCTATCGCCAACCATCTCTCATAAGGTATATTTTGGCAGTTGCACTTGAGAGACAGTTTACCATCTTGGACGACATCGTCCAAGTTCCAGGAGTTCGGTATCCTAACTCTGCCCTCCCAATACATACATGAAAATCTAATGTACGTCCGCAAAAACTTAGATAAGCTAGATTTCGTAAAGTACCGGCCCTAATCTAAATACAAGAAATAATAACAAATTGGTCATTCCATGTTTTAGGCTCACTAGGACCGGTAACAGTTTTTTAGGTAACTAGATTCCAAAACACGTTACCAATTTGCCGGATACTAATTTCAAGCACCATGTCAAGCAGGTTTTAATGTCTATAGGCTATTACAGGGTGGATCAATATGTGAACGATGGTGACGTCTGGAAATGACGCCCTCTCTGTACATCCACTAAAGATTGTTGCTGATGTTGATTGTAATTGGAAGTCGGCTTACGTGCAAACTGCTGGGACTAGGGACGTGAAAAATTATATGTAGATTACTTTCACATTATAAATGAGCACGAAGGATGGATTCAGAATTCCACGAAATTGAAATATGCAAATGCATTCCTTATTAAGTTAGTGAGAAAGGTATGAATATCCGTCATTTTAGAAATTAGATCTATGAAAACGGGTTGTAATTTAGTTAGAAAATAATAAACATGTATTTTATAATGCAAAAACTCAGACGAAAGTACGGACGAGTGCTATTTTCATATATTACGGGAGCGAGAACAGAACAGTATTAAAAATATGACATGCTCGTCGGTTTGTTGGTGATGAAGCGCTCAATATAGAGTATCGATGAAAAGTGGCTTTTCTTACAGTTTTATTTTTATTTTATAGGTTACACTTTGTAGAATGTGCATAGGAATTACATGATATAATTCCACCGTCCCCATTCCATCAGAGGACGACAGACGCCGTGATAGTTTCCACCATTATGTGGTTGATATTCCCGTGATTCCTACGAAGCGATTTGCTCCAACATTAATTATGCGTACGGCTAAAGAGTGGAATTCACTGCCGGCGTCTGTTTTCCCCTCAACCTATAACTTGAGAGTGTACAAGAGAAGAGTGAATAGGCATCTAGCGGGTAAGTATGGATCGTCGCCCACATCTTTACTTACCATCAGGTGAGATCGAGGCCAAGCACGTACGTGCTTTAAACAGACAAATAAATAAAAATATTTAAAAAATATGACGTCATCAAAAGGGATTTTTATTAAATGCAACTTTCAACTAAGACTAATCAAGGTATGGATATTAAAATCTATATAAAAAAATATGACGTCATCAAACGGAATTTTTATTATATCCTTCAACTAAGATTGAACTAGGAATGATATTAAAATCGTTCAAAAATTCTTAAAGACTTGGTACAAAAATACAACTCTAAGCAAGATTGTGAAATATTTGCAGACGTATCAATTCTCTTACAATATATTTACGACTAGCGATTGGACATTATTTCAAGTGAAATAAGTCTTTTAGCAAATATTAATTGAATAATGCTAATATTAGCTGTACACAACGAAGTGAGTCAATCAATATACAAGTTTATTAAGGGCTATAGGTCATAAATACCAACAAAACAGTTTTTGTCAAATTATATACACGGACACTCTCAGTTCTGATGCAATGTTGACATTCAGCTGTGAAATAATCACTATGATATGCTTTACGCTTGTCCGTAGGTATAAAAATCAACGCGAGTTTTTTTTTTTAAACGTCGTCGACTTACATACCTCCGACATTAAGCCGTACGTACCGTTGGAAAAAAAAACAATTTAGTGAATTAAATTTTAATCTGATAACATAAACATATTTTAATTCATGTGTTATTAGTACTTAGATGTTATTATTACAACAACTAATAATGTAATTTATAACGCATTATTCTGCTGTTGTTTATCCGTTGTTCGTTATTATTAATGAGAAATAACTTTTGTTCACGGCTTCGCTTGTGTTGTACGACTATATCCATTTTTTTAATGCTTGATAAGGTTTATGCAAAATGTCATAATGATCAGTTGAGTAATGGAGGTATGATGAATACGTAACAAACAAATAAATATAAAAAAAATCACATTTCCATTTATAATATTAGTTAGGACTAGTTAGGGCTACGATAGCAATCGTTGATTGAATTTATCGCATCGTGTGAACAGGCAAACATGATTCAACAACCAATAGGTGCGAAAAGGAGAGCAAAATATTATGATCACAAAATCACGATACTAACAACGACTGTAGGTGGTAGAGCTACGCTGAAACTATTACTAGTTTCAGCATGAATGGGTTCGGCTCACCCGGGGTAGTACCATCCTCTCACAGAAAGCCGACGTGAAGTAACAGTGGTTGCACTGTTGCGTTTCGTTCGGCCAGTGAGAGCGCCGAACGGAGGCCCACATAATTAAAAGGCCGGCAACGCACTTGCGACTCCCCTGGTGTTGCTAGTGTCTATGGACGGTGGTGATCACTTATCATCAGGTGACCCATCTGTTCGTTTGCCCCATATAATATTAAAAAAAAAACAAACATTCATTTAACGATCGAGTCTTTATAACAAATTGTAACACGCTACAAAATAGCAAATTACTCAACAGCAGAATAACTGACTTTGTAATAACAATTATTATAAGCTTTACTGTCATCTACAACTCTATATTGTGTAATATTGGTGATATTTTACGGTATATAGTACGGTTATTGTGCACAAATGCAGTGGACGGAAAATTCCATACCACGGTGTATGAATTTTGATATGACGCTAAAACTCTTCGGAAAGTTCTAAAAAGGCGGCCGCCATCTTGTTTAAACATTGAAATGACATTTGCAATATTATTACATACTCGATATTGACGAGTAATGATGTAGAAGATTGTTTGCTAAAATAAAAATTAAAATATATATACAAATTATAAGCAAAAGGTGGACAGAGTTAATAACAGAAACTAGTATTATTAATAAATGATGGAAACTGTGTTGAAAATATATAAATAATATGAATAACGATCTATTTTGACATATTTACGTCTCAATCAAAGAAACGGAATTTTATTTACATAAATGAAATAAAAAATTATACCGTTTTGATTTGATATCTATGATTTATGATATATTACAATTTTATATTTCGATTTTATTATGACTTCTATAACTGTTGTAAAAATAAATTATCAGACGAATAGCAATTCTTTTGTATTATTACATCATTTTTATTTTTTGCGTTAAATAGTTTTTTGTAATAGTTGAGTTGAACGGTAAAAAATGTATATTTGGTAACGAAAAGTCTTACGGCTTCGCGTCACCGATGACCTCGACATGCTCGTGACGTATTGCGCTTGCATCAGACATTGTATATACTCGACTGTATAATATACGTGTTTGAATTTTTGGATGGGTAAAATCTTTTGATTTCGCACCACTTGCGCCAGAATAGCGACGCATATTATAGCGGCCTGTGAACATGTAATATTGATATTTTGTATTGAGCTTGTGCAGCTCACCATGCGTTTGACTAATTAATAAAATATATAAAATTCTTCTTATCTATCTTAGCCAGTTTAGCTTAATAAGATTCGCGTTGTTGTATATAAGGCAACAGCTCAAGCCTTAGCTCGGTCACTTTGGCACTATTGAATGTGCTTGTCGACAAGCGGCTGAGTGTCATAAGCGCTCTCTCCATTGGTCCAGTGAAGCTTTTTTTTTTCGAACTGACCTACACTGCTAGCCAATAAGGCCTTTACAGTTCCACCGGACTAGGCTCCAGTGAAGCTATGAAGGCCCGTAAGTCAATTAGAACAAAAAACAAAAGAAATAAGGAATACGGTGAACCCTGGATATGCACGGTGAGTTTATGAAATACTAAGATCTCTGACATATGATACACTTACTTTCATGCTTATTATTCTATTAAGACACATTTATTACATAGCTCGTGACCACGTATCTGTGAAAATAATTTTAACACCTCATGGAAACTATCTATTTATCAGAATGAACTGTAAGATGTTTTATAGTACCAATATTACTGCTCTAATCCTACATTAATTTTATCAATATTAAGTGACCCCCTGTAAAAGCGTAATAGTCTGCGTATAATAATAATATCTGCCTTTAAAACTCTCGTCAAACTTGGTCCAGCCATTTCAATGTACAATCCGATTTTTTTTTTCGAACTGACTACGCTGTTGACCTGGAAAGGCCTCTAATGTACAATACGATTTTTTTTTTCGAACTGACTACGCTGTTGACCTGGAAAGGCCTCTACAGTTTCACCGGGCTACTACGGGGAGCGCTTAAGGCAGTCACCCGAGGTATGTACAATCCGAATAAGCAACAGACTCCCTAATTTTATTTATATATTATACGAATTAAATTGTCAAACGCCTTAACTCTTTCAACTACTAAACTTGTTGCTTGATTTCGCGTGTTTCATTGCATCGCTTTTTTATACGTAGTTCTTTCCTTTTCCTTCTCTAATCAAATACATACTTTCCATCCTTTTTGCAACAATAACGTCGAAAAACAAAAAGGACATTATTAGTAAAAAATTAAAAACCTAAAAAACATTATTTTTATTGCTGACAGTACCGAAATCCACGTTCGTCCGAAGGAGTCCGATAAAGTAGATAATAACAAGCTCAGACCCGCGGGTTTTATTGTAATTTATCGTGGGACAACATTATACAGCATTACTCAACTACGCAAACGCCTGAGGGTTCGGCATGGACATTAGCATCATCATTCTTACATTACAGTTTGCCTGCGCATTTTGTTCATTTTTATACTCATTGAAATAAAATAAGATGTCTTACGATTTGTTTCTTAGGGTACCACATAGTTCATTAAAATATTTCATTATTAACAGTCTTTTGTAGGGTTGTTACGTTTACGATAAGATAAGCTAGATTTCGTAAAGGACCGACATAATCTAAATACAAGAAATAATAACAAATTGGTCATTCCATGTTTTAAGCTCACTAGGGTCGGTAACAGTTGTTTAGGTAATAGTGTTAGGTTTTGTAATAAAATTCCAAAACACGTTACCGATTTTCCGGATAGTAAGTTCAAGCACCATGTCAAGCAGGTTTTAATATCTAAAGGCTATTACAGGGTGGATCAATATGTGAACGACAGTGACGTCTGGAAATGACGCCCTCTCTGTGCATCCACCAAAACCGAATGTAACTATGTTTTAAAAATATGAGTCATAATATGTTTAATGAAAGGATGAACCAGATCGAGTTTCTTGCCGATTCTTCTTGGTGACTGGGTTTTTTTCCAAACCGGTGCTAACTTGACGTTCATAAGCGCCTTCTCAGGGCCTTTTGATTTGATAATCTCTACTAGTGACCGTCCAGTAGTTGAAACTTGATTATAATAATGGATGCAAAGATTTATTGTATATTGTAGACATAAGGTACGTGGTGTATGACAAATAGAGACCAATAAACGAAAGTTTTAACTTCTCGATGGTATGCAAGAAATAACAATTTTTTTCTATTGATGATAACATTAAAATCTGTAAATAGTTACTGCACATAAAAAAATATTGCTAACAAACAGAAAAACAAAAGTATTGTACAACTGTCTTATCTTCGTCTTTTGTATTAGTCCGGTGAAACTGTAGAGGTCTTGTCAGGGTAACAATGTAGTCAGTTCAAAAAAAAATCTTCGTCTTTTTGTTATATTGCATTTCTTTTTAACTTAATGTTCGTACAATGTCATATTGACTGGTACTAGATTACTATTGGCTCGTAGTGTATAGCCAATCCTATTAATACTTTACTACTATTGGCTATATGTACGCCACGTGTTAAAAAGTTTGACAGATTGAATTACTGCGTCATCAGAAATAAAACAAAAACTACAGATGTAACACTCATAGTCAAAATACTTCTATAGAGATAGGCTGGCCACGTGATTAGAGGAAACGACAAATGGAGCAAAAGAGTGACACTGTGGTACCACAGAAAAGGCAAAAGAAAGAGAGGTAGACCGCAGACAAGGTGGGATGACGACATTAGACAAGTGGCAGGAGCCATGCGGAACAGAGTGGATCAAGAAAAGAAAGAATGGAAAAGATTGGAGGAGCCCTTTGCTGACGTTTCTGGCAAACAGATCTAGGGATGATAAATAACCAAGAAACAGATATTAGTTTAAATGGTTTATTTAGCTTTAGACTCCAGCATTAGTTTTAAGTTTTAATTTATTGTAATTAGTTTAAAAGATTGGAATAAAAGGCTATATATTATTATTATTACTATGGACTACATGATGTTGAATACAAACCTAAAAAGGCGATGGATGACCGCGTATAACATCTGGATGATGTCCATCCATCCATTTGGTGTTGTTGCCTCGACATAATTTGTTGGAAAAATTATTTATATATTATTTGCTTTGTTGTTACATTCTCTACAAATAGGATAGTTTGTACAATAGCCAATCGAATCCAAAAAAAAAAAATACAAGCCTAGAACTATCTTAGGAAAATTTCTCATCAAATAGCCACAATTCTATGCAGATACGTTGTTCAAGAATTTGGACGTCTTCTGACGTCATAGGAGCTGTGTTTTCATTGTGTATGTATAGATTTCGAAGAACATCGTGATCCATCAAAAAATGTCGGCAACCCTATTAGTCGGTATGGGTTGTTTCGCCGTAGTAATGTTTAATGGGTTGTGCCAACTTTTTCATCGTTTTTTTTTTGCATAACCTTTTATTTAAAGCAGTAAAGAAAATATGGCCTGTTTTTTTTTATTACAAATATTAAACATGTAAATTCATAGTTTAAAAAAGTTCCTTGCAGAAAAAACGTACAGACTTCAAGTTCAACTCTATATATATATATATATATCAATAAAATGATAGAGGTATATCATTATTCGTATATCACGTAAAAACTATTGAAGACTTGGCCCTTGTTTTAAAAAAAGAATTATCACGCTAACTCTATGTCTGAAAGAAATATATTAAAATTTAAAAGACTCCTATGACTTTTGTAAGCATTATTCGTTCAGGGATGTGTGTTTACGTGCCGTAGAGGAGTGGGGCAAGTAGTATGGTGCGCATGCGCAGGATAGTGCAGACGAAATTACGGAAATCCGCTATTAATATAAAATAATTGTACTCTAATAATTTCATATACACTTTCCCATAATAAGGTTACCGTTAGTAAAGAAATAATGATAATCTGTAATGTAGTACTGGAGAAAATGGCGTTCTAGTATAACGGGTATTTTTCCTAGACATATCTCCTTATTAGTGGGTAAAAAAAAATTGATCACTTTCTTTATTAATTGCTGGATATTTCATTATTAGCAGTACCTAATGATTATTTATAATAGGTAATAATCAGATAATAAGCACTGGATTCAATTTTAGTGTCGTTCTTGGGAACTGTAAAAAATGCCGTTGTAATTTCTAAATTTTGCATAAAATGGATAAACTTGCGATATACAATTTATAATCAACAAAAGCAAATTATTTATAGTTTAAGATAAGTTAAACGCCAAATTATAAAAAGGAAAGCACGTTGAAGCATTTGCGAATCGGACTGCATTGGTGGTAGCATGCAGGTTTCCGAGCAATTTGATTTAAATTAATAAAATGTTTTATTTACAGTAAAATTAATAAGTGCGATTGCTTAAATTATTCAATAAAAAAAACAGATTAAATTAAAAATAAATAATTTTCTTTAATTATTAATAACTAGAAAAATGCAAAAAAAATAATATTACATACGCTTTTACGCAACATTTCTTTTTTACAAATATCTATAAAGTACTGATACGTTACATATACATTCTTATTATATATATTGCACTTAACAGCTGCTCACCCCGGCTTCGGGTGGAGGTACTAACGAAGTAAATCTTCCTCTTAAAGTACGCTCATGTAATTAAATAAAACGGGAACTAACAACTGAATACTCGATTGATGAAGGCGTTAACTTCGCGGAAATCCATCATTAAAAATTAGGGTGGACGTTACTTCGCACTTCCGCTATTG
This sequence comes from Antheraea assamensis, assembly GCA_035772565.1. Classification (NCBI taxonomy): domain Eukaryota; kingdom Metazoa; phylum Arthropoda; class Insecta; order Lepidoptera; family Saturniidae; genus Antheraea; species Antheraea assamensis. The sequence continues at coordinate 27,835 of JAQQSE010000224.1, read as the reverse complement.
TTTGGTCGTTGTACACAATGAATTCTTAGCGGAAGTGCGAAGTAACGTCCACCCTATAATTTTTAACAACTCAATGTCAATTCCGTGAATATCTTTCAAGATGTCCCTACTGTCTTCTATACTCACTCACTTTTTAAATGGAGCTTCTTTAACACCAAATTGTTTGCCTTCTCCATACGATTTATCAAACATTTTCTTATCAAACCTTGTCCGGACAATTACAAAAACAGCAAAAAAAAAATAGTGATGTAGCCGTTCTAAATTGATACGTGTACACACTGGTACATACGACGATTGATTTTTATTTATACGATTCCCTATTCACGGCATAATTGTGCAACTTACGAATTTAAATAATTTCCTGAATTCCACAAAATATTACCAACACGACATAAATCAGGCAATCTAAAATCCCTTAATGTAATGTTTCTAACAATCCATTTACTACTACCATTGGAAATAAATTATTGCCCATCAATTTATATTATATACGTTATTTGGAACTATTCAATAGAATCCATTAGACTTAGGAAATTATTTAAAGTTATAGAATACTAGCCATGCGCGCGGCTCTGCTTGCGTAAATTATGTATATATCGCATCCGGGCCATAAGTATAGAACGTCTACAACACACAAACATCAAAGTGAAGTGTACGAAGCCTAGATTGACAGGGATGACGTTTATAAAAATGAGTGTTTTCTTAATCGGACTTTCATATCGTTCTAAACACTAAGTGATACTTGCCTAGAAACTGTACTGTTTTTTGAGATACCTACTAACGTTCATTTTCTCGCCTCGATCCCTGCTGATGCCCACAATGAGTGACCGTGAGGATAACGCTTCTCCGATATACAATTAATGTGTCTTTTTTCCAATTAAAATTCCCTAGAAAATTATTTTCAAAATAATCACACTACAAATGAATGCCATTAATAAAGAAAAAGTAAAATGTTTTACATTATATGTTTCAGTTATTCTGCACAAGTGAAGTGGATGGGAAATTACACCATAGAGCATGAATAAAATGAGATGTCACAAAAATCTATGAAAAGTTCGAACTAGAGAGCCACCATCTTTAGGACATCTAGAACATTGAAGTTATCACAAGATACTCCAGAATTGGCAATTAGTCATTATTAGAACCCTAGAACATACTTTCATATTGAGAAAATCGCGTGAAGCTTGCCAGTAATGAAAAAGAAAGAAAGAAAAAAAGAATTCTATTTTCAAATATTGTTGAATATTCCTAATGTAAGTGGCCAGATTCGAAACTTTTTAGCGCAATCTATGTTCAACTATTATTAAAAAAGTCATGTCATTCGATTAAATGTATTTCGAGTTATTAGCACACTGATCGAAAGACAGACAAACAGAGATATAGTCTTTTGTAAAATATTTAAGGAATATTGAAAGCGTAGTATGAGAATTACCGATGTTATTACCCATTTTGTACTTGCAATAATTCAGGTTTAACCCCTTAAATGTAATCATTCTTATAATAATCTTGTTATCTTTGTCTATATGTATAAAAGGGTAATGGACTGGCAGAGATATCAACGCACAGCCCGAATTAATAGGGCTAGGGTCGTAAAAATTTGTTTGCAGATTCCTTTTATACTGTAGAGGCGAACATTAAGGAACGGTTTTTGGCAATTCAACCTCTCAAGGTAGTTAAAAAGGGGATGGAAGTTTATACGTCATTTTCAAACATAGCTCTATGAAAATTGGTATCCACCAATCCAGTTATAAAGTAAGTTTTTTGAAATTTAATAAATACTTTATATATTAATTTATAAAGATACAAAAGGCAATCGAAGTCGCGGGCGATTGTTGGTATGTAATAAAATCGTCTGCGTCTTCTTAAACAACAAACGATTATGAATTACAACACAATTTCTTCAAAATTACCGTCCAATAATATAAGCAACACGACACGTTTAACCAATAAATCGGACAGCATAAATATAAAATCTAACGATTTACTGCAGTTTCGGTCGTAAACCTGGATTTTAGGAGACAAAGCCGAGAAATATTATTATAGCAGATTATTAATCGCAATTACTGTATTCGTGTCTCATAAATATTATAATTAAAGTCCTGGGTGGTAAAACACGAGAATTGCAACCGAGTGGAGCGACACCATCTATGAGTTATATATCTACGAGTTCTCGATGACTTGGTTATTTTCCACACTGGTGGTAGTTTTTAACGTTCATAAGCGCCTTTTTTATATATATATATATTATAGGGCGCAAACGAACAGGTGGTTCACCTGATGGTAAGTGATCACCACCGTCCATAGACACTAGCAACACCAGGGGAGTCGCAAGTGCGTTGCCGGACTTTTAATATATGTGGGCCTCCGGCGCTCTGACTGACCGAACGAAACGCAATAGTGCAAGCACTGTTACTTCACGTCGGCTTTCTGTGAGAGGGTGGTACTACACCGCGCGTCGGGCGAGCCGACCCATTCATTCTGAAACCAGTAATAGTTTCAGCGTAGCTCTACCACCTACACCTACCTACCTCAGGAGCTTAATTGAATAAAGTATTTTTGACATTCATGTTTTTTTAATCTTTTAAATTATTACTGCCATTGCCCAGCAGGTAATACGTAATACTACAAGTATCTTGGGATTATTTCAATGTTCTAACAAGATGGTGGCCCCCTTGTTAGAACTTTCCAGGCAGTTTCTTATGACAACTCGGAATTCATGTTCCGTGGTATTATTTCCTATCCGATTGATTCAATTGTACACAATAACTGAACTATATTACGTAAAATGCCACCAATATTACAAAATATAAAGTTATACTTCTTTTGGTGCGTTAGAGAAAAATGATGAGAGTACATTTTTGCGATGCGCGCGCACACCGTCACGAAAAACTAACACCCTGATGTTAGGTATAGCCAACATTTTATTAAAAAAAAAGTATGTATGTATTAAATACCTTTTTTCTATTGTTAGTGTCGTTTTTTCAACAAACGAAGAACAAGGCGAGAGATAAAAATTTTGAAAAAGGATTTTTCTCTTGTTACGCCAAAGAAGTATAACTTCTAAAGCGTGTGCATAAGTACACACTATCTTTTTGTTTTCAAACTGACTAACGCTATTGGCCTGATGGGTTTTCACAGATTCATCGAACCAATTTTTTTTGTTTTTTCTAACTGACTACACTGTTAGCCTGGCAAGGCCTTCTCAGTTTCACCAGACTACAAAACTTCATCGAACTAAATAGGTCGTGCGTTTATATCGCTTAGTCGTTTGGCAACAAGCTCAAGGGTGCCAAAGTGGTAAAGCCTCGGTTTGGGATGTTACCTTGGATGCAACATCGCGAATTCTACTAAGATAAACTAGCTAAGCTAATCGTACGTAGAAAAGAAATTGTGTGACACACATGTGTGCCTCACGAACTCAAACATGTATTTTGTATTTGTCAACTTGTCTAAACTAACCAAGTTCGAAAAATAAGGAAAAAAATAAAACCCTTTGACCATATGTATACTGTGTGTGCACGTACGAATATGTGGGGTTGATCTGTGTTCTATTCTTGAGCTAGTGAGTGAAAATTTTCAGTGTCACAGTATCGCGCTAGCAGTGGGGATCGAACCAAGCCTAAACCGCTACCGAGAGTGATCGTAGAATATAAAAGCCATTACGTGACAGTCTAAGATCCCGCCAAAAATTCCCGTATAAAAGTTAAAATATCCGATATATTAGCACGCATAGGAGTGTCACATTCCGAAATCACTCTGTGTCTATCCAGTAATCAAGTAGGGTGATATATTTGTATGCGATTGGGTGCTGTCTATCATATACGTAGTAATAAACCACTCACAGTGATCCATTTAGTTCGCCGTCTTTCGATATCAGTCAGTGAATACTCAGCAGTACTGTTAACCGAGTTACGGTAATTATTCAAAGCTGGAACAAAAATATATATTCTCTAACATTAAAGGCTCAACCTTAGTAAAAATCCAGAATTTCTAAAGTTCAAAAATAATATCTTGTCTTGCTCATTTTAATTATGTATTCGAGCTGCACTAGATTTTAAAATGATTTATATTTAAAAGTATTTCAGAAAAAAGGTTCAGACTAAGGGTCTGCAGAAAAAAAAAAAGTAATAAGATAAACATTTAAACAATAGTCAAATATATTATTTAAATCAAACTATAGAGCCGTCTAAGCAAAGCAGCCATGTTGATTCCACGGCCAGTTTCTATTTATACTTGTAAATATGTTTTATCAATTGAATTTAATAGTAAATACATTGCAATGTCCGCGACTCGTGATAGATTGATGAAAGTCTTGTATATTTTAAGATAAGGAACCTACGTATTATTAAATGTAATGTATAATCTTAGACGATACAACGTGTCAACGGATTGCGTCGCGAGCGGTATAGGATTCGATACTCGCAACTCATTTTAATTTCTAATTCCAATATTATATAACGCACTTGCGAAAGTTCGCGGCTTCGTTCGTGTTATCATTGATTTAATGTATCGGGAACAGTACATTTTTCTGAATTATATGTACCCGTATATCTTTTTCTGTACCTTTCTTCAGAACAGAATGTTCTTTCTGTTTTCTTTACTCTTGAAAATCTAATGTACGTTCGCAAATATTATAAAATCTAGTGTAGATAAGCTAGATTTAGTAAAGGACCGACAGAATCTAAACACAAAAAACAATAACAGATTGGTCACTCCATATTTTAGGCTCACTAGGACCGGTCACAGTTTTTTAGAAAATAGTGTTAGGTTTTATACCAAAATTCCAAAGCACATTATCGATTTGCCGGATACCAAGTTTAAGTACCATGTCAAGCGGGTTTTAATATCTAAAGACTCAAACTGTGAACGATGGTGACGTCTAGAAATGAAGCCTATTTCTGTGCATCCACCAAAAATGAATGTAATATTATGTTTGATGAAAAGGTAAATCAGATCGCGTTTTTTACCGGTATTTCTCGATTACTGTGTTGTTTTCCGAACCGGTGGTAACTTTGACATTTATATGCGCCTTCTCAGGACCTAAACTGAATAAAGTATTTTTGATTTTGTGTTTATACCCGTGACTACGTGTCTGCACAATACTATAATGTTCGATTGAGTAGTTAATTGAAAGCGTAAGTAATAAACAAACAAATATACAGATTTGTAATATTAGTCAGGATGAACAGCATAAGAATTTTGTCCACGAAATAACAGTTAGGTGTACTGACTTGCTTAAATATCGATCGAACTGTGCTAAATTATGTCGACCTCAGAAATACCAATAAAAAATTTTGTATTTGGGTTATATAATAATAAAAAAAACTATGTATTTTACTAATCTATGTATTTTCTTCATGCGTCTATGTGTAAATAGATGAGATAGATAAATACTATTCACTCCCTTCTGTTTCTTAACCAATGTTTGGAACGAAGCTCTTTAACGCGGTGCGTATGGGGCTTGGTGAAAAAATGTGTAAGATTTTTCCGTCGTAACCTTTTCTGCGCGCTTATAAGCCGTTCGGTATATACATGTTAATGTTGACAGGTAATGTCGTATGATGACCACTACCTTAGCCACAGTACAGTAACTTTGTCGTGCTAGAATAAATAAATATTGAAAAGAAAACTGTCTCCAACAATTTAATATTCTCCAATAATAACTTCAAATCCATAACTTAGAATATCAAAGCCTTTGTATTATTTTCTTGTTCTGACTTATTATATGAATACTCGAGTCTTTACTTCAACTCCCACGGTATAAGATAACTGTACAAATCTATATGATGGTAACTATACAAGTAAATCGATTTTCTTATCGACAGTTTATTTATTGGTTGGCTTTTACTCGTGACTCCACTCACTATGCCAACAAAAGCTCGAGTCGTGAATCACTTAAACACACTGTATATAAAATTGATCCAATATGCATTTTGAATTTTCTGATACTTCTGTTCTGATACAAAATGAACTAATAATCTGCCTGATCTGGCATGAGTGCATTATACCAAGATGGCTTCTTTGCTTGATTTGAACACGTGCAATGTCGGATTAATTTTTGGCGCTTTGATATTTATAATTTTGCAAAGTATATGGCGACGTACTTGGTCTATATTAAATCTTTAATGTAACTAAAATATTCCATTGAATAAGGATGAATATTATATTGGTAAAATAACTTCGGTAATTAAGAAACGAGTTTTTGATAATATATATATATAACATAAAAATAGTTACTGTGGTTAAGGTAACTAACAGGTAAATATCGTTAGCGATTTTTGTAGGCTTTCTGAATGTGCAATCCTGTAGTATATAATTTTGGTTTACTTTTTAAGGTTTAGTCAATGTTATTAATGCTGGGGCACGAATAATATTTTCAGGATTTATAATCATCGACTTTTTTTTTATTCGGAAGAACTACGGTACACACCGACATTCACCGGTAAAGTCCTTGATTTTATAGTATTTACTGTATCATTGATGGGTACTGAATATTCAATAATATGTTTCTTTTAATACATTACTCGTTTTTATTGCTTAATTACCGCGTGCATAGTTTTATCTTCTGCTATCGTATACATCTGTATCTCTCGGTTTATAACATACTTCTTTCTTTGTCTATCTTTGACCGTATACTTATGCCCTGTATCTTTTACATTAGAAACATATCACGCCTAAAGAAACTTAATTTGTACAAGCTTTATTATAATTGATTTTGATCGGCCATAGATATGATAATTCCAGTAATGGTATACTCGTATTATTTATATATTTATTTAAAGGTATTTTCAACCTGACGATGCGAATTAATTTAGACGCTATAGAATTCCTCACAACTATGCTATGTGCGATATCCTCATCATCTTCTTACTCTTATCTCTCCTAAGTAAGGTCGGTTCAACGTGTTTTTTCCTTGTCCACTCTCGCACGTCAAATGGCATCGCAGTGTTCATACCTTTTGTACACATATAATTTCTGGCACAACCTATCCAGTTTTTCGGTCTTTCTCTGCTCATATATCCGTCCACCTGCGTAATCAAAACTATTCTAGTTACATGACTTTCACCTCTTCTCATAATATGTTCGTACCATGCTTTTTTTTTATGTGTGAAGAAATCCTTCATTGGACACCCACAGCCCTGGGAAGCTGTAGGGTATGGGGTGGCACGGGATCGAACAAGCAAGCACCATGCCACCCCGGCGACAAGGCCCAACGCGAACGCCCTGACTGCGACGACAGCCCGGTCAAGCTGCCTACCCGTCGACCGAACTAATGTGCAATGGAAAGTCAGGTCCCCAGCCCCTTCCCTTCTTGGTGCGGTTTGGCAGTCAAGGGGTCACCCACTCCAACCAGCACCACCTGTAACTTTTTTACGTGGTTTTCTACCACGGTGACTTTTTAACGAGGTTTTCTCCCTCTCCCTCCGCCCGAAGGCCACCCCTCTGTCACTGTGTTCGTACCATGCTGACCTATTACTCCTCAACCTTTCTATCACTGGTGTTATTTTCAATCTTCCTCTGATATAGTTATTCTTAAACCTATTTACTCGGCTTACACCACACATCCATTATATTATGTACGATGTGCTTGTAAAAATACACCTATATACTTTAACGCAGCAATCCAAACAGCTGAATAAGCTATGTATTCTTTTCTTTTCTGTTTAGTAGCTATTAACGAGCTTTATCAATAAAATGTGGAAAAGATTTTTTACATCAGATTGACAAGTAATCTAAATCTATCTCTATTCATCGTACTTCAAGATTTTTCTGTCTACTAATATACAATATTTGTATTAATTTAGACAAATAAAAAAATCGAAATTATATCAAGGTTAAATAAAAATTGAATTTCGACCATTGGACAACTACTAATTCACAGAATACTGTCAATAAATGGGTATAGGCCTCCTTAATCTTTTTGGCCGCTGTGAATATAGACGAAAAGAGGAAATGAGGAGGAAGGAGAGAGATCAAGCCAAAGCACCACAGTGCTTGTACTATTTCTGCTTGCAAAACGAATAATACTTGTAATGGTCGTAGTTCCTAAATTATAACATTGCGTTAAATTAAGATATTGTGATATTTTTATCGTTATATTTAGATTATAACTAAATATCTAAAGAGTAGAAATAAAAACTTTGATGGACACAACACAACGACAGACCTTCAATCATTTTATTAATACACATAGTCAGAACTATAAGCAATCGTTTAAAATAAGACCGTAGTAAAACAAACATTAAAGTAACTACAGGTCGTAAATCAAAATAAACGGCATTTAAACTCAGTCAACCCTACGGCGTTCACGTCGAGTCAAAACGGCCCACTGGGTTACAATCGGGCCGATGACATATTTATGGGCCCCATTGACCGCGTCCCGAATATAATGGTACCATTTTGTATTTAACCTTAAAAAAGTAAGATAAGACGGAATTAGGGAAGGTGTTAAAATGGACCGGGGTGACCTGTTGTTTGGAGAAAAAAAGACTGGAAAACTGGAGCGACTTCAATTGCTTTTAAAGATGATATTTTATCTAGTAATAAAAGTAGTTTCTTAGAAATTTTACTTTCATCCCAACAGTGAATGGTTTTGATAGGATTTTGTAGATCATTCCAGAAATATATATATTTTTTCATTATAACTCTGTCGGCGTTAACATCGGCATCAAATCATAGTGACTTGGTACTTGAGTTGTTTAATCTTCAGTTCAAAGACATTTAAAGCTTAGCTAGAAAATAATCTACATAAATGATGTATTTATTTTTTGTCCGGACATATTTCTAAAATGTCTGAACTGATTTTCAGAAGAATTATATCAGCATATAGAGAATTTTTCGGAGTATTATCAAAAATGCTACCATTACGCTTTTTTTTAAGAACTAACTGAAAGGATCGTGGAAGTCACCACCTCGATCGACCAAGGTATTAATTCTTGCAAATAAGTCGGAACTTTCATTGAAGAAAAACGTCATGATTCGTCGTGGCCGTGATTGAGAGGTTGTTGCTATGCTCTCCTAGCTTCCTACCAACTTCAAGCTGAAAATGTATCGCGAAGCACTTATAGGTGCGTTCCGTCAGTTGCACAAGAGAACCAGTCTATCTCTAGGCTTAGTGTGTTTTATATTAGACCAAATCGTCAGTTAACATCAGATGAGATTGTGGTCATTTACTAATTTGAATTGGTAGCACTATCGGCTGACTACGAAGGAAAACATTGTGAGGAAACATGAACTTCAGTCTAAGTATGAACCGGAATCTCATCAATTGTCATCGGACATGATCAGTTAAAGCGTAAATAACTCAATGTTTAGCGTGTTCCACGAAGAGCTTAAATCCGCCTGGATAGTTACTCCCTTCAAGTTGAAAAATTTCTCGCAAAGCACCAATAGGTCTGTTCCGTCAGCTTTATTTGTAAGCCAGAACTCCTCTGGGTTTAGCGTGCTTACCAACTTAGACCACGTCGTTTTTAACATCAAGTGATATTGTGGAACTACAAACAATAAAAAAGCAAAAGGACAGAATGAAGTTACCGATCTGCCGGATACTAATTTCAAGCATCATGTCAAGCAGGTTTTAATATCTAAAGGCTATTACAGGGTGGATCAATATGTGAACGACGGTGACGTCTGGAAATGACGCCCTCTCTGTGCATCCACCAAAACCGAATGTAATTATTTATAACTATGTTTTAAAAATGTGAGTTATAATATGTCAATGAAAAGATAAACCAGATCGAGTTTCTTGCCGGTTCTTCTCGATGACTGGGTTGTTTTCCGAACCGGTGGTAACTTTGATGTTCATAAGCGCCTTCTCAGGGCCTAAACTGAATAAAGTATTTTTGATTGATTGATTTGATTGATTGAATGAGAATAAAAAAGAGGACAATCCATAATTCAGCCAATTAGAAGAAGAAAGTCATAGGCACTAGTTTAAATAGAATAAGATTTGATGCGATTTTTTTTTTATTAAAACTGGTCTAAAAAAATTCTACGAGCTACTACAGAAGAAATGGTATTTGAACTAAATAATTATCCAATTAAAATTCATAGTTTCGTCCACCCAGGATCAGTGGAATGAATTTAATAATAATGGAAAGCTTCAAGGATCACCCATGTGGATTCAAAGATGTACGTATTCATATGGGCTATTGTTGTGTTTGACTGTTTCCATAACACTGTATAATTTATCTAATTATTTTAAAATAAGATTTTTTTTTACTTTAGTACATGACGCAATTATTTTTAACATAATTTTATTAGTTTTACCTGTGTGATTGTTTGTACTTTTGTAACTGGACTCTTTAGTCTCGATTTTGCCCTACTTTGAGCGATCAGATTTGAATAGAACTTGGCACTCACGAAAAGCAAAAATTACTGATGAGAAAATTAATGTCATCATTATAAAAGCGTGGGATACTTTGTATAACATTTTTAAACTAACTCTGTGTTTGTAACCACTAGATATGGTTGTTATATTTTTAAATTGTACAATTACTTTCAATTGTCAAACATCGCTGGATCACTTTAACACCTTTACTAGGTGAATATTTTCAGATGAGGCGGTTGAAGTCGAATTAGCACCCGTCTCTGTGAATCCTCAAAAAAAATTCCCGACCGACTCTTTCTTGCCAATTCTTCTCAGTAACGAGGTTGCATATCGAATGGGTGGTAGTTTTGACGTTCCTAAGCGTTAATATTTGATTAATTTTGAAAGTGTATGTACGGTTTAAAATATACCCAGGTTCAATGATTTACTAAATATTATATAGTTTAACAAAGTAGACGGTACAATATTTATTTTGTAATAATTGTTGTTGTTGTAATTATTTGAAACGCTTTTAGTAAACATAGCGTTGCCCAAGACTCTGACCCCTGGTTCAAGAGATTAATCATGTGAAAAATTATGTATCGAGCTACATGTTTTATGACTTAAAAAAAAAAACCAAACCGCGAATCAATGGAAACGCGCACTATGCTCCCAACCGTCGTAACTATTATGTTTGACACTTAATACTTCCTCCAAGGGTTGAGAGTTTGAATAATGCTGTAATAATACGACCCATTTGTTTGAGTTATACACTTTATTATTTATTTCGCTGCGTGGTTCTCTTTTTGTGGGTCATATCGATCCGCCTTTGAAAATTTAACGATATATTAATAGACACGGCTATTGGAGGGTTGATCTATAATATCATAATTAACTTGTACAAAAGCTTTTAAGCTTGTTAATAATTTTTATTATGTTTTCAAATGAATTTCGTGATTCCTTTATTGAATTTCATATTTATCTGTTTTCATATAGAATACTTTATTTTATGTTGTTTTTTTTTGTGTTTTACAATACATAGATTTTAGACGGCTTTTTATACATATAAATAACATTTAAGCGTCTGTTGTTTGATCATACTTATCTTCGAAACAAATGAGCCGATTTTCATGAGACTTTTACTGATGGATAGACGATTTATCAGAGTATTACCTAAGCTACATATAATTACGCTTTTCTATAGGTGATAAGTAGTAATAATAACATTTAACAGAGGTAACTAAAACCGAAATAAAATCGGTTTCGCGTGAACAAAGCCGCGTGCACGGGCTACTATATATATAAATTCAATGCACAATTCTGAGATTGAATATAAAAGTTGTATTTCGGCTGTGAACGAAGTATCTGAAGATCGCTCTGTGGAGGATACGACAAAAATGTTGCAACTTGTCGAACGACTGGTTTTTTTTTTTACTAGAATCTTATTATTTTAACGTCGCTGTACTTCATTTTGTGTATGTATCATTGTCGATTAAATGTCTGGTTGTATGTTTATTTATAAAATTTTCTAAACTAGCCTCTTGAAGCGAACATATACAATTTATGTGCAGTACATACAATTGTAACATAAATGTAACAAGTGAATTAATGACTTGTACTAAAGTAGAAACCTTTGTATATATTTACTTTATAGATAAATATGAAAAACGCTTTGTCGAAATCACTGGTATACACAACTTTGTAAACGTATACCAATTTTAGTGAACGGTAAATACATCAATTTCCATATATATATGTATTTAAGACAAAACCATACATTTTCATCTCAAATTTATGTTCCAATTAAATGTAAGCTATTAAATCTGAAAATGAGAACGATTTCCTCTAAATTATAATATTACAAAGTTATTTTGAGATTTATATAGAGTCTCATAGAGAAAAAAAATGTCTATACGCGATGCTATAGCGAATGGTCTCATCTTGACAACCAGACACATAATGTTAGGTGTTATCGTCCTATTTGGAAATTAATGAAAGTGTTTAGAGGTAAAATATTATTTCGCTGTAGTGTTTGCAGATTAGTTCTTAATTACATCTATTAATAACTTGTCATAGACCAATCGTATACTTATGCATTCCTATATAAGAAGATTACAGTTTTTCACGTTACCTTCTTTGGCAATCTTCTTATGGTTATGGTATTTATTTACTCTTTTGATAAATCTTATCGAAATATGTTATTATTACTCTGATGTTATTTGGTTTCCTTATTGGAATAAGTGAATTCGAAGCGGAAATTTCATATCACCTCGAAATATTTCTAGAAAATTCTTTCAACAAAATAAGGCACAGCTTTATAAATAAACGAATTACATAATAACTAAGACAAAGAATAAGGAGCTAACATAAAGAAACAATAACGAACAGAATGGTTGTCTTTGATAATATTACATTGACACTGGCAATTGCGTAAACCGCGCCGTATCGAAGAAATAAAACCTTTTGAAAACGTTTGTATTATTTCATACGAACTGTCTGTTTTATCTGGAGTTATAGTGAGATGTATTTAATTTTTTTTACTGTAATAAAAGCGTAACATTTGTAGTCTAGGTTAATACTAGCAAAAGTATTCTCTATCTGCCACTAAAAGCGATAACAAACATAACAAAACTACAATTTTATATTTATATATACAGTATGATATGTAGAAAAATATAAAACAATAACGAGTGAGCCCACGTCGTAAACTTGTATAACCGTTTGAGATTAGAATTCAAGTCGCATGACAAGTAATTCGTTTGCTCGTTCATCCACCATACCTTATATGAAAAGTTTAACGAGCAACTAAGCAGTTTTGATGGGAAAGTTTTTTTTTTCGCTCTCAAATAAAATTACTACGTACATTTCGAAGTGAATCTTTTTCTTACATCGCCTTAATTTTTTTTCCTCCATTTATCAAATGTCGCGTTACAGCCGGCCGCGGAGTAGGGGGCAAAGTATTCAAGGGACAATATTGTGGCGCCGATTTCAATAAATATTGTGCTCAGTTTTTAAAACGATTAAACACTCGAAATCGAATAATTTCCCTACAATTTTCAGTTAAATGCCTACTGTCCTAAAAAAAGATTTACTAGCATTGTGGTTTCATAAAACTACTTTTTTTTTTTAATGAATAATACAGATCAACGATATTAATGTAATAAAACATGAACAATAAATTGAGCCTTCGGCGTTGGATAGTAAATCCTATAACATACATGCTTAATACAAAAAGTGAAAAGCGTACAGATGAGACGAAAGCAGAAGCGGAGGTGGGCAGGTCTAATAGCAAGATAAACGGACAAAAGATGGGCATTAACGACAACTAGAAAAAGTTGGATAGAGGATATAAAAGCGATAGCAGGAACGAATGTATAATGAAAGTCAAGTACGAAGAAGTTTGGAAATAGCTGGAGGCCTTTACACAAGAAGGTTCCGAACGTTCCGATCAGTGGTAACGAAGACAGCAACGACAGCTTTTAAGTGCAAATCTATTTATATAATTTTGTATATTCTTTGTCACCATATATCAAAAGGAATATAATTATAAGCTAACATGTATAGATAAAAATTCAATTTATGGTAAAAAAAAATGCATGGGTTTTAACATGGTTGCAACGTAACACAACACAACAGCAATAACACGTGCATCATAAGCTTCTAAAAGTGATTTGGATTTTTTTTTACTACGCTTTGATCTTTTCAGTTAATCAAAGTTAAAGAAGCTTCGAAGTCTTGTCACATACTTAATATTGTTTTTTTTTGTTTGTTTTTGTAATATTTATGCGTAATTTTTAATCTGCGATATCTCCCGATATAGATATAGGTTAGGTTTTATTTACCCTATATTCCCAATATAATAAAAAAAAATTAACAAAACTGAACTATATTATGATCTGTGTCCTATATCATATGTAAAGAAAAGTATTAGAATTATGAACTCATTAGAATGGAATGAATGTTTTATCTCAGAAAATACGGCTGAAACGACTAAAGTATTTAGAACAAGCCCTACAACAATGTTATGGTGTCATCACAATGTTTACCTTTACCGAAAGCTCTGATTCAGTCGCAAGTATTCGAACGTACGTTGATTAAAACGGTATTCGAACATGCTCACTCAGTGGTTAACACAGCCGACATAGCTATATAGAGGATCGCTAATCTCCAACAGTGTTTTACTAATTCGGCGAAGCTTCTATCAGTCCCATAGCGTAGTCAGTTCGAAAAAACAAAAAAAAACACTGTTCGACGGATTACTATAAAAATTGAAAATGCCTTCATACTATCTGTTCTACAATACCTCGTTAGCAGATGTCGTTACTACATACGATCTTAATCAACTTATGTACTATTGAACCGATCGCGAACGATAATTGTTTGTTTTTTTTTTTCCTAGGGGGATCAAATATTTATTATGACAAATGCGTACGAACCACGGGCATAGCTAGTTCTGTATAAAAACGCGTAATTTCACGCATCGCACTAGAACTAATTTGCGGGCACTAATTTGTTTACTTAATGAAGCCAGTACCCGTGAAGGTAAATAGACACAGAAGTTCGATAATAGTGAGTAAAAAACAATATGAACTCTGTTTAAACGGACAACGGCCTCGAACGGTATTTCAATCAACACGCAGTTGGATGCGTCACAGTTTTTTATGATGCCTAAGTCTAGAATGACTGGGCATTTGGACGCAGCTACCGGAATGAATCAATAATTTCATGGGAGTTAGGAAGAAAAAGATATGACACAAAAACATCTATGTATCAATAAATATTATGCATGGTGGTAGGGTTTTTTCTAAGTCCGTCTGGCTAGCTACCACCCTCAAGTTGAAAATCTGTCGCCAAGTACCTGTTGGTGTGTTTCGGCAGCTGCACTTTAGAGCCAGTCTCCCTCTAGGTTAAGTGTGACTTACTATCTTAGACCACACCATCATTTAACATCACATGAGATTGTGGTTAAACGCGTTCCTATAAAGTATAAAAAAACAGTTAAGAATATGTTTCTTCTGTTTCTCAACCGATTTTCTTTTATTGGGATGAATTTTCTTGGTGTACGATAAAAAAAGTGTAATATTTTTCCCTCGCGACCTTTTCTGCGAGCTTATTGGTTCAAGGCAGCCAATAAGTTCGCACCGGCTGCGCAGGTATAGTTTGTACACGGCATACGCATCAGGAGTTTCGAAATGTATTGTGTGTTATTGTGTACTTATGTTTATCTGATGAACTTTCCAATGAATTAGATCAATTGATGACGAATAATAAAATTGTATTCACGTGTCAGCTGATTTTTTAAGACCCAAATCTCAAAATGGTGGATTATATTTTTAATAATTTTTCAATTACATTGTAAATTTCATTGTTAGTATATGAAGTTTATCCAAATGAAAAAGTAATTTAAAAATACACAGTTAAGTTATTTTCCAAGTGTTGTAATAAATCAGGTATTTTTAAAGCTTATCCCGCATACAGTCTGTTGACCTGTGCCTCTTTAGGTATACATTCGCTTGTATGGAAATTAAAAACTATATGCTTTTTGATATTCCAGGGCTTAATTACGAAATTTCCCACCATTCCTTTAATTCATTAAATCATTTCTGCGTTTCATTTAATTCCTCTGAAACGCTAGCTAGTAATTCATTTATTTTTATTCCTTAATTCTTAATCAACAATAATATACTACGAAAAGAATTTCGATCAGAGTGTTCCACGACATTCAATTGTTATTTTTTGTTTACAATATACTGGCGAGCTTTATTGTGAGCAATTTAAAAAATGGAAAAGGTTCGTTTTTCGTTTTTAATATTTAGAAACGAAGATAACTGTAATAAAATATAAACTTGATTTAAAAAAAATGCACCGGATCGTTTACCACCACCCTTAGGTACCTACGTAGTCCAGGATTTTCATAAACCTACCAATTTCTCAATTACTATACATTTCACATTCAATTTTGAAGAACTCCGAAAATTCGAACTCCGAATATTCGAAATCCAAGGCACAATGCTGATGACATTAAAATGGAACCAATTTGAAAATATTTATTTTCCAAATAAGAAAAAGAATTTTTCAAAAATGTTTTCATAATGATGAGGTTCTGAGGTAACAAGCATTTAAAAAAGAAACAATGGAATTAAGAATCTTTTCCTGTTGGAAGTCGATTAAAAATTAATTAATTTTTGTCGAATATCGACTAGACACGATCACTAGCATTTAATACACCGAGACCGAATAAGTGTACAATATGAGATTACAAGCTTGTAAGTGCAAGCATTGTAGCGCTGATATTCTGACAAGGCGAATGCATAGATGGAATTATAGAATAACTAACGACCCGCTCCGGCTTCGCACCGGTATAAAATATATAGCCTATGTCATTCACTGAAAAAATGATTGAAATCGATCCAGTAGTTTTGATTTATTCATTACTGCCCGTGGCTCACACGCGTTATTTTGATAAATCTTGTAGGCTTCAGCCTGCGTTTGTTGCAATGTAAGCGGAAAAAATGTTATTATTTACGACATCACATTAGATACCTCAAAAATAACAGTACTTCTCCACTATTTAATTTATGTTATTATACATATGATCCTTCCTCTTCAATCACTCTACCTATTAAAAAAAACCGCATCAAAAGTCGTTGTGTAGTTGTAAAGATTTAAGCATACATAGGGATATAGGGACAGAGAAGGCGACTTTGTTTTATACTATGTAGTGATAAAAGTCAAACTAAGCAATAATACGTAATCTTATTTTTATTATTTTAATGTTACTATTGAAGAGATAAATCCAAGTTCAATAGCAGATAGCCAACGCGTAAGTGACCGAGGGCAGGGCTCACGACTTGTCTATCTGACGCGGGA
The DNA here is from genome assembly GCA_035772565.1 of Antheraea assamensis. Classification (NCBI taxonomy): domain Eukaryota; kingdom Metazoa; phylum Arthropoda; class Insecta; order Lepidoptera; family Saturniidae; genus Antheraea; species Antheraea assamensis. The sequence continues at coordinate 10,656 of JAQQSE010000224.1, read as the reverse complement.
GATCTAGATCGGTAACTAAATTGCACATTGTGTGAATCCATTGTGAAATTATCTGTAAGAGAACAGTATAAATTTCTGTCACTCGTTACTTTTACACCACTTTTATTATTATTTATAACTGTAGCAAAATTGATATATGATCCAACTGATATTAAATGGACCTTTTGTTATTCCTAAGGACATTAAAAAAGGATCATATTCTAGGTGTAACTACAAATAAATTTATAAAGATGACTTGATGACTTAAAAAATCAATGTGAGGTCTAGAGTCTGAAAAAGGTACAAAGACCTGAACTACAGATCTCCAGCGTTTTGTTCGGCTCATGCCCATATATAATTGTTAATCCTTTTAGCCAGGATAATAACAACGCATTGATTACCGATTAACTGCAGACAAACTGACAATATATCATCATCATCACCTTACCCTTATCCCACCTAAGTAGAGTCGGCACATTATGTTTTCCTTTTCCACTCTCCCCTGTCAGATGTCATCTAAGTATTCACACATTTTATTAACATATCATTTTTCACACAATCCATCCCCACACCTTTTTCGGTCTTCCTCTACTCCTATATCCGTCCACTTTCAAATTCAAAACTTTTCTTGTTACATGACTTTCGTCATATCTTCTCATAATATGCCCGTACCGTGCTAACCTATTACTCCTCAACTTCTCTATCACTGGTGCTATTTTCAAACTTCCTCTTATATACTCATTCTTAATCTTATTCATTCTGGCTACACCACACATCCATCTTAACATGTGCATCTCTGCTACATGTATTCTTTTCTCATCCGTCTCTTTCGTAGCCCAGCACTCGGATCCATATAACACGACAGGTCTTATTATAGTTTAATATACCTTCCGTTTGAGTTTCAACAGTATTCTTGGAACATAAACTATCCCAGACGCCTTTTGCCAATTCATCTACCCTGCATTGGTCCTATTTCTGAGGTCCTTGTCTATTCCACCGTCGTTTTGGATCCGTGAACCGAGAGACCAAAAATTAGAGCTGGCTGGTAAGAATACACCGTTTAAGGTAATATGACAAAAACTGGATGGACTCCATATGTATGTGACAATATATATACATAGCAAAAAAAATACAAACAAAGAAAAGTCTCTGTGAAACAATATATTTTTCAATATAATAAAAATAAACTTTACTCCACTTGCGTCCGGCGTGTTTACGTCACGCAAAACAAACAGTTTCAAGAAAAACAAAAACACGAGTCAATGTAATGTCCCTTAAGTCGAGCAATATCAGTTGTTTTTGAACAAAATAGGTATTTACAATTTCTTCCCCTTGTTACATTGTGTGTTGAACCTTCAATGCCTAAGTAAAATTATCGTGTTTATTATCTTGTCTTGTAAACCTTTTTTCTCGTTTTTAACTGGTACAGTATAAACCCCTAATAACGAAACCCAAGCGAACTAATTTTTTTTGTTCAAGAAGTTTAAGGGTCTTCGTTATAAAAAGTTTCTAAAAGTGACGATGTCTCATTGATTAGCGTATTCGGACATCGTGTCGATCGATGTAGGTTCTTGAATCCTTACGAATGAACAGAAGCTTTCAATGAAGGAAAACTTAGTAATGAAAGAATAGCACGCTGATAGGGTTATTTCTAAGTCAATCTTCAAGTTCAAAATCTTAGTTGAAAATATAGGTGTACTTCGGTAGTTGCACATAGTTGTACCTGAGACTTCTTATGCAAATGATTTTATATATTCATGAGAATTATTTATTTTATTTGTTCTATCTTTTTTTAATAGTAATTATGCCATTACTACTGAACCCTTGTAATCTATTTGTGTTTATTAAGGTAACTCTATCAAATTTTATCGCTACTGCTTAGCCCCCTTAGAAAAGTGTAAAGATATGTATACTAGGATATTATAAAAATATCTCTATCTACAGCCAACCGTAGAGAGTTTCGTAAATAACGGTTTAACCGACACAGCGTCTATAACAACAAATAGGTACTTTGATTGTGTTTGTATATAGGTATATATCAGTTTATTTTTAGAAACATGTTCTTAGTCTAAGCTAAGCCAGTATTTAGAATTGCACTGCTGCGCAAAAGTCAATTATAATTTAAAAAATAAAAGAAAATATTTACAAAGAAAATTATATAAATAAAATTATTTTGGCGCCATTTTTCGAATTTATTTTGAATGAGAATCAAATAATTTCTATTAACTTTTCAGATTGATAACAATAAACAGTGTACCAAGAATTAATTTTAATATAAAAATAATAAGCAAGACATAGGTGGAATAAACCGTGTCGCTCGCTTACCTATCAGTAACAAGAACAAGCCTTGTAATCTTACCTTCTTTGTTACTTGAGATTCGCTTGTATCCATCAATTAAAGTAAATCACGAGTAAAAAGATATCTGTTTACAGAGTAAATTTAATGTGGATGAACATAAATACGTTCCAGATACCTCTTCTACCTCTAAATGGGGAAAACCTATTTGTACTCAAAACAAAAAAGTTTGTAACGATCGATGGATGTTTTTCTTTCTCGTTTACGCAAAAACTGTTAAATGGGATTTGATTAAACATTTACTGTAGTACAGTCCATACATCAGAATAACGTATACACTATAATAAACAAACAAATTATCTGAATTGCTCAAAATATCACGATGCATAAACCGCTAGGTTTTTTTCAAAGTGCAATCGGGTGACGGATGAAAGCGCGGATGCGTGCAGTTGAATTGTACGTATACGTTGCTAGCATTCACGGCCTTAGTCCCATTTCAGACTATAGATACCTCATGAGGGGCCAATACCTGTCGGAGGAGCAGACGTAATGCCTGTAAGGCATTCCCTGCTCCCACGGTCAAAAAGTGTAAGAAGGCACCATGGGGTTTTAGCGAATCGGACATAAACTACCTTTGCTGCCCGACAAGGTAGGTATCTGTTAACCGTTGGGGATTTCTCCATGTAGAAAAGGTGCACCCGCCACCCGCCTCCACTCTGAAACCGGCCTTAGAGTTACATTAAGATAATGTATGTGGTCATCCTTGTCCTGACTTATAAACTACTCAATCATTCATCATTAAGTTCACACTGTATACAGGTTGTCAGGGTTACAGAAAAGAACGGCGGGTATCCTTTATCCAAGAAAAAGTACTATTCCCGAGAGCCAGATTAAGTGCTCTAAGCGCTCCCCTTAGTAGTTCGGTGAAGCTGTAAAGGCACTTAAAGTGTCAACAGCGTAGATCCGTTAGACAAAAAAAAAAAAAAAATTCCACGTTAACAGAAAGTTAGCCATTTATAAAAATGCGAACGCAGACGAACTCGCGTGTGACCGATAGTTATATATAAATTATTTTATCGTGTTAGGTTTTATACAGTTCGAGATTTTTATCGCTTAGATAAATGTGTTTTTATGATTTACTAGCTTGGTCCGTGGTTTCGCACGCGTTTAGTATTATTTATTGCATGCTCCGTGTTGAAACGTCTACGCGTATCAATTTTCGTGGCTGTCACTCGGATACTATAAATTCGATATAGCGCCATCTAGTAATGTATTATGATGAAACAGATATAATAGAAACCGATATTATTTTGATCAACATCGAACTTTATGCAGATATATAAGTTAATCCGATATTTATCCTCAATATCACTCTAATTATCTATAAGCAAATGGGGCTTCGCTCGCGAATAATTTCATTATTTTTGTTTTCAGCATAAGTAATTTCGGAAAATGCACGACTGTTTCGTAGGGAGCCGACTACGCGTCTAAGCGATGATGCATAGCACCACGTTGGCATAGGCATTCACAGTTCGGCACTTCTCAATCATAGCTGGTTCTTCGGATGGCCCAGTTGCCGCTTGTGTCCGATACCAATACCCGTTCATTATGACAGGCCCGACTGTAGTTTTGTTCCGTTCTCGTTTAACGTACTTTTCATTTACAATAATTGTGGTAATTGCTTAATTCCTGAAGGTCATAGCGTAATATTACATTCATAATTTCCCTCAATGAATAATTGATAAAATATTAAAAGGATTGTTCTCATCTGTTCGGAAGTTCCAGAGTTTTACCCTTTTAAACCAGCTTAAAAACTACATTTTCATATGTTTGTCTTAATTAGCATTGTCCAATGAAACGTTAATTTTTACTTTTATTCGAAATAATATAAATATTCATCTATTTTATATATTAATTTTCCTTTTATTTTATTTCAAAGGAAACCTCTTACTATAAATTATTAGCCTATAACACGGTTAATTAAACTCCTGCGTATATCGTTTTTCTAATACAAAAGTAATTTAATTAAAAATGTTAGTACACTATAACCGATTCTTTATTGTAACAATATTTTTCTTTGGTGAATATAAAAAATATATTTGAAAGTAATATAAGAATAAAAATAATTTGAAATAATTAATTAATATTTATTATAAATATTTTAGTTAGATACAGATCGCTTCGGGCAAATGAATGCGATGGCTCCAGTAACCCAGGCATCAGGGAAGGTAATATAGGTGAAGTGGGAAGTTTCCCATGGCTGGGAATATTACGAGTTCACTTACGTACGTATTAAAAGCGAAAATTAATTACAGAAAAAACTGGTAACACACAAACGACGCTTATCAACTCCGCGATAGTGGAATGATAAACAGGCTCGAAGGACCAAACATTTTTTGAGTTACCCGATGATCAATCAAACTACAATTTTCCAAAACTTGTAGATTATATTTCAGTATAGCCGATATATACACGTTGCAATTGACAAACGGTGGCGTTCAACATTCTGCCACAATATTTTATACCACATAGTCAATAAAAACGAAACAGACACAGTATAAGATACAGATAGACTTATCTATCCTCAACACATCCACTAATTAAGTGGGTTAGTAACGTAGGTTATATATACCCGTTTGACTCGGTACCATCACATACAGCCTAAAACCTTAGATATTTTATTTCTTGAACAATCATGGGTATACTCAATAGCTAAGAGGCTTACAGTCGAGCACGACAACGACAATTGCCGACAAATTGTAGGTCTCTCAATGGTCAATCACTTTCAAGTTTAAGTCACAAGTTGATACCTGAAAAGTTGAATGATCGTTGAAAATATAACAATCCCGTATCAATTATGGTGCACATTTTCTGCGAAAACCAGCACTGCCGAGCAATGTCTCTCTACGCCACGCCAATTCAAGGCACACCCTCAACTGGTAGATGGATCAAGGGCACTTCTTCAAATAGCCTGATCTTAATAAATATACATCAAGATATTACTCTGATGTCGAAGCGATGATGCCTCAGTTGGTAGTGTGTTCGGAAACAGCGTCGAAGGACGTAGGTTCGAATCCAAGCAACTGAGTCGGAGCTTTCGGTGAAGGAAAATATCGTGATGAAACAATAGCATGGTGGTAGGGCTTTTTCTAAGTCCGTCTAGCTAGCTACCACTCTCAAGTTGAAAATCTGTCGTCAAACACCTGTTGGTGTGTTCCAGCAGCTGTATTTGAGAGCCAGTATCTCCTCTAGGTTAAGCGTGACTTACCATCTTAGACCACATCATCATTTAATATAAGATGAGATTGTGGTCAAAACGTTTACCTATACAGTATAAAAAAACTAATGAAGAGCTTCAGCAGGAAATATATCATTCATTTAGATTCTTTTATTTTATTAATTGATTAATATAATTTTATAGTTATTATTGTATGTCGTTGATAAATCTTTAATCCCAAAGACTAAAGGGTGTACTCCAGGGTGCTTTTTTAACGACTATGTTTTTTTCAGTCCCTAAGCTAAATTTTGCTCAAATATTGTGGAAAAAAAAATCTGTAAATTTGAGCCCTTAATATTAATTCTCAGTACTCTCTCAGTGTGTGAGAAGATTTCTAATATAAAATACACGTGAACTTTAATTGTATTTTCTTTTAATAATAATAAAGCGCCCTAGTGCACTCGTTATTTATGTGGTCCTTGTGCACCGGCCAGGAATAAATCCTGAATCCGCCCTTGTCTTGAACTATATCAGCGACTACTCTGTTCACTAGACAAGCAAAGGCTTTACCAAAGTTGGCCCACTATCAGCATTTGCCCAGTTATCAAATTCATTGTGATATCTATAACTTAAAAACTCTATTGTAGTGCAAATGTATAAATATACAGAAGGCTTTGCACCGATTTTGCGGTTAAGGAACATCCTACAAAAATGGAGAATTAAAAGGTTGATTTTGTTTATTATATCATGAAATTAATTATTAATAATTGAAAACAGATGAAGGGGAAAACCTAAAGATCGCTTTAACAGGGATAATATATATTAAAGAAGGATATACAATAGCGAATGCCGACGATATTACGAAAATACCACGACATATTTTCAGGTAAGACATTTTCCATGTAATCAATCTATCGTTATAAAAATTACAGCTAATTAGCAAGTTAGCAAGCAAGTTTAGTTAACGCACGCTTTCCTTCCGTGAGGGTCAATATATAGGTACTGAATTTTCGGAAAACATCCTGTATTTTATTGCAAAGAACAGCAGAAGACCGTACTCATCTCGCTTCGGAAGATTGTATACTTAGATTTCTGCCAACAAATGTCTGTAAATATGTCTATAATATAGTGTTTATAATAGGTTAATTCAGAGTTCTTTTTTTAATCTATAAATGTCAATGTTGAAGTGGTTACAATAGAACATAATACAAAAGATTAATAAGAAGCTTGCTTACTGCTAAAGAAAAACAGAATAAGAAGTAATGCTTGAGGACATCAAGTAACGATACTCAGAACTATATAATTCTAGACGGTTCGATTGGTAACGTATGTAGTAATAACCTATATGACCAAACCATTCTCGCGTCTCAGAAGAGCGTATCACAAAATATCTGGTAAGGTAATAGACAGCCTTATTTAATTGGGCACATTTAATTTTGGAATTATCCAAAGTCCATACATATTTATTAAGAGCCCTTTACCGTGATATTTGATGTTCACGGTAACAATAACTAAGGATTTAAGCTTAGAGATAGTTTACCATAGAGAGCGCTGGCCGCTTTCATTATTGATTTGTGAAGTCACTCCCATCATGTGAAATGCAAGTGCATTGATGAATACACAGTATAATTCCTCAATAATACTGATTCTAGGGAAGAGAGCAGAGCCATGTTTATACCGTCGGATAAAGAACCGTGGTTCTGCAAAGTGAAAGACTACATGACGCACCCTGAATATGAATACGCTACAGTTAACACTATAGCACTCGTTGAGTTGTCTTCTACAGATTTCTGTAAGTCTTTCAGTTTATACGGTTTACGTTATTTTACACCAGTATTATTTTTTGAAGTGAAACTTCTTGTAGGCGGGCTTTGAGATTCTGATGGGCAACCTTTCTGTGTAACGGAATGTGGTGCCGGTAAACACTTTCACGTAGAGTATTGAAATATCGGTTCTCGTCCGATTACCGAAGTAAAGCAATGTCGGGCGCGGGCAGTAAAGTAGTTCGATGGGCAATCGCTTGGGAACACCGCGTGACGTTGAATTTTTTAATTAAAATGTTTCTCTATAATACAAATCACTTCTCTCGTACAATTCTCTGTTTTTTCTTTTATTTATCCAACATGCGATCAATAAGAGTTTCATTATCATAAGAAGATTTAATTGCAGAAGATTATTACTATCATCTGTGATTTCAATTATTTCACTACTCAGTAACCTCCGTTGTTCTTCTACTTGCAGCAATCATGTTTTCTTTTTTTTGGGCCCGTGTTACAACATCCATTTTCCTGTTGCACAAAAAGTGACTTTACTTAATAGAAGAAATAGACTTTATAATTATGAGGGTACGTAAGTTAGAGTAAAAAAAAACACCAGAAAAGGCATCGATAGATTTTGCGTAGAATGATACATGTATGTGATTACAGATAACAGAAGATAGTGGAAGAAAAATATGTTGTTTTGATGCCAAGTATTCTGATATAAAAGCTAAAAGATCTTCTCCTTCTTCTCTAATTTATGGTGCCGTGTGTAGATAATACGCAATTCCGCCAATGTCACGTAGATACAGAGTGAGCGCTGTCCGTGGCAGATAGTGTCATAAACGAAGGAGAGCAATTAAAAAAAGTAATTCGTGAAAAGAAAATAATTATTTAGTGTCATTTATATTCCGACTGAGTTATAGTATCTTTCGTAAAAAAAAAAAAACATAAATACAGCCAAAATTAGATATATAACGATTAAGACATGGATAATCAGATTATAGTTTGGTTTTGTTAATTTTAATATGTAAGCAAAAGCCATGTAAAATTGAAGGGGTATTATTCACTAAAGCTAAGAGACACAATATAAGCAGGGAGGGTATCACACAGGAAAAATCTGTTTCTCGAACAATTGAAGAATATAATATGTTCAGGAGAACCGTCCTCTAGGCCGCATTCACAGAGATAATAATACCAAATCCTTAATTTTGATAAATGCACTGGTGTACAAGAATGACCTACACGAAGTCGACAGATGATGATTAGATAACTACAATAATGTTACTAATTACTACGTTTAATAAATAAGCGGAATTTTAAGTTATCTGATTTAGACTTTGGCAATTTTATTTCAGATCCATTTCGGCCGATATGCCTACCTGGGTACTCGTTTAACGCCTCCAGCCATCTTTATGCGATCGGTTACATTGACGGTAAAGATCTTGTTATGATAAGTTACTATCTTTTTACCACGACAACTTGCCCTTACTTGTGTGACTTAAGACGATTTAATGAAGTGCGAATTTAAAGGAGTGTGCTAAATGTTATTATTTTCTTATAAAATGTTACAGATAACCAGTTATTGGAAAAGATGATCTATAAATTAGACTATGTAGATTCAAAATTGTGTGACGAATTTTACAAAAGGTCTGATGTAAGTAAGTTATATATGTATTTTATTATATAATTACTTTCATCAAAAATTCTTACGATAAATTGTAGATAGCTTTGAAGGTAATCACTCGAGAGAATTTTATAACTTTGATGAAATATTTTAACCTCTATTTAATCGGAGACAATAAATATTTTTAATACCCAATTATCTTTCAGTTAGATGAACGCAAACTTAAGCCAGTTCATTACCAATGCGGGTATTCTAAAACTAATAAAGAGAATTGCGTTTGGGAGAACGGAATGGTAATTGCTTCCAATTCTACGGAGAAATGGAACTTGGTAAATACACATTTCTTTTACAATGAATTTATTTTTACGTGATAGAGTTTTAACGACTTATGATCTTTTTTTTTTACATATAATATAGGGGGCAAACGAACAGGTGGGTCACCTGACGGTAAGTGATCATCGCCGTCCATAGACACTAACAACACCAGGGGAGTCGCAAGTGCGTTGCCGGCCTTTTAATATATGTGGGCCTCCGGCGCTCTCACTGACCGAACGAAACGCAACAGTGCAACCACTGTTACTTCACGTCGGCTTTCTGTGAGCGGGTGGTACTACCCCGGGCGAGCCGACCCATTCATTCTGAACCAGTAATAGTTTCAGCGTAGCTCTACCACCTACACAAATCTATCTTCTTTTATTCATTACGGTATAAATCGGGACTTTAGGTCCTAAGTACTGTGGTGATATTCACTATCATTTAAAACCTGATTAATATACACCGTAGTTCTGAACGTTCACATATACTTCGCTAGGACTTAAATCAGCTATTGTCCATACTAGGACGTTTCGATTTTTCTTCCTGGTGTAAACCCATTAGTGGTGGGACCATTAGTGACAGGGAGTTTTGCAAATATTATGGTAAGATTACCATAAGAACTAGGAAAGATTGCTAGTTTGGTTGAGAGAGATTTTTCCTTATTTTACTATGCTTAAGAGTATCTCTGCTAAGATCTCGGGTGAGTCTAACTATCTTGATAGTTTTCTTTGTTACAGAATTATTATACCTACCTATTATATACATAATCATCTCTATCGTAGTCTAAGCCGTTGGTGGAATGATGCTTTACAAACACTGTTGCGTCTCACTGGATGGGGAATTAAGAACTGCCTTATGAAGACACACCTTGAAGTAAATCAACAGATCTTTATATTTTCAGATCGGTCTCAGCATTAAGGGCCAGGTTGTCAGCGCCAGTGGGTTTCATAGAACTGCCTTATATTCCGTGGATAGATTCCGCTACCCTTTGCATACTAAAGAATAGAATAAAATCAAGTAAAGTTCTATATATTTTACTATGGCTTATATTATAAATTAAAAACTGCGAATAATTTCGCCTCCCTTTAAAATTTCCAAGGTTTCGGTATTATTTAAATTACATCGGTTATCTCTTAACTTAACTAACTGTTATTTAATACGCTAAACTAATTTAACATTACTATTAAATAAGATTATAGATTCACATATAAACCTTTGTATTATTACGGCTAGGTTTAAATCTAAATATTATATTCCATGATTTTTTTTAACGATCTTTACAAAAAGCAGCGATTGTTAGTCTATTAGTTTGAATATTCTCACTTTTTCTTCTTGTAGTGTAATCTAATCTAGATGCCTTGCGACCTCTGGCATATGCTTAAATGTTTGTATTTTGTAAGACATGCGTGTATGATGTAAATCGCGCGTTTGGTTGTTGTTTTTGAAAATCGAACTATGTATAGAT